>CM065591.1:101084298-101741798 GCA_033119425.1 Bufotes viridis
TGCCAAAGGCAGCAAATGTAGGTAAATCTCCTGCAAACAAATGTGGATAGGGAAATGAATTAAAATAAAATAAATAAAATGTAACCAATATCAATTGGATAGAGGTCCCACAGCAAGGAATCATGCGTCATATCACCCACCACTGGAGAAGGCCACTTTCAGTTATTTCGGACCCAGCACCCAGACAGAGGAGAGAGGTCCCACAGCAAGGAATCATGCGTCATATCACCCACCACTGGAGAAGGCCACTTTCAGTTATTTAGGCCAGGCACCCAGACCGAGGAAAGAGGTCCCACAGCAAGGAATCATGCGTCATATCACCCACCACCGGAGAAGGCCACTTTCATTTATTTCGGCCCCACAACACAGACAGAGGAGAGGTTCATTCAACTTTGGGTTGCACCGCAAGATCATGGTAAAGTTAAAAAAATGAGGATTCAATAAAGAAGTGCCCCGGAGTACAAGAATACATGGTTGAGGGGGAGGCAGTTATAAATGTCTATTCTGCACAAGGGAGGCACAGGTCCTGTGGGATCCATGCCTGGTTCATTTTTATGAATGTCAGCTTGTCCACGTTGGCTGTGGACAGGCGGCTGCGTTTGTCAGTAATGACGCCGCCTGCTGTGCTGAATACACGTTCAGACAAAACGCTGGCCGCTGGGCAGGCCAGCACCTCCAAGGCATAAGATGCTAACTCTGGCCAAGTGGACAATTTGGAGACCCAGAAGTTGAATGGGGCCGAACCATCAGTCAGTACGTGGAGGGGTGTGCAGACGTACTGTTCAACCATGTTAGTGAAATGCTGCCTCCTGCTAACACGTTCCGTATCAGGTGGTGGTGCAGTTAGCTGTGGCGTGGAGACAAAACTTTTCCACATTTCTGCCATGCTAACCCTGCCCTCAGAGGAGCTGGCCATGAAACAGCTGCGTTGGCGACCTCTTGCTCCTTCTCTGCCTTCGCCTTGGGCTTCCACCTGTTCCCCTGTGACATTTGGGAATGCTCTCAGGAGCGCCTCTACCAGCATGCCCTTGTACTCGCGCATCTTCCTATCACGCTCCAGTGCAGGAAGTAAGGTGGGCACATTGTCTTTGTACCGGGGATCCAGCAGGGTGGCAACACAGTAGTCCGCACACGTTAAAATGTGGGCAACTCTGCTGTCGTTGCGCAGGCACTGCAGCATGTAGTCGCTCATGTGTGCCAGGCTCCCCAGAGGTAAGGACAAGCTGTCCTCTGTGGGAGGCGTATCGTCATCGTCCTCCGTATCCCCCCAGCCACGCACCAGTGATGGACCTGAGCTGTGTTGGGTGCCACCCTGCTGTGAACCTGCTTCATCCTCATGCTCCTCCACCTCCTCCTCATCCTCCTCGTCCTCCAGTAGTGGGCCCTGGCTGGCCACATTTGTACCTGGCCTCTGCTGTTGCAAAAAAACTCCCTCTGAGCCACTTCTAACAGACTGGCCTGAAAGTGCTAAAAATGACCCCTCATCCTCCTCCTCCTCCTACTGGGCCACCTCCTCTTCCATCATCGCCCTAAGCGTTTTCTCAAGGAGACATAGAAGTGGTATTGTAAAGCTAATAACGGAGTCATCGCCACTGGCTATGTTGGTGGAGTCCTCTAAACAGCACAACAGGGCACACAGGTCTCGCATGGAGGCCCAATCATTGGTGGTGAAGTGGTGCTGTTCCGCAGTGCGACTGATGCGTGCGTGCTGCAGCTGAAACTCCACTATGGCCTGCTGCTGCTCGCACAGTCTCTCCAGCATGTGCAAGGTGGAGTTCCACCTGGTGGGCACGTCGCATATGAGGCGGTGAGCGGGAAGGCCTAAGTTCCGCTGTAGCACAGACAGGCGAGCAGCGGCAGCGACTTTATGCAGCAGCTCTGACATGTCGGGGTAGTTGTGAATGAACTTCTGCACCACCAAATTCAGCACATGCGCCAGACAAGGGATGTGCGTTAAACCGACTAGTCCCAGAGCTGTGACGAGATTTCGCCCATTATAGCATACCACAATGCCGGGCTTGAGAACCACCGGCAGAAACCACTCTTCGGTCTGTTGTTCAATACACCACCACAACTCCTGCACGGTGTGGGGCCTGTCCCCCAAACATATGAGTTTCAGAATGGCCTGTTGACGTTTACCCCGGGCTGTGCTGAAGTTGGGGGTGAAGGTGTGTGGCTGACTGGATGAGCTAGTGGAAGCAGAGGAGGAGGAAGCTGAGTAGGAGGAGGAGGCTACAGGAGGCAAATAATGATGCCCTGCGATCCTTGGCGGCGGAAGGACGTGCGCCAAGGAACTCTCCGCCTTGGGCCCAGCCGCCACTACATTTACCCAGTGTGCAGTTAGGGAGATATTGCGTCCCTGGACGTGCTTACTGGTCCACGTATCTGTGGTTAGGTGGAACTTGCCACAGATGGCGTTGCGCAGTGCACACTTGATTTTATCAGATACTTTGTTGTGCAGGGAAGGCACGGCTGTCTTGGAGAAGTAGTGTCGGCTGGGAACAACATACTGTGGGACAGCCATGGACATCAGCTGTTTAAAGCTGTCTGTGTCCACCAGCCTGAATGACAGCATTTCAAAGGCCAGTAGTTTAGAAATGCTGGCATTCAGGCCCAGGGCTCGAGGGTGGCTAGGTGGGAATTTACGCTTTCTCTGCAAGGTTTGTGAGATGGAGAGCTGAACGCTGCCGTGTGACATGGTGGAGATGCTTGGTGACGCAGGTGGTGGTGTCGGTGGCACATCCTCTGTTTGGTGGGCGGCAGGTGCCAACGTTCCTCCCGAGGCAGAGGAAGAGGCCGAGGCAGCAGCAGAAGAGGGAGCAGGGGGAGCCAGAGTGAGTTCCTTGCTTTTAAGGTGTTTATTCCACTGCAGTTCATGAATTGCATGTAGATGCCTGGTCATGCAGGTTGTGCTAAGGTTCAGAACGTTAATGCCTCGCTTCAGGATCTGATGGCACAGCGTGCAAACCACTCGGGTCTTGTCGTCAGCACATTGTTTAAAGAAGTGCCATGCCAGGGAACCCCTTGAAGCTGCCTTTGGGGTGCTCAGTTCCTGGTGGCGGTGGCCAGTAGCAGGCGAACTCTCTTGGCGGCGGCTGGTCTGCTTTTGCCCTCTGCTCCCTCTTTTGCTAAGCTGTTGGCTCGGTCTCACCACTGCCTCTTCCTCTGAACTATGAAAGTCTGTGGCACGACCTTCGTTCCATGTGGGGTATAGGACCTCATCGTCCCCTGCATTGTCTTCCCCACAGTCTTCCTCCCTGACCTCCTGTTTGGTCTGCACACTGCAGAAAGACACAGCAGTTCGCACCTGTGTTTCGTCATCATCAGAGACGTGCGGACTCCTATGAGGTGGTATTCCCATGTCCTTATCATCAGGAAACATCAGTGGTTGTGCATCAGTGCATTCTATGTCTTCCACCACTGGGGAAGGGCTTGGTGGATTCCCTTGGGAAACCCTGCCAGCAGAGTCTTCAAACTGCATAAGAGACTGCTGCATAACTTGAGGCTCAGACAGTTTCCCTGATATGCATGGGGGTGATGTGACAGACTGATGGGCTTGGTTTTCAGGTGCCACCTGTGCGCTTTCTGCGGAAGACTGGGTGGTAGATAATGTTGTGAACGTGCTGGATTCACTGTCGGCCACCCAATTGACTAGCGAATGTACCTGCTCAGGCATTACCATCCTTAGAACGGCATTGGGCCCCACCAAATATCGCTGTAAATTCTGGCGGGTACTGGAACCTGAGGTAGTTGATTCACTAGGATGTGTGGTTGTGGCAGAATGGTCACGTCCTCTCCCAGCACCAGAGGGTACACTAATACCACCACGACCGCGTCAGAGTCCCTTACTAGATGTTTTCCTCATTGTTACCGTTCACCAAGCACCACCATAAGAAAAAAAATATTTGGCCCAATGTATTGATTTCAAATTCAGGCCTTTTTTTACAGGCACCTAACACTATCTGCCTATTTATTTATGTAGCGTATTACACTAATCCAGGCACAGCAGTAACCACTGATTTAGGGGAATATCTCTTTTAGGGCTAGTGTTTAGGCCCTGGATGAAAGGTATCCTTTTATGGACAGATTTACACTTGGCCTGCAACAGCTCGAACACCAGATTCAGGGTATTGCTATTTTGGCAATTGAATTTCACCCCAGAACAAAATATATGTTTTTGCGGACACTATGAAACTTGGCCAGCCACAGATGAAACCAATGATTTATGGTATTGCTATTTTGGCAATTGAATTTCACCCCAGAACAAAATATACCCTGTTACGGACAGATTTAAACTAGGCCTGCAACAGCTGGAAAACCAGATTCAGGGTATTGCTACTTTGGCAATTGAATTTCCCCTCACAACAAAATATATGTTTTTTTTGACACTATGAATCTTGGCCAGCCACAGGTGAAACCACAGATTTATGGTATTGCTTTTTTGGCAATTGAATTTCACCCCAGAACAAAATATATGTTTTTGCGGACACTATGAAACTTGGTCAGCCACAGCTGAAACCACTGATTTATGGTATTGCTATTTTGGCAATTGAATTTCACCCCAGAACAAAATATATCTTTTTGCGGACACTATGAAACTTGGCCTGCAACAGCTGGGACACCATATTCAGGTTATTGCTATTTTGGCAATTGATTTTCACCCCAAAACCAAATATATGTTTTCGCGGAAACTATGAAACTTGGCCTGTAACAGCTGGGACACCAGATTCAGGGTATTGCTATTTTGGCAATTGAATTTCACCCCAGAACAAAATATATGTTTTTGCGTACACTATGAAACTTGGCCTGCAACAGCTGGGACACCAGATTCAGGGTATTGCTATTTTGGCAATTGAATTTCAACTCACAACAAAATATATGTTTTTGCGGACACTATGAAACTTGGCTTGCAACAGCTGAGACACCAGATTAAGGGTATTGCTATTTTGGCAATTGAATTTCACCCCAGAACAAAATATATGTTTTTGCGGACACTATGAAACTTGGTCAGCCACAGCTGAAACCACTGATTTATGGTATTGCTATTTTGGCAATTGAATTTCACCCCAGAACAAAATATATCTTTTTGCGGACACTATGAAACTTGGCCTGCAACAGCTGGGACACCAGATTCAGGTTATTGCTATTTTGGCAATTGAATTTCACCCCAGAACAAAATATATGTTTTTGCGGACACTATGAAACTTGGCCTGCAACAGCTGGGACACCAGATTCAGGGTATTGCTATTTTGGCAATTGAATTTCACCCCACAACAAAATATATGTTTTTGCGGACACTATGAAACTTGGCCTGCAACAGCTGGGACACCAGATTCAGGGTATTGCTATTTTGGCAATTGAATTTCAACCCACAACAAAGTATATGTTTTTGCGGACACTATGAAACTTGGCCTGCAACAGCTGGGACACCAGATTCAGGGTATTGCTATTTTGGCAATTGAATTTCACCCCAGAACAAAAAGTATGTTTTTCCGGACACTATGAAACTTGGCCAGTCACAGCTGAAACCACTGATTTATGGAATTTATATTTTGGCAATTGAATTTCACCCCAGAACAAAATATATGTTTTTGCGGACACTATGAAACTTGGCCTGAAACAGCTGGGGCACCAGATTCAGGGTATTGCTATTTTGGCAATTGAATTTCACCCCACAACAAAATATATGTTTTTGCGAACACAATGAATCTTGGCCAGCCACAACTGAAACCACTGATTTATAGTATTGCTATTTTGGCAATTAAATTTCACCCCAGAACAAAATATATGTTTTTGCGGACACTATGAAACTTGGCCAGCCACAGCTGAAACCACTGATTTATGGTATTGCTATTTTGGCAATTGAATTTCACCTCAGAACAAAATATATGTTTTTGTTGACACTATGAAACTTGGCCTGCAACAGCTGGGACACCAGATTCAGGGTATTGCTATTTTGGCAATTGAATTTCACCCCACAACAAAATATATGTTTTCTGCGGACACTATGAAACTTGGCCAGCCACAGTTGAAACCACTGATTTATGGTATTGCTATTTTGGCAATTGAATTTCACCCCAGAACATAATATATGTTTTTGAGGACACTCTGAAACTTGGCCAGCCACAGCTGAAACCACTGATTTATGGTATTGCTATTTTGGCAATTGAATTTCACCCCAGAACAAAATATATGTTTTTGCGGACACTATGAAACTTGGCCTGAAACTGCCGGGACACCAGATTCAGGGTATTGTTAGTTTTGCAATTGAATTTCACCCCAGAACAAAATATATGTTTTTGCGGACACTATGAAACTTGGCCTGCAACAGCTGGGACACCAGATTTAGGGTATTGCTATTTTGGCAATTGAATTACACCCCAGAACAAAATATATGTTTTTGCGGACACTATGAATCTTGGCCAGCCAAAGCTGAAACCACTGATTTATGGTATTGCTATTTTGGCAATTGATTTTCACCTCAGAACAAAATATATGTTTTTGCGGACACTATTATACTTGGCCTGCAACAGCTGGGACACCAGATTCAGGGTATTGCTATTTTGGCAATTGAATTTCACCCCACAACAAAATATGTTTTCTGCGGACACTATGAAACTTGGCCAGCCATAGTTGAATCCACTGATTTATGGTATTGCTATTTTGGCAATTGAATTTCACCCCAGAACATAATATATGTTTTTGAGGACACTCTGAAACTTGGCCAGCCACAGCTGAAACCACTGATTTATGGTATTGCTATTTTGGCAATTGAATTTTACCCCAGAACAAAATATATGTTTTTGCGGACACTATGAAACTTGGCCTGAAACTGCCGGGACACCAGATTCAGGGTATTGTTAGTTTGGCAATTGAATTTCACCCCAGAACAAAATATATGTTTTTGCGGACACTATGAAACTTGGCCTGCAACAGCTGGGACTCCAGATTCAGGGTACTGCTATTTTGGCAATTAAATTTCACCCCAGAACAAAATATATGTTTTTGCGGACACTATGAAACTTGGCCTGCAACAGCTGGGACACTTAATTCAGGGTATTGCTATTTTGGCAATTGAATTTCACCCCACAACAAAATATATGTTTTTGCGAACACTATGAATCTTGGCCAGCCACAGCTGAAACCATTGATTTATGGTATTGCTATTTTGGCAATTGAATTTCACCCCAGAACAAAATATATGTTTTTGCGGACACTATGAAACTTGGCCAGCCACAGCTGAAACCACTGATTTATGGTATTGATATTTTGGCAATTGAATTTCACCCCAGAACAAAATATATGTTTTTGTGGACACTATAAAACTTGGCCTGCAACAGCTGGGACACCAGATTTAGGGTATTGCTATTTTGGCAATTGAATTTCACCCCACAACAAAATATATGTTTTTGCGGACACTATGAATCTTGGCCAGCCACAGCTGAAACCACTGATTTATGGTATTGCAATTTTGACAATTGAATTTCACCCCAGAACAAAATATATGTTTTTGCGGACACTATGAAACTTGGCAAGCCACAGCTGAAACCACTGATTTATGGTATTGCTATTTTGGCAATTGAATTTCACCCCAGAACAAAATATATGTTTTTGCGGACATTATGAAACTTGGCCTGCAACAGCTGGGACACCAGATTCAGGTTATTGCTATTTTGGCAATTGAATTTCACCCCACAACAAAATATATGTTTTTGCGGACACTATGAAACTTGGCCTGCAACAGCTGGGACACCAGATTCAGGGTATTGCTATTTTGGCAATTGAATTTCACCCCACAACAAAATATATGTTTTTATGGACACTATGAAACTTGGCCTGCAACAGCTGGGACACCAGATTCAGGGTATTGCTATTTTGGCAATTGAATTTCACCCCAGAACAAAATATATCCTTTGCAGGACACT
The DNA here is from genome assembly GCA_033119425.1 of Bufotes viridis. Lineage (NCBI taxonomy): Eukaryota > Metazoa > Chordata > Amphibia > Anura > Bufonidae > Bufotes > Bufotes viridis. Next base: position 101,092,224 of record CM065591.1, read on the forward strand.
ATGAAACTTGGCCAGCCACAGCTCAAACCACTGATTTATGGTATTGCTATTTTGGCAATTGAATTTCACCACAGAAACTAATCTATCCTTTGCCAGACAGCAGAGAGTATTATACTTGGCTAGCCAAAGCTGGAACACCAGATTTAGGGGATTGGTATTTGGCAATTGTATTTAACCCCTTAATAAAATATGGAAATTGCTATCCTGAGTTTCTAGGGGTGACAATTAGCACAGCCAAGCCCCTGATGTAGGATATAGCAAAAAAAAACTAGTATTGATGGATTGATGGACTTGGTGGCAGCTTGTTCTGGTGCACCACAAGTCACAAAATGGCCGCCGATCACCCCAAAAATTAAGTGACAGAAAAACGCTCTGTGCAGCCTAAAAACCAGTGAGCAAGTAACTAGCAGAAGTTCAATCATTCACAGCTGTAGATCGATCAGTTCATTATTTGCTGTTGCTGACTTTTCCCTGCCTAATCTCACCCTCACAGAAGCTGCGTCCTCTCCCTACACTAATCAGAGCAGTGTGACGTGTGGCGCTACGTGACTCCAGCTTAAATAGAGGCTGGGTCACATGCTGCACTTGGCCAATCACAGCCATGCCATTAGTAGGCATGGCTGTGATGGGCTCTTGGGGCAAGAAGTAAAACGCTAGCTGATTGGCTGCTGTGCAGCCCTTCAGAAAGCGGGAAGTAATCGACGAACAACGAACCCGAACCCGAACTTTTTTGAAAATGTCCGGGTTCGCGTCCGTGTCCCGGACACCCCAAAATTCGGTCCGAACCTGAACGATGCTCGAACTGTTCGCTCAACACTATTCACACTACATCAGGATATTTCTTCCATTAATTTCTTGGACACCATAGTACATATAGAGGCAGACAGACGTCTACAGACAGATCTTTATACCAAGCCAATAGACCGTAAGAGCCTATTACACTATTCCAGTTTTCACACGGTCAGCATGAAAATGTCATTACCACGCTCCCAGTTTAGAAGAGTAGAGAGAATAGTAGACGACACACTAACCAAAGACCGCACACCTCTTGAGATGTCTTCCCACTTCCAAGAAAGAGGATATCCAGACAAGATCATTAAAGACGGTCTCATTCCAAAAAACAACACCATAAAATACCAGGGCAGTAGAATTCCATTTGTGCATACTTATCAACCCTTTGCAGGTAAAGTTCAAAACATCTTACTTGACATTGGCATCTCCTACAAAAGGCCTACCCTGACATAGAGGAATTTGCCTCCCCCTTGCTGCTCTGCAACAGAAGACCCAAGATTTTCCGGTACATCATATTCAGGGCAGATGAGGGCTCAACCACTAAAATACCCAGACAGATGGTCCTTAAAACTCAACGCAAGGGCACTTTTCTATGCCTTAACTGCACACAGTGCTCACACGTCACAAAGGGAGACAATATTTATCATATCCACACAGGTAGATGCTACCCAATATGTTTTTTTTTTTTACCTTGGACACTTCCAACATTGTCTATGTGATCAAGTGTCCCAGTGGATTAGCCTACGTAGGAGAGACCACACAAAGTATAAGAAATAGAATTTGTCAGCACAAATCTAACATCCGGTGCCAAAGTCTCCACCTACCCATTCCAGCACACTTTTCAACCAAACGGCACACCATTGCACAACTACGCTTCTAAGTTGTCGAACAGGTCAAATTCCCAAGAAGAGATGCAATATCTCTAGGATTTTGAGGAATAGGGAAGCCTTCTGGATATACAGACTCCAAACATTGGAGCTCAAAGGATTAAACCGTGAATATGAATTGAGCAGCTTTCTATGATATGTGTTATCATATTTGTTACTGATCTTATATGTCACCATTTTTTATATCTGTTCTACAATATGACTCTATCTCCATGCAGCCTATTAACCACGTGCTTCTCTCTTTAGACCAGATATTGAGAATTCCCCCTACCGGATGAAGCCGCACTAACCCATATCCTTTTAGCGGGACCCTATCTGGTAACTATTCCTCCCCCTCTTAGATATATGAGGTCATCTCTATCCTATAATATACTAAACTTAAAATTTACACAGCCACCTACATTTATGTAGAAATTTGTCCCATCCGTATTTGGCCATTTGTATCCCATCCCCATGTTCACACCAGCAGCATATCCAATACCATACTTACTACTGTACCATATTTATTCCTGCTTCCATTTATGCAACCTAACTTCAATATTTAATATAGTTTTCACCATTGCACATATTTCTTTGCCAGTCACATCCCACCCGTATACACACTACTTGACCCTCACATTCTCTTTCATCCTGATAGCCCAACATGATTTTGAAAACTATACACAGCCAGTTCTGGTTGACGCGCTTGTGAACCATCACGCATGCGCCGTGCCTCCAGGTGATCGCACCCGCAATCTTGGATCCTCCTATACCCACATCTCTTAGCACTCAGGCGCGGTCTCCCCGCACATGCGCATTAACCCAGACACAACTCCGGGCGCCATCTTTGAATCTCATCTAAACTACACAAGTCCGCACCGCCTCCCCAGCTCCACCCCTTGAGCATATATTAACACCGCCCACCCCACGCTGATCATGAAGTCTTTCCCACATGGCAGTAGGCCAGCTCACCTACACACGCCAATAAGGCCACAGAGCACAGAGTATGTAGGATGTCTATTGTGTTACTTGTGGTCCGCTGCGGGCATCCTCCAGTGTATGCATTTTTTCTGGGAATCACCATTAGCAACGGGCCACAAGTGCAGGATCTGCTTCACTGTTTATATGCATAACTGCATTTGGGTTTGAGCATTTCCTGCCTGTTTAACGCCATGTCATTTTTTCAGTCACTTTGTATATTAAGTTGTTTGGAGGTGTAAAAACTCCTAGGTAAATGTGCCTAATGTCCATCCACAGGCTACATTTTGGTGCACCTGTGAGGCCTGGGCCATATCAGCCAGTCGTTTGTGGGGCTCACAGCCTTCTCCCTCCTCCCATTGCAGGCATGGTGACATGCTTGAGGTGACTCGGGAGTTTGCTGCGAGTCGCCTTTACACTCCTGTAATTTAGCCCATTGGCCCCTGGTATTGACCATACGGCACATGTAGGTGAGTGTTAGGACCCGAGCTACTTGAGAAACCTTGGGGCGGTGCTCGGGCTCAGACATGTCCTCCACGGATATGTTGGCTAATTCTCAATTTTAAAAGACCACAGAGTGCACCTGTCTGTTCTGTTATTATTGTATGCAGTTTTGCTGGGGATTGCCATTAGCAACGGGCCACAAGTGCAGGATCTGCTCCCCTGTTTATGTGCACAACTGAATTTGGGTTGGAGCATTTCTTGCCTGTTTAACACCATGGCATTATTTCAGTCGCTTTGTATACAAATAACTATAAAATGGCGTGGTATTAGAAGCAGGACGTGCTCCTCCACATATGCAGTGGCGCATCTATACCAGGGGGCAGATCCTGCACTTGTGGTCCACTGCTAGTGGTGATCCCCAGCAAAAATGCAGTGGGGGATTCCCGCAGCGGCCCAAAAGTACCACAATAGACATCCTACACAGGATAGCAAATGTGTGAATGTGATAAACAATATGAACAATATAACAATAACATTTACAAGGACAGGTGCACTCTGCAGTCTACCTAAACCCTCATACTAGTGTTAAAATTGAGAGTTTTGCCGATATATCCTACTGTGGAGGACATATCTGAGCCGGAGCACCGCATCAAGGTATCTCAAGTAGCTTGGGACCTAATGCTAACCTACCTGTGCCGTATGGGCAATACCAAGGGCAAGTGGGCGAATTACAGGAACGTAAGGTCCGACTCACAGCAAACTCCCAGTTACCTTCAGCATGCAATCATGCTTACAATGGAAGGAGGGAGAGAGCTCTGAGCCACACCCAAGACTGGCTGATAGAGCCCAGGCCTCACAGGTGTACCAGAAAGTTGCCTGTGGATGGAAATAAAGGCACATTAAGACTAGGAGTTTTTACACCTCCAAGCAATTCTATATACAAACTATAAAATGGCATGGTATTAGAAGCAGGACGTGCTCCACCCCATATGCAGTGGCGCATCTATACGGGGGGCTGATCCTGCACTTGTGGCCCACTGCTAGTGGCGATCCTATACAAATAGGAAATCTAATTGCGTCTATTAGCCATTCAGTGGTGAATTTTTTTCTGGGATACAGCCTGTCTTGGTATATATCAATTTACAGTATGTCAGACAGACATGTGACAGGCCCTTCAAAGGGAAAGTGGAAAAAATGTTTCTGGCGCAGGCACAAGTAGCAGCAGAAGGGGGGTGGCAGCAGAAGGGCGGTGGCAGCAGGAGTCGCAACAAGAGGGCTAAGCTCCCAGTGTCATCTAGCTGTCAAGTCTTATGACATGCTTGGCTCCACTTGTCAACAAGGACGAGCTACTAGAGGACAGTCAGCAGCTACTGCCTAGCCAAGATCTGGAGGAGACATCCGCCGCTTCTTCCGGTAGGCGGCAAGTAGTGATGATGAGAAGTGCATGGGAGCAGGTGTTGCAACCCGTCAGGTTCCTGGCCCTAAGACCATTAAGGGGGACATGCAGTGAGGAGTGTTGGGGGGAAAAATGCCATACTCGGCAGGGTGGCATTTTTTTGTTGAGCCGCCGGAGGAGATGCAGTCAAGGCTCCACCACCTCAGCCAAAAGGAGCTGTCTGTCATTCCCATCATCTGATGATCCTGATACTCCTGCTCCTCATCTTCCTACTCCTTTTCACTTATTTTGTCAGTAATCGATCACCGAAGCGATTGCCAAGAGACAACAGTATGCGTGCACTCATCCAGCGGCGCAGAAGCTGAATGTGCTCCTGGCCAAGTTGCTGGTGCTGCAGTCCCTCCCTTTCCAAGTGGTGGACTCTGCACCTTTCAGAGAACTGATGGCTTGTGTCGAGCCGAGGTGGAGAGTTCCAATCCATAATTTCTTTGCGAAAAAGGCAGTACCAGCCCTGCACACATGTTGAAAAGCAGGTGGGCCAGTCCTTAAGCGTTTCCATGTCTGCCAAAGTGCACGGCAGCGCCAATTTGTGGAGCTATATCTACTGTCAAAGGCAATTATGTACTTTTGGGCCCACTGAGTAAATGTGGTTCCTGCCCAGCCACACCGGCAACTTAGCCGGGTGACGCCGCTTCCGCCTCCACGTTCTCACGCTGTTGGTCCTTCGACAATGTCTGCCTCTGCCTCCTCATCCTCCACCATGTCCTCAGCCTACACTGCAGGGACAATTCACAGTGCTCCTCCAGCATACCACATGTGCAGGGCACGGCGGTGTCAAGCTGTTCTGCACCTAGTTTGCCTGGACGAACGAAGTCCCACAGGGGAGGAACTGCTCCACGTCCTTCATCAAGAAATCGACACTTCAAAATCTGAACCATGGTGATCAACAACAGGAAGAACATGGTGTCGGCGTGGCGTCAAGGAGGGCTGAGCCATGCGCTTTGGATGGCACACATGTTCAACCTGGTTGTCAGTTGGTTCCTGAAGTTTTTCACCCATCTGCGAGACATCCTAAAAATGGCAAGGAAACTTTGCATGAACTTCAGCCACTTGTACACCGCAAAGCACACCCTCCTTGAGCTGCAGCCGCAGAGTGGCATCCCCCAACATGGGCTGATGTACGACGTTTCCACCCGTTGAAATTCCACCCTCCATATGTTGGACCGGTTATATGAACAAAGAAAGGCCATAAAGGATTTCTTAATGATACAGGCGGACAGAGGAATTTCCCTGTGTAACTTCGATGTTAGCCTGTGGCAGCTCATGCGTGACACCTGCCATTTGCTCAGGCCCTTTGAGAAGGCCACTTCATTTGTCAGTCACCAGTACCACGGTTTGAACAACATTATTCCACTGCTTCATGTCCTGGAACAGATGTTGATAAATCTGGCTGGCCAGGGGACAGGAGACATAGCGTCTATATGTCATGGCCACATAAGCCCTGTGTTTGGGCTGAACTAGAGGATGAGGACATTTGAGCACAAGCAATGTGTAAAGAAATAAAATGGAAAAAAATAGACGTGGCACACACAAATTCATGAACACCCAATTAATATTTTATTAAACATGTACCCTTAAAATGGAAAAAGACCAAGACCAAAGACCAAAATAAAAACAATCCTGACGTTAGTCGGGTATCTGGCTGCTATATCCAATATGCCTTTAGCTAGGTATCCAATCTGCAAGCCAATATATCAGACGCAATATTCATATTGTGCAATCACGTCGATATTCAGTGGTCCCATTAACAACTACTCAACAATAGTTCAATATGATGTCTGAATAATGATGCTCCAAACTATTGTGGGTAGCAGCATATATAAACCACTTAGTCAAAGTATGTGAATAAGGACAATAGATCAATTTCTTATTGCTACAACAGTGAATGCAGCAATTTATTGTTAGTATTTAGATCCAATAGCCGCCAAAATATTTGTAATTAGTCAATTATGTACGATGCATATTTTTAAACAAGTCTAATCCACCTTATTATTCCTAGTAATATGACCAGTACAGTACTATACTTTCTGCATTACCATATGTGTATTGTTAAAAAACGTGCGATTTCTTACCGCTCTTCACCACACACTTACGGCATTACACCTCGCTCATGTGGCGTCCCACGTGGTATGCTCTGCTTCGGCATGGCGTCCCACGTGACCCGGATGCTAGGCAACAGAAAGAAGCAGAGGTGTCATCATGAGCTGGAACAGAGATATTAGGTCCTAAAGTCCGGACTTTATTTAGCATTGGTGGAATAGATGGTATTAGCAATTTATTGTGTCGAAAGGTCCCCAAATTATGCTGCTGCATTATGAAGGCTCACTCCTTACGCCAGACGTGTTTCAAGGTGCTGTACCTCTTCTACAGTGGTAATTTGAGTGATTCTTGTATCTTATATAGGGGTTCCTTTGACCTATCATGCTTTTGGGCAATCTGTTGTTTGTAAAACCCGATATGGACCGTGTGAATTTTCAAAATCCGAGATGGATCAAAAAATTTCCAAAAATACCCATAATTCACAATAAAATACAAATTATGCCATACAACTCAATAAATGAATCCACATAAATAAAACACTTTTAAAATAACTTTCCAACATCCTCCTAAACACACCAAAAACGCACAGGAACCGCAAGAGTGTTCACTATTAACTATGCGTTTTATATACAATTGCATTATTATTGCCAGAGAATAGAGATTATGATTAAAAACACAAGGTAACCATATTGGTGTTCACTATGTGTTTTTTATATGATCACACTATTGCTGAACATTTTTGTAATACATTCAAGTGACCTTCAATGTGTCAAATAACAAGACATTCCCCTACTTCTTCATCCACATAATGGTTTGACACCTAAAATGAAGTTCATTGATATTTTCCCCTGTTATAAGTGACAAGAAAGTGGAGTTTTTGGACCTTGAAATACATGTCCAAGAGGATTATGTTATAACATATAAATTATGTTGTAACACCCATTTTAACCAGTGGCCAGGAATAGTTTTATAAGATACACTAGTTGTCACTTACCACGTTGGCTTACAAATATCCCCACTAGCCAATTTAGAAGATAAAACGTAACTGCACAGAGGAAGAAAAGTTTGAGGAGAAATCCAGATGTCTGAAATAACATTTGTTAGATAGGGAGTATCCAATCCAAGTGATAGAATTTTCTCTTACTATGCGCCAAGAAATGGAGAGAAAGATTTTTTTCTCAGTCAGAGGTTCCCAACAACATGATGAAACTTTAAGAATAATTTTACCTTTTAATTTGTAATATTGCTCAATAAAAAAAATAATATGTAAACATTGGGGTCACCTTTTGACTGAAACAAATCACAGAAAAAACTATATATAAACCATCCTGCATGATATGGTATTAAATGTGCAGATGTATATGGCTACATAATACAAAATCACAGAATAAAATGCACTATACAAATAGATGCAAGAATAACATATTGACTAAGCCCTCACTCTAGATAAAATCTGAGACACTTGGTCAATACATTTGATCAAAATGCATCTAAGCCCACCTACTGGTGACAAGGTGGTCTCAGGCGGGTTCCTATGCTAACCTATTCATGCTGTGGCGCAATTTTCAGGAGCACAGTCCCCGCACATATGGTGTGCTGCCCCTTGTTATCTCCATGTGCATCAGCAACCGGTGGGAGGAGAGCACGCAGACCTATTTGTACCACCTTAATCAAGGCCAACTGTTAGATAGGTGGGGCAAAAGTGCACTTGAATATCATTCCCAGTATAGGAGCGTATTCACACATGAGGGTGCCACTCCTTCAAGACAAATCAAACAAATCACAGAAAAAACCCTTTGAATGACAAAATCTTGGGGCCCATTTTGAGTGACACCCCTAGAATCACATATACCAGAGCAGCTAATTTAGCAAGTAAGGTGGCCCCAACGGTCAAAAGAAATTTACAACCCCGAAGTAATGAGAACTGGCTATCTTTAAAAGGTTTCTTTAGGTGTGGGCGAGGTATGAATTGTAGGTTAACCCCTTTTCCTAAGAAGACTGTCACAGTATAATCTACGGTCAATTCTTTTAAATTGAATATACAAGAAGGCCTAATGTGACTCGGTCGACGTGATCTATATGTTGGAGTGTGGGTGTAAAAAATAATACATAGGGAGAACCAAAAGAACTTTAAAAAAAGTGTGGTTGAGCATGTAGCGAATATTAAAGAGGGCCTCGAAACACATTCCCTATCTAAACATTTCAAAATCAACCATAACTGTGATCCCTCGGTTTTAAAATTTTGGGCTATAGAAAAAGTGAAAAGGTTTTGGAGAGGGGAAAATCATGTGGCTCGAATGTCAAGGCAAGAATCACGAGGAATTTTTGACTTTGAGACCATGATGCCCAAAGGTTTGAACGCAGAAATTGAACTTTTTGGATTTTTATAATGGGAGGGCAGTCCGGTGGTGACTGGACATTGGAGTCTGGCCGTTTTCTACTGAAACTCCGATTTCCCCTCCCTATCAGGCTACCCTCACCTGTCCTCCATCAATGAACTCCATTTTAGGCGTCAAACCATTATGTAGATGAAGAAGTGGCGGACTGTCTCGTCATGTGACACATCTAAGGTCACTTGAGTGTATTACAAAAAATTTCAGCAATAGTGCGATCATATAAAAAACACACATAGTGAACACTAATATGGTTACATTGTGTTTTTAATCATAATCTCTATTCTCTGGCAATAATAATGCAATTGTATATAAAACACATAGTGAATAGTGATGTCCCGAATAGCTTGTTCGCGTTCGCCGCGGCAGGCGAACATATGCGATGTTCATGTTCGCCCCTATACTTTATCATTGAGCAAACTTTAACCCTGTACATCACAGTCAGCAGACACATTCCAGCCAATCAGCATACCCTCCCTCCCAGACCATACCAACTCCTATCAAAAAGCAAGGACGGCATTCATCTTAGATTCATTCGCAATGCGATTAATATAACCTGTCGAATATAAGAATGCGATTAATACAGGTTATATTATTCGCATTGCGATTACAACTTAGATCTGAGTTCCTAATGGTTGTATTGCTAGAATATAACGAAGATTGAGTATATAGCGCTATATTCTCAATCTTCGTTATATTCTAGCAATACAACCATTAGGAACCCAGCTCTAAGTTGAACTCGCAATGCGATTTATGCCGGTTATATTAATCGCATTGCGAATTCAACTTACCACACTCTGCGTCAACTACTTAATTTTCCATGGGAGTTTTGCAATGGATCCCCATCCGGCATGCCACAGTCCAGGTGTCAGTCCCCTTGAAACAACTTTTCCATCACTATTGTGGCCAGAAAGAGTCCCTGTGGGTTTTAAAATTCGCCTGTCTATTAAAGTCTAAAGCAGTTCGCACTGCTCGCCCATTCGCAAACATTTGCATAAATTCACATTCGCCGTTCGCAAACGGAAAATTTTATGTTCGCGACATCTCTAATAGTTAACACTGTTGCGGTTCCTGTGCATTTTCGGTGGGAATCTCCAATTCTCATAAGAAGTGTTTATGAGGATGTTGGAAAGTTATTTTAAAAGTGTTTAATTTATGTGGATTAATTTATTGAGTTTTATGGCATAATTTGTATTTTATTATGAATTATGGGTATGTTTGAAAATTTATTTGGTCCATCTCGGATTTTGAAAATTCACACGGTCCATATCGGGTTTTACAAACAACAGATTGCCCAAAAGCATGATTTGTCAAAGGAACCCCTATATAAGATACAGGAATGCTCACTCAAATTACCACTGAAGAAGAGGTACAGCACCTCGAAATGAGTTTGGTGTAAGGAGTCAGCCTTCAAAATGCTGCAGCATACTTTGGGGACCTTTCGACACTATAAACTGCTAATACCATCTATTCCACCAACGCTGAATGAAGTCCGGACTTTAGGACCTAATATCTCTGTTCCAGCTCATGACAACACCTCTGCTTCTTTCTGTTGCCTAGCATCCGGGTCACGTGGGACACCATGCCGCAGCAGAGCATACCACGTGGGAAGCCGTGTGAGGGAGGTGTCGCTTAAACATTTATCAAGTGGACCCTTATTCGTGAGGGAGGTGTCGGCCTGTAACTCCGTAAGTGTGCGGTGAAGAGCGGTAAGAAATCAGAAGTTTTTTTACCAATACACATATGGTAATGCGGCAAGTATAGTACTGTATACTGGAAGCGCCTGTATCTATTTAACGCCGGGGGAAGTGCGCGCGCATACGGCCATACAAGCGCCGTAGCTGCCGCACTCCCCACGTGTGTGGAACACTACCCTGCTTTCTGCCTTATGATTTCCAGCACTGATCACTTCCAATATCGCACCTGATGACGGGACAGCCACCACAGGGTCCCAGAAACGCGTCAAGCCAGGGATAGAATACCACAGGCAGAGACAGCAGCTTTATTATGCAATTGTGGAGCCCACTTAGAGGTGTTTGGTGAAATACAATAGTCACCATCCTCTCCCCCCCCCCCCCATTGTTTATTGGTGGTAGGGCTCACACAGTTATGCTTTTTTCCTCTTGGTAGCGCAATCACCAGGTATTGTGGTTAACAAAAAGTCACCCATTACACGGGTGCCACAACAAAAACATTACCTGAGTGCTCCACCTTAGGTCTTGGTGTTGCTGCACTATAGTGGAACACATTACCGTTCATTGAGTTCCCTATTACTGTGCGACTTCACTCAGTATCTTCGCTCAGGGAGGGTTCCTGAGTACCTTCTTATAGGATTTCCAGATTTATATATTTTATTTTCATTGATAATCTAATAAAGTTTATAGTTATTTTATTTTAAACCGTGCCCTGTTCAGTAAGCCTAATAGCATTCTCATGGCAAACCCTATCACCTTATTGCAGTCAGCCCTTCTAGGTGAGGTATGGTCATGTATAAGTTCAGTACATACATGGGGAGGAGGCAAATCATCCTGCTCTCCCTTGTATCCAAGTAGGGCATTCAGTATAGCCATTGGACCGAATGTGGGTGCTGAGTATTTGATATGAAGTTGCGGATTGGATAGCAGCAAAACTTCATATCCACTCAGTCTTTCTGCTGTCATGTGTTGCGTATGTATGTTCTGCAATAGAGCCTGAACATTGTGTGAGGTATGCAGAGTAGTGGGATGACCTAGGGTGATAGGCGTAGCCATCTCAGCGACCATAGCGCAAGCTGCCAAACTCCTGAGTCACGCAGGCATGCCCTGAACCTGTACGGGAACCATCTTTGAGAAAAAAGCAACAGGGCGGTATTTCCCTCTATGGTCTTGCGCCTGGACTCCCGCCATGGTTTTACAATTGTCCCTGGCAAATAAGTGAAACATCACGCCATAGTCGGGTAGGCCCAAACCAGGACTTGAAACTATTGCACATTTCAAATGACTAAAAGCATGTACCATTTCATCAGACCATTTAATGAAGTCTGGCATATCAGTATTAGTGGCTTGTCTCAGAATATTATCATAGTAGGAACAATCAGCAATCCATTGGCGGCAGTAACCAATCACGCCAAGAAAGGTTAACATGTCTCTCTTGGTTTGTGGGCGGGGCAGACCCAGTATGGCAGTAATTCTGGCATGGCTGATTTTCCTCTCACCTTTACTGAGAACAAAGCCCAAATACTCAACACTTTCCATACATCATTGTAATTTCTTCCTAGAAACTTTGTGACCACATTCACATAACCACAGTAAGAGACTAACACAGTCTGCCTGGCAAGCCTCCCGAGTAAAACTACATATGAGGAGATCATCCACATATTGTAGAAGGACAGAACCATGAGGGGCAGTCCAAGGGCACAGTGTAACTTGGAGAACAATGGAGTAGACTACTGGGGAGTCTACATAACCCTGAGGCATTCTACACCAAGTATACTGGCGAAATTTAAATTTGAAAGCAAAAAGTGTTTGTGTCTCTTTGTCAACTGGGACAGAAAAAAATGCATTATTTAAATCAATAACAGAGAAGAACTCTGCATGGGCAGGAATGGCTGATAGCAGAGATGGTACGTCTGGAACCACAGGGGCTATGGGTATGATCTGTGCATTTACCGCTCTAAGATCCTGGACAAACCTAAAGGTATTATCAGCCTTTCTCACTAGGTTGATAGGTGTATTATAGGGGGAAATAATTTCCTCAATAACCCCTGCCTCTAGGAATTCCATCAACATAGACTCAATCCCTTTTTCTTTTTCTGGGGAAAGGGGGTATTGCTTAATATAAACAGGTGCGGCGCCGGGCTTAAGCATTGCCTTATATGGTGTACAAGAGATAAGGACAACAGCTTGGTCAGTATTTGCCCAAACCTCAGGAGGCACCTGATCAAGTAACGGATCCAGTGGTTGGCATTCCAAATATAAAAAACAATTACCCTTTGGTACATGAATGGGCATAACTGAGGATGTGACATGTAGGTGTCCCGTCTTGCTAATCCCCAACTGCAACTGTAACAGAACAAACAAATCCCTCCCTAATAAATTCACAGGACAATTTGGAATGATCCTAAAACTGTGTGTGAACATTGACTGGTGCTTGTATGGATATTGGATCGAGAGAGGATGAGTTTTATAAGATCTGGTCAGTATCCCATTAATTCCCACAGAGGGCTCAGCATTCTCTCTTGGACCACTATAATAATCCTCACATATAGTACTACTAGTAGCACCAGAGTCTACAAGAAAAGGGAGGGGAGTGGACGTCCCTCTATGGTTAACATAATCAGTGGTGATTCCTTATAGTGGTTTGTGATGAGAGTAAATGCTGGGATACTGTCCCACGGGCTTCCTCATTGTGATGTCTGTTGCCCCCAAGCTACAGGAAAATGAGGGGTATTATGATGGGGCTGCGGCAGTGTTTAACAATCTTATTAATATCATCTAACTAAATTGGCTCAAGCATGCTCCTACAGTCCATATGTCACTCTTGACACATCTGTAGGCAGAGAAAAGAAGGAGTACAGCCCGCAGCTGTGTGCCCCCCCTCTCTTCCCACCCCGCGCTGTATAAACACATAGCTCGGCTAGCCCTTGAGATATGGTGACAAGCAGTTTACAGAGATTGTCCGGGTTTAGAGTTGATCACGGACATATTCTTTCACCAATTTATACTCTTCATCCCCTCTGTCCATCCTACCATAGTATCCACCCAGGGAGTAACTAAATAATAATCAGTCCCACAGACCCGGGCTACATAATCCCTACAAAGTTAGTACAGTTTTCACAGTATCATGTGCTGCTTACCTTCAGCAGAAATAAAACAATTTTCACAGTTTCATTTGCTGCTTACCTTCAGCATAAAATAAAATTACTTAATGCATCCTAACATAATAACATACAAGAGAGAATAAGAAAACGACAGATAAGAAGCGATAGGAATAGGCTGTCAAGAGAAACCAGGGTGCAGACAATATTTGAATTCTTGCCAAAAGAATTCCTCTTTTAAATTCTTCCCTAAAGAATTTATCTCATAGGGCTAGAGACTATTTACAGTTTATCTTGCCTGAAGACCGACTGTCCATCTTACCTAAATATAGAGCCACTATTTACAGTCTCGCTTGCCAAAAGCAGGCCGCCTACCTTGTCAAAAGATAGGTTCCCTATTTACAGTCCAGCTTGCCTGAAGCCGACCTCTATCTTGCCAAAAGATAGATACTATTCCTTTCAGTGTGTCTAAATTGGGTTCAAAATAGAAATAAGAGTCTTCGGAAAGCATCAGAAGCCCACAATCCTTAAAAAGAAAAAAAAGACAGGCAGGAAGCTCCTGGACTCACCGAAGCTTGTCTGTATTCTATCCCGGATGAGCCCCCAGCTGAAAGTGTTAGTATAAGGGAATTCTGAGAACAGCCAACCAGGTGTGCATACAGGGACTTGTAGTTTCATAACAGCTGGGTTAACGGAGATAGCTGACCTCAGTTGTACATTATAACGGCGTCATGAAATGCTTTGCTTCTCTTGCAGTAAAGTTTAAGGAGAAATGAACAATTGTTACTGGGCTGTCCATCAAATTAGAACTGATCACTGGAAGTCACAGCCGTAGGACTATTTGTAAGGCACTATTTTTCTCCATTATTCTGCTCAATAAGGACACACAACTGACCTGAGCGGAGCTTGAAAGAGTTAGTGTATTTCTTTAGCCTGGTTCCTCCTTCATTCCGTGAGGCAGACGTCTGGAGAGCTGTGTCAGAAAGAAGCACCAAGCCAGCAAGCCAGTGACCTTCAAACACAACTCTGGTTTATTCTTATATAGTGTCTACCTTATATAGTACATACATACATAACAAGAGATAGCTGTGTTTCACATTCCATTGTAACAGGCAGAGACCTTCCCATATAAGGAAATAAGGCTAATGTAAATATATCCCCCCTCTAGCATGATCTCACCCACCATCCTGTCATCCATACATACCATATGATTTATTCTATTTAACCCTTCAGAGCTGAACAAACTCTATTGACTACAATAGAGTCTGTTTAATGTTCATTCAGAATCCTGTTTTTACTGGACAAAAAAGTCCTGTATGCTGGACTTTTTCGTCTGGACTTTTTAACGGAATCTGTGATGGAGGCTCTGAACGGAGCTTCCAACGCAGATGTGAATTCGCCTGAATACGCTTATTATTAAAGTAAGTGCCTAGCAAAAGAATTGTGTGAGCACAGGCTACCAGCAATAAACATGCTACGTAAAGAAATGTGTATTTTAATTTGGAATTATCATTGAAAGCTTCATAATGTGGTTTACTTCTAAGATTTCTGAATCTTGTTCATCAGTGCTAACAAATACTTTTTAAGTATCTTAATCAATCATCTGAAGACTTGGACAAATTAACTACCAAGCCAATTGTATCAGGATATAATGCAACTTAATTACAATAGCAAAGAAAAATTACCAAATTAATACATAATTTATTCGTGGATGTAATTTATAAACACAGAATCAAAAGAACCTGTATATTGGATTTACATTATTTTTGTCTTTTAAGATGCTTTCAGAAGCATCTATGTAGTGTATTATGTAAGTATGAAAAATAGTAAACTGGTTTAGGATCAGAGTAATTTTGATCTTGAGGAGCAGTCAATATTTAACAATTTTTGTACATATTAATTTAATGGTTACTGCATTTTTTTTTATTGGTCTATAATATGCAGAAGCGGCCGTGGACCCCCACTGATCTGATATTGAGGATCGGTTATCAAAATATGAATCCTGGAAAACACCTTATAAATTTTGCATACATAGCTCCTTACTGTATAAATAGTAAGAACAGAAAAAGGCAGATACCAATTGCCCTATATCAAGGGAGATAAATTTCTTTCCTACTCCAAATATGGCAATGGAATAAATCCTAAAGATTTAGTACCCATAACCTGCAATATTTTTTAAGAAAGACATCCAGGCCTTCTAAAACGAATCAGCCATCACAACCTCCTCTGGCAGAGAGTTCAATGGTCTCACTGATATTACATTAAAGAATCTCCATCCATGTTGATGGTGAAGCCTTCTTTTCTGTTGGCATACAGGGTGCCCTGTTGTCATAGATTTAGTATTATGAGCAACATCTCTGTACTGTTCTTCTTGTATTTGTACATTGTAATTAAATCTCCCTTCCTTTGTTTATTTTCCCAAATTTATCATTTACAGTTTTGCCAGAATCTTTTTGATCAATCTTATGAATAGAAATTAGAGATGAGTGACCTTTTCAAAAACTGGATTCGGCAGGTTCGCCAAATATTTTAGAAAAATGTACTTTGATCCAAATTTATTTGCGGCAAATTACGTTAAAAAATGGCTATTTACGGGCTGCAGAGAGCCTTTATAGGAGTGTAGAACACTGTGCCTTGCAGTAACACGCATAGGTTGTCTTTTGTGATAGTGAAATAATACTGTGAGTCAGTATAACATGCAGATGACAGGAGTCACTCTTAGAATCACTGCATACTTCACTTATTTGGGCAGTCACAGGGCCAAAACTGACCAAATAACAAAAGTATCAACTCAGCCTTACAGGTAGATGTTAGCATCAAGAAGAAGCACACTCCTTTTAGACCTTCATCAGCTGATTCCTCATAGATGTCTACAGAACGTGTCCTATTAAATGCTTATACAGAGCCCCCCGACAGAGATGTCAGCAGTAAGTTTGTGTTGACGTCACTGATTAATTTTCCCCATTCTCTGATCTTTCAGAACAATAACACAGAAATAACTGATACTGTCTGTGGAGCATACGCCTTCACTCGGTCAGCATTTGCTCAATAATTCATCTGTATTGCTAAAGGCAAAAAATACCAGGAGTAGTTCTAAAACAGAGATGACACGTGAATGAAATATTTGCATGTCTTCTGTTTTTTTTACCCACTGCTGCTTTTGGCTACCAAATCATAAGCTAATTCTGATCAACCATACAGGCCTTAAAGCTACTACACAGGCAGAATCCGTTGTGCATCTTATTTTTCCTTCATTCTGACAGATCATAAGAAGTGTCAAATAAATGATGATGTAAGCCAGGCCAAAAGCCAAAATAGTGCACCGGTCATGAAGTGGGGAGGGTGGGAACAGCATGAGAAGTCCAAAGATTGGACCTATTACATAGTGGTGAGGTGGAAGCAGCATGACAAGACCACAGAGTGGCCCAATGACAGGATCTGGAGGTGGAAGCAGTATGAGGAGGCCACAGAGTGGCAAAATGACAGTCTGGGGGTGGCAGCAGCATTTGGAAGCCACAGAATGGCACAATAACAGAGTCTGGAGGTGGCAGCAGCATGAGTAGGCCACAGAGTGGCACAATGGAAAGAGTCTGGAGGTGACTGCAGCATGACTAGGCCACAGAGTGGCACAATGACAGTTGGAGTCTTGAGGTAGCAGAGTGACGATCACAGAGTGATGATCGACCAAGATACTTCTGG
This sequence comes from Bufotes viridis, assembly GCA_033119425.1. Lineage (NCBI taxonomy): Eukaryota > Metazoa > Chordata > Amphibia > Anura > Bufonidae > Bufotes > Bufotes viridis. The sequence continues at coordinate 101,109,687 of CM065591.1, forward strand.
GGAAACCGCCTGGCATGAACAGGCCTCTAGTAGCTACAGACAATGAGAATACAAGATAGCTGTCTTCTAGATAGCTTCAAGATAGCTTTGAGCCCAGAAAAGTCGCGAAGTTCATCAAGATACGTCCCTAAAGCTTTACCTCATATACCCTCAGAGCTGACCGCTGAATAAATTTTGTTTTTCGACCGAAATACATCAATAAAGATTTTACCACACATAACGGAGGACTGAGAAGGAGAGGGTCTACGGATTCCCTCCAGCAGCTCCTGGGAAGGTCATGGAGCGTCCCGGTCATCCGGCATCTATTCGCCCCACTGAAGGATTATTTTGAAAGTGTTAGGAAGCCACATGGTTTTTTAATAAATTTCAGAAGACCCTAATACATTGGCAAATATAAAAAAGAAAACAAAGAGAAAGTGCGCTGGAGTATAACGATGGCTGGGTGTAGCCAGTATACTTGTCTAATCTGCACAAGGTAATGGACAAGTCCTGTGGGATCCATGCCTGGTTCATTTTAATGAACGTGAGCTTGACCACGTTGGCTATGGACAGGCGGCTGCGCTTGCCTATGATCACCCCTCCTGCCATGCTGCACACACGTTCGGACAATACACTGGCCACAGGGCAGGCCAGCACCTCCAAGACGTAAAGGGCAAGGTCAGGCCATGCGCCCAATTTGGAGACCCAGAAGTTGAATGCCGCAGACCCATCAGTCATTACGTGTAGGTGTGTGTACAAGTACTGTTCCACCATTTTGCTGAAATGCTATCTCCTTCTAGGACATTCCATATCAGCTGGTGGTGCTGGTTCTTATGGCGTGCTGACAAAGCATTTTCACATTTCGGCCATGCCAACCCTCCCTTCTGAGGTGCTGGTGGTGCCCCAGCTGCCTTTGCCTTGTGCTTCCATTGAGCCCCCGGTATCAGGTGGGAATGCCATCTACAGCGTGTCTACCAGCGTGCGCTTGTACTCACACATCTTCCTATCCCGCTCCAGTGATGGGATTAAGGATGGCATGTTGTCCTTATAGCAAGGATCCAGCAGGGTGGCCACCCAGTAATCAGCACTGGTTAGAATGTGGGCAACTCGGCGGTCATTGCGCAAGCATTGCAGCATGTAGTCGCTCATGTGTGACAGGCTGCCCAGTGGCACCGACAAGCTGTCCTCTTCAGGAGGAGTATCGTCTGTGTCCTCTGTATCCCCCCAGCCACGCTCCAGTGATGCCCATGAGCTGCTTTGGGTGCCACTCTGCTGTAAACACAGTTCCTTCTCCTCATCATCCTCCTCCTCATCAACCTCCAGAACTGTGCCGTGGCTGGACAATTGTGTACCTGGCCTCGTTTGGTCCGAGCAACTGGTGAATAACTGGCCTGATAACCTTGGAAATTATGCCTCTTCCTCCTGTGCAACATCCTCTTCCATCATCGCCCAAAGCGTTTTTTTCAAGGAGACATAAAAGTGGGATAGGAACGCTGGGGACTGCGTCATCCGCACTCTCCCACTCGTTGGTGGTGAAGTGGTGCTGTTCCGCAGAATGACTCACCAGTTTATGCTGCAGCTGAAACTCCACTATCGCCTGCTTTTGCTCGCACACACTTTCTCCAGCATGTGCAAGGTGAAGTGCCACCTTGTATGCACGTCGCATATGAGGTGGTGAGCGGGAAGGCTGAAGTTAAGCTGCAATGCAGACAGGCAAGCAGCAGCAGGGTAAGAACGCCGAAAGCGCGCACAGACTGACCACATTTTCTGCAGCAGCTATGACATATCGGGGTAATTTGTCAGGAACCTCTGCACCACCAAATTCAGCACATGGGCCAGGCAAGGGATGTGCGTCAAACCGGCTAGGCCCAGAGCTGCTAAGAGATTTTGCCCATTATCACACACCACCAGGCCAGGCTTGAGGCTCAGTGGCACCAACCACTTGTTGGTCTGTTGTTCCATGCCCGTCCACACTCCTGGAGAATTTTTCCCCAAAAAGATGAGTTTCAAAACAGCCTGTTGTTATTTTCCCCTGGCTGTGCTGAAGTTGGTGGTGAAGGTGTTACGCTTACCAGATGAGGAGGCGGTAGAGGAGGAAGCGGAGTAGGAAGAAACAGGAGGCAAAGAGAAAAGTCCTGCAATCCTCGGTGGCAGAAGGACATGTGCCAAACTGCTATTCGCCTCAGGCCCAGCCACCACTGCATTTACCCAGTGTGCAGTTAGGGAGATATAACGTCCTTGCCCGTGCTTACTGGTCCATGTAACGTTGGTTAGGTGGACCTCGCCACAGATGGCGTTGCACAGTGCACACCTAATTTTGTCCACCACTTGGTTGTGCAGGGCAGGGATGGCTAGCCTGGAAAAGTAGTGGTGCCTGGGAACCACATACTGTGGGACAGCCACCACGATAATTTTTTTTAAAGTCTCCGTCTCCACCAGACGGAACGACAGGATTTTAAAGGCCAAGAATTTTGAAATGCTGGCATTCAGGGCCAGGGATCGCAGGTGGGTATGGGGGTACTTACTCTTTCTCTCTAGTGTTTGGGAGATGGACAGCTGAACGTTTCCATGGGACATTGTGGAGATGCTTGATGATGGTGACAGATGTGGTGACGTTGCTGCCACATCCTCTGTTTGCGGGTTGGCTGGTGCCACTGTCACCACAGAGGGGGAGGAAGAGGCCGAGACTGCAGCATAAGAGGGACCAGGAGGAGCCTGAGATCTTTCGTAGTTCTTGAGGTGTTTACTCCACTGCAGCTTGTGCTTTCCATTTAGATGCCTGGTCATGCAGGTAATGTTTAGGTTTAGATTATTTATGCCTCACTTCAGGCTCTGATTGCACAGTGTGCAAACCACTCGTGTTTTGTTGTCAGCACATTGTCTTAAGAACTGCCATGCTGGGTAACTCCTTGGAGCTGGCTTTGGTGTGCTCAGCCCCTGAGTGTGGTGGGCAGTAGCAGGCGTACTGTCTAGGGGATGCACACTGCTCCCTCTTTTGCCGTGCGGCTAGTGCTGTGTGACCACCACCTCTTCCTCCGATCTGTGCACGTCACTCACATGACCTTGGGTCTAGGGCCTCATCATCTTCCACATCATCTTCCAACCACTCTTCACCCCTGCACTCCTTGCTAGTCTGCACACTTCAGAAAGCCGCAGCAGTTGGCAATTGTGTTTCGTCATCATCAGAGATGTGCTGCGGTGGTCCTCCCATGTCCACATCCTGAAACATAAGTGGTTGGGCATCAGTGCACTCAATCTCTTCCACTTCTGGGGCATGGCTATGTGGATGGCCCACGGAAACCCTGCCAGCAAAGTCATCAAAAAGCATAAGAGACTGCTACATTACTTAGGGCACAGACTGCTTGGCTGATTTTCAAGGGGGTGAGGTGAAAGACAGATGCCCATGTGCTGCAGATGCCAACTCTGCGCTTTCAGCAGGGGATTGGTTGGGAGACAATGTAAAGGAACTGGAGGCACTGTCAGCCACCCAATCTACTACTGTACTTCTTCTGTCCTCTGACTCTGACCATTCGTAGAGCAGCATTCGGCCCTACCAAATAACGCTTAACGTTCTGTCGCCTACGCGCACCTGAGGAAGGTGTTTCATTTCAGTATGTAGCTGGCACAAATTGACTACGTCCTCTCCCTGCAACAGGAGCTCCACCCCCACCAGCAGTACCATGACCAGGGCCACGTCCCTTATTTGAAGCTCTCCTCATTCTTTGCGGAAATGTTTGGGTTCGGATCCGGGTACAAAAAAACCAAAAGTCCGGTACGAACCCGAACTTTACAGTTCGGGTTCGCTCAACACTAGAAACAACACAGGGAAAATACAATAATAGACAGATCACACAGAAGCTTCCCAAGCCGGCACAGAATAGCAATAGAAGCAATGGGGTCAAGGTCAAAGGTCAGGAGGTAACACAAGCACACAGGCACTATAATATCAAGTAAGTACAAGCTGGGGTCAAGAGCTAAGAGATCGCTTCAGTACCTGGTCACAGTGAAATACAAACCGAGGTCAGGAGACAAGAGATCACGTCAATACGAGGGTTAACATCAGGTCAAAGTCAAATACAAGCCGAGGTCAAAAGGTAGAAGTCTCAAATACAGGATACTCTTGTGAGGAAGTAAGACTAATCACAGGCCTCCTGTGGCCAGCAGATTACTTGTTTAAATAGGTCCTCTTGATGGCCAGGGTCACATGACCCATGTCCAGCACCTCAGTACACCTGAGCGCCAACTCATTAACCCCGGCACTCAGTTCCCCACCTGCTTATTGTGTAGGAGATGGAGGACGCCGGCCACACTAACGAGATGTGAGTGCCGGATCCTCCCCGCCCTCTTGTCACTATGGAGATGCGGATGCTGGCTGCATCTTCACTCCTCCTCATGAGCTGGCTCGCTGTTGCACTGTTGCATGAACGCTGAATAAAATTTGTTTATCCACTGAAATACTTCAATAAAAATTTTACCACATATAACTGCAGCGCTGAATGCTGAATGAAATTAGTTTTTTTGACCAAAATACATCACAAATGATTTTACTGCATATAGCTACAGCGCTGAATAAAATTTGTTTTTCAACCGAAATACGTCACTAAAGGTTTTGCCCCATATACCAGCAAAAATGAACACTGAATATATTTTGTTTTTCTACCCAAATACGTCACTAAAGGTTTTAGCACATATAACTGTCAAAGTGAACACCGACTATATATTTTTTTGTACTGAAATAATAATAACTGCGTACAGTATATATTTTTTGTACTGAAATAGGACACTGAACTCTTTCACCACATATAACTGCAGAAGTAACATGCGTATATATTTTTCATTTTGTACTGAAATAGGCCACTTAAACTCTTTCACCACAAATAAATTCAACAGTGAAGTGTGTACATTTTATTTCCTTTTTGGACTGAAATAGGACACTGAACGCTTTCACCACATACAACTGCAGAAGTTTTTACCAGAAATAAATGCACCAGTGAATAATGTATATATTTTTCTTTCTGTACTGACATAGGCCACTAAACGCTTTCAACACATATACAGTAACTGCACCAGTGAAGTGTGGATATTTTTTTCTTTCTGTACAGATATAGGCCACTAAACGCTTTCAACACATATAACTGCAGAGGTGAACTGAGAATATATTTTTCTTTTTGTGCTGAAATAGGCCACCAAATGCTTTTTCCACAAATAAATGCAATAGTGAAGTGCGTATATAATTTTTTTTGTACTGAAATGCGCCTCTAAATGTTTTCACTACATATAGTTGCAGAAGTGAGCTGAGAATATCTTTTTCTTTTTGTAATGAAATACACCACCAAACATTTTCAACACATATAGCTGCAGAAGTGAACTGCATATATATTTTTCTTTTTGTACTGAAATACAAAACCACTAAACGCTTTCACCAAATATAACTGCAGAAGTGAACTGCGTATATATTTTACTTGTTCCACAGATATAAACCACTAAAGGCTTTTCAACATAGCACTTGCACCCCAAGAACAAATTGTTGGAATGACAGAGCTGTATAATGGCTGGATCCCCAAATTATCTTTCCCTGCACTTGTAAATCGCTTTTCTAGCACTCTCCCTAGAGCCTTCTGACGTCTCTCCCTGCACTAAGATGCTGTGAAATAATTCCTCCCTATCCTTCCCTGCACTTGTAAATCACTTTTCTAACACTGTCCCTAGTGCCTTCTGATGTCTCTCCCTGCACTAAGATGCTGTGAAATGATTCCTCCCTATCCTTTCCCTGCACTTATAAATCGTTTTTTCAGTTTTTTTCACAATTAGGTTTTTCCAATTGCTGTCCCTAGCGCCTTCACACGTCTGACCCAGCACTCAGAACGCTGGAAAATGTTTGGTACTAAGATGGCCGCCGTATTTATAGATCTGTGACATCACGGGCTGGCTGGCTGCAGATTGGCTGCATCATGCCTGTCAGTCTGGGTGATCCCGCCTTCCCATACTTCCTTTCTCCATGTCCTCACGCATGCAGCGGCCATTTTAGGAAAACTGGGATTCGTTACCACGAAGCGCTAGGAATTTCTCATTCGTTGCAAATCAAATTTTTCCTGAAATTCGGATCGAATTCCACTTCGTCAGCTTCGATTCGCTCATCTCTAATAAAAATGTAACACATCATTTTCCAATTTTATTTGATCTTGTACATCTTTTTCACTAATCTTAAAACTCTACTGTACAGCATTCAATTATAGATGAACATGTGTTTCCAAGTGAAGCTGTAACCAAAAACCCAAGTCATTCATCATACTAATTGTAGTTTAATGAAGAAAGTGCCTCCAGCTGAACATAGTCATTATTCCAGACTCAATAGTTTAAAAATGTAAACCTTTCAGGTTAATTGTGTACTTTACACGTTAATCTTCTCTTTATATAGAAATGAGAAAGACAATAACAGAAAATGATCAATCAATTAAAAAAGGCACAAATTATATCAATATTTTAGGGAAAAAATATGCATTTCTGCGGCAATAGACAATATTCAAAATAGTTGTGTTATTTGGTTAATTTATGCAATTTAGAGGTATTCTACCCATGTTTATGATGGGATGAATTATTTAGGGGTCAGGCTAATATGCAAAACACCCCTCTAAAAAATGACACCCTCTCCTCAATTCACCATTTCCACAGATAATGTAACTTCAGTCCCATTTTTTAAACGGCTGTGATCAACAATAACTGAGGTTTCTGAGGGCTTAGACAGAGAGAGGGAGCTCCACAGCTACATAATGGGGTTCTCATCACCAGACTTCCATAGCAAACTGCCTGCGATACACTCCATATGGCAGGGCTTAATAGGAAGCCTGTCAAAATCTCATAGACTGCTGTTATGAAAGCGGGTATGGACCCACTGTGCCTCTGACTGGCTGTACTCTGGAGCGGCATTACTAAGCAACTACCTGGTCTTCACTAGAGCCTCTGATGGTGAAGATAGGCTTGAGCCATTTGGATAGTTGCCAGGTGCCACTCCAGAGCAGTCCCTGAGTCAGTAGCAGCTAACCGGGGGTCAGAGTACCCGGTGCAAGCACCGAGGGGACGTGTGTGGCCAGGAGGATCCGGGTCTAGACAGGCAGCGAACAAACAAAGTCCATAAACTAGATACGAGGTCAGAGTCAGGCTGCAAACAGACAAAGTCCAGCAGTTCAACAAGCAGAATCTGGTGCACAGTGAAGCAGACAAGAGAAACACCTTTGCACATGAAACTAGACAAGATAGAGACCATGAGGTTGCTCAGGCATCTTCCTGTGGTCGGTAGCACCTTTAAATACCTCCTGCAATCCAGCCATAGGTTGGTGAGACAGAGGGCGTGTATGTGCTGCTTTGTAGGTGAAGAGAGACACTCTTATGCAAGCTCAAACACCTGTACAAGTCTCCTGGCATGGAACATAAATACCATAGTTACGCTACCTGCTGCCCACTCTTGTCAGCACGGCGCATGGCTGCAGGGAAAGAGGAAGCCCGGCGCCCTTGCTCTCGGTTTGGGGAAACAGCGCTGGCATGGACAGCTGGGCTAACAACTGCAATAGTACACTATTACAGTGTATGATATAAGCAGATGATTACATATTCAAGAGGACTAAAAATTACTGAAGAATTCGTTTTTAAGAATATAACAAATATAAAAAATTTACAGATTCTTTTCCAATTTACATATAAAAATAAATAAGCAATAAAACCAATAACATAATTAATATTGTTAAAAATCTCTGGATTACTAAAATATAAAAAATATTTATCTTTTGCTGTGAAGACTGTAAAAAAAAATAACTAAGGAAGCGTAGCCAGATGCTGAAAAGAATGGGTTTATTCATGGCTCCTGGCCTACTACAAAAGCATCTTAAATCAGGCTAAAACAACTAGCAGCTTAGCCCTTTAGTTATCTCTAAGATTGGCCTAGCCTGTGACCATTGTAAAGGGAAAGCAGAGGAAGACAGTACCTTTTAAGATGACCGTGTACTATCAGATCGAAGATGGCACCCGCTCAATGCAGAGTACAGATGGCGCAGACACCAGGACAGTGAGATTGCCACATGAGATGCTAAATGGAATACCAAAGCCTGGTAACTCACCATGCACTTCTACATCCAGGTTAGTCTCTTTATCTAAGTCTCCTGCGTCTGACTAAGAAGGTTCAGCAGGCAGAAACAGATCCTGCCATTACTGAATCCACTATGAGAGCCATGTTGTAGGAGCTAAGAAGCTCCATTCAGGCAGCCTTTCAGGTTACTGTGCAAAATATCTATAAGAGATTAAGAAGGTGGGTGATAGAACTGTACATTTGGAGGAAAAAATGGATGAGTTTTCAACAGCGCACAATTTATTAGTGAATGCGCAAAATGAGCTATATGATGATATGGGGGCAGTTAAGTTGAAACTGGCAGACCTTGAGGATAGATCTGGCTGTAATTATATCCCATTCCGAGGTATCCCTGAGACTGTGCAAACTGAACAAAGAGATATGATAATAAATAGGGTGCAGAGAACCAACAAACCAAAGCAATCCCCTCCGTCTGTTCCCAGGGATGCATTGGCGAGGCTACATTTTTATCATTTCAAAGAAAAAGTTATGGTGGCCGTTAGGAAAGCTGAAGAGCTGCCTGAGAGATTTGCTAACATTTCATTTGTACACGTCTCAGATAACCCCGTGCAGGTCGGGTTATCCAGTAAAGCTACTGACCCACAGAAATAGGACAACCTGTTTTGTACTCTCCTAAAGCAGCTTCTAAATTGTTGGATACATGGTTCCAGGCTTCTTATCTACAGAAAACTACTCTCTTCCAAACAAGAAGGCTCCAACCCTGATTCCTGAGTGGACCACTGTTGGATCTCCCAAATTTGTGTGGAATCCAACTGATTGAGGTTGTCACCATCAAGGATTGTTATGGCTATCTCACACTTATTGCCTTGTGAGGAAATTATCAACTTCAAATACTGGAGTTACAGGTAAGATTCTCAATAGTTTTCTTTTTATAGTTTCATATTGTTATAGTTCCATTGGTTTTAGCCTTCATTTTACTTATGACATGCAGGATAGGTGTGATTGCTGAACCTGAACCACCAAACCATTTGTTATTGGTGTTTCATAAGAGTTGCCTGTTTGCGACCGATTACTTTTTTTGTTCTTTAGTTTTTATTGTTCATTTTCTTTTTATAAATCACTATTCAAAAGATGTAGACATGCTATCCTTAGGTCAGGAGAGATTTCAGCATATATGTTTATTACTATCACAATATTGAGTCCACAATATCTTTTATCAGTGTTGCTTGGGTGCTCTGGCCGAACAGATCGGGATGCTCGGCCATCCAAGCACAATGGAAGTCAATGGGAGAACCAGAGCATTAAATAAGGCACCCCCTGTTCAGTTTCGGACGAGGAATGAGTTCTTTAATCTTAATTCAAATTCAAATTTTATTTGTCACATGCGAAATCATACAGTATGACATGCAGTGAAATTAATTGTCATGAATATGCATCTATTATAAACAACTGGTGTGCCTATAAAGTTGTACACAGGGGCAAATTCATTACATTTGCTGAATTAAACAAAATACAGAGAACTGCTAAGATAGAAGAACTCCAGAATAAATATTAGAGTCTATTGGGTTACCTAAAGGAAGTCCTAAGCAACTTTGGAATAAATTGACCCATTCTCTCTGCCATAATAGCGCTATATTTATGCCCCTCAGCATCTATTTTTTCCTCTGGCTTTCTATCTCCACGTTTTAATATTTCCAGTTTCACCAGACAACGCTGCCTCTTTTCTCCCATGATTTTTGCCCTTATTATTGAGCCTTAGGCTGAAACAATCAGATCTGATCTTTCCATTTATGGTATACAAATTGGCCCCACTGAGCATCGTACTGGACTGTTCGCAGATGACATCATCCTTGTTTGTAGGCAATCTTTAGACTCACTTCCATCCATTTTCCAGATACTCACCAATTTTAGTAGTGATTTCTATTATAAAGTTAATAAGTGCAAGTCATTTGTTTTAAATATGGGTTTCCCTTCTAAAGTGACGACCCTGTTGAAATCCAAATACTCTTTTGGATGAGTTTCCTCTTCCCTCCCATATCTAGGCATAAATCTTGCGTACCCGGCTTCCAGGTTCTTTGACAATAACTACATACCCTTCCTTAAAACAATTAAAAGTGACCTAGCAAACCGAAAATGTTAATTATTCCCAAAATTTATACACATTTAGGATTGTTCCAATTTACCTCCCTTCCTTTCCAAAATTCGAAGCCTCTTAGTGTTGATCGCGAATATTCTAATCACTAATATTTATTGCGAATATCGGCACTTCGAGAATTCGCAGAGATGTAGAATATAGTGCTATATATTCTAGAATTCGTGAATTTATTGCGAATATTATGCAAAAAATTCACAAAATATCCTGAAAATAAATATTAAGAGGTAGTGATGAGCAGCATAGGCAATAAGTTTCATTTGGAACAACAAGAAACCACAGGTCAGAGCAGGTATTCTATATAGAGAAATGAAAGATGGAGGTGTAGGGTGCCCGTTAGTATCTTCCTACTATAGATCCACCATCTTAGATTAGTTAAAATCTCTCTGGCTACAAGATACTTACAAACACTGGGTTAACATTCAGATGCAGGAGCTGGGTAAACACAGTATTACTGATAGCTTGACATCCTCGACTTTGTTTTGTAAACCACTTTATTCTTCTCATCCTATTATAGGGACTATTATGGACTAATGGGGCAATACATTTATTAAACCAAAACTTTTCTCAATTAACTATTTTGATGCCAAATTGAGCTCTTAGAAACTATTGTCCCAGACAATTTGTCCAGGTGGAGGATAAGGGGTGTCTGTAAAATATCAGATTTAATGACAGGTAAGCAGATACTGAATTTTGAGGTTTTATAAAAAAATACTCACTTCAAATCTCAGAAACATTTACATATCTGCGGATTAAACTTGCTCTTAACAAATCGAAATCCTTTCTGTACAACTGGTTAATCTCCTCTTCCACAACTACAAAGGGAATTTCCTTTTGTTATAAGCTTCTAATATGTGCAGGTAATAATTTTCTTACATATTACAAGTCAAAACGGGAGATAGACTTCCAAACTACCTTTTCTTAGAACTAATGGTATACAGTAGTGTTGATCGAGCACTAAAGTGTTTGGGTGCTCTGCCGAGCACCCGAGCACAATGGCAGTCAATGGGAGAACCCGAGCATTAAACCAGGCAACCCCTGCTCAGAAGAGGGGAGGGTGTTGGGACTCTTGTTTGGTTTAGGAGTCGCTGCTCTGACTCCATATATAGCTATGTCCATATATGGAGTCAGTGCTTGGGAACACCCAGTGTATTTAAATCTAATTTAGCCTGCATTTCAGAAAATTTTCAAGACTGTGATGCAGAAGTTGTGAGTTCAAATCCTGTCACAAATGTTTTCAGAAGTTCAGTAAACTTAAATTAAACATATATATAGTTATATAAGTTTTAGCATTAATATATTTACACATATTATTATATATTTAGAAAATATAATATATTATAATGTAAGTAAATATATTATGGCTAAAACATCAGTAGTAGTTTCATACATATTATGCATTCATATATATTAGAAGTATCATTATATATATATATATATATTTATTTATTTATTTTTTTCCTTCTCTCTCTTAGTAATTACACATTTAATTTTGTGCCATACATTTTTTTACAATTACTAAAAAAAATATAAAATATATAAATCTAATTTAAGTTGGTGACAGGATTACACTATACAGCTACATAGCTAGCTAGCCAGAAAAAAAATATATATGAGACTTCTACTGTAGAGGAATAATTACAAGCATTCCTATACAGTAGAAGTCTCATATTTTATTACATTTTTTTGGTACTGGCTATGCAGCAATATAGTTTAGTGGTTAAAGTTCTGTGCTGTGATGCAGAAGCTGTGAGTTCAAATCCTGTCACAAGCTTTTTCAGAAATAGAGATTAAATTTGATTTATATATTTTATATTTTTGTTTAGTAATTGTAAAAAATGTATGGCACAAAATAAATGTGTAATTACGAAAAAAAATAGTTTTACATATATTATAATATATTATATATTCTAAATATATAACAATTTGTGTAAATATATTATGGCTAAAAACGTATAAATATATATATATATATATATATATATATATATACACACTCACCTAAAGAATTATTAGGAACACCATACTAATACGGTGTTGGACCCCCTTTTGCCTTCAAAACTGCCTTAATTCTACATGGCATTGATTTAACAAGGTGCTGATAGCATTCTTTAGAAATGTTGGCCCATATTGATAGGATAGCATCTTGCAGTTGATGGAGATTTGAGGGATGTACATCCAGGGCACGAAGCTTCCGTTCCACCACATCCCAAAGATGCTCTATTGGGATGAGATCTGGTGACTGTGGTGGCCATTTTAGTACAGTGAACTCATTGTCATGTTCAAGAAACCAATTTGAAATGATTCGAGCTTTGTGACATGGTGCATTATCCTGCCGGAAGTAGCCATCAGAGGATGGGTACATGGTGGTCATAAAGGGATGGACATGGTCAGAAACAATGCTCAGGTAGCCCGTGGCATTTAAACGATGCCCAATTGGCACTAAGGGGTCTAAAGAGTGCCCAGAAAACATCCCCCACAATTACACCACCACCACCAGCCTGCACAGTGGTAACAAGGCATGATGGATACATGTTCTTATTCTGTTTACGCCAAATTCAGAATCTACCAATTGAATGTCTCAAAAGAAATCGAGACTCATCAGACCAGGCAACATTTTTCCAGTCTTCAACAGTCCAATTTTGGTGAGCTTGTGCAAATTGTAGCCTCTTTTTCCTTTTTGTAGTGGAGATGAGTGGTACCCGGTAGGGTCTTCTGCTGTTATAGCCCATCCGCCTCAAGGCTGTATGTGTTGTGGCTTCACAAATGCTTTGCTGCATACCTCGGTTGTAACGAGGGGTTATTTCAGTCAACGTTGCTCTTCTATCAGCTTGAATCCGTCGGCCCATTCTCCTCTGACCTCTAGCATCAACAAGGCATTTTCGCCCACAGGACTGCCGCATACTGGATGTTTTTCCATTTTCACACCATTCTTTGTAAACCCTAGAAATGGTTGTGCGTGAAAATCGCAGTAACTGAGCAGATTGCGAAATACTCAGACCGGCCCGTCTGGCACCAACAACCATGCCACGCTCAAAATTGCTTAAATCACCTTTCTATATATATATATATATTCCAAAAAATACGCAGCACTCCAAAGTAAGTGAAAAAATATATCAAAATTTATTCACACATGAGAAAAAGGCGACGTTTCGGTCCCCTCATGGAACCCTCTTCAAGTGCAAGTGCCACAATCTTTACAGGTCATATTGTAATCACAATAACATCTGTGTACAATTAATCAATTAGCAATCAATGTGAAGAGTATATACCGTATTTTTCACTGTATAAGACGCACCTGATGATAAGATGCATCCAGGTTTTTGAGGAGAAAAATAAGAAGAAAAATATTTTGAACCAAAAGGTGTGCTTTTGATACATTTTGACCTAATGGTGGTCTGTGGATGACACTTTTGGAGGATCTGTGGATGACACTTATGGGGGATCTGTGGATGACATGTATGAGGGATCTGTGGATGGCACTTATGGGGGATCTGTGGATGACACTGTTATGGGAAATCTGTGGATGACACTGTTATGGGGATATCTTTAAATGACACTGTTATGGGATATCTGTGGATGAAACATATATAGCGTCTTACAGATCCCCCCATATCAGTGTCATCCACAGATATCCCCATAAGTATCATCCACAGATCCCCATAAGTGTCTTCTAGTGACCCCCAACACTCTGCTGACACTGATACATCGCTGGCCTGTGATGTATCAGTGGGGAGGGAGGAGGCGGGGACACTCGCGGCAGGGCCAGTGCAGTGACTCTACTCTAATACACCGGCCCCGCACACAGCTGTAAAGTATACTGTATTCATATAAAGCTTAATCTTTGTAAAAGTAGCCCAAACCCTGCTGTAGTACTCACTAACTACGGTGGCATTCAGTATCGCCGGCAGCTTGAGCTTAACATCTCTCCCTCCATCATGTGCCTCCTGCTCCGCCTGCCTGCTTCAGTCATAAAGTGGAAGGTGCAGGCAGACAGGGCAGGAGGCGCATGACGGAGAGAGAGATGTTAAGCTCAAGCTGCCGAGCTGTTCCCGCCTTCTCCCTCCCCACTGATACTTCACAGGCCGCGCTGGGTAGCATAGTGGCCAGCAAAGTATCAGTGTTCGTTTTAAAGGACGCACTGCCATTTTCCCCCCACTTTTGTGGGGGAAAAAGTGTGTCCTATAAAGCAAAAAATACGGTAAATCTCATCCATGCAGAGTCCACTTGTTAATTTATCTTCCACAGTTCATCGCATCCCCCAGTAAGTATAAAATTCATATCAATGTGTATTAAAGTTATCAGTGTAGTACATTACTAAGTAAAGTGACTAGTGCACATCAATAATTAAAAAAAAATGCTGCATCCAAGTATCAGCGCACGCACACGGATGACGGAGAATGCCACACCACCATATTGGATAGTGGCAGGCACCCGTAAAAAAGTTTCTTATATATTCCACAAACAGATTACCATAAAAAGAGCAAAAGGGGATCAATCCTGTCTAAAATTGCTATTTTTTTGGGGATAGAGTTTTGAGAAAGTTTGCGATTGAGGCAAAGTCGTACATCAAGGATACCGGAGATTTTTTGCTAAAATTATCTGGGGTGTCTGTGAATGGTGATATAATTCTGGCATACTTTGATATTGTATCATTGTACACGTCAATTGGCCATGATCAAGTTCGACATATGTTAGACAACTCAATGTATCCTGAGTCAGTAATGAATTTTTTGTTGGATTTACTTGAATTTACCCTGTGCTGCAATTATTTTGTGTTTCAGGATAGGATCTATCTCCAGAAAGTGGGCGCGGCAATGGGTTTCTATGTCGTGACCATTTAAGCAAATATTTTTGTATGCAGGTTGGAAGAGCGGTACGTCTATGTGTCTCCCCACTTTATGTGCTGTGGTGGTGGAGATACATAGACGACGTGTTCCTCATTTGGATGAGGTCCATGGAGGCCCTGGTGGAGTTCCATGGTTTTCTTAATACTATGGATGAACAGATTAGGTTCATGTTGATGGCCTCCAGGAAATGGGTTACATTTTTGGACACGCAGGTGTATTTAAAAGATGGGACATTACACACAAATTTAAAAGTAAAACACACTGACAAAAATACCCTTTTGCACTATACAAGTTGTAATCCGCTTATAAATTCGCTGCCGTATAGTAAAATGCTTAGGGTAAAGCGTATAGGTGATGTGGAGGACCATGCTAAAGTAGCTTTAGAAAAAATGGAGTCGTCCTTTGTTAAGAGGGGTTATCCCAATAGGTTGGTTAAACAACACATGAGAAAAGTGGAAATGATACAGCGGGACCAATTATTTGAGACAGGGAATAAACAGAAGAGCGGATTTCCTTTGTCACCACATTCAATGAATTAAGTCTTCATTTAGCACGGATACTAAAGACACCCTGGGGCACACTGGGTGGCAATTTTCCGCAGATACCCGTCTTCAGTGTACCTCCACTGATGTCCTATAGGAGATCAAAAAATATTAAGGATAGATTAGTGAAAACAGATGTGAGGGGTAGTAGGAGAATACAACAAACTTTTTTAAAACCCAGAAGGATGGGTTGTTTCCCATGTATTCGTTGTGTCAATTGTAAGTATTTACAAAAGGGTGCGTTCTTTGTCCATCCTGGGACACAGGAACGTTTTGAAATTAAACAATATTTGACTTGTGAAACCTCGTGCATTGTCTATGTGTTGTGGTGTCCTTGTCACAAGCTATACGTTGGTGAGACCACGTATGACGTGAAGACGAGGCTGAACAACCATAGACAATCCATTAGGAGTAAAAGGAAAGATCTCCCTGTATCGAAACTTTTGCAGATTATGACCATATAGAACAAAATTTAAACTTTATGATACTGGAACGGATTGATCTCCCGAAAAGAGGGGGTGATATATTAAGTATTTAAAAAAAATGTGAATTGAGGTGGATTCATTGCCTCAATTCGTTGAAACCTTCGTTGGAGCTGGATGATTGTATGTTCTGTGATTATACAATATGTGCATAGATGTCTTCATGAATATTAAGTTGTGTTTTTTTATCTCTTACAGATGGTTGTGAGGACGGAGAGAGAGATTGCCGGAAACCACGCATCTAATCATGTTATTTTATCTCTATGAATGGGAATGGGGTAGCAAAGCTATGGACTGTATTTTAGTGGTTGCTGGGGAATGTACCTAATGTATACTCCCATATAATGACAATGACAGTTTTTTTAGTAAGGCTGAGGGTGCGTTCCGTGAGGGAAAGTTTACGATATAATTTGAGCAATAATGTTTGCTCTTTTTATGGTCATCTGTTTGTGGAATATATAAGGCTTTGATAGATTTATGTCTCGTTTAAACAAGAACTCAATAGGTCTCTTTTTTACCTCTGAGATTCATGAAAATACGATTTCTTTCCTAGATGTTCTTATTAGTAAGGATGAGCATCACTCCCTAAAGACCACTCTCTATCGCAAAAAAAACTGCCACTAATAGCTTACTGAGGTGGAACAGTTTCCATCCCAAGCCCCTACGTAAAGGAATCCCTAAAGGCCAATTCCTTAGAATTAGGCGTAACTGCTCCACCAAGGAGGACTTTGAGAAAGAGGCCCTTCAACTGTCTGATAGATTCAGGGCAAGAGGATATCCTGAATATTGCCTGGTTCAGGCAGCAAAATATGCACGCGCAAAGGAGAGACATACTCTTTTGCAGCCCCAAAAGAAGGTAATGGAGGAGGTGATTCGGATTATTGGTACTTTTGATGTTGCTGCTGATGAAATCAGGGAGATAATAGGCAGATACTGGTCATTGCTAAAAACTGATCCAGATCTGAAAGATTACCTCACAGAATACCCCTCCATTACATATAGAAGGGGACGCAATATCCGTGATTTTGTGGTACGTAGCCACTTTGAACCCCCACAGAAAGAATGTTGGGTACATTTAGGTGTGGGCACTGTAAAGCCTGTAAGTATATCAAACTGGGTGATTCCTTTTACGATGCTAGGGGACACATCAGATTTAAACAGAGGTGTTTTGCAAACTGTAACACCAAGGGAGTGATATATCTTATGAGATGTGGCTGCGGAAAACAGTATGTGGGTAAAACCTGCAGAGAATTCAAAACACGGGTTTTAGAACATGTAGGTGACATCCGTAATAAACGTGACAAACCTATCCCTAAACATATCCTTGTTGAACATCTTGATGAAAAAGTGGACATCTCCTTCTCTGTTATAGAGGTTGTGCGATCATCCATTAGAGGCGGCAATATTGATCAAATACTTAAACAGAAAGAAGCACGCTGGACGTTTAAACTGGAAACTCGGGCCCCTTTGGGACTAAATGAGTCCATTGATTATACTTGTTTTATTTAAGCGCTGGTCCTATATTTAATGACCTTTTTCTGGGTAGGACAGTGTTGCTTTATCTGCCATACTGTAACATAGGGCCTAGGGTCACACCTAATGGTGTGTCCTGTCTGGCTCTAGTTTTGTTTATTACCCCCAGATATATACCTCTAGATTGAGGTTCATTGTGGGAAATATATGTGTCCCCCAAAGCAATACTCAAGGTAATCTACATATGGGATATTATCTGATATTATCCCATCCTATTTACCCCCCACTGGTGCAGTCCATGTGGTGGGATGTCTTCTGGTATACAGTGCCCGATGTGTATTTACACTGGGCAACTGTTTAATATAATAATCTAAGTAATAGTGGGTCTGTGGAAGTAGCGCTCGTTCTGTGGAACGCATCGATCTGCTGTGGCACGCATGTACAGCGCTCTGGAACGCATCGGGAGCGCTGTGGAACGCATGGCTACTTCCGGTGCGTCACTTCCGGTTTTGCACGTGATTTACTCTGCATCACGTTACCTGCAGCTGGGAACTGAGCGCTATTTAAGGCAAGCAGCGTTTGCCACACGCCACCGGCCCCAAACAAGAGGAGAAACCAGAACCCAGAAACACTACAGATCCTGGATATGATGACATCCAGTCTAATCAGCGTGTCCATCAGACTGCTTGATGGCTAAGGGAAGTGACCACATCTTTATTTTGAGCACTGGCTTTGCTTTGTCACTACTATTGACCCTTTAAAGTTTTCTGAATGGTTCACATCTGGTATTACTATTTTCTCCTCTTGCTTAGGTATATTTTTGAGATTGACATTCTCAACCGGTAACGTGGCAATATACCTCTGTATATTTTTGGTCTAATTTTGTCACTGAGGGGGTCCTTTGATACAGGCACCCTTTCTATATGTATATGTCCCCTGATGATCTTTAACACAAGAGTGAAACGCGTCGGGAACTTGTATACCTATTTGGGTCTACTATAGGGAATTTGTATACCTATTTGGGACGACTATATACCTTTATATTATGTATCATGTCTGAACAGTAATTTTGTCTATTGGGAGAATCACTAGGAGTGAGAGATATCATCCCAGTGAATGGGAGCTCGCACTCTATGTGATTCCTCAGGTCATAATACATCTTTTTGACTACTGACAGACTTTTTGACCAATACACTTCACATTGGTGGTGGGTACTATCCTGTGCCAGGGCCTCATTAGGGATTCTAGGAGGTTCCTGACACGGGATCGCCCCTATCGGGGCGGCTATTCCGTTTTGTAGGCAGGGCCTAAATAGCGTTTAGCGGACAGATCAGGGATAGATAATTTCTGGCCTTTTGATCCGTCTGCTACCCTCCCTACTCGGATATGAGATTCCTTGTGTCTAATCTTTTAAGAAATTAATTAAAAGTTATATTTTATGGTGATAAAACATTTCTGTGATTCATTTGTGGAATATATAAGAAACCTTTTTACGGGTGCCTGCCACTATCTAATATGGTGGTGTGGCACTCTCCGGTCATCCATGCGCGTGCGCTGATACTTGGATGCAGCGAGGCAAGCATTGATGACGTCGGAGTGGCGTTCTCGTGGGTTATGGCGGATCTCCACTGCCGAAAAGTTTATCTTTAGTGCAATGGGGTATCCGCCATGATCAGGTAAAATGCCTCAGCAACAAATTTAGGAGTTGGAAGTTAAAGATCAGTCATTTTCAATAACCGCCGTATGAATTTGTGTTTATGGCGCTCTCTCTCTCCTACTCATTAAGTTTTTCTTTTCATACTATGTATTGAGGTCAAGTTATGTTTAATTTTTTTAGATTATTGATATGCACTAGTCACTTTACTTATTAGTAAGGTACTACACTGGTCACTTTAATACACATTGATATAAATGTTATACTTACTGGGGGATGCGATGAACTGTGGAAGATGAATTAACAAGTGGTCTCTGCATGAATGAGATTTATATACACTTCACATTGATTGCTAATTGATTAATTGTACACAGATGTTATTGTGATTACACTATGACCTGTATAAATTGTGGCACTTTCACTGTGTGATATACTTGGCTTGAAGAGGGTTCAGTGAGGGGACCGAAATGTCGCCATTTTCACATGTGCGAATAAATTTTTATATATTATTTTTACTTGATTTGGAGTGCTGCGTATTTTCTGGAATGTTGATGTGTCCTGGTTCAGGGGTGAACGATTGCACCGCTAATCGTGGTTTTTGGAGTGCTGCCTTATTTTTCCATCTCTCTCTCTCTTTATATAAATATATGTTTAAATTAAGTTTAGCCTTTTTCTGAAAAATTTTATGATGGGATTTGAACTCACAGCTTCTGCATCACAGCCCAGAACTTTAACCACTACACTATATAACTGCATATCCAGTCACAATTTTTTTTTTTTTTTTTCAATGAGACGTTTAATGTATAGGAATACTTGCTAGTAGTAATTGGCTAGCTATTATAGATGAGTGGTTAAGTGCCTTGCCTCTAATGCAGAAGGTCATGAGTTCAAACCCCAGCAGAAACTTTTCTGAAATACAGGCTAAATTAGATTTAAATACACTGGGTGTCCCCAAAACACTGACTCCATATATGGACAAAGCTATATATGAAGTCAGAGCTGTTAGGACTTCTGTCAGAGACTTCTGTCAGAGGCTTCACAGAGTCAAAGTCCTGACAGAAGTTCATGATTTCAAATCCCAGCAGAAAAATATGAAATACAGGCTAAATTAGATTTAAATACACTGGGGTGTGCCCAAGCACTGACTCTATATATAAACATAGCTATATATGTAGTCTTAGCAGGGACTTCTAATCTGCAGACTCACACTGAGGGATTTCCTCACTGTATAGCGATCTTCTACATAGAAATAGAGGCTAAATTAGATTTAAATAGAGTGACTCGAGCATTGCACTCAAGCACACACTGTGTTCAGCCGAACTCCGCGATGTACTGAGCATAGCGATGCTTGAGCCGAACTAGTGTTCGGCCGAGCATGCTTGCTCAACACTAGTATACAGCCTTCACTGCAATCTCAACTATTTCTATATGCACAAATCATGTTAAGCTCTCTAGTAGGGATGAGCAAACCCGAACTGGATAGTTCGGGTTCATACCGAATTTTGGAGTGTTCGGAAGACGGACCAGGACCCGAACATTTAAAAAAAAGTTTGGGTTCGGGTCCGTTGTTTGGCGATTTCTTCCCGCTTTCTGAAGGGCTGCACAGCAGCCAATCAGCTAGCGTTTAATTTCTTGCCCTAAGAAGCCATCACAGCCATGCCTACTAATGGCATGGCTATGATTGGCCAAGTGCAGCATGTGACCCAGCCTCTATTTAAGCTGGAGTCACGTAGTGCCGCACGTCACACTGCTCTGATTAGTGTAGGGAGAGGACGCAGCTTCTGTGAGGGCGAGATTAGGCAGGGAAAAGTCAGCAAAAACACCTAATGAAGTGATCGATCTAAAGCTGTGAATCATTCAACTTCTGCTAGTTAATTGCTCACTGGTTTTTAGGCTTCACAGAGCGTTTTTCTGTCACTTTGATCGGTGGCCATTTTATGTCTTGTGGTGCACCAGCACAAGCTGCCACCAATTCCATCAATCCATTAATAAAATTTTTTTTTGCTATATCCTACATCAGGGGCTTGGCTGTGCTTAGGAACTCAGGATAGAAATGTCTATCTTTTATTAAGGGGTTAAATTAAATTGCCAAAATAGCAATCCTCTAAATCTGGTGTTCCAGCTTTGGCTAGCCAAGTCTAATACTGTCTGCTCTCTGGCAAAGGATAGATTTTTTTCTGTGGTGAAATTCAATTGCCAAAATAGCAATCCCCTACATCAGGTGTCCCAGCAGTGGCTGGCAAAGTTTAATAGTGTCCGGCAAAGAATATATTTTGTTCTGGGGTGAAATTTAATAGCTAAAATAGCAATATATACTGGAGAATGAATCTGGATCGCACATCCCCAAACCTGTGCTTTTGATATAACGACTGTCTCAGCATAATTACGTGGCATATCGGCCCAATTTGTAATACATAGTATGCTGTGCATAAGAGGCATTAGTATACAGTTTGATCATAGGCCCACTTACCGCGACAAGGTTGTCTCTACAAGTGAGAAACTACTCTAATCTATAATGGCGCAGCCGTGCGCGGCGACCCATTTGGACTAGGTGTTTTTAATTTGCCTTAGCTGCAAGGGGTTTATAAACTCCAACTATCTCTCAAATGCATATCCTGGGGGTTGTGACTGGGTGAACTCTTTGCACTCGTTCACATGGTGCAGTACTGCGTGTCTGCCCTTGCTGCCTCAGTGCTGTGCTGGTGGGGCGGTGGTGCCCAGGGCCAAGGTGGCTTTGCTGTACAGTGGGGTCACTGTGCGGATTCTGGGTCCTGCCGTCTACTGCTGGTAGACCCGAGTGGTTTGCACGCTGTGCCATCAGAGCCTGAAGCGAGGCATTAACGTTCTGAACCTTAGCACAACCTGCATGACCAGGCATCTACATGCAAAGCATGAACTGCAGTGGAGTAAACACCTTAAAAGCAAGGAACTCACTCAGGCTCCACCGGTTCCCTCTTCTGCTGCTGCCTCGGCCTCTTCCTCCGCCTCGGGAGGAATGTTGGCACCTGCCACCCACCAAGCAGAGGATGTGCCACCGACACCACCACCTGCATCACCAAGCATCTCCACCATGTCACACAGCAGCGTTCAGCTCTCCATCTCACAAACCTTGGAGAGAAAGCGTAAATTCCCACCTAGCCCTGGGCCTGAATGCCAGCATTTCTAAACTACTGGCCTTTGAAATGCTGTCATTCAGGCTGGTGGACACAGACAGCAGCAAACAGCTGATGGCGATAGCTGTCCCACAGTATGTTGTTCCCAGCCGCCACTACTTCTCCAAGACAGCTGTGCCTTCCCTGCACAACCAAGTATCTGATAAAATCAAGTGTGCACTGTGCAACGCCATCTGTGGCAAGGTCCACCTAACCACAGATACGTGGGCCAGTAAGCACGGCCAGGGACGCTATATCTCCCTAACTGCACACTGGGTAAATGTAGTGGCGGCTGGGCCCCAGGCGGAGAGTTCTTTGGCGCACGTCCTTCCGCCGCCAAGGATCGCAGGGCATCATTCTTTGCCTCCTTTAGCCTCCTCCTGCTACTTGGCTTCCTTCTCCTCTGCTTCCACCTGCTCATCCAGTCAGCCACACACCTTCACCACCAACTTCAACACAGCCCGGGGTAAACGTCAGCAGGCCATTCTGAAACTCATATGTTTGGGGGACAGGCCCAACACCGCACAGGAGTGGCGGGGTATTGAACAACAGACCAACCAGTGGTTTCTGTCGGTGGGCCTGGTGGTGTGTGATAATGGGTGAAATATCGTTGCAGCTCTGGGACTAGCCGGTTTGACGCACATCCCTTGCCTGGCGCATGTGCTGTATTTGGTGGTGCAGAAGTTCATTTACAACTACCTTGACATGTCAGAGCTGCTGCAAAAAGTGTGGGCCGTCTGTGCGCGCTTCCGGCGTTCACATCCTGCCGCTGCTCGCCTGTCTGCGCTACAGCGGAACTTCGGCCTTCCCGCTCACCGCCTCATATGCGACATGCCCACCAGGTGTAACTCCACCTTGCACATGCTGGAGAGACTGTGCGAGCAGCAGCAGGCCATAGTGGAGTTTCAGCTGCAGCACGCACGGGTCAGTCGCACTGCAGAACAGCACCACTTCACCACCAATGACTGGGTCTCCACGCGAGACCTGTGTGCCCCGTTGCGCTGTTTCGAGTACTCCACCAACATGGCCAGTGGCGATGACGCCGTTATCAGCGTTACAATACCACTTCTATGTCTCTTTGAGAAAACACTTAGGGCATTGATGAAAGAGGAGGTGGCCCAGGTGGAGGAGAAGGAGGAGGAGGAGGATGATGAGGAGGATGATGAGGGGTCATTTTTAGCACTTTTAGCCCAGTCTGTTAGAAGTTCCTCAGAGGGAGGTTTTTTGCAACAGCAGAGGCCAGGTACAAATGTGGCCAGCCAGGGCCCACTACTGGAGGACGAGGAGGATGAGGAGGAGGTGGAGGAGGATGAAGCAGGTTCACAGCGGGGTGGCACCCAACACAGCTCAGGCCTATCAATGGTGCGTGGCTGGGGGGATATGGAGGATGATGACGATACGCCTCTCACAGAGGACAGCTTATCCTTACCTTTGGGGAGCCTGGCACACATGAGCGACTACATGCTGCAGTGCTTGCGCAACGACAGCAGAGTTGCCCACATTTTAACGTGTGTGGACTACTGGCTTGCCACCCTGCTTAATTCCCGGTACAAAGACAATGTGCCCATCTTACCTCCTGCACTGGAGTGTGATAGGAAGATGCGCCAGTACAAGCGCACGCTGGTAGAAGCGCTCCTGAGAGCATTCCAAAATGTCACAGGGAAACAAGTCGAAGCCCAAGACGAAGGCAGAGGAGGAGCAAGAGGTCGCCAACGCAGCTGTGTCACGGCCAGCTCCTCTGAGGACAGGTTTAGCATGGCAGAAATGTGGAAAAGTTTTGTCACCACACCATTTATGCATTCTAAATTTCAGTGACATTCATTCAGTGTAATTTTTTATTAGCCGGTGGTGACAGCGACATTACTTGTGCTTTTCCTCCTGTATAATGTTTGTGCATCCTATATATTAGTGACATTTATTCACTGTAATTTTTTATTAGAGTGTGGTGACAGCGACATTACCTGCGCTATACCTACTGTATAACGTTTGTGCATCTTAAATATCAGTGACATTCATTCAGTTTAATTTTTTATTAGCCGATGATGACAGCGAAATTACTTGCGCTATACCTCCTGTATAACGTTTGTGCTTTCAAAATATCAGTGATTGAATTCAGTGTAATTTTTTATTAGGAGTTGGTGACAGCGACATTACTTGCACTATACCTCCTGTAAAAAGTTTGCCCATCCTAAATATCAGTGACATTCATTCAGTTAAATTTTTTATTAGACGGTGGTGAAAGCGACATTACTTGTGTTATTCCTCCTGTATAATGTTTGTGCATCCTAAATATCAGTGACGTTAATTCACTGTAATTCTTTATTAGCCTGTGGTGACAGCGACATAACCTGTGCTATACCTATTGTATAACGTTTGTGCATCTTAAATATCAGTGACATTTATTCAGTGTAATTTTTTATTAGCCGGTGGTGACAGCGACATTACCAGCACAACATCTCCTGTATAACGTTTGTGCAACCTAAATATCAGTGACATTTATTCAGTTTAATTTTATATCAGCCGGCTGTGACAGCAACATTAGTTGCGCTATCCCTCCTCTATAACGTTTATGCATCCCAAATGTCAGTGACATTAATTCAGTGTAATTTTTTATTAGCCAGCTGTGACAGCGACATTACTTGCGCTATACCTCCTGTAAAACATTTGTGCATCATAAAGAGGGCAGTTTCTAGGGAATTTTGCCAACAGGGCGACCAATACAAAAGCGCCCCCCCCCCCTTTTCCCCACAAAGTATTTTCAGTGACTTACCGACGACTTCTCCACAGAACTCAGTTTGTTCACTTTCCTTTTCTTTTCAGTTTGTTTCCAGAAGCTCATGCACACACGTCTTCGGCCAGGGGTGTGCAGCCCTCTCTGCCACATAAAAAGATACCAGTATTAATAAATGGCATAGAGTAGAGGAGGTCTGTTACAGATTTTGCATTAGAGACCAGGGAATTCAGCTTATACCTTTGACTTGTTGTTTCTGCAGTCCACCTTGACCCTCTATAGAAAATAACCCCCCTATATAGTTGCCCCTTTTAACACTTCCCCCCTGTAGTGTCCACCAATACTATGCCCAGTGCTGCCCCATGTGCCTACATTAGTTTACTTTAAAACTGCTGAGATGAGAACTTGATAAAATTATAAAAGCTTTTTTTTTTTATAAAAGCTTTTTTGATCCCACCATTCACTTTTCAATCACTGGCTGCAGCGGTCTCATGTTTCAGTGGAGGGCGGGGACACTGGAAGTAGTGGAAGGAGTGCGGCAGAGATCAGAGATGTATCACTACTTTTATTATCACATTCAAATCAGTTTTAAAAAATGAATTTTACATGCCTGTACATAGTGTATACTCCCCTCTTTGCTTCTCTTCCAGGCGCCATCACTCTTGGTTTTGTGCTGTGTCCTGGCGCCAGTACTGCACTATGTCCTGACATCACACAGTGCCAGGTCATAGTCTGCTCCTATGTGCAATACGTCCTGGAGCTGTGCGCTGCCAAGACTTAGTGCAGCACTAGTGCCACCACAGTATCTCCCCTCAAACACTGAGCACCCCCATCATCCACAGTATCTCCCCTCATACACTGAACACCCCCATCCTCCACAGCATCTCCCCTCATACACTGAGCACCCCCATCCTCCACAGCATCTTTCCTCATACACTGAACACCCGCATTTTCCACATTATCTCCCCTCATACACTGAGCACTTCCATCCTCCACAAGGTATCTCCCCTCATACACTGAGCACCCCCATCCCCCACACAGCATCTCCCCTCATACACTGAGCACCCCCATCCTCCACACAGTATCTCCCCTCATACACTGAGCACTTCCATCCTCCACAGCATCTCCCCTCATACACTGATCACCTCATCCTTCCCAGCATCTCCCCTCATACACTGATCACCCCCATCCTCCACAGCATCTCCTCTTATGTACTGAGCACACCCATCCTCTACAGGATCTCCCCTCATACACTGATCACCCCCATCCTTCACAGTATCTCCACTCATACACTGAACACCCCAGTCCTCCACAACATCTCCCTTCATACACTGATTACCCCCATCCTCCACAGTATCTCCCCTCATACACTGAACACCCCCATCCTCCACAGTATCTCCCCTTAATGTACTGAGCCCCCCTCCAGTATTTATAGTTTGTACTCACTGTGAAGAAAGTTCCTTACAGGTCAGCTGCCTGACTCCTCCCCTGATAAGTTTCTCCTCCTCCCTCATGTTGCTCCACACAGCCCTCAGTGCCTTGTCCTTTTCTCACACTGGCACCGCCTCCTTGCCTGACATGCTCCAACAGGCCCTTCCTCCCTCACACACACTGCATAGGCTGCTCTATCCCCTAAAATACTGCAGCCATAGAGAAGAGGGCCAGTGGTGAGTACACTTACAAAACTTGTGCTACTGTACGTGTGACATACTTGCAAGCACATATAGACCTTTTAATATGCACAAAACGAGCAGAAAGGGACGGGGAAGTGGCCGTGCTGCTGATGGTGCACACAGAGGACATGGCCCTGGGTGCGGTTAAACTGTGCCTGCTGCCAGAGTTCAAGAAACACACGCATCCACAATAGCCAGCTTCATGTCCCAGTTTGAAGGGCTGCGCAGGACCAGGACACCACTCTCGAAGTCAGAAGAGTGCGACCAGGTGGTCGGTTGGATTGCAGCAAATAATGCTTCCAGTCAGTGAAGCACCACCCCGTCTTTCACAAAGTCTAGTCTCTGTAGCCAAGAGTCTGGTCAACAGAATCCTCACCCTAATACTCCTTCCACCCACCATGGAGAGTCTTGACAAGCAAGTGATCCCACACTCGGATATTCCGAGGAGCTCTTTTCATCGCCATTCCTTAAATTGGGCCTCTCAACAAGCCTGTTTGAAGAGGGACATGAGGAGATCTTGTGCCCTGATTCCCCAAATTTTGAGCATCTACTGTCAGAAGAAGATGACAGTGGGGAACAGCAATTCGTGTTTCACAAGATGGAGGATGATGATGAGACACAGTTGCCAATAAGTCAACCGCAATTAGTGTCTCAAGAGGTTCATGATTAGTGTTGGGTGTGAATATTCGAATTGGCACTTTGAGAATTAGCGAATATTTAGAATATAGTGCTATATATTCGTAATTTCGAATATTCTACAGTTCTATTTATCCACATTGGTTTCTTACTGTTTCTTAGCCTTTTATTCCTATAAGTTATGCACCTCTCACAATTAGACGTTACAATGCTTTTAAAAATCTCCCATTTTGCTGTTGTATTTTTATTTTTGAGGACTTTGTCCCAGTTAGTTAAGCCTATGGCCTCTCTTAGTTGGCTAAATTTAGCTTTTTTGAAGTTTGGTATTTTTGTTCCTCCCTTTAGAAACTCTCGTTTGAAGGATAATTAGAAGGTTATTACTTTATGGTCACTATTTCCTAGTTTATTTCCTAGTCCCCCAACCTGCACATCTGTTGTTCTATCAGGTCTATTGGTTAATACTAAGTCCAGTATGGCCGTCCCTCTAGTTGGGTCCTGAACCAGTTGGGAAAGGTAACTGTCTTTGGCTATTGCCAAGAACCTGTTTCCTTTATGGGATGTACAGCTTTCAGTTTCCCAATCTATATCTGGGTAGTTGAAGTCCCCCTTAATAACGACTTCATTATGATTTGCCGCCTTGTCTATCTCGTTTAGTAATAGATTTTGTGGACTCTGGTAATTAGGTTGTTTTATAATAAACTCCTATTTGTAATTTATTATCGTTTTTGCCTGGATGTCTTTCTACCCACAGTGACTTCACATGTTCATGTCCCTCACAGATATCTTCTCGAATTGTGGGCCTTAGACAGGACTGCACATAAAGGCAGACCCCTCCCCCTCTCCGGTTTTAATGATGCTTTCTAAACAGAAAATGAGTGATAAAAAGTGCAATAGCGCAGAAAATGTGTTAAAATCTGCACACCACATAAGGTAAATAATGTGCCATGTCACAAAAATCAATTCAGTGTATATAAAACAGTGTGCCAAGAAAAAACTCAATCGTACATATGACACGTTACAAACGTAAAGAAAAGTGTAAGGAATACAGTGAAAATATAATAATCAAATATACTACACTAAATAAAGCTCCACCTCCCAACCAATCAGAGACGTGCACGACACGTCCAGCGCTCCCATGGTGCAGATCACTTGATCCGTGGCGTGAGCGTTATCTGACTCATGACGTCAATGTCACATGACTGTCCATATACTTCGCCCCTTATCACAGGACCAAACATATTTCCTAATAAAGGTAAGTGCAGAACCCTCCAGTAGTACATTAAATAGGTATGTAGCAGACCATGTCAGCGTCCTCAGTCATCCCTCTGTGCCTAACAACTATTTGGTGTCCAAGCTGGACACGTGGCACGAACTGGCGCTCTATGCCTTGGAGTTGCTAGCCTGCCCCGCCGCCAGCGTTTTGTCACAGCGTGAATTTAGTGCTGCTGGGGGCATAATAACTGATAAGCGCATCCACCTGTCAACTGAAAATGCTGACCGGTTGACTTATAAAAATGAACAAGGCCTGGATTGCCCCTGACTTCTCTACTCCACCAGAGGAAAGCGGCCTAACACAAAGGCACTCTAAATGTGGCTTTTATAGTGTATTGAACACACTGCACATGCACCCCTTCCACCACTAAAAAGGGTATATGGTTCAATCTCCCTTTTCTCGTCCTCCTTCTCCTCCATCATATCAACATGCTTATTAGGCTGCCCTCGCTCCTAATGTTTTAGAGGGTCAGCTCAGCAGCGGGACCTCACCCATAATGTTTTTGAGGTTCACCAGCAGGCCCTCATCCATAATGTTTTTGAGGGTAACCAGCAGGCCCTCAACCATAATGTTTTTGAGGGTCACCAGCAGGCTATCTTCCATAATGTTTTTGAGGTTCACCAGCAGGCCCTCGCCCATGATGTTTTTGAGGGTCACCAGCAGAACCTTGTTCATAATGTTTTAGAGGGTCAGCAGCAGGCCCTCGCCCCTAATGTTTTCGATGGTCAGTTGAGCAGCAGGCACTAACCCCTAATGTTTCAGAGGGTCAGTGTAGCAGCAGACCATCAACCCTAATTTTTTAGATGGTAAGCTCTGCAGCAAGTCCTCACCCATAATGTTTTAGATTGTCAGCTCAACAGCAGGCCCTCACCCCTAATGTTTTAGATTGGTCAGCTTGGCAGCAGGCCTTCACCCCTAATGTTTTAGATGGTCAGCTCAGCAGCAAGCCCTCGCCTCTAATGTTTTAGAGGGTCAGCTCAGCAGCAGACGCTCACCCCTATTGTTTTAGAGGGTCAGTTCAGCAGCAGAGGGTCAGTTTCCTAACAATTTTTCCTCTAAAATTATTTTAAATTTGATTTTGTGCATATTATTGTCAGTCTGTAAAAGTGGCGTACTACTCGGATAACATCGTTCCCAGCAGCGACCCGGGAGTCCAAGATGCACCCAGACATCCTCCCCATGCTTTTCCCGAACCATTTCAGTGGTGTTTCCATCAATTTCTGACCTTTTACTATGAACCAAGCACCGTCCCCTCTTCAGAGCAAGGGTTGCCTGGTTTAATACTCTGTCTGATCTGTAGAGCACCCGAGCATCCTCATTTGTTCGAGCCGAGCACTTAGGTGCTCAATCAACACTAATCCCCAAATAATCTTTCCCAGCACTTGTAAATCCCCTTCCTATCAATATCCCTAGTGTCTTCTGACGTCTCTCCCTGCACTAAGATGCTGTGAAATGATTTCTCCCTATTCTTTCCCTGCACTTATAAATCGTTTTTTCTGTCTTTTTTTTTCCACAATCGTTTTTTCCACTTGCTGCACCTAGCGCCTTCACACGTCTGTCCCTGCACTCTGAACGCTGGAAAATGTCCGACTATAAGATGGCCACCGTATTTATAGGGTTGTGACATCACAGGGCTGGCTGGCTGCTGATTGGCTGCATGCACACATGTCAATCTGAGTGATCCCGCCTTCTTAGGATCCTTGCCCCATGTCCTCAGTACTCACACGTGTAGCCGCCATTTTAGGAAAATTGTGATTCATTACCACTAAGCGCAAAGAAGTTCGCTTCGATTCGCTCATCTCTATTTAGAAACAGGGGTCAAGTCCTGGGAAATATAGTGTGGGAACTCACCCAAGATCCAGTGCCTCCGCGTGACGTCATAGCGCATAGCGTACCCAAAGGGCATGGGAGGCCGGGAGGAGGAGCAAGGAAGTACCGCATTTTTCGCCCCATAAGACACACCTAGGTTTTAGAGGGGGACAATAAGAAAAAAATATTTTTCATTACAAGTCAGATCACACCTCAGCTCAAACCCCCAATGTTAATCAGACCTTAGCTAACAGCCCCAATAAGATCCCCAATGTTAATAAGACCCCAATAAGACCTCAGATAACACATCAGCTCAGACCACAATATAAATGACCCCCAATCAGACCTCAGAAAAGAGCCCCAGTAGCCATATATCAGCCCCCAGTAGCCTCATAGCAGCCCCCAGTAGCCTTATAACAGCCCCCAGTGCCTCTCCATCAGTCCCCAGTGCCTTTCACCAGCCCCCAGTGCCTCTCCATCAGACCCCAGTGCCTCTCACCAGCCCCCAGTGCCTCTCCACCAGCCTCCAGTGCTACTCCATCAGCCCCCAGTGCCTCTCTATCAACCTCCATCAGCCCCCAGTGCCTCTCCACTAGCCCCAGATGCCTCTCCACCAGCCCCCAGTGCCTCTCGATCAGCCCCCAGTGCCTCTTCACCAGCCCCCGATGCCTCTCCACCAGCCCCCAGTGCCTCTACATCAGCCCCAATTCCTCTCCACCAGCCCCCAGTGCTTCTCCATCATCCCCCAGTTCCTCTCAATAGCCCCCAGTGCCTCTCCACCAGCCCCCAGTGCTTTTCCATCAGACCCCAGTGCCTCTCCACCAGCCCCCAGTGTCTCTCCACCAGCCCCAATGCTTCTCCATCAGCCCCCAGTGCCTCTCCATCAGCCCCCAGTGCCTCTCCACCAGCCCCAGTACCTCTCCACCAGCCCCAGTACCTCTCCACCAGCCCCAGTACCTCTCCACCAGCCCCCATTGCCTCTCCAGTCTCCACCAGCTCCCAGTGCCTCTCCACCAGCCCCCAATGCCTCTCCATCAGCCTCCAGTGCCTCTTCATCAGCCCTCCCTTGTCACTCTCATTCCAATTTTCCCCCTTCCTCCCTTGTCACTCTCTTTCCTGCCCCCACCTCTAGAGTAGCGTGGCTGAGCTCTGTCTGATCTGCGGTACAGGAGCATTTGTTTCCTGTACCTGGCCGGACTGAAAGGAAGTGCACACTAAGTGAGCACTTTCTGTCAGTCCGGCCAGTTAAAGGGAACTAAAGCTCCTGTACTGTGGACCGGAGAGAGCTCAGCCACGCTATACTAGAGGGCTGGCGCTTCCCTCCTGTCAGACAAAAGCATTGAAGGGCAGTGGGGCACAAAAATTGATGCGCAGCCCTGCTATGAAAAAAGGGTAGGAATGCCGTTCCTACGCATTCCTGCAGGACTCGAGCCCTGTTTAAAACATATAACTGCACCACTGAACGTCAAATGGGCCATCACTTTTTTCCACTTATACACTCCACAAAATCCTTTAGAACAAATAACTGCACCGCTGAACGGCAAATACTATATATTTTTTTGCCACTAATACACGCCAAAAAGGGCTTTAGATCATATCACTGCACTGCTGAACGGCAAATATATTTTTCATTTGCCACTAATACACAACAAAAAGGCCTTTTAAACATATTACTGCACCGCTGAACGGCAAATAACATTTTTTTTTGTGCGACTAATACACGCCAAAAAGGGCTGTATTTTTCTAACTTCACCACATGAAGGCTAGTAAGCCTTTAAACAAGCCAAAAGATGCTTTAGAACATATAACTGCACCGCACAAGGGCAAATAAAACATATAATTTTTCCTTGTAATAAACCCTGTTACTGGATGTATCAAACAACACTTGCACCCCAATAACAATAACGGTTTGCTGAAATTAAAGAGCTGTATAATGGCAATTTGGGTCCCCAGTCAGTGCAGCAAGGTGTAATAGGATTGTAACTATTAACCAATAGAGATGTCGAACGTGAATTTCCGCAAATATTCACGAACGGGCGAACTGGGCAAACCGCCATAGACTTCAATACGCAGGCAAATTTCAAAACCCACAGGGACTCTTTCTGGCCACAATAGTGATGGAAAAGTTGTTTCAAGAGGACAAACACCTGGACTGTGGCATGCCGGAGGGGGATCCATGGCTAAACTCCCATGGAAAATTACGTAGTTGATGCAGAGTCGGGTTTTAATCCATAAAGGGCATAAATCACCTAACATTCCTAAATTGTTTGGAATAACATGCTTTAAAACATCCAGTGTGTGTATACGATCAGGTATGGTGTTGTATCGATCAGGTAGTGTAAGGGTTACGCCCGCTTCACAGCGACAGACCAAACTCTGACAGACCAAACTCCCCGTTTAAAGCACCGCAAACAGTCCATTTGCACTACCGCAAACTCCCCATTTGCACAAGGTTGGATACCAAGCTAGCCATGTCCCGTTCCTTGTCCTCACTGACATCATTGAAGGTCTCTTCCTCCACCCAGCCTCGTACAACACCAAGGGTCCCCGAAAGGTGACAACAAGCCCCTGGGATGCCTGCTGTGGTTGGTCTTCCACCTCCTCAAAGCCACCTTCCTCCTCTGACTCCTCTTCTTCAGACTCCTCTCTCTGCGTTGCTGCAGGTCCAGCAATCGACGACGACAAGGCTGCTTCTGGTGGTGATGGTAACCACAACTCTTCCTCTTCATGCTCATCTACGGCCTGATCCAGCACTCTTTGCAGTGCACGCTTCAGAAAAAACGCATATGGGATGAGGTCGATGATGTTGCCTTGGGTTTGACTGACCAGGTTTGTCACCTTCACAAAAGGACGCATGAGCCTACAGCCATTGTGCATGAGCATTCAGTAACGCGGCCACAAAATACCCAGCTCCGCAGAGGCTGCCCTCTTTTTTTAAATTAAAAAAATCTGTTCTTATCAGTTTAATCTCTGTTTTGTCCCCTATCAGGGGTCGGTGTATGGAATAGATTTTAGGAACCGGGAGATGGAAAAAGATGGTTGGTCGATTATCTTCCTTCCAATTTGGGGCACTGCGCGTGCGCCGCGCAATGTACTGTGCCACCCTATATGAGTGGGGTGTTAAGTAGTACTATTCCTATCAGTTTAATCCCTGTTACGTCTTCTATCAGGGGACGTGTATTGAATCGATTTTAGGAAACGGGAGATGGAAAAAGATGATTGGTCGGTCCTCTTACTGACAATTTGGGGCACTGCGCGTGCGCCGCGCAATGTACTGTGCCACCAATACAAATAGTGTGAACTACTATTTATACCATTTTAATCTTGGTTAAGTCCCTGTTCTGTCCGCTTCCTTCTAATTTTGGGCACTTGCAATGGAATTTGCCACCAATGCAACTAGTGTTAACCAAGTACTAATCGTATCAGTTTAATCTCTTTTTTGTCCCTTATCAGGGCCAGGGCCGGTGTAGTGAATACACTTTTGGATCCAGGAGATGGAAAAAGACCCATGCTGGGTCCGCTTCATTTTAATTTTAGGTCACTGCGCATGCGCCGTGCAATGTACTGTGACACCCTATTTGAGTGGTGGGCAGTGGGCACAGTACAGTCTGTGGGCCTGACACACACTGGCAGGCAACTGCAATTATAGTAAAGGGTAAAAATTAAATGACATTTCTATCTGCAAGGTACTGTGCAACCCGATATGAGTGGTGGGCAGTGGACACAGTACAGTCAGTGGGCCTGACACACACTGGCAGGCAACTGCAATTATATTAAAGGGTAAAAATGTAATTACTTTTTTATCTGCAAGGTACTGTGCCACCCGATATGAGTGGTGGGCACTGGCAGTGTGCACAGTACAATCAGTGGGCCTGACACACACTGGCAGGCAACTGCAATAATATTAAAGGGTATAAATTAAATGACTTTTTATCTGCAAGGTACTGTGCCATCCGATATGAGTGGCGGGCACTGGCAGTGGGCACAGTACAGTCTGTGGGCCTGACACACACTGGCAGGCAACTGCAATAATATTAAAGGGTATAAATTAAATGACTTTTTGTCTGCAAGGTACTGTGCCATCCGATATGAGTGGCGGGCACTGGCAGTGGGCACAGTACAGTCTGTGGGCCTGACACACACTGGCAGGCAACTGCAATTATATTAAAGGGTAAAAATTAAACGACTTTTTTATCTGCAATTTACTGTGCCACCCTATATGAGTGGTGTGCACACAGTACAGTCTGTGGGCCTGCGGCCTCTCACACACGGGCGGGCAACTGCGATATATAGAAAAAATAAATAAAAGTAGACTGATGTACCAGCCCTAAAAAGGGCTTTTTGGGGTGCTGTCAGGATGCTGTCCTTACAGCAGATGAGTCTTTGAGGACTGGAGTGGACACAGAACACGGGCCTAGCTAACGCTTTCCCTATTAATTCAGCAGCAGCACTCTCCCTGCTCTTACTAACACTGCAGCTACAGAATGAATCTAAGATGGATGCTGTCCTTGCTTTGTGATAGGAGGTGGGAGGGTCTGGGAGGGAGGGCATGCTGATTGGCTGGAATGTGTCTGCTGACTGTGAGGTACAGGGTCAAAGTTTGCTCAATGATGACGTATAGGGGGCGGACCGAATATCGCATATGTTCGCCCTCCGCGGCGAATACGAACATGCGATGTTCGCCGGGAACTGTTCGCCGGCGAATAGTTCGGGACATCTCTATTACCCAGGCTGTAACCTCCCCTACTGAACCCTGTTCTACATAAATGCTGTGAAATGATTCCTCCCTATCCTTTCCCTATACCTTGAATAATCTTTCCCTGAACTTGTAAATAGTTTTTTTTAGCACAATGAAGTTTTTTATAGCACTGTACCTAGCGTCTGCTGACATCTCTCCCTGCACTAGGTACACTGGAAAATAGCAGAATCCAAGATGGCTGAGGCTTTTTATTGGACTGTGACATCACAGGGCTGGCTGGCTGCTGATTGGCTGCATGCATGGCATTATGGGTGATCCCACGTTCCCAGAGCTTCTTGCTCCATGTCGTCACACATGCAGCAGCCATTTTAGGAAAAAATGTGATTCGTTACCACGAAGCGTGAGGAAATTCGTATTCGGTGAGAATCGAATTTTTCCATAAATTCGGATCAAATTCCACTTCGTCAACTTCGATTCGCTTACCTCTATATATGATGTCTGATTTTAATTTTTTACATTACTCATGGAATAACCTCTTTAATAGTATAACACAAAAAGAAATCCCTTAATATGTTTCTACTACTCCATTTGTTCAATTTACTTGCAGAATTAATCCAAAAATAGAGAAGTGCAACATCAGTATAAGGCTGGAGCTTCACTGCGATCTTGGCTGCAACACCCGTCCCACGACCAACAATTGCCAAGAAGCAATGCAGTCTTTGAATTGAATGAGATTGTTACGTGACTGTCAAGTTACTGCCACCCTGACCCAAGAATTAGAAATAATTCAGCACCACAGCAGTTCTTTTCAATAGCTTAATTCATCAATTATGGCTTTTATTTTTTGCATTAACTTATCTTGCAAATGAAATTTTTTTGCTGTCTTCATTGTTTAGGTTTTCTTTTTACTCAGTATAATTTCTTACGATGTTATTCTTACGTTTTGCAATTTAAATAAATGTTTCTGGAAATGTTAGATAATGCTCAGAATAGTTTGGCACTTTCTATATATTTTTATTATTTGTTATTTATATTGCAAGCTTTAACCCCTTCCCGACATGTGACGTACTATTACGTCATGGAAGTCAGTAACTTCCTGCATTTTGACATAATAGTACATCATGGTGATTGGTTGAGCCCTGTATCTGCCAGCAGATTAACCCCTTCTATGCTGCAGTCAGCGCTGACCGAGACATAAAAGGCTTTTGCTGCGGGTGAGGGAGCCCATCGAGTCCCCGCGCTGCTGTGGTGGGGACCTGATGGGTGACAAGGCAGCCCGATGCCGTGCATGGCATCGGGACCTGCCTTCTACGGTTGCCGAGGAGATCTAGCCTCAAGCTGCGTCTCCTAGGCAACCTGTTAGTATATTACTCTGTGTAATATGCTAACAGGCAATGCATTACAATATATATGTATTGTAATGCATTGCAGAGGGTATCAGACCCCCAAAAGTTGAAGACGCGGGTGGGAAAGACATAAAGTAAAAAAAAAAAAAAGTGTTTTTAATAAAAAAAAAAGTTAAAACCGCCCCTTTCCCCACTATTTCTTTGTATACAAGTATACATATTAGCTATTGCAACGTCCGTAACAACCAGCTCTATAAAAATATCACATGACCTATCCCCTCAGGTTAACACCGTTAAAAAAAAAACGGTGTAAAAAAAAGCTATTTTTGTCACCTTACATCAAAAAAAGTGCAACACCAACCGATCAAGAAGGCTTATGTCCCAGAAAATGGTACCAATAAAACCATTACCTCATCCTGTAAAAAATATGACCCTACCTGAGAAAATTAGTAAAAAAAAAAAAAAATATGACTCTCAGACAATGGAGACACTAAAATATGATTTTTTATGCTTCAAAACTGCTATTATTGTGCTAATGTGAAATACATTTTAAAAAGTAGACATATTAGGTAGGGCTGCGTCCTTAACAACCGGCTCTATAAAAATATCACATGACCTAACCCCTCAATTGAACACCGTAAAAAAGAAAAAAGAAAAACAGTGCCAAATAAGCAATTTTATGTCAATTTGCATCACAAAAATTATAACACTAAGTGATCAAAAAGGTGTATGCCCCCTAAAATAGTACCAAACAAACTGCCACCTTATCCCGCAAAAAATAAGACCCTACCTAAGATGATTGGTTAAAAAAAATTAAAAAGCTATGGCTCTCTATGGAGACACTAAAATATATTTTCTTTGGTTTAAAAAATGCTATTATTGTGTAAACTTAAATAAATAAGAAAAAGTATACATATTAGGTATTCCAAAACAGCCAATTTTTTGGTCACCTTGCCCCATAAAGTGTAATAAAGAATGATCAAAAAATCATATGTACCCAAAAATGGTACTAATAAAAACGTCAACTCTTCCTGCAAAATATGAGCCCCTACACAAGATGATCAGCAGAAAAATAAAAAAATATGGTATTCAGAAAAATGGAGACAAAAAAAGAAATATTTTTTCAAAAATGCTTTATTATGTAAAACTTAAACAAACAAACAAAGAAAGTAGACATATTTGATACCATTGCGTCCGTAACAACCGGATCTATAAAAATAGCACATGATTTACCCTGTCAGGTGGATGTTGTAAAAAATAAAAAATAAAAACAGTGCCAAAACAGTGCCATTTTTTGGTTACCTTGCCTCACAAAAAACGTAATATAGAGCAATTAAAAATCATATGTACTGTACCCCAAATTAGTACCAATAAAACTGGCAGCTTATCCCCTAGTGTCCAAAATGGGGTCACTTTTTGGGAGTTTCTACTGTAAGGGTGCATCAGGGGGGCTTCAAATGGGACATGGCATCTAAAAAACAGTCCAGCAAAATCTGGCTTCCAAAAAACATATGGCGTTCCTTTCATTCTGCGCCCTGCTGTATGCCCTTACATCAGTTTACGGCCACATGTTGGGTGTTTCTGTAAACTGCAGAATCAGGGTAATAAATATAGAGTTTTGTTTGGCTGTTAACCCTTGATGTGTTAAAGAATTTTTTATTATTAAAATGGAAAATCTACTAAAAAAGGGAAATTTAGAAATTTCATCTCCATTTTCCTTTAATAACTTGTGGAACACCTAAAGGGTTAACAAAGTTTGCAAAATCAGTTTTGAGTAACTTGAGGGGTGTGGTTTCTGCAGTGGGGTCATTTATGGGGGGTTTTACTATGTAAGCCTCACAAAGTGACTTCAGACCTGAACTGGTGTAGATCTTTCCCTTATGTCTGTGGAGGGTTTACGTCTAGCTTTGGCTCACAATCGTTAATTTCTAACGATAATTTGTTTTCGCTTAGTCCTAACAGCAGCACAGATGGGGTTAACCACCCCCTGTGGACTGGTAGGACCGACGGAATGTTTAATGAGCCCAAGACTAATAACTCAATTTAACAATTAAGTATCTCCTTAAAAGGAGGGAGTCAACCCCCAGCCCACTGTGTTTATAGCAAGAAAAAAAACTAGACTTACTAGGGTGGGAAATTTGTGTGCTCCTATTAGGACTAAGGGAAAACAAATTATCGTTAGAAATTAACGATTCCCTTACATCCTACCAGCAGCACAGATGGGGAGATAGCAAGAAGAAAACCCTAGGGAGGGCCCTCCTGCCTGACAGAACTAAGAATAGTCTGCCCAAAGGCCGAAAACTCAGCTAGTCTGGCATCTTGTCTATAATGGGAGATGAATGTAGATTCAGAGCTCCAGGAGGCAGCTTTGCAAATCATGTCGAGAGGCAGAAGACTCCTCTTGGCAAAAGAAGTAGCCACAGCTCTAGTAGAGTGGGCCTTCACAAATTCCGGAGGGTCAGAGATTGGGAAACAAAGGATTCCTTAATAGCCTCCTTAATCCACCGACTGATGGAAGGTTTGGATGCGTTACAGCCTTTAAACTTACCGGCAACAGGATTAGCAGATTCTCCAGAACTACTGATAAATCCCATTGAAAATTGGGTCTCAGTACTGTAGGCTTTAATCTTTCAGCTCCTTTAAGGAACCGTTTGATCAGCGGGTCCTGAGAAAAAAGCCTGTTAAGGCAAGCTGAGATGGCTGAAACTTGAACCTTCAGAGTAGAAGGGCAAGGCCTCTATCAAGCCTGTCTTGCAGGAATTGAAGGATAGCGGAGAGGGGCAGATCTGCAGACGCTACCTCAGTTGAGGTACACCAGGATGAGAATATCCTCATAATACAAGAGTAGGCTCTCTTGGTAGAGTCCGCACTAGTATGAGACAGCGTTCTCAGGACCAACTCTGAAAGCCCCTCAATTCTGGGAAGGGACTGATCAACCTCTAGGTTGTCAGGTTGAATCTGTACAGATCTGAGCAGAGGTGAGTGTCCCAAGACACCAGGGTCTGCTGTGGGGGGAGCCTCCAATATTGTCCTCTACTCAACTGGGTGAGCTAGATAAACCAGGATCTCTTTGGCCAAAACGGTAGGATGGCTATCACTGAGGCCTGATCCTGACGGATTTTCATCAATACCCTCGGAATCATGGAAAACGGAGGGAAGATGTATGCCAGCCTGAACCTCCAGGATATTGAAAGAGTGTATATCACCAGGGGGTTGTCCTCCCAGTAAAGGGAGCAAAACCTCTCCACCTTGGCATTGAACCTTGTTGCCATGAGATCCACCTCTGGCATACCCCACTTGAGGACTATCTGCTTGAATATCTGCGGATGTAAAGACCACTCCACCGACGGAAGACCGTTCTCAGCCGATCGGATATCATATTGAGGGAGCCTTGAATGTGGATCGCAGATAAGTGGGAAAGGTACAACTCTGCCAAATCCAGAATCACCCCGATCTCTGACAGGAGGGGAAGTGATCTCATGCCTCCCTGCTTTATGATGTAAAGTACCGCAGTCATATTGTCTGACTGGACTTTCACCGCTTTGCCCCGGATCTGAGGGGCTAAGTGAAGGAGGGCTAGTCAGATTGCCACTCCTGAGGAAACGAGGTCCCGTGAACTGGAGTGTCGTCTAGGTGAGCGCCCCAGCCTACTTGGGACGCATCCGTAGTCAATATGACCCAGGTTGGCTGGGTCATAGACTTACCGTCTAAAAGATGGCACTACCATCTGAGGGAATACTGAGTTCGCCAAGACAGGGAGCACAGGGAGTTTAGCCATTCCATTTGGAGAGAACCTCTGACTGTAGAGGGCGGAGGTGCCATAGAGCCCAAGGGACTGCTTCCGCAGACGCTGACATGAGCCCCAACATTTTCATGAGAGTCCTGATTGGGACTCGCAGGGGAACGGATCCGGGATCTTCTTTCTGGAGTCAACTGGAGCGACATCTCAGCGGAGTCGATTATGAAGCCTAGATATCTTACTAAAGTCGAAGGGCTCACGTTCGACTTCTGCCAGCTGATGATCCAATCTAGGCGGAACAGAAAGGAGATTGTTACCTGAAGAAGTTGGGTTAGGACTGCTAGAGCAAAGGCTTTCAAAAGCCAGTTGTCCAGATAAGGAATGATGGTCAGTCCTTGAAGTCTCAAAACCGCCACCACAGAAACCACCACCTTGGTAAAAGTGTGAGGGGCAGAAGAAATGCCAAAGGGAAGGGCAACAAACAGAAGATGCCTGACGACACTGGACACCTGGACCGCGATTCTGAGATATATCCTGGAAGCAGGATGGATCAGGATGTGCAGATAT
The DNA here is from genome assembly GCA_033119425.1 of Bufotes viridis. NCBI lineage: Eukaryota > Metazoa > Chordata > Amphibia > Anura > Bufonidae > Bufotes > Bufotes viridis. The sequence goes on from CM065591.1 coordinate 101,150,524, forward strand.
GCATCCTTGAGGTCCAGGGTTGCCATCACGTCTCCAAGATTGAGGATGTGAACTACTGACCTGATGGTTTCCATACGAAACTTCACCTTCCTTATATAAACCAATTGAAATACCTCAGATCGATAATCATCCGGAGATCTCTTGAAGCCTTGGGAACCAGAAAAACTGGTGAATATAACCATAGGCCCTGTTCTCCTGCCGGAACCAGGAGTAACGGACTTATCCAAGAGCCTCGAAGAGGCCCGTAGTCAGGAGGTGGATTTTCCATCTTTGGCTCCTCCGCGAGAGCGCCTCGATCCCCTTCACTGCGCTCTACAGTCACTTCGAGACCTTGCTTGCTGGCCAGACCTACCACGTGGTCTTGTCTGCCCTCCCCTCGAAAGGACTGCTGGGGAAGGCTCTTCACCTTCTTGTCTGAAAGGCCCTCCATGATCTTATCCAGCTCCGAACCGAACAAACGGTTGGGCTCGAATCGAAGGCCACTTTAGCTGTATTTTAAGGAATTGTCAGTGACCCAAGGCTTAAGCCAAAAAGGCCTACGGGCCGCTGGCCCCAGGGATTTGGCTGCTAGCTTCGACTGGACCTGTGCGGTATCGCACAAGAAGTCCGTAGCCAGGTTGATGGTCTTGAAGGCAGCCGTATGTCATCTCGGGAAACCCTCTGATCCACATCAACTGAGACCGGAGGAACGTAGAGACCTCAGAAGCCGCTATAGCTCTGGAAGCGGAAGCCGCAGCTCCCGTATAACCCCGTCTTAGTGTGCACTCTGCTCCCCTGTCAAGGGGGTCCTGCAGGCTAGACCCATTGTCTGCAGGAACCAGAGTGCGCTTGGACAACTTGGCAATAGCCATGTCCACCTTGGGAACGGATCCCCATGAATCCACCAAGGGTTTAGCCATCGGGAACATGGATTTAAACTTATTTGTTAAAACCGGACCCTTTCCAGGTTTTTTCCACTCTATGAACATGACAGAGAGGAGCGTCTCATCCGCTTTGAAGACACGAGGTGACCGACTAGCGGGATTGGAAGGCTCCCCATGGTCAACATCATGGTCCCCCAATCTGATGGACTTGAGCAATTTCTGTGTCTTTTCAGGGGGGAAAAACACGACTTAAGCTCCTACTTATCCGAGGAGGAAGAACCTAAGGAGACCAAGAAGGTCTCTGTACCGGGACAGAGGTCTTCATAGGGGCCTGGGCAGGCATAGGAAGCCTTATCATCCAGTAGGCCTATGACTCCCCTAATAGAGCCATTGATACATATCCTGCAACTTAGGTTCACTAGAGGGCAAAACCCTCTAATGGCAGCTGTCACATCTGGCATAGGGACAGCTGTCCTCCAGCAGAGCGCTGCAATGTTAGCAGGATAAAAGCTTCCTCTTGGAACCCACTTTCCTGCCTTCCGAATCCCGCGGAGAAGACATCACAGAGGCAGCTGCGAATAAGGACCGGAGGAAAAAAACACTACAAGTGGAATAACACCAACTTTAGGACTCTGGGAGCTAGCTTACAAAACGTGTGCAGCCAGAGACCGAACTGGAGCACACTGCTTCCTTAAATAGGGGAAGGGGAGGGATAGTATAAAGCAGTAGTGATTGAAATGTTAAAACTTAACTTTTAATATTAATTTTCTAGGAAAATAGGCCTTGTAATGTAAATTAATAATTGTTGACTAACAAAAAAGATATAAAAGAGTAGTCAAATATTATGGAAGGTAAGACTCTAGGTGCACGGCGGCACTCAACGATAATAGACCAGAGTCTTACCACCTTCCAGTGGACCAGTTCCCGGACGTCTCCGTTATACCGCGAAGATGATGATTCATGCCTGAAGCTTCTTCTGAAAACCCTGATTAGTTTATACAGAAGATGAGTAGAAAAATGTGACTAGGGGTCCCTATTAAAGCCCTAAAGAAAGCCCTGTGGTGTAACTCAAAGCTGTCCCTGTCCACTAGTAAAGCAGAACAGCCTAGCCACAGGGCAATCGTCCTTAAAAGGGCGACCCTGTCAGGAACCTGGCCCTAAACATAATATTCTGGCCCTGACGAAGTTCCTATCCTAGTCCCTAAATGCACGCTTCATCTCATGTGAGAGAATCATCAGGGGAGCATAAGGATATACGAGCCTCAAAGGGGTGGAAAAGGGATGAAGGATATTCAGGATCACTCTATCATACTAAGAGTTAGTTGCATAGGACAGGTGTGCCCTATAGGTCCTTACTATCCCTTTAAATGAGCGCAGGGGGCATTCGATAATTCCTTACCGCCGCTCAGGAGTGAACGGGCAATATAGTGTGCCTAGGCCGTTTTGGAATGGATGTCATCGACAGTGATCCAATGTAGAGGTCTCATATGCATACCGGTCCACATGTAACCCGGCATCCATGCCATGCGCAGATCCCAGTGTGAGAAGGCGTCACGTGAGAGCGGCAGAACATGTAACTCCTGTAAATAGAGTCACGTGTCAGCCCCGCTGTTGTGTACTAGCGCAGGCCGATATAAACAGAGGTACCCTAGCAACAAGGCTCAGAGGCCAGGTACCCGTTTATTAAGCAGGCTCGAGATGGGATCCTGATAGAGGGGTTAAATTGGCATTTAGTTGGCGCAAAGGTTTCAACCAGAAACCTGGCTGGGGTGTCCATCAACTGTTATTACCGACCTCGGCTGAAACCGAGGTACAGCAGAATGCATGTCACAGAAGCCATCAGTAGGAGAGTTAGTAGACATTAAAGATCAGAGGAAAATCAAATACCCTATGTTCACCTCAATTAAGAGGGATTACAAATAATAGGGAATATGTATAAGGGGAGTAAATAACCCCCAATGAAGTGATTGATGAATATTTTAGGAAGACAAAGTTGGTAAGTTACCATAGTGGATAGATCTTGGTCAAATGAAACAGCCATAGTTCAGCTGTTCATTGAGACCGGCTGGTGCTGTAGTACAAAATTGAAAAATCCATCGAGCCTCGTGCTGTAGCAATTTGCGGTCCAAATCCCCACCTCTTTTAGGGGGTAGGACCGCCTCCATAGCAACAAAGCGGATACATTTCAGATTGCACATGGCGAGTGGGGTATCCCATTTGTTAGAGATATCCCCCAGGTGTTCCCCTATGCGTCTGCGAAATTCCCTTTTAGTTTTGCCAATATATTCAGCCTGACATTCACATGTGATCTTATAGATTACTCCGCGTGTGCGGCATGTTATGAAATCACGGATCCGGAAGGAGCGTTGTAGGTTGGTACTAACAAAGGCCTTTGTGACATGTATTTCACCACATGCTATACAGCCACTACATTTAAAGTAGCCCTCTGGCCGCCGATCTAACCACGTCCCTGGATGTAGTGACTATGTACTAGAAGATCCTTGAGGCTACGGCCTCTCCTAAAGGTGATCTGAGGATAACCGTGTAGGACATCTGCTATATCTGGTTCCATTAAGAGAATAGGCCAATGTCTCCTCAAGATGTCTCGTACTTCCCCTGATTTTGCATCAAAGGTCGTAATAAGGCGAATCTTTCGATCGCCTTCCTCCCATTTTTTATGTGTCAGTAAATTGAGGCGTGGCGTTGATATCGCCTTCTGGTAAGCCTCACGCAAAACAGTCTCAGGGTAGCCTCTAGAGCGTAACCTTAACCTAAGGTCCTCGGCCTCTTTTCTAAACTCTTGCTTGTCGGAAAAGTTCCTGCGAACACGCAGATATTGGCCCCTCGGTATGCCCTTTTTTAGGGGGGTGGGGTGACTACTGTTCCAATAGAGAATTGAGTTTGTCAATGTCGGTTTCCTATAGAGGGTAAAGCATAGCTCATCTGAAGTTCCTCTGTAAATGTGAATGTCTAAAAATGGTAGTTAATCTGAATTGAACTCATATGTAAATCTTAGTCCAATTGTATTGATGTTCAAAGTGTTCACAAATTTTCTGAAAGCTGAGTAAGAATCATTCCACATGATGAAGATGTTGTCGATGTACCGGGCCCACAGTCCTATGGCCCCCGTACTCGACAGCTCATCAGTGAAAACCATGGTAGCCTCCCACCAGCCCAGGAGCAAACTTGCATAAGATGGTGCACAAGAACAGCCCATGACTGTGCCCCTGAGCTGGTGGTAGGTCTTGCCATTAAAAATAAAAAAAATTGTGTGTCAGCAAAAATTTAAGCAATTTCAGAACAAAGGAATTGTGTTCTCTATATTGTCGTCCTCTCATCTGCAAGAAATATTCCACTGCATGTAGGCCAGCATCGTGTGGTATTGATGAGTATAAGGCCTCAACATCAATGCTAGCCAGCATGGAGTGACGTTCCAGAGTGACACCCTCAATTTGTTTGAGGAGATCTGTGGTGTCTCTCGTGTAGGATGGGAAGGATGTCACAAAGGGCATGAGTATCTGGTCGATATAGATGCCCAAGTTTTGTCCGATGCTGCCAACCCCTGACACAATAGGACGGCCTTTAAGGGGTTTATGTCCTTAATGGATCTTCGGCAGACTGTAAAATGTGGCGGTGGTTGGGTGCATCGGACACAAGAAATCATATTCCTCCCGGGAAATTAATTTCTGACTCTTGGCTTTATTAAGGATATCCCTAATAGGGATCAATTGGATTGGAAGCCAAAACTCCGTAGTTATTCCAATCCCGTAAGATTTGCCAAGACATCGTCTCATATTCATTACGGTTCAGGACCACTGTATTACCACCCTTGTCAGAGGGTTTAATTACTATGGATGGATCTTTTTGTAAGGCTGTAATTGATTCCCATTCTTCTTTTGAACAGTTTGACCCCTGTTGGGATAAGGGTAGAGTGTTCAAATCAGTGGTCATTAATTGCAGGAATACATCAATACATAAGACTTCGGTAGTTGGTGGCATTTTTTTACTCTTATTTTTAAGGGATGTAAATGGGCCCTCCCCTTCTATCTTGGTCTCTTCTGAATTAAGGCTGTGTAGTAATTAAACGTCTGGCAAAAGGTCCAGTGGGATGCCTAAATCACGGCACTGACGTTTATCCATATTTTTAAAGAACTTGTGCCAGCGCAGTTTTCTGATAAATAATTGCAAATCTACAACCCACGAAAAGAGGTTGATGTGTTGGGTCGGGACAAATGACAATAATTTTTTAATGACCCCTAATTCAATGTCACTTAGGGTGCTATCTGACAAGTTAATTGCCTCTGGGCCGGTTGGATGTTGGGACGGTTTCTCAGATGGTAAGAAATCCCTTGATCTAAAATAGTATCACCTGTCGTGGAGGAGTTGGGTTGGGTCGGGTTTCTACCACGTCCACCTCTACCCCTCCCTCTACCCCTCCTATAGTTGTTCTTGACCTTATTAAAGCCAATCCACCCTCCCCCCAGAGGAAAAATCTATGGATTTTATTAAAAATCCCCACAGAAGCAGAGGTCACTGTAAATCCTCCACAGAAAGAAGCATATATAAAAAATATGTAAAATTTTCGCATGAAAACGCAAAAAAAATCACGTTCGGAATACCCGGCAGTGACGCAAAGGAGATTTCCCGCGTCAGTTCTGGAAGATGGCGGCGCCCAGGGACCGAGAATCCTCGACTGAGGACGTCGCCAAAATACCCAAGCCAGGCGCAACCGCAACAGATAAGCTGCCGGCCAAACTGACAAGGTACCTAAGAAAGGGCAATGCCGTTACCCAAATGAAAAAAAGGATCCCCGCACTTTCCATAAGAAAGAGGGGGAATAAACCGCCTAGTCCACCTGTCTAGAAAAAGACACAGTGGGCTGGGGGTTGACTCCCTCCTTTTAAGGAGATACTTAATTGATAAATTGAGTTATTAGTCTTGGGCTCATTAAACATTCCGCCGATCCTACCAGTCCACGGAGGGTGGTTAACGCCATCTGTGCTGCTGGTAGGACGTAAGGGAATCACTGATGGAAATCACTTACCAAAACACTGACATGTGAATGAGGCATAAGCCTTCTAACTTCTTAAAAAAAAATAAAAAATATTTACATTTGCCAACATAAAGTAGACATATGGGGAATGTTAAGTAATAAATATTTTATAAGGTACCACTTTCTGTTTTAAAAGCAGAGAAATAGAAATTTTGAAAATTGCATATTATTCAAGAGTGGAGTGTCGATACAAAGTACACGTTTGATCACCAAAAGATTAGTACAGCATAACAAAGGGGTGATACATATCTATGATCTATGACTGAGTAAAATAAAATATAACTTTTAATTTACACTTTAAAAAATATGGCCCTTAACAAATAGTGATACATAAATTAGACACAAAACACTACTGGAACCTGCGTTTTTGGGTTCCAGGAGGATCCAAGCTACAAATGTACACGGCGGCACCCAGGTATAATGGGATTAAACGGGGGTCTTACCGCACCATGTACTGTAGATCCGTCCTTTAGTCAAACACTGGCCTCCTTACCGGTATATATGGAGGTCTCAGAGTTTAATATCCAGGCGTTCCGATGTGAGGCAGGTGAAAGAAGATAGATAACTTACCCTGGTAAGCCCTGCCTCAGACTATGATAGCCCTTATACCCCTGCCGTGGTCCCCCGCGGTCGGGTATGCACCGGAACCTACCCCTGGAATTGATCCGCCCAAATAGGCCCTTTGCTGCCAGTTCCCTACATGCACCGGTAAGGAGGCCAGGGTATGACTAAAGGACAGATCTACATGGTGCGGTAAGACCACCGGTTTAATCCCATTATACCTGGGTGCTGCCGTGCACATTTGTAGCTTGGATCCTCCTGGAACCCAAAAACACAGGTTCCAGTTGTGTTTTGTATCTAATTTATGTATCACTATTTGTTAAGGGCCATATTTTTTAACCCCTTAAGGATCGGGGGTTTTGGGATTTTTGCGTTTTTGTTTTGCGCTCCCTGCCTTCCAAAAGCCATAACATTTTTATATTTCCGCTCACATAGCCATATGACGGCTTATTTTTTGCGGGACAAGTTGTACTTTTTAACGCTACCATTTATTTTTGCATGTGATGTAGTGGGAAACGGGAAAAAAATTCCAAATGGGGTGAAATTGCAAAAAAAATTTTTATTAATTTTATTAATTTTATTCTTCAGGTCAGTACGAATCCGGCAATACCTAATATGTATAGTTTTTCTTGCGTTTTGATAGTGAAAAAAAAAATTAAAAGTGGGAATTTTTTTATTTTATTTTTTTGTCGCCATGTTTTGACCCCTATAACTTTTTGTAATTATGCGTACGGAGCAGTGTAGGGGCTCATTTTTTGCGGGGCAATCTGAACTTTTAATTGATACCATTATGGGGTGCGTATGATGTTTTGATCACTTTTTATTCATTTTTTAGGAAATGAAGCGTCCAAAAATGGCGAATTAGCCATTTGGACGCTTTCTTCCGTTTTATGTTTACCGTATGGTGAATATTTTTTATATTATTATAGTATGGGCGTTTTCGCACATTACGACACCATTATGTGTAATTTTTTATTTTTTATTTATTTTATTTTCATTTTGGGGAAAGGGGGTGATTTGAATTTTAATTTTAATTATTTAATTTTTATTTTTTAAACTTTTTTTTTTTTTTTTACCACTTTCTTATAGTTCCCATAGGGAACTATAAGATGCAATCATCAGATTGCTATTCTCCTATATTCCAATGCAATAGCATTGGAATATATGAGAAAATCGCATATTTCCTATGGAGCCTATTACAGTCATAGGCTCCATAGGAATACTATGTAGTACCCTAGGTTTCATTCACAGAAACCTAGGGTACTACATGCATGCTCCGGCTCCCCTTGTGGCCATCAGGGAGCCGAGCAAACCAAAGTGAAACTTTCGGTTTTTGCGCGATCAGATGCCGTGGTCAGGATTGACCACGGCATCTGAGGGGTTAAATGTCCGCGATCGGCATCGCTGCCGGTCGCGGACATGAGCTGCGGGTGTCAGCTTGATGAATCAAGCGTTTACCCGCAGCTCGGGTGCCCGCTCCGTCCGTGCGGGCGCCATCTTTAAAGTGCGGACGAAGGGCGTACATGTACGCCCTTCGTCCTTAAGAGGTTAAAGTGTAAATTAAAAGTTATATTTTATTTTACTCAAATTTATGACTATCATGAAGTAGAATGTGTCACGAGAAAACAATCTCAGAATGGCTTGCATAAATAAAAGTGTTCCAAAGCTATTACCACATAAAATGACACATGTCAGACCTGGGCAGAAGGGCGAAAACTGGCCCGGGGTAGAAGGGGTTATTATGAAACATTCTACAGTGAAAAACATTGTGGATTACATTCTGCTCCTCTGATAACTTAGCAGTAGCTATAACCCTTGGCTCATTTGGCTCATTTCCATTCAGCAGGTGAAAGCATTTCTTGTGTGTGATTATGAAATGTAAAGAATTAGAGATGAACGAAGTTTAAAAAAATTCAATTTGGCTGCTTCGCCGAATTTCACAAAGAAATTTGCTTTGTGATGAATTACTTTGTCACGAAGCACATTTCTTTGTAAGTAGCGGGCGCAATGATGGGGAGTGGCGATTGTGCCGCCTCCCTGTCATTGAACCCATCAGATGCCATGTTCATTGCTGATCGCAAAAATTAGGCTTTCAGGGGTTAATCATTAAAAAAAATACTCACCTTATCCATTTGAGCATGAAGAGACCGCCATGGCCATCTTGATTGAAGATCCCCCGCAAAATCTCACATGGTGTGTGATGACTTCACAAGATTTTGCGCGGGATCTTCAATCAAGATTGCCTCGGTGATCTCTTCACACTTTTTTTTTTTTTACTGCCATTTCAGTAAAAATTGATTAGTTGCCACAAAATATGAGGAAATTCGGCTTTGCAGAGAAACAAACTATCTCTAAAAAATTCAGATCGAAGTCCATTTCAGATACTTCATTCAACACTAGTCAGAATAGTAAGGGTATGGCCATATAATCAGGATTTTGCATCTAATTCTGGGAGACAAAACCATTAATTAATAAAAAAAAAATAGTCGTATATGTCCTGTATATTTTATTTCTTTTTATGAATTAATCCTGATTTTGGCTTCCAAAACTGCAGGCAGAAATCTGACCATGTGGCTGTACCCTAAGGGTTCAGCTACACAGTGTTTTTGGGTGCAACACCTGCCACTTGCCCAAGTCACTCAGAGTAGCAGGGCAGCCATGCAAATGAATAGGCTCACATGTTTTCCTCGACCATGACCAAAGAATGCGATTACTGCAATAAAGAAATCACCAGCCAATCACAAACAAACATTGCTAAAGACAACACATGAGCATTGTAAACCATACATTGCCAACATGGTAACCACAATTTAATAATGTAAGAGCAAATCATATCTTCAGTTCAGGCCATGTAAAGTTGAAAGTTCTATTCAATGGTTTCCTTCTGTGGTCCCCTCCCCTAACTGGGTGTCATGCTTCGGTGTGGGAGGGAAACACCACACCGAGCATAACAGGGAAGGGGGGAACAGGGAATCAGTCCTGAGAACTAGGGAAAGAAAATGGACCCCTCCTAGTAAAATCCTAACCAAAATCCTGATTGACTACCAGTATGAACAGAGAGAGCCAGGAGAACATTACATGCCTGACTGTATCATGCAAACAGTGATATTTAGTGGAGAACGGATAACGTTATGGGATTATTTCCATGATCTGGGCTAAGATCCTTAGTTGCATTGAAGGGAAAATTTCATTATTCAGCATACCAAGACATTTTGCAGATTCGGGAACTGTTCCAGCACGGCTGTGCCTCAGTGTACAAAAAAAGGTCCATAAAGGTATGGTTGAGTGAGTTAGATTTGGAAGAATTTGACTGATCCACACAGAACCCTGACCTCAAACCCCACTGAACAGCTTTGTAATGAACGAGAACAGAGATTTCAAGCTGGTCCATCTCGTCCAACATCAGTGTCTGACCCTACAAAAGAGGGGAAGTGATTTTAGCTGCAAATACATTTGGAATGGGATATCAAAGAGCTCTGTAGGTTTAATAGCAAGGTCTCCCATATAGTGTATGTGTATATATGGTGTATATATATATATATATATATATATATATATATATATATATTATAAATTCCACAGCACTTCCCAAATGTGTATCAAAAGTATATTTCAAATCACCAGACAGCAACATTTCGGTCCACTCACTGGGACCTTTCTCAAGCAGTGAGTGGACCAAAACGATGCTGTCTGATGATTTGAAATATACTTTTGATACACATTTGGGAAGTGCTGTGGAATTTTTTCTTTTATATTTTTGGAAGCTGAATCGTTTCCACTACTACTGGCACCCCTATATTACTATTTATGCTGTGCTTCTCACATTCCTGCATTATATATATATATATATATATATATATATATATATACAGTATTTACACCTTAGCTACACATATAATGTATATTCACTGATGCACCCATGCATCAATAGACTACTTAGCTCGTGCACTGTATTTGCATCCTTATATCTAGAAAATTAAGGTGATAGATGAACGAACATAATTCTGTTGTCTTGCAAAAAATAATACTCTAGTGGGTACAACTAACAGTTTTTGAAACAGAAATTGGGAAAGAAATTAGCCTTGACAGCTCTGTATGCATAGGAACATAACTCATCCTGTTTGGAGTTATCCACCTGCAACAGCATCCAGGCTTGACTTTCCAGTGTCTGACATTTTGCAATTACTCAAACACAAACACACTTGCCAAGCTCACTTCATGCTGACTGGAAATTGGCTGAGGTGTCTGTTTGTTGGATTTTGTACAGAGAATGGCAGTAAATATGTAATTAGCAACTGCTTAAGTTACAGGGCTGAAATAATTATATGTAGGGGATTACTTGTATATATAGAATAGCACCCTTTTCGAACCAGAGTTAAAGGAGGGTTTAGTATGATTTTATCTGTCTGTATAAAATGAATATGCTAAGATAAGGAAAGGCTCATAATTAGTTTAGCTTTTTTATAGATAGGAAATCAATCAATTTACAATCATTGCTCAAATTTTGAATATTTTCAATATTTTGTAGAGTTAGAAATACAGTAGTTTGTAGCTTGGTCTGAGAATCAGATATAGCAATCTGTCCTATTTAACTTTGGCAAAATGCTATGCTTTGGCTTTAGATTTGCTTTGCAACTGTGTCCTGCTCTGCCCTCTTCCTATACTTTCATACAGTCTGAATTTTAACAATAACGTAATCAAAGAGTTGGACAGTATTATTGGTTTTCTTAGTTTACAGTGGTCACTTTTCATTAGAACCATTATAAAATGAGGTAATCATCATTATATACACTCAAGGTATCCTAGATAGCACCTAGAACCTTAGATAGCTGTAATTCATTGGTCCCCAAAGCAAAATAGGATGAGGCCCCTGGCCTAGTGTAACAAAAGCAGTATAAGTAGCAATTAGTAAAGGTATGTGTAATAGCCCCATATATTAGAACTGACATTACAGCAAAAATCCATTATATTTTTTCCCATAAAAGGTATAATGTTCTTACTGGATTAGGCTCTCCCAACCTCGGAGTCCCATAGCAAGTGCTATGGCTTCTATGACTACAGTGACGCCCCTGGATGTTCCTGACTGCCACACACACATGCACTCTTTACTCAGCATATACTGTATTTTTTTTTTTTTTATAGAGAAAGAGTAATAGCCTAGTTCTCAACCAGCAATACATCACAGGTTCAGAGGGTACATGGGGCTGCCCTAGCAGACAGCAATGTTTAATTGTTGGTTACTAGAGCCTCTTGAAATGTAACTGTATCTCTGAAGTTGAATGCTGTGATGGGACACGGGAGCTGAATTACTACATCCCAAGTCTGTGTGGCAAACTCTGCCAAGACAAGATGTGGCTGAAAGAAATGATTATGGGTGGTCTGGTCCGAATAGAGAAGATGAGGAAAGACCTATATATCAAAGGAGACATCACTGGATGTACCATATTTTTTGCCCTAAAGACGCACCTGCCCATAAAGTTGCACCTAGGTTTTAGAGGGTGAAGATATGAAAAAATATGTTGAACCAAAAGGTGTTCTTTTGGTGGGTTTGGAACTAATGGTGGTCTGTGGATGACACTATTATGGGGGATCTGTGGATGACACTGTTATGGAGGGGATCTGTGGATGATGCACTGTTACGGGGGATCTGTGGATGACACTGTTATGGGGGATCTGTGGAGGACACTGTTATGGGAGATCTGTGGATGACGCACTGTTATGGGGGACCTGTGGATGACACTGTTATGGGGGATCTGTGGATGACACTGTTATGGGGACCAGTGGATGACACTGTTATGGGGATCTGTGGATGACGCACTGTTATGGGGATCTGTTGGATGGCACTGTTATGGGGGATCTGTGGATGACACTGTTATGGGGATCTGTGAATGACACGGTTATGGGGATCTGTATATGACACTGCTATGAGGATATCTGTGGATGACACTGTTATGGGGATATCTGTGGATTACACTGTTATTGGGGGATCTGTGGATGGCACTGTTATCGGGGGATCTGTGGATGACACTGTTATGGGGGGGATCTGTGGATAACACTGTTATGTGGAAATCTGTGGATGACACTGTTATGGTGGGATTTGTGGATGTCACTGCTATCGGGGGATCTGTGGATGACACTGCTATGGGGGGAATCTGTGGATGACACATAAACAGCAACATCCACAGATCCCCCCCATAACAGTGTCCCTGTGTAAATACTGACCCCCAATACAGGCCAGCAAGTGATGTTGGAATCGCGGCGGGGCCCGCTGTAGTCACTGTATTCTATTACATTGGGCCCCGCTCATGGAAGTCTTAATATGTAAAGTGTTTACATGGGAAGTGTGTTAAAGTATGGCAATCCTCTACAGTTGTCCATCATGGTTCCTAATATGGTGACTAGAGATATTAGAGATTTGGCCGGTTCGCAGAATTTTCCGAAAAGATTCAATTCAAACCGAATTTATTTGCGGCAAATCGTGTTAATAAACCGCTATTTCCTGGCTGCAGAGAGCCTGTATAGTGTGTAGAACACTGTGCCTTGCAGTAACACACATAGAGAGTCTGCTGTGGTAGTGAAACAATACTGTGATTCATTATGACACGCACACGATTAATGCCTGATTCATCTTAACTAGGCTCCCGCCGCACTAAACACCCGCTCTGATGCCACACTACTGGACGGGCAGGACAGCTTTCCCAGGGCAAACTCAGCCAGTTGCAGCCACAAATCCAGTTTGGCTGTCCAGTAGTCCAGCAGATCTTCAATATGGGGTGGCAGGGTGCTGTCCAAGTATGCCACCACCTGCTGGTTCAGGTTCTGCTCCAGGTCTAGCTGCTGCTGATGGTTAGTAGTTTCTTCACTAGGCGGGTTAAGAAAGCTGCTAATCATCGACTCTAGACTCAAGCTGCTGCTTAGAAGAAGTCATCCCTCTGCCAAATGTTGACAATTCGACTGTCACTACCCAAGCAAGTGATCATGCAGCGGGCCATTTGCGCAAGTGACTCAGAGGGACTCCCTGCCTCCATCTCCACTGCATACTGCCACGGTGTGCCTGGGTCATCTGCAACATCTTCTCATCTCCCTTTTGCTCCTCCGGCTGCTCCTGCTCCTCCTCTACTGTCACCTGCGTAGAAAAACCACCCATTTCGCTGCACATTGCTTGTGCTCCAGTGTCCTCCTCCTCCAGTTCAGCCCCCACAGGGCTTATGTGGCCTTGAGAGGTAGGCACCACGTCTCCAGTCCCCTGACCAGCCAGATTTCCCAGCATCTGTTCCAGGATATGAAGCAGTGCAATGACATTGTTCCTCCCGTAATCCTGGCGACTGACAAATAACCTGGCATCCTCAAAGGGCCTGAGCAAACAGCAGGTGTCACATATGAGCTGCCACTGGCTGACATCGAAATTACACAGGGGAGTACTCCTGTCCACTTGGATCATCAATAAATCGTTTATGGCCTTTCTCTGTTGGTATAGTCAGACCAACATATGTAGGGTGGAATTCCAATGGGTGGAAACGTTGCATATCAGCCTATGTTGGGGGATGCCGTTCTGCCGCTACATCTCAAGGAGGGTGTGCTGCCTGCTGTGACCCCGGACCCCCATTCACTTGATGTAAGCATTATATATATTCTTTCTATGCCCTTGCGTTGTGTTGTGTCAGGTCCTGTGACACTTGAACTTCAGTAGTGTACACTATGGATGGATTCAACAACTGCTAAGCAGGGCTGGTGGATTGCACTTTATCATCAGTGGGTTATCATGTCCGGGCTCATGCTGGCTCTTTTTGTGTTGTCTTCTTGTTGCCTTTCACTATTATTGTGATTTTATATTGTATCGTTTATATGTATATGCATAATAAAATTTATTTTTATAATGAGCATGGTGTGGAGTAGTTGTACTTGGTAGGTGATCTCAAGGAGGGTGTGCTTGGTGGTGTACGAGTGGCTAAAGTGCATGCAATGTTTCCTGGCCATTTTTAGTATGTCTTGCAGATAGGTGGAAAACTTCAGGGACCGCTTGACAACCAGATTGAACACTTGCACTATGCAGGGAGCATGGTTCAGCCCTCTTTGACGCAGAGCTGATACCATATTATTCCCATTGTCGGTCAACATGGTTCCGATTGTGAGTTGTCACAGAAAAAGCCAGGATTAGATTTCTTGATGAAGAACAAGGACCAGTTCCTCCTCTGTGTGACTCAGTTTGCCCAGATAAACAAGCTGTAGAACAGCGTGACACCGTCGTGCCCTGCAAATGTGGTTTGCTGGAGGAGCACTGTGAATTGTCCCTACAGTGGAGGCGGAGGACACGGTGGTGGATGAGGAGGTGGAGGCAGACAATGTCACAGGACCAACGGCTTGAGAACGTGGAGGTGGAATCAGCATCACCTTGCCAAATTGCTGGTGTGGCTGTGTAAAAACCACATTTACCCAGTGGGCCATAAAGGACATATATTGTCCTTGACCGTAGTTACAGCTCCACACGTCGGCGCTGCTGGGCACTTTGGCAGACACCAATACTCAAGGACTGGCCCACCTTCTGATCTACGTATTTGTGCAGGACTGGTACTGCCTTTTTGAGAAAAAAAAATGATGGCTTGGGACACTCTACCACGGCTCAGCAAGAGCCACCAGTGCTCTGAAGGGTGCAGAGTCCACCACTTGAAATGAGAGGGACTGCTGCAACAGCAACTTGGCCAGGAGCACGTTCAACTTCTGCGCCGTTGGTTGAGTGCATGCATACTGTTGTGTCTTGGCAATCACTTTGATGATCGTTTGCTGACGGAATGACTGATGAGGAGTAGGAGGGCGAGGAGCAGGAGCATCAGGACCGGCAGATGATGGGAAGGACAGAGAGCTTCCTTCGACTGAGGTGGTGGAGCCTTGACTGCCTAAAATCGGGTGTGTGCCAAGGGGTGATGCAGCAGTTTCTGCGGCAGACTAGACCACCACATTGGAGCCACGGTTCTCCCGGGCCACTTTATGGTGATGCTGCATATGTTGATGCAGGGCAGTGGTGCCAACATTGGCACCCTGGCCACACTTCACCTTCTGCCGACAGATTCGGAAAATGGCCATGTTCATCTCCTCCAGCAGGTTAACAAATAACTGGCACACCTCCGTTTAAGTGATTTTACCCCCAACACTCCACACTGACTGCTATCGCTGCTGCCTCTGTGAACCCCTGCACCACTGCTTTCTGGACAGATAGGCTCCTGTGAAGTGGGTGGCTCCCGACCTCCCACTGCTGCCACCCTGCGTACTCCCAGCCACGCTACTGACTTGCTGGCTCCACCGCTGCCTCACGCGCAAGCTGCCACCCTCTGCCACTCCCGATGATGATGAAGCCTCTTCGTCAACCGGGTCCCAATTGGCTACGTCATCATCAAGTAGTGTCTGCACGTCACTGATGTCCTCCTCAATGGTCCCTGAGCAAGGAACCTGACCGCTCGCAACACCATCTCCCACGCCACTCGCCTCATCAATACTTTCCCGCCTACCGGAGGAAGCTGGCAGATGTCTACTCCAGATTTTGGCCGGGGAGTAGCTGCTGACTGTCCTGTAGTAGCTCATCCTCACTGTATTATACTTCTCTGGATGAGGGAACAGAAAAGGACAGAGGCAGGTTAAGGACAGGTCATGCCAACTAAGGGTTGTGTCTGACGAACCCACTGACTCATGGCTGGGGGTGTCTGATGTCACCTGGGACGAAGTGGATGACCCAGTCAACCATTCAAGAACTGCTGGGTTGCTGGTCAAGACACAACCGCTAGATGACACCGGGAGCTTAGGCCTCTTGAAGTGACCCCTGCTGCCATGCCCCCTTACTCTGCTGCGACCTGTGCCTGCGCCAGAAACAGTTAGGCCTCTGCCCTCCCCTGTGCATGGCCTGTCACTTTGTCATTATCTGACATACTGTTTGATCAAATAAATAAATAAAACTTCAGCATACAACGGTTAACAAGTCCCTTTTTTTTCCACTAATACACCCCAGAAAAGGCCTTAGAACATAAAACTACACCGCTGAGCGGCAAATAAGCCATTATTTTTTTCCACTTATACATGCCAAAAAGGGCTGTCATTTTCTCACTTCACCACACAACAGCTTTTAACCCTTTTTTTTTCACTTATACATGTCAAAAAAAGCCTTTTTAACATATAACTGCACCATTTAAAGGCATATAACACTTTTTGTTTCCCACAAATACATGCCAAAAAAGGCTGTAATTTTCTCACTTTACCACACAACGGCTACACAAGCCCTTTATTTTCCACTAATACACCCCAAAAAAGGCTTTAGAACATATAACTGCACCTCTGAACGGTAGAGTTGAGCGAACACCTGGAAGTTCGGGTTAGCCGGGTTCGGCCGAACTTCATAAAAAAGTTGGGGTTCGGGATCCGAACTTGACCCCGAATACAATGGGGAGCAGAACTTTGAGGCACTAAAATGGCTCTAAAACAGTCCAGGAAAGGGCTAGAGGGCTACAAAAGGCAGCAAAATGTGGGTAAGTGCCCTGCAAACAAATGTGGATAGGGAAATGATGTAAAATAAAATAAATAAAAATGTTATTCCTGAACTAAGAGCAGGAGATCCATATGGACCAGGAGGTATTTTGTCCGTCACTTGCTTGTGCAGGTAAGGGATGGCTCGCCTGGAAAAGTAGTGGTGGCTTGGAACGATGCACTGTGGGACAGCCACCTCCATAAAGATTTTTAAAACTCTCCATTTCCACCAGATGGAATGACAGCATTTCAAAGGCCAGCAATTTGGAAATGCTGGCATTCAGGGCCAGGGATCGTGGGTGGGTAGGGGGGTACTTCCTCTTTCGAACCAGTGTTTGGGAGATGGACAGCTGAACGCTTCCATGGGACACTGTGGTGGTGCTTGTTGAAGGTGACGGACTTAGTGGCGTTGGTGTCACATCCTCTGTTTGCGGGGTGGCCGTTGCCACTGTCACTACAGAGGTGGAGGAAGATTCCGAGATTGCAGCAAAAGAAGAAGCAGGAGGTGCCAGTGACTTTTCTTGGTTTTGGAGGTGTTTACTCCACTGCAGCTCATGTCTTGCACTTAGATGCCTGGTCATGCAGGTTATGCTCAGGTTTAGAACATTTATGCATCGCTTTAGGCTCTGATTACACAGCGTGTCAGGCTTGACTCCCTTTTCTCCTCTCAACTTTGCAGATGCCTTTTAGGAGATATTAGACCCTTTCGCATTTGGGCCCTTGAGGAATTACAATTATCAGCAGACACTTGAAAGCATGTCGGTTTCCAGAGGGAATGACCATTCAGGAATTCTCTTTTATCCTGGATTTTTTTTTTAGGATTGACCATGTTTCTATTGTGGAGAACATTACAGGTAATACAGTCAAATGTTGATATGCCTAGTTTGAAAACTAAAGCTTTTATAACATCTATTGTATTTAGGGTTGAGCAAACCCGAACTGTATAGTTCGGGTTCATACCGAATTTTGGGGTGTTCAGGACACGGACCCGAACCCGAACATTTTCAAAAAAGTTCGGGTTCAGGTCCGTTGTTCAGCTATTTCTTCCCGCTTTCTGAAGGGCAGCCAATCAGCAAGCGTTTTACTTCTTGCCCTAAGAAGCCATCACAGCCATGCCTACTAATGGCATGGCTGTGATTGGCTGAGTGCAGCATGTGATCCAGCCTCTTTATAAGCTGGAGTCACGTAGTGCCGCAAGTCAGTCGGTTGAATTGAGATTACAGCAAGGTTGCTGCTGGTGCGATCAGGGACAGAATAGGGCAGAAATCTGAAGAACCTGTGCAACTTTAATCCACAAGATACAGCACATAGAAAGGGAGGGAGCCTCAGCAATCCAACATTTCTGTACCCAGCCACTGCACGGGAGATTTTTTTTGTAATCCATCTGTTACTGAGGTGGGGGTCGGCGGCCATTTTAAACACTGCAGTGTACTGCATGTCTGCCAGCCTGCCAGGGACATCAGCCTAATCCTATTTTGTAGCTCAGTGAAGGAAAAAAACTTTTTTTTCTGGCTGCTCAAGTCCCCTATATTGCCTTTTGTATGGTTAAGGGGTGACATAGTCCATTTGTCTAGCCTGGGATCTGTGGTGCCACAGAGCAGTTTTGCATACAATGCACTAAACCGTATATTCCATTTCAGCTGGTGCATCAGTGTATTTTAGTTTAAAAAAAGTGGTCATCCTGATCCACCAAGCCTATTTTACACCGCCAAAATATATATTTGACATTTCTGCGGTGAAATAGAGAATCTGTGTAATTTTGGGGGAAAAACCATATTCCTTGTCCACAAAACAATTCTGCATACACCGTCCAACTACATATTTTATATTTCTACATGGAAATAGTGCTTCTTTGTTTTTTATAGAAAAAAAAACGTCATTCAAGGTCCACCAAACAGTCTGAAATACACATTACAACCACCTATTTTATTTTGCTGCTGTGAAATACAGCATAAGTGTATATTTTTGACAAAAGAGTGGTAGTCCTGATCCACAGAGCATCTTGAAATACACCGCTTAAATACCGATTTCACATTACAGCTGAGAAATAGTGCATTATTCTTTTTTTGGGTGAAAAAAGCAATATTCTTGCTTCACAAAGCAGTTGTACATACACGGTATAAATATCAAATTTAAATTTACATCAGTAAAAAACTGCATTTTGTGGTTTTATTGAAAAAAGCTGTTTTAGGCATCCGGAGTATAAATAATTAATTTAGATTAATAACAGTCTAATACTGCATTTGTGAATTTTGGTGACCAAATCCGTGTTCTGGGTCCCCAAATCTGGTGTCCATACATAGTATAAATATCTACTGTTAATGTTCAGCAGTTAAAAACTGCATTTTGGGGTTTTATTGAAAAAAGCCGTGTTTTAGGCTGAAAAAACAGTTGTGCATCCGGCGTATAAATAATTAATTTCAAGTTATAACAGTCTAATACTGCATGTGTGAATTTTGGTGACCAAATCCATGTTCTGGGTCCACAAATCTGGTGTCCATACATAGTATAAATATCTACTGTTAATGTACAGCAGTTAAAAACTGCATTTGGGGTTTTATTGAACAAAGCTGTGTTTTAGGCCGAAAAAACTATTGTGCATCCGTCATTTAACTAATTATTTCCAATTTATAACAGTCTAATACTGCATTTGTGAATTTTGGTGACCAAATCCGTGTTCTGGGTCCCCAAATCTGGTGTCCATACATAGTATAAATATCTATTGTTAATGTACAGCAGTTAAAAACAGCATTTTGGGGTTTTATTGAAAAAAGCCGTGTTTTAGGCCGAAAAAACAGTTGTGCATCCGTATAATGTATAATTTCAATATACAGCAGTGAAATACTTATTTTCTGTATTTTATTACAAAAATACTTGTTCTTGTTCCACAAACCACTTG
The DNA here is from genome assembly GCA_033119425.1 of Bufotes viridis. Classification (NCBI taxonomy): domain Eukaryota; kingdom Metazoa; phylum Chordata; class Amphibia; order Anura; family Bufonidae; genus Bufotes; species Bufotes viridis. Next base: position 101,170,409 of record CM065591.1, read on the forward strand.
TGCATACAGCGTACCCAAAGCATTTGAAAATCAGTGTATTTTGGGCACAAAAAACATTATTCTCGTTCCACAGAGCATTTTTATGACACGGGCACTGCCTTAGCGAACGTAATTGTCGACTAGTGGCAGGTAAATTGACACTGGAGAGAGACCAATCTTTCAGCTTGGTGGTTGAACGCAAATAATGAGGAGAACATCAAATAAGGGACGTGGGCATGGTCATGGTGGTGTTAGTGGAGCTCCTGTTGCTGGGAGAGGACGTGGCCGTTCAGCTCCAACTACCGCTCCAAGTCAAACACCTTCCTCTGGTGCGAGTAGGCGACAGAATCTGCAGCGTTATTTGATAGGCCAAAATGCCGCTCTACGGATGGTAAAGCCAGAACATGTACAGGCCATAGTAGATTGGGTGGCTGACAGTGCCTCCAGTTCCTTCACAGTATCTAACACCAAGTCCTCTGCAGAAAGCTCAGAGTTGACACCTGCAGCCCATGCCCCTCAGTCTTCCGCCTAACCCCTTTGCAAATCAGCCAAGCAGTCAGAGCCCCAAATCATGCAGGAAAGTCTTATGCTTTTTGATGACTCTGTTGGCAGGGTTTCCCCGGCCCATCCACCTAGCCCTGCCCCAGTAAAGGGAGGAAGACCTTGAATGCACTAATGCTCAACCACTTTTGTTGCAGGATGAGGACATATGAATACCGCCAAAAAACGTCTCTGATAATGATGAAACACAGGTGCCAACTGCTGTGGCTTTCTGCAATGTGAAGACCGACAAGGAGGGCAGGGGTAATGAATGGGTGGAAGATGATGTGGAAGATGATGAAATCCTAGACCCAGATTGGACTAAAGGTCGTGCTAGTGAGGCGTGCAGTTCTGAGGAAGAGGCGGTGGTCGCACAGATGCAACAGCACAGCAAAAAAGGGAGCAGGGTGCAAAAGCGCAGCGGCTGTTCCAGAGATAGTACGCCAGTTACTGTCCACCGCACCCAGGCACCGAGCACACCAAGACCTGCTCCAAGGAGTTCATTGGCATGGCAGTTCTTCACACAATGTCCTGACGACAAGACACGAGTGGTTTGCACGCTGTGCCATCACAGCCTGAAGCGAGGCATAAACGTTCTTAACCTGAGCACAACATGCATGACCAGGCATCTACATGCAAAGCATGAACTGCAGTGGAGTAAACACCTTAAAAACAAGGAACTCTCTCATGCTCCTCCTGCTCCCTCTTCTGCTGCTGGCTCGGCATCTCCCTCCACCTCTGACATCACCGTGGCACCGGGCGACCAGCAAACAGAGGATGTTCCACCAACACCACCACATACGAAACCATCACCAAGCATCTCCACCATGTCACACGGCAGCATTCCGCTGTCCATCTCCCAAACATTGGAGAGAAGGAGGAAATACCCACCTACCCACCCTCTAACCCTGGCTCTGAATGCCAGCATTTCAAAATTACTGGCCTTTGAAATGCTGTCATTCTGTCTAGTGGAGACGGATTGTTTCAAACAGCTGATGGGGATGGCTGTCCCCCAGTACATTGTTCCCAGCCGCCACTACTTTTTCAGGTGAGTCGTGCCTTCCCTGCAAAACCAAATGGACGATAACATCAAGTGTGCGCTGTGCAACGCCATCTGTGGCAAGGTCCACATAACTACAGATACATGGACCAGTAAGCACGGCCAGGGCCGCTATATCTCCCTAACTGCACACTGGTTAAACGTAGTGGTGGCTGGGCCCGAGGCGCATAGCAGTTTGGCACATGTACTTCCACCACCAAGGATCGCAGGGCATTATTCGTTGCCTCCTGTTGCTTCCGCCTCCTACTCCGCATCATCCTCCTCCTCCTCCTAGTGCAAAGAGGTTCAAGGAATCCAGCTCCACTTCGGTAAAGGAATATTTATTTTTCTGGCGGTAAAATCACATCCAGTTATGGTTACAAAAGTCTTATCTACGCATTTCGGGCTACAAGAAACAATTCAAGCCCTTACTCGTGACACAGTAAGACATAAAAATGGCACTATTTGTAGGAGAGATTGCACCTGTCTTCACTAATTGTGGTCACATGACTGCAAACCCCTTCAAAGAAAATGCCACACCTTAGAACAACACTTCTCATGAGAAAAAAAAAAGAAAAAGAGAAAAACTATATAATAAACAATAAAGAAACCTATGCAAAATACAAGAGATGTATAGTGGCTATGAAAGGTAATAAAATAAAGGAAAACGTTTCATACGTTGGGAAACTGTGAGGACTCTGGCAGTATGGATTATTGTTGCAGAATCAAATCTAGGCGCCTGTTCAGACCTTCTGGTTGACGCGTATTTAATGCAAAAATCCAGAAGGATTCTCTGTTTAATAATTTTCTTCTATGGTCTACTCCTCGCTTGGGCAGAAAAACCCTCTCTATGCCCTGTACCACCAGATCCGATGTGTCCCCATCATGGCAGACAGCAAAATGCAGACTAGCTGCAGATATATTGCGGTTGCCATGGTGGGGCACATCAGAAATGTGTTTGCGTATTCTAGTTTTAATGGCATTAGTAGTACAACCCAACCCACATATTGCAGTTTGCATTTTTTACATGTAATTAAATAAACTGCATAAGTTGTATTACAATTAAGGTATGATTTCATGTGGAAAAACCTGCTATTTGAAGCTGAGACAAAAGTGTTGGAAATCAATCTATGAGTGCAGCAGATACATCTATGGTGTCCACACCTGTAGCTCCCTTTAGTCGTAAGCCAGACGGGCTGCGATTTTTTCTTTTCTTGGTATAGACTAGGACTAACATAGTTTGCAATTGTGGGTGCTCTTTTAGCTGCACATTTAACCCCATCCGCAACTATGTCAGTCCAGTCCTTGTCATATGCGAGAATAGGGAAATTTTTCTTTATGATGCAACAAATTTGTGCTAACTCCGTACTGTATTGTGTAATAAACAAGTTGCTATTTTTGCTACTATTATTTTTGTTCTTTATTTTTATAATTTTTATTTATTTTATTTTATTTTAAGTCATTTCCCTATCCACATTTGTTTGCAGGGGAATTACCTACATTTTGATGCCTTTTGCAGCCCTCTAGCCCTTTCCAGGGCTATTTTACAGCCTTTTTAGTGCCCAAAAGTTCGGGGTCAAGTTCGGGTTGAGTTCGGATCCCGAACCCGAACATTTTCGTGAAGTTCGGCCGAACTTCTCAAACCTGAACATCCAGGTGTTCGCTCAACTCGAATTGTATTCCTTTTTTCATTGTATGTGCCACTTTCCCTAAATCTCTCTTTGGGGTAGACAATAAAATTCCAAGATAGTCAGATAACAGCTTGTAACTGTGGTATAGATCCAATAATGACTTTCCATAATGTAAAGCGGCAACAAATGCTGATTGCCATTCCCTGCGCTAACTTTGCTATCTGACGTTATCTGGAATCCAAACGAAAATTAGGCTTAGAAATTGGTCATTCTTTCTTGGTAGCCTCTGCTGACGGCCATTCCCTGCGCTAACTTTGCTAAGTGATGTTATCTGGAATCCAAACGAAAATTAAGCTTAGAAAATGGTCATTCTCTCTTGGTAGCCTCTGATGACGGCCATTCCCTGCACTAACTCTGCTATGTGACGTTATCTGGAACCCAAACGAAAATTAAGATTATAAATTGGTCATTCGTTCTTGGTAGCCTCTGCTGACTGCCATTCCCTGCACTAACTCTGCTATGTGACGTTATCTGGAACCCAAATACATATCACTGACATATACTGTACTTTCTCCGTAGATGGTGTATGCTAGTCTGTGACATTATCTGGGCTAATTCTTCTGTGTAAAGTGTACGCATCCCAAATACCTTTTTTAATTTATTGCCGCATACACTTACAAATCCTACGCAACTGTACGTGTGACATACTGTTAAGCATATATAACATTTAATATTAAGAAGGCGGCAAGTAAGGGCCATGGAAATGGCCATGATGTTGACGGTGCACACAGAGGCCGTGGCCGTCGCCGCCGATCAGCCGCATGATAAGGCGTCCGCCCCTGCTACCTCACTGCCTTCTATCTTTTGGAGGAATCAATAAAGGAATGCTTCTACACAGCTGGTGAGTGCCACTTCATCTCCTTCTCTCTCACTTATGCTTGCAAGTCTGTATCTAGTACGCCGGAGCTGAGCACCACAGTACAGCTGACAAGACACTGGTTCAAGTGTAACCCTTTCAGTGCGGTTGTGAGGAATATTTTGGGCAGAACAGTAGTGCCACCCGAATTGCCTGTTTCCCTTTTCCTGCTATACCTGGGTGAGATAAAACTGAGTAAAAGAATGTAGCTGAGGGCCTTCCGGTCAGCTGACCCTCTAAAACATCATTTGCGAGTGCCTTCAGGGCAGCTCACCCTGTAAAACAAAATTTTTGAGGGCCTGCAAGTGAGCTGACCCTAAAAAACATTATATGTGAGGACCTGCAGGTTAGCTGACCCGCTAAAACATTATATGTGAGGGCCTGCAGGTGAGCTGACCCTCTAAAACATTGTATGTGAGGGCCTGCAGGTGAGCTGACCCTAAAAAACATGAATAACGAGGGCCTTCAGGTGAGCTTACCCTGTTAAACATTATATGTGAGGGCCTGCAGGTGGTCTGAACCTAAAAAACATGAATTACGAGGGCGTGCAGGTGAGCTGACCCTGTAAAACATTATATGTGAGGGCGTGCAGGTGAGCTGACCCTGTAAAACATTATATGTGAGGGCCTGCAGGTGAGCTGACCCTGGTAAACATTATATGTGAGGGCGTGCAGGTGAGCTGACCCTCTAAAACATTATATGTAAGGACAGTCTAAAAAGCATGTTGATATGATGGAGGAGGAGTAGAGAAGTCAGGGGCAATCCAGGCCTTGTTCATTTATATAAGTGTCGACCTGTCAGCATTTTCAGCTGACAGACGGATGCGCTTATCAGCTATTATGCTCCCAGCAACACTAAATACCCGCTCTGACAAAATTCTGGCGGCAGGGCAGGCCAGCACCTCTTAGGCATAAAGTGGCAGTTTGTGCCACGTGTCCAACTTGGACTTGGACACCCAATAGTTGTAAGGGATCACTGAGGATGCTGACACGGTCTGCTATGTACTCCTTTACCATCTTCCAACATTTTTAGCCACCTTGTGACCATATGCCGCGCATCAGTGTGGGGGTGCTGGTAGGGTGTTATGAAACTGTTCCAGGCCTTGGAGAGTGCTGTCCTGCCTCTGTTGGAACTGCTGTGTGTTCCCCTCATCTCCCTTCCTGGGTTGCACAAGGAACTACGTACTCTGCCACCAGCATTGTCAGCTGTAAATTTATCTGCAATTACATTCTGTTCTATTATTATTATGGCTTGTGGTTGTATTATTGTTGGTGTTATTATTGTTATTATGGTTTATGGTTGCAAAGTATGTTATGTTTATTTGGTTATTTATGAGTTAATTAATAGGCCATGCCATTGGTTTACCTTCACCCTCGTGTTATGTTTTTAGTTATATTAATGTATAAGTTTGGGATGTTTGTTGCGCATGGGACATGTATCCTGTATGATTGCCATGTGTGTGAGCTTGCCAAGCTCCAAAGCTGCTAACAAGTTGTGGCCATTATCAGACAGAACAACCAACCATGTCTGGTTGTAGGTTGAGTGGCGAGAGCCACAGATAAGTCTGGTTACTTATACCCTGCCACAGCTCTGTGACAGTGTGCTGTTTGTCACTTAAGTAAATGTTTTTCAGCATGGCCTGTTGCCGCTTCCCCATTGCCGTGCTACATTGCTTCCAGCTACTGACTGACGGCTGACTGGTGCTGCAAGATGAGAATTCAGAGGTGGAAGTGCAGTAGGAGAAGGGGGGTTTGCTGCAACTAATGTAGGTGGTGGTGAAAATCCTGATGGAATGGGGGCTCGCAATCCTTGTCGTTGGTGGCACCTGTGCCATCCCAGGGTACGACTAGCTACTCGCCTCCAAAAGGTTCACCCAGTGTGCTGTCACGGAAATGTAGCGTCCCTAGCCAAAAGCACTTGTCCATGTGTCAGTCGTTAAGTGGACCTTCCCAATAACTGCATCGGTCAGGGCACGGTTGATGTTACAGGACACAATGGCTGGTGTAATGGTGGCTGGGGACTGAGTCACGAGGGACGTCTGTCGCCATAAGGCTGAGGAAAGCCTCAGTGTCCACAGACCTAAATGGCAACAATTCCAGGGACAGCAATTTTTAAAGGTGTTCATTTAGTCCTATGGCCTGTGGGTGGGTGGCTGGGGATTTGTGCTTACGTTCAAAGACCTGGATTAAGGACATCTGTATGTGGTCCTACAGTATTTGGAGTGGCCCTTCCAGTCCTTTGTAGTGCTGTGGATCCCCTTGTCCTGCTGTCCTCGCTTGGATTGCCATCTTTCCAGGTTGGGTCAGTGATGTCATCGTCTTCTACTTCCTCACTCGGGTCATCCTCCTGAGTTGTGTTGTTGATGTAACAAGACCCTCACTTATAGACAACTGTGTCTCATCCGCATCATCCACCTCATGAAACACTAATTGCCATTCCCCACCCTCATCATCTTCTGACTGTGGATGCTGAAGAGTTTGGGAATCAGTGCACAAGATCTCCTCATGTTCCTCTTCAGGAAGGGTCAGCTCACCTGCAGGCCCTCACCTACAATATTTGAGAGGGTCAGCTCACCTGCAGGCCCTAACCTACAATATTTGAGAGGGTCAGCTCACCTGAAGACCCTTGCCTACAATATTTGAGAGGGTCAGCTCACCTGCAGGCCCTCACCTACAATATTTGAGAGGGTCAGCTCACCTGCAGTCCCTAACCTACAATATTTTAGATGGTCAGCCCACCTACAGGCCCTCAACTAAAATATTTTACAGGGTCAGCTCACCTGCAGGCCCTAACCTACAATATTTTAGATGGTCAGCCCACCTACAGGCCCTCAACTACAATATTTTACAGGGTCAGGTCAGCAGCAGGCACTCGCCTATCATTTTTTCAATGGTCAGCTAAGCAGCAGGCACTCGCCCATCATTCTTTGCAATGCTTAGCAGAAGGCCATCGCCCCTAATGTTTTAGAGGGTCAACAGCAGGACCTTGCTCCTAATCTTTTGGAGGGTCACCAGCAGGCCACCAATCATCATTTTTCAAGGGTGTGTATGATGTGTAACAAAGGGTGTATTGCAGTGTCGGTTCCTTGTAATTTTTGGCAGCCCTTTTATTTGTGCATAGGCTTTATGAGTGTAGGAGTCCCACTACCTGAACAATTGTACCACAATGTGAATGAGGCCCTTCTTTATGTGATATACAGGCTGTTTCGGAGTGCCTCTTTCTTGTACTTTTTTGCAGCATTTGCACCTTATATACAGTACAATTGAATATATAGGAAAGAATGTTTCCTAACAATTTTTCCAGTGAAATAGATTATTTGGGGGGGGGTTTGTGCGTATTTTGTCAGTCTGTAAAAGTGGTGTACAACTCGGACAACGTGGTTCCCAGCAACGACCTGGGAGTCCAAGATGCATCCAGACATCGTCTCCATACTGTTCCTGATCCATTTCGGTGGTGTTTGTTACTTTCTGACCTTTTCCAATGGACTAGGCACCCTCCCCTCTTCAGAGCAGGGGGTGCCTGGTTGTCTCCCATTGACTTCCATTATACTTGGGTGCTCGGCTGAGCACACGAATATAGCAATGTGTTAGGGCCAAACACCTGAATACTTTGGTGCTCGATCATCACTAGATGCAGACAATCCTAGCACACAAAACCCTAAAACAAAGCAAAACTTTTTTTTTTCTTCACAGACTAAACAGAAAGCACAATACTACCCTAAACTACACTATATCTCAATCTAACCTACACTAGACCCTGCACTAGTCCCTATCAGCTACACTATTAACTAACTGACCTACACTATCTCACACTTACTATCTGGATTATATATATGAATAAAGCTAACTAACTAATGTACGTAATGCCCTACACTGGAACCTATAAGCTACACTAACTAACCTACACTATCTAAAACTAACTCTCTGGATTATATATATTACTGAACTAACTAACCTAACACCCTACACTGGAACCTACCCTGCTGCGCTGAAGGTCCTTTCTGACAGGACACTTGAAGCAGGGCATGCCAGAAGTTCTATCGCAAATTGGGATAGCTCAGGATACAGGTCAAGCCTGCACACCCAGTAGTCAAGGGGTTCATCTCTCCTCAGAGTTTCAATATCTGCATTTAAGGCGAGGTAGTCTGCTACCTGACGGTCGAGTCGTTCTCTGAGGGTGGACCCTGAAGGCCTGTGGCGATGCGTAGGACTTAAAAAGCTCTGAATGTCCTCCATCAACAACACGTCTGTAAAGCGTCCTGTCCTTGCCGGCGTGGTCATGGTAGGAGGAGGATTACTTTCACCTCTTCACCTGCTAGATTCCCGTTGTGCTGTGACATCACCCTTATACGCTGTGTAAAGCATACTTTTTAACTTGTTTTGGAAGTGCTGCATCCTTTCTGATTTCCGTGAATTTGGTAACATTTCAGCCACTTTCTGCTTATACAGGGGGTCTAGTAGCGTGGCCACCCAGTACAGGTCGTTCTCCTTCAGACTTTTTATACGAGGGTCCCTCAACAGGCATGACAGCATGAAACAAGGTTGGACAAGGTTGGAGGCCGAGCAACTCATGTCCCGTTCCTCATCCTCACTGATGTCATTGAAGGTCTGTTCTTCCCCCCAGCCACGTACAACACCACGGGTCCCAGATAGGTGACAACAACGAGCACCCTGGGATGCCTGCTGTGGTTGGTCTTCCTCCTCCTCAAAGCCACATTCCTCCTCTGACTCCTCTTCCTCAGACTCCTTTTCCAGTGTTGCCGCAGGTCTAGCAAGCGATGATGACAAAGCTGTTTCTGGTGGTGATGCTGACCACAACTCTTCCTCTTCACGCTCATCTATGGTCTGATCTAGCACTCTTCGCAGGGCACGCTCCAGGAAGAAAACAAATGGGATGAGGTCACTGATGGTGCCTTCAGTGCAACTGACTAGGTTTGTCACCTCCTCAAAAGGACGCATGAACCTACAGACATCGCGCATGAGCGTCCAGTAACGTGGCAAAAAAATACCCAGCTCCGCAGAGGCTGTCCTAGCACCACGGTCATATAAATGCTCGTTGACGGCTTTTTCTTGTTGGAGCAGGCGGTTGAACATTAGGAGTGTTGAATTCCAACGGGCTGTTGCAAATCAAGCGCCTCACTGGCATGTTGTTTCGCCACTGAATATAGGAAAAGTGCGCCATGGCCGTGTAGGAATGCTTGAAATGGCCACACACCTTCCTGGCCTGCTTGAGGAAGCCCTGTAAGCCTGGGTAATTACACACAAAGCGTTGTACAATCAGATTCAACACATGTGCCATGTGTCAACTTGCCCAAATTCAATGCCACCAACAGATTGCTTCGGTTGTCACAGACCATTTTGCCGATCTCCAGTTGGTGCGGGGTCAGCCACTGATTCACCTGTGCGTTCAGGGTGGACAGGAGTGCTGGTCTGGTGTGACTCTCTGCTTTCAGCCAAGTCAACCCCAAGACGGCGTGACACTGTCTTATCCGGGATGTGGAATAGCCCCTGGGGAGCTGGGGGGTGCAGTTGATGATGTGGAGCAAGATGCAGAAGCAGAAGAGGAATCAGCTGAGGAGGTTGGCAAAGAGGATGGAGTAGCAGGCATAGAGGAGATGACAGCAGGCCTGCCTGCAAGTCGTGGTGGTGTCACCAACTCCGCTGCAGAGCCACGCATTCCATGCTAGGCAGCGGTCAGCAGGTTTACCCAATGCGCAGTGTATGTGATATACCTGCCCTGACCGTGCTTTGCAAACCAGGTATCAGTGGTCAGATGGACCCTTGCCCCAACACTGTGTGCCAGACATGTCATGACTTCCTTTTCCACAATAGAGTACATGTTGGGGATATTATCTTTTGTGAAAAATAATTTCGGCCGAGTACCTTCCAATGAGGTGTCCCAATAGCTACAAATTTTTTCAAGGCCTCAGACTCCACCAGCTTGTATGGTAAAAGCTGGCAGGCTAAGAGTTCCGTCAAGCCAGCTGTCAGACGGCGGGCAAGGGGGTGACTCTGTGACATTGGCTTCTTACTCTCAAACATTTCCTTGACAGACACCTGACTGTGGGCAGATGAGCAGGAACTGCTGAAGGTGAGAGGCGGAATGGCGGGTGGTTGAGAGGGGGCAAGGAGGACAGCAGTGGTTGATGTGGCTGAAGATGCTGGACCAGGAGGAGGATGGTGGCTTTGAGTTTGTGTGCTGCTTGTACTCATATGTTAATCCCATAGGCGTTTGTGATGTGAGATCATGTGCCTTCGCAAAGCATTTCTACCTAGGTGGGTGTTGGACTTCCCACGATTCTTTTGGCACAGGTTGCAAATGGCATCGCTGTTATCAGAGGCAGACACACAAAAAAAATGCCACACTGCTGAGCTTTGCAATGATGGCATTCTGGTGGTGGCAACAGCATGCGTTGATTGGCGTGCTGTCTGGATGACCCTGGGTGCCGATACATGCTGTCTGACTGTGCCACTAGCTCCTTGCGATGCCCTCCCCCTGCTTCCAACTCGTCTCCTCCTCCTCTCTGTCTCCCCATCTGAACTTTCACCCTGTTCTTCTTCTCTTCGAGCGGGCACCCAGGTGACATCCACGAACACATCGTCATCATCACACCGTACGTCCATGTGTGTAATGCTGCCTGACTGAGACATATCACTGTTATCTACATCCTCGGGCAATAATAGTTGCGCATCACTCATTTCTTCCAACTAATGTGTAAATAAAAATAAATCCTCTGACAGATCAAATGAAGCGGCTGTGGTGCTAGTGTTGGTGGTGGCGGCGGGCAGGCGAGTGGTAACTTGAGAGGTGCCCGAAGCTGAGGTGGAGGAGGATGGTGCGTCAAGGTTCCGAGTGGAAGCTGTAGAAGATTGGGTGTCCTGTGTAAGCCAGTCAACTATGTCCTCAGAATTTTTCGAGTTTAGGGTACGTGGCCTCTGAACACTGGGCATTATTCTAGGGCCAAAGGAAATCACAGTACCACGATGGCCCCTGCGGGGTGGCCTGTCTCTGCCTGTTTTTTTTTTTTTTGACTAGTGGTACTATGCATGCAAGGTACTGTGCCACCCATTATGAGTGGTGGGCACTGGCAGTGGACACACTACAGTCAGTAGAAGTGGGCCTGACACACACTGGCAGGCAACTAACCTTAGATTAAAGGGTAAAAATGAAATGCCTTATTTATCGGCAAGCTACTGTTCCACCCGGTATGAGTGGTGGGCACTGGCAGTGGGCACACTAAAGTCAGTGGAAGTGGGCCTGACACACACTGGCAGGCAACTAACCTTAGATTAAAGGGTAAAAATGAAATGCCTTATTTATCGGCAAGCTACTGTGCCACCCGGTATGAGTGGTGGGCACTGGCAGCAGGCACACTACAGTCAGTGGAAGGGGGCCTGACACACACTGGCAGCAGGCAGGCAACTGAAATTACATTAAAGTGTAAAAATGAAAAGCCTTTTTGTTATGCAAAGTCCTGTGCCACACGGTATGAGCGGTGGGCACTGGCAGTGGGCACACTACAGTCTGTGGGCCTGACACACACTGGCAGGGCCGGCTCCAGGTTCATTTGGGCCCTTGGGCGATAAATCTCAGTGGGCCCCCTTCAAGCATTTGTTTACATTTTAATGTCCCCCTGTGGCTCCCACGTGGTATAATGACCCCCAGTGGCCCCACACACAGTATAATGACCACTAGTGGCCCTTCACACAGTATAATGACCCCCCACACAGTATTATGAGCCCCAGTGGCCCCCTACACAGTATAATGACTTCACAGTGGCCCTCCATTCAGAATAATAATTTTCTGACTCATCTTCCTCATCGCCCTGTAGCTCCTGCGGCTGCTCCTGCTCCTCCTCTCCTGTCACCTGTGTAGAAAAATCACCCATTTCTCTATGCATTGCTTGTGCTCGAATGTCCTCTTCCTCTAGTTTAGCCACCACAGGGTTCATGTGGCCGTGAGATTTAGTCACTACATCTACTGTCCCCTTGCCAGCCAGATTTAGTAGAACCTGTTCCAGGACATGAATCAGTGGAATGAGACATTGTTCATCCCATAGTCCTAGCGACTGACAAATAAAGTGGCCTCCTCATAGGACCCGAGCAAACGGCAGCTCTCACGCATGATCTGCCACTGGCTAACATCTGTCCGCCTGTATCATCAATAAATTGTTTATGGACTTTCTCTGTTCATATAGTCGGTCCAAGACATGGAGGGTAGACTTCCAAGGGATGGAAACGTCGCATATCAGCCGATGTTGGGGAACGCCATTCTGCCTTTGCAGCTCAAGGAGGGTGTGCTTTTCAGTGTAAGAGTGGCTGAAGTGCATACAGGGTTTCCTGGCCATTTTCAAGATGTATTGCAGATGTGTGGAAGACTTCAGGAACCTTTTTGCAATCAGATTGAACACGTGCGCCATGCAGGGTGCAAGGCTCAGACCTCCTTGACGCAGCACTGACACTATGTTCTTTCTGTTGTCGGTCACCATGGTTCGGATTTTGAGTTGTCGAGGAGAAAGCCAGGATTCGATTTCTTGATGAAGGACCCGGAGCAGTTCCTCCCCTGTGTGTCTCCATTTGCTCAGGCAAACTAGGTGAAGAACAGCATGACACTGCCGTGCCCTGCACATTTGGTATGCTGGAGAAGCACTGTGAATTGCAGTGGAGGCTGAGGACATGGTGGAGGATGAGGAGGCAGGACATTGTTGCAGGACCAACGGAGTGAGAATGTGGAGGTGGGCCGCAAAGGATATATATTGTCCTTGACTGTAGTTATAGCTCTACACGTCGCCGCTGCCGTGCACTTTGGCAGACACCGACAGGCTCAAGGACTGGCCCACTTTCTGTTCAACATCTCTAGTGCTAATAGTGCATTTTGTAGTGTATTTGATTAAAGAAAATTGCCTGTTTTTACACTTATTAGCCCCCTCATCTGCACTGATCACCGTCTCTGGATTTACTGATCACATCCATACAAGTCTGTACAAGGGATAAATCATCTTACAGCAGACAGAGAGGCCAGACCCAACTGTGGCATTGAGTGAGTGAATTATTTCACCTCAAAGTTGGATAATATTTTTACCTGATTAACCAGTTATTGGGAGAGATTAATCAACCAGCAGTAGCTTCATCCAGGCCAGGTCTCTTTCTGCCTCTTCAGCTCATCCTCCTCCTCTCCCTCTCATCCCCATATCAACATCATTGGGCTGTATATGCACTTCGGTTTACAGGTTTTCTCAGTCAATTCAGAGACAGTGATCAGGCCAGGGCCAGGGCAGATAAACTAGTGTAGAAACAGGCACTTTGCACTAGTAAAATATATGAAAAGTTCACTATTTTCACCTGTGCTATTGAATTATAAAAAATATGTCTTAGGCCGGGTGCTCCTTAAAGAGACTAGTCCTGTGTGGAGACTTATTTGCAATGCATCTCGCCAGTGTCGTCTCTTTGAAGTGAATCCTTATGAGTCAAAATCTGACTTTCCAAGAAGCCTTGGGAATTGACAAGAGAGTACAGCCAAGACAGATATCACCCATAGACAGCTGTTTCAGGGTGCTTGGCCCTTGTCAAGGATTCTGGCTGGCTGGTTGTGATGCCTTGAATGTAGCTTAGGCAGTGGTCTGAACCTCCAAAGAGACCAGTCCTGTATGTAGACTAACTGGAAATACTCCATAGTGTGGAGACTTACTAGCAATGCTCCATGGGAAAGGAATATGCAAAGCGATATCTCCTGTGGAAATAGACCCATCTCACCAGCGTCACCTCTTGGAAATACAATGAAAGCCAGATATCCCTCAAAGGAAGGAAAACCAAGCAAAGGGGTGTCTCCATTACCGAGATCACCAAATCCACCATATTAAGTGGCTCCTATGTCAAGATCCCGCTTTTTTACAAGCTTTAAGGATGTGACAGGGAAAACCTAAGCTAGGTATCCATCCACAGACAGCTGTTTCAGGGTGTTGCCCCTCATCAGTGTGGAGTAGGATTCTGGCTAACCGGGAGCAATGCTTCGGAGACTACTCAAACACAACAATAGCTGATCTCAGGGAGACCAGCTACAAAAAACACCGCGGAGCCTCACTTAAGAGTCTCAACACAGCAATCCGAAGTGCAAAGTTCCCTGGGAAACAGGAATATGCAAAATAAATGTGGAGCCCCAGTTATGGGTCTACAACACAATGAAAGCCAGATATCCCTCAAAGGAACGAAAACCAAGCAAAGGGGTGTCTCCATTACCGAGATCACCAAATCCACCATATTAAGTGGCCCCTATGTCAAGATCCCGCTTTTTTACAAGCTTTAAGGATGTGACAGGGAAAACCTAAGCTAGGTTTTCCTTCCTTTGAGGGATATCTGGCTTTCATTGTGTTGTAGACCCATAACTGGGGCTCCACATTTATTTTGCATATTCCTGTTTCCCAGGGAACTTTGCACTTCGGATTGCTGTGTTGAGACTCTTAAGTGAGGCTCCGCGGTGTTTTTTGTAGCTGGTCTCCCTGAGATCAGCTATTGTTGTGTTTGAGTAGTCTCCGAAGCATTGCTCCCAGTTAGCCAGAATCCTACTCCACACTGATGAGGGGCAACACCCCGAAACAGCGGTCTGTGGATGAATACCTAGCTTAGGTTTTCCCTGTCACATCCTTAAAGCTTGTAAAAAAGTGGGATCTTGACATAGGGGCCACTTAATATGGTGGATTTGGTGATCTCGGTAATGGAGACACCCCTTTGCTTGGTTTTTCTTCCTTTGAGGGATATCTGGCTTTCATTGTGTTGTAGACCCATAACTGGGGCTCCACATTTATTTTGCATATTCCTGTTTCCCAGGGAACTTTGCACTTCGGATTGCTGTGTTGAGACTCTTAAGTGAGGCTCCGCGGTGTTTTTTGTAGCTGGTCTCCCTGAGATCAGCTATTGTTGTGTTTGAGTAGTCTCCGAAGCATTGCTCCCGGTTAGCCAGAATCCTACTCCACACTGATGAGGGGCAACACCCCAAAACAGCTGTCTGTGGATGGATACCTAGCTTAGGTTTTCCCTGTCACATCCTTAAAGCTTGTAAAAAAGCGGGATCTTGACATAGGGGCCACTTAATATGGTGGATTTGGTGATCTCGGTAATGGAGACACCCCTTTGCTTGGTTTTCGTTCCTTTGAGGGATATCTGGCTTTCATTGTGTTGTAGACCCATAACTGGGGCTCCACATTTATTTTGCATATTCCTGTTTCCCAGGGAACTTTGCACTTCGGATTGCTGTGTTGAGACTCTTAAGTGAGGCTCCGCGGTGTTTTTTGTAGCTGGTCTCCCTGAGATCAGCTATTGTTGTGTTTGAGTAGTCTCCGAAGCATTGCTCCCGGTTAGCCAGAATCCTATTCCACACTGATGAGGAGCAACACCCCGAAACAGCTGTCTGTGGATGGATACCTAGCTTAGGTTTTCCCTGTCACATCCTTAAAGCTTATAAAAAAGCGGGATCTTGACATAGGGGCCACTTAATATGGTGGATTTGGTGATCTCGGTAATGGAGACACCCCTTTGCTTGGTTTTCCTTCCTTTGAGGGATATCTGGCTTTCATTGTGTTGTAGACCCATAACTGGGGCTCCACATTTATTTTGCATATTCCTGTTTCCCAGGGAACTTTGCACTTCGGATTGCTATGTTGAGACTCTTAAGTGAGGCTCCGCGGTGTTTTTTGTAGCTGGTCTCCCTGAGATCAGCTATTGTTGTGTTTGGCCTCTTGGAAGTGGCTGCCTATAAGTCAAATCAGACTTTCCAATAAACCTTGGGATTTGATAAGGGAATATAGCCAAGCCAGATATTCATCCGTAGACAGCTGTTTCGGGGTGCTTGCCCAATCCCAAAGCTTATTGAATAGTCAGATTTAGACTCATAGGAAGACGTCGGGCTGGCGAGATGGTTCTTTTCCTTGGAAGATATCTCTTTGCATATAACAATAAAATGTAAGTAGTCATTTAAGCTTTTGTTGGATTAAGTTTGTTGTTTTTGGATATTATGCCAAGCATACACATTAGATTGCTGTATAACACTCGGTCGGTCAACAGCTATAAGTCTCCCTTTCCTGATAC
Source organism: Bufotes viridis (assembly GCA_033119425.1). Classification (NCBI taxonomy): domain Eukaryota; kingdom Metazoa; phylum Chordata; class Amphibia; order Anura; family Bufonidae; genus Bufotes; species Bufotes viridis. The sequence continues at coordinate 101,186,594 of CM065591.1, forward strand.
ATATGCCTGCTTGGCTTGACTGAACAAGTATTTTTTCTCAGCAGGAAGAGGGGCTCATAAATGATTTGGCAGCTGAAATTCAACTTGCCCGATCAATATATACCCTAACATCTGCCATTGGGAGAGCATTGGGAGGGCCCTTTATATTAGTTGTGTGGACAGTCTGCCAAAATCTGCCATCTTCAGACTGAAAAAATATTTCTGTTTTTCATGGTCATTCTACACAAGATAATAGGCACACTGTAAGTGGTTTCTGAGTCCACTTTATGATTGCAGGATTGTTCTTGAACCTAATTATGCCTTTTCCTATAGAGTCATACAAAAGTTCTCTTTGTTGACAGCTTTTTCCTACCAATCTAGAAAAAATTTCCTAAAATGTACGCCACAAAATATTGTTTAGACTGCCTGAAGTGCATCAATATATACCTAATTTGCTCTAAATATCCATCCAAGTGGAATAACAGCAGCTAATGTTAGAATATCTGTTCCTAGAAGAATTAGCTAGTGTACTTCACTGCATTTTTATACCTCAAATGAAAATGCCTAATGGATCGTAAAGAAGCAAAATGTGCAAGTAAGTGGACATCAGCCTTTTCAAAACTTTGAGAAAGAAATAAACAGCCTCAATTTGTAATTAATTGTCTATCCATGTGACTATAACAACTCCAGATGGTTCCACTTCAGTTGTGGCCTCTTTTTGCCAGGTATGATAATTCCAATTGTGAAAGAAAATTAATGGTAAGTGAAAAGGCTGCTTTAGGAATCATTAGGACATAAAGTATTGCAGGATATATGAAACACCAAAATAACACCTGGAAATACGAAGTGGATGGATTTTTGGAAGCCACTGTTCTAACGTAGGATTGTTTTAACATGATAGCAATAATCATATTTCATTGGATTTATATTTTCTATTGAACCACATCTAAAATGTTATCTGCAGGTATTTGTAGTTGCTCAAAATGTAAGATGTCCCCACGCTGATTATAATTATTGTGTCTTAACTTGCCCACATATTCAAAATTTATGGAAACATCTCTTCCTAGAATAAAGTCTGGCTAAAGAGAATCTGTCGGTAGTTTTTGTGACAATGCTAACCGGTTGGCAACACTAAGTAGAAGCTGGGGAGAGTAGCACAAACATAAATGCCATGGAAGTGGAGCTTCACAATCCTGGACGTGTCTGGATAATTACAAAAATAGATAAAACATGACTTTAAGAATGTTGTGGTCCACAAAATACAGAAGCAGTCTGTACGCATTCTCCATTTTTCTACAGGTCTATTAACTTCAATTGGTCAGGGGTCCACATTTTGCGGACAAGTATAGGACATATTTTGTCTTTTGCGGAACAGACGTACAGATGCAAAAATCGCGCAGATGACTTCCATGTGTTTTCTGCATAAATATGTCCATTCCACAAAGGATAGAACATGTCTTATACTTCTCCACAAAATGTGAACCATGGAACCATTGAAGTCATTGGATCTGCAAAATAATCTGGATGGGACATGGACCAACTCCGTATTTTGCGGATCCACAGTTTGAAGACCAGAAAATGCTTAAGGTTGTGTACATGAGGCTTTATATTGATAAGATAAAATGTAGCAAATTAAGGTACAGGCAATTTTTGTTGCCTAAAAAATGTAGCAATTGGGAGGATCAAGCTGCATACCGAGAGGAACAGGTATGCCTGGTTTTTCGTCTAAAAAAGTCACAAATGGCGTTTTTGTGACTTTTTTCCAACTTTATGACTGCTATTCCTGACTTTTCGGTCTCTTTGCCACTTCGTCTTCAGATTAGATGGGGTTTTAGCGCATTTGCAACTTTTCTAAATATCACAAAAATGTTTCATTCTAGGTCAGCTCCTACCCAGGCGTAATTTAGACAGTTTATCTTAAACTGTCTTACCACAATGCAAGTTTTTAAGGTTTTTAAAGTATATTAACACCTTGTATTATGGCGGTTTTTGTTTTTGCATTTTCATTTTTCTTCCCCATCTTCACGGAGCCATAACTTTTTTATTTTTCCATTCATGTAGATGTTTGAGGGTTTGATTTTGTTGGGACAAGTTGTACTTTATAATACCACCATTTACGATGGCATACAATCTATTAAAATTCCAAATGGGGTGGAATTGGCAAACAAAAATAAAAATTCTGCCACAGTTATATAAGTTTTTTCCCTATGATGTTCCCTATGCAGCAAAACTGATTTATGCCCTTCATTCTTAAGGTCAGTACGATCACAAAGATACCATATTTGTATAGTTTCTTTTGTGTGTTTTAATACTAAACAAAAAAATACTAAACAATCAAAACTTTTAGCAAAAATATTTTTTTTACATCGCCATATTCTGACCCCAAAACTTTTTAATAGTTTTGTCTACCGAGATGTGTGGGGCTCATTTTTTGTGGGGTGATCTCTAGTTTTAATTGATACCATTTTGGAGTGTGTGTGACTCTTTTTATCACATTTTATTCATTTATTGGGGGTAAGTAAAGCGCTGAAAAAATTGTGAATTTGCCATTTTTCATTACGTCATTCACTGCATGGGATAAAAATTTGTATATTTTTTATAGTATGGGCATTTTCGGACATGTCGATGGGCCCCACAGCAAATTTTGTGACTGGCTATACCTTACCCTAGAAACTCCCTACTCTCGTGCAACTCTGTTTATTTCCCAAAATGGCTGTTCGAATTTGATGTTGTGGCAGTTTTCTAGGCTTCACATTTCTACAGAAAGACAATCTGCTAAGGGGTTGGCAAAGTGCTGTAAATCAGCTCCATAATGTGCCATGTCTGTGTAGAAGTGATGTGGTCTTATTTGGACGCTTTTTATAGGTGCAGTGGAAAATTCTCACATCTATATTTGCAACAAATTAATCAATAAAGTGTGACTTTTGGTAAATCTAACACAAAATAGGCCACCTGTTCCAAATTAGGCCTGTCTCAAATCCTCTCTTAGGGCTCTTTCACACTTGCATTCTGAGGATCCAGCGGGCACTTCCACCACTGGATCTCTCAGAACGCAAGTCGCCTAAAAGCATTTGAAGACTCATCAGGATCCTGATCAGGGCGCTCCTTCATGATGTCACAGGTCTGCGCGGCGGTCAATGCGCCGCCCGGACCTGTGATGACATGAAGGAGCGCCCAGAGGCTGCAGCGCAGGTATTTACACTGCTGCGGAGTACTTACCATGGCAGCCAGGACTTCAGTAGCCTCCTGGCTACCATGGTAACTGATCGGAGCCCCGATCAGAAATGCTGCTGCGCATGCGCAGAGCTAAACGTTGGATCCGGTGATGTGCCGAAACGAGGTTTAGCTTAATGCCGGATCCGGATTAATGCACTTCAATGGGCATTAATTCTGGATCCGGCATTACGGCATGACTTCAGGATTTTTGGACGGAAACAAATCGGCAGCATGCTGAGGTTTTGTCAACGTCCAAAAAACGTTCACATACTGAACGGAAGACATCCTGATGCATCCTTAACGGATTTCTCTCCATTCAGAATGCATTAGGAAAATGCTGATCAGTATCTTTCCATCCTAGAGCCCCGAGGACGGAAAGCAAAAACACAGATGTGAAAGGGGCCTAAATGATAATGTGATAATAGAGATGAGCGAACACCTGGATGTTCGGGTTCGAGAAGTTCGGCCGAACTTCCTGAAAATGTTCGGGTTCGGGATCCGAACTCGACACGAACTTTATCCCGAACCCCATTGAAGTCAATAGGGGCCCGAACTTTTGGGCAGTAAAAAGTCTGTAAAATAGTCCAGGAAAGGGCTAGAGGGCTGCAAAAGGCAGCAAAATGTAGGTAAATGTCCTGCAAACAAATGTGGATAGGGAAATGAATAAAAAAAAAAACAAAAAAAAAAAAACCAATATCAATTGGAGAGAGGTCCCATAGCAGAGAATCATGCGTCATATCACCCACCACTGGAGAAGGTCACTTTCAGTTATTTCAGCCCCAGCACCCAGATAGAGGAGAGAGGTCTCACAGCAAGGAATCATGCGTCATATCAGCCACCACTGGAGAAGGCCACTTTCAGTTTTTTCGGCCCAGCACCCAGACAGAGGAGTGAGGTCCCACAGCAAGGAATAAGGCGTCATTTCACCCACCACTAGAGAAGGCCACTTTTAGTTATTTCGGCCCCAGCACACAGACAGAAGATACAGGTCCCACAGCAAGGAATCATGCGTCATATCACCCACCACTAGAGAAGGCCACTTTCAGTTATTTCAGCCCAGCACCCAGACCGAGGATACAGGTCCCACAGCAAGGAATCATGCGTCATATCACCCACCACTGGAGAAGGCCACTTTCAGTTATTTCAGCCCCAGCAACCAGACAGAGGAGAGCGGTCCCACAGCAAGGAATAAGGCGTCATATCACCCACCACTGGTGAAGGCCACTTTCAGTTATTTCGGCCCAGCACCCAGACCGAGGAGAGAGGTCCCACAGCAAGGAATCATGCGTCATATCACCCACCAATGGAGAAGGCCACTTTCAGTTATTTCCGCCCAGCACCCAGATCGAGGAGAGAGGTACCACAGCAAGGAATCATGCGTCATTTCACCCACCACTAGAGAAGGCCACTTTCAGTTATTTAGGCCCCAGCAACCAGACAGAGGAGAGACGTCCCACAGCAAGGAATAAGGCGTCATATCACCCACCACTGGAGAAGGCCACTTTCAGTTATTTAGGCCCCAGCACCCAGACAGAAGATACAGGTCCCACAGCAAGGAATCATGCGTCATTTCACCCACCACTAGAGAAGGCCACTTTCAGTTATTTAGGCCCCAGCACCCAGACAGAAGATACAGGTCCCACAGCAAGGAATCATGCGTCATTTCACCCACCACTAGAGAAGGCCACTTTCAGTTATTTAGGCCCCAGCACCCAGACAGAAGATACAGGTCCCACAGCACGGAATAAGGCGTCATATCACCCACCACTGGAGAAGGCCACATTCAGTTATTTCGGCCTAGCACCCAGACCGAGGAGAGAGGTCCCACAGCAAGGAATCATGCGTCATTTCACCCACCACTAGAGAAGGCCACTTTCAGTTATTTAGGCCCCAGCAACCAGACAGAGGAGAGACGTCCCACAGCAAGGAATAAGGCGTCATATCACCCACCACTGGAGAAGGCCACTTTCAGTTATTTAGGCCCCAGCACCCAGACAGAAGATACAGGTCCCACAGCAAGGAATCATGCGTCATATCACCCAACACTGGAGAAGGCCACTTTCAGTTATTTCGGCCCCAGCACCCAGACAGAGGAGAGAGGTCCCACAGCACGGAATAAGGCGTCATATCACCCACCACTGGAGAAGGCCACATTCAGTTATTTAAGCCCAGCACCCAGACCGAGGAGAGAGGTCCGACAGCAAGGAATCATGCGTCATTTCACCCACCACAAGAGAAGGCCACTTTCAGTTATTTAGGCCCCAGCACCCAGACCGAGGAGAGAGGTCCCACAGCAAGGAATCATGCGTTATATCACCCACCAGTGGAGAAGGCCACTTTCAGTTATTTCGGCCCAGCACCCAGACCGAGGATACAGGTCCCACAGCAAGGAATCATGCGTCATATCACCCATCACTGGAGAAGGCCACTTTCAGTTATTTCGGCCCCAGCACCCAGACAGAGGAGAGAGGTCACACAGCAAGGAATAAGGCGTCATATCACCCACCACTGGAGAAGGCCACTTTCAGTTATTTCGGCCCAGCACCCAGACCGAAGAGAGAGGTCCCACAGCAAGGAATTATGCGTCATTTCACCCACCACTAGAGAAGGCCACTTTCAGTTATTTAGGCCCCAGCATCCAGACAGAGGAGAGAGGTCCCACAGCAAGGAATAAGGCGTCATATCACCCACCACTGGAGAAGGCCACTTTCAGTTATTTCGGCCCCAGCACCCAGACAGAGGAGAGAGGTCCCACAGCAAGGAATCATGCGTCATTTCACCCACCACTAGAGAAGGCCACTTTCAGTTATTTCGGGCCAGCACCCAGACAGAGGAGAGGTTCATTCAACTTTGGGTTGCACCGCAAGATCATGGTAAAGTTAAAAAAATGAGGATTCAATAAAGAAGTGCCCCAGAGTACATGAATACATGGTTGAGGGGGAGGCAGTTATAAAGGTCTATTCTGCACAAGGAAGGCACAAGTCCTGTGGGATCCATGCCTGGTTAGCCTCTTCTAACAGACTGGCCTGAAAGTGCTAAAAATGACCCCTCATCCTCCTCCTCCTGGGCCACCTCCTCTTCCATCATCGCCCTAAGCGTTTTCTCAAGGAGACATAGAAGTGGTATTGTAACGCTGATAACGGTGTCATCGCCACTAGAGATGGCCCGAACTATTCGCCGGCGAACAGTTCCCGGCGAACATAGCTTGTTCGCGTTCGCCTCTGCCGGGCGAACATATGCGATGTTCGGTCCACCCCCTTTACATCATCATTGAGCAAACTTTGACCCTGTACCTCACAGTCAGCAGACACATTCCAGCCAATCAGCAGCATACCCTCCCTCCCAGACCCTCCCACCTCCTGCACAGCATCCATTGTAGATTCATTTGGAATTTGCAGTCTTAGTGAGAGGAGGGAGAGTGTAATTGCTGCTGATTTAATAGGGAAATTGATAGCAAGGCTAGTGAATTCAGTGTCCACTCCAGTCCTGAAAGACTCATCTGATCTCTGCTGTAAGGACAGCGTCCTGACAGCACCCCAAAAAGCCCTTTTTAGGGCTGCAACATTAGTCTGCTTTTTTTTCCCTTTATATGCATATAGCAGTTGCATGGCCTGCCTGTGTGTGAGGAGCTGCAGGCCCACAGACTGTAGTGTGCCCACTGCCAGTGCCCACCACTGATAGAGGGTGGCACAGTACCACTTATCGAAAAAAAAATGACAGGCAGAGGCAGGCCACCCCGCAGGGGCCGTCGTGGTCGTGGTGCTGTGATTTCCACTGTCCCTGGAATAATACCTAGTGTTCAGAGGCCATGTACCCTGAACCCGAAAAATTCTGAGGACGTAGTTGACTGGCTTAGACAGGACACCCAATCTTCAACAGCTTCCGCTAAGAACCTTGACGCACCATCTTCCTCCAGCTCAGCTTTGGTCACCTGCTCTCAAGTTACCACGCACCTGCCCGTCGCTGATAGGAATAGTACTAGTTAAGACACCACTCATATAGGGTGTCACAGCAAATTGCTCTGTGCACGCGCAGTGCCCCAATTTGGGAGTATGAGGACCGACCAAGCTGCTTTTTCCATCTCCCGGTTCCTGAAATCAATTCAGTTTGGTGTATGAGAGTTTGGTCTGTCACTGTGAAGGCAGTCGAAGGTACCAGGCCTAAATTTTTTTTCACAAAAGGCAATCCCTGATATGGGACGTAACAGGGATTAAACTGATGAGAATAGTACTACAGAAAATACCACTCATATCGGGTGTGACAGTAAATTGCATGGTGCAGACGCAGTGACCGTGGATTAAAACAGAGTGGAGGGAGCCAGCGTTTTTTTAACCATCTCCCCGTTCGAAAAATCTATTCAATCAATGGCCCCCAGATTGGGGACGTTAGAGGGATTAAACTGATGAGAATAGTACTACAGAAAATACCACTCATATCGGGTGTGAGAGTAAATTGCACGGCGCAGAAGCAGTGACCGTGGATTAAAACAAAGGGGAGGGAGCCAGCGTTTTTTTAACCATCTCCCCGTTCGAAAAATCAATTCAATTGACCTTTCGGGGACCCTTGGTGTTGTACGTGGCTGGGTGGAGGAAGAAACCTTCAATGACATCACCGGGACGTGGCTAGCTTGGTATCCAACCTTGTGCAAATGGGGAGTTTGCGGTTGTGCAAATGGACTGTTTGCGGTGCATTAAAAGAGGAGTTTGGTCTGTCAATGTCAGTGAAGCGGGCGTACACTACCTGATCGATACAACATCATACCTGATCGTATACACACACTGGATGTTTTAAAGCATGTTATTCCAAACAATTTAGGAATGTTAGTTGATTTATGCCCTTTATGGATTAAAACCCGACTCTGCGTCCACTACGTAATTTTCCATGGGAGTTTTGCCATGGATCCCCCTCCGGCATGCCACAGTCCAGGTGTTAGTCCCCTTGAAACAACTTTTCCATCACTATTGTGGCCAGAAAGAGTCCCTGTGGGTTTTAAAATTCGCCTGTCTATTGAAGTCTATGGCGGTTCGCCCGGTTCAACTGTTCGCGAACATTTGCGGAAGTTCGCGTTCGCTGTTCGCGAACTGAAAATTTTATGTTCGCGACATCACTAATCGCCACTGGCCATGTTGGTGGAGTACTCGAAACAGGGCACACAGGTCTCGCATGGAGACCCAATCATTGGTGGTGAAGTTGTGCTGTTCCGCAGTGCGACTGATGCGTGCGTGCTGCAGCTGAAACTCCACTATGGCCTGCTGCTGCTCGCACAGTCTCTCCAGCATGTGCAAGGTGGAGTTCCACCTGGTGGGCACGTTGTATATGAGGCGGTGAGTGGGAAGGCTGAAGTTATGCTGTAGCGCAGACAGGCGAGCAGCGGCAGGATGTGAATGCCGGAAGCGCGCACAGACGGCCCGCACTTTATGCAGCAGCTCTGACATGTCGGGGTAGTTGTGATTGAACTTCTGCACCACCAAATTCATCACATGCGCCAGGCAAGGGATGTGCGTCAAACCGGCAAGTCCCAGAGCTGCGACGAGATTTCGCCCATTATCGCACACCACCAGGCCGGGCTTAAGGCCCACCAGCAGAAACCACTCGTCGGTCTGTTGTTCAATACCCCGCCACAACTCCTGCGCGGTGTGGGGCCTGTCCCCCAAACATATGAGTTTCAGAATGGCCTGCTGACGTTTACCCCAGGCTGTGCTGAAGTTGGTGGTGAAGGTGTGTGGCTGACTGGATGAGCTGGTGGAAGCAGAGGAGGAGGAAGCCGAGTAGGAGGAGGAGGCTACATGAGGCAAAGAATGATGCCCTGCGATCCTTGGCGGCGGAAGGACGTGCGCCAAGGAACTCTCCGCCTGGGGCCCAGCCGCCACTACATTTACCCAGTGTGCAGTTAGGGAGATATAGCGTCCCTGGCCGTGCTTACTGGTCCACGTATCTGTGGTTAGGTGGACTTTGCCACAGATGGCGTTGCGCGGTGCACACTTGATTTTATCGGATACTTGGTTGTGCAGGGAAGGCACGGCTCTCTTGGAGAAGTAGTGGTGCCTAGGAAGAACATACTGTGGGACAGCCAAGGACATCAGCTGTTTGAAGCTGTCTGTGTCCACCAGCCTTAATGACAGTATTTCAAAGGCCAGTAGTTTAGAAATGCTGGCATTCAGGCCCAGGGCTCAAGGGTGGCTAGGAGGGAATTTACGCTTTCTCTCCAAGGTTTGTGAGATGGAGAGCTGAATGCTGCCGTGTGACATGGTGGAAATGCTTGGTGACGCAGGTCGTGGTGTCGGTGGCACATCCTCTGTTTGGTGGGCGGCAGGTGCTAACATTCCTCTCGAGGCGGAGGAAGAGGCCGAGGCAGCAGCAGAAGAGGGAGCAGGGGGAGCCAGAGTAAGTTCCTTGCTTTTAAGGTGTTTACTCCACTGCAGTTCATGCTTTGCATGTAGATGCCTGGTCATGGAGGTTGTGCTAAGGTTCAGAACGTTAATGCCTCGCTTCAGGCTCTGATGGAACAGCGTGCAAACCACTCGGGTCTTGTCGTCAGCACATTGTTTAAAGAAGTGCCATGCCAGGGAACTCCTTGAAGCTGCCTTTGGGGTGCTCAGTCCCTGGTGGCGATGGCCAGTAGCAGGCGAACTCTCTTGGAGGCGGCTGTTCTGCTTTTGCCCCCTTCTCCCTCTTTTGCTACGCTGTTGGCTCGGTCTCACCACTGCCTCTTCCTCTGAACTATGAAAGTCAGTGGCACGACCTTCATTCCATGTGGGGTCTAGGACCTCATCGTCCCCTGCATCGTCTTCCACACAGTCTTCCTCCCTGACCTCCTGTTTGGTCTTCACACTGCAGAAAGACGCAGCAGTTGACACTTGTGTTTCGTCATCATCAGAGACGTGCGGACTGCGATGAGATGGTATTCCCATGTCCTCATCATCAGGAAACATCAGTGGTTGTGCATCAGTGCATTCTATGTCTTCCACCACTGGGGAAGGGCTAGGTGAATTCCCTTGGGAAACCCTGCTAGCAGAGTCTTCAAACAGCATAAGGGACTGCTGCATAACTTGAGGCTCAGACAGTTTCCCTGATATGCATGGGGGTAATGTGACTGATGGGCTTGGTTTTCAGGCGCCACCTGTGCTCTTTCTGCAGAAGACTGGGTGGGAGATAATGTTGTGAACGTGCTGGATCCACTGTCGGCCACCCAATTGACTAGCGCCGGTACCTGCTCAGGCCTTACCATCCTTAGAACGGCATTGGGCCCCACCGAATATCGCTGTAAATTCTGACGGGTACTGGAACCTGAGGTAGTTGGTTCACTAGGACGCGTGGCTGTGGCAGAATGGCCACGTCCTCTCCCAGCTCCAGAGGGTACACTAACACCACCACGACCGCGTTCGCATCCCTTACTAGATGTTTTCCTCATTGTTACCGTTCACCAAGTACCCCAAAAAGAAAAAAAATATTTGGCCCAATGTATTGATTTCAAATTCAGGCCTTTTTTTACAGGCACCTAACACTATCTGCCTATTTATTTATGTAGCGTATTACACTAATCCAGGCACAGCAGTAACCACTGATTTAGGGTAATATCTCTTTTAGGGCTAGTATTTAGGCCCTGGATTAAAGGTATCCTTTTATAGGGTATATGTTTTGGCGGACACTATTATTGTTTGGCAGCCACAGCTGAAACCACTGATTTATGGTATTGCTATTTTGGCAATTGAATTTCACCCCAGAACAAAATATATATTTTTGCGGACACTATTATAGTTTGCCAGCCACAGCTGTGTCACCAGATTTATGGTATTGCTATTTTGGCAATTGAATTTCACCCCAGAACAAAATATATCCTTTGCAGGACACTATGAAACTTGGCCAGCCACAGCTGAAACCACTGACTGATTTATGGTATTGCTATTTTGGCAATTGAATTTAACCCCAGAACAAAATATACCCTGTTACGGACAGATTTAAACTAGGCCTGCAGCAGCTGGAAAACCAGATTCAGGGTATTGCTATTTTGGCAATTGAATTTCACCCCAGAACAAAATATATCCTTTGCAGGACACTATGAAACTTGGCCAGCCACAGCTGAAACCTCTGATTTATGGTATTGCTATTTTGGCAATTGAATTTCACCCCAGAACAAAATATATGTTTTGGCGGACACTATTATAGTTTGCCAACCACAGCTGTGACACCAGATGTATGGTATTTCTATTTTGGCAGTTGAATTTCACCCCAGAACAAAATATACCCTGTTACGGACAGATTTAATCTAGGCCTGCAACAGCTGGAACACCAGATTCAGGGTATTGCTATTTTGGCAATTGAATTTTACCCCAGAACAAAATATATCCTTTGCAGGACACTATGAAACTTGGCCAGCCACAGCTGAAACCACTGATTTATGGTATTGCTATTTTGGCAATTGAATTTCACCCCAAAACAAAATATACCCTGTTACGGACAGATTTAATCTAGGCCTGCAACAGCTGGAACACCAGATTCAGGGTATTGCTATTTTGGCAATTGAATTTTACCCCAGAACAAAATATATGTTTGCAGGACACTATGAAACTTTTCCAGCCACAGCTGAAACCACTGATTTATGGTATTGCTATTTTGGCAATTGAATTTCACCCTAGAATAAAAAATATGTTTTGGCGGACACAATTATAGTTTACCAGCCAGTGCTGGGACACCAGACTTAGGGGATTGCTATTTTGGCAGTTGAATTTTACCCCAGAACAAAATATATGTTTTTGCGGACACTATTATAGTTTGCCAGCCACAGCTGTGACACCAGATTTATGGTATTGCTATTTTGGCAATTGAATTTCACCCCAGAACAAAATATATCCTTTGCTGGACACTATGAAACTTGGCCAGCCACAGCTGAAACCACTGATTTATGGTATTGCTATTTTGGCAATTGAATTTCACCCCAGAACAAAATATATGTTTTGGCGGACACTATTATAGTTTGCCAGCCACAGCTGTGACAACAGATTTATGGTATTGCTATTTTGGCAATTGAATTTCACCCGAGAACAAAATATATGTTTTTGCGGACACTATTATAGTTTGCCAGCCACAGCTGTGACACCAGATTTATGGTATTGCTATTTCGGCAATTGAATTTCACCCCAGAACAAAATATATGTTTTGGCGGACACTATTATTGTTTGCTAGCCAGTGCTGGGACACCAGATTTAGGGGATTGCTATTTTGACAATTGAATTTCACCACGGAAAATAATCTATCCTTTGCCAAACAGCAGACAGTATTATACTTGGCTAGCCAAAGCTGGAACACCAGATTTAGGGGATTGGTATTTTGGCAATTGTATTTAACCCCTTAATAAAATATAGAAATTGCTATCCTGAGTTTCTAAGGGTGACAATTAGCACAGCCATGCCCCTGATGTAGGATATAGCCAAAAAAAAACTAGTATTGATGGATTAATGGACTTGGTGGCAGCTTGTTCTGGTGCACCACAAGTCACAAAATGGCCGCTGATCACCCCAGAAAATAAGTGACAGAAAAACGCTCTCTGCAGCCTAAAAACCAGTGAACAAGTAACTAGCAGAAGTTCAATCATTCACAGCTGTAGATCGATCACTTCATTAGTAGTGATGAGCGGCAGGTGCCATATTCGATTTTGACGAAATTCGCGAATATTCGAAAGAATATTCGTTTCAAATTCATCGAAATCGAATATTCCTCATTATTCTAGTTATCGCGATTAATATGCGATTTGAATTATCGCGTATTGGGATTTTAACTTAAGGCTACTTTCCTATTGGTTTCATATCTAGAATTATAACGAAGATGACGGATATGACGAATGTATTCGTCATATTCCTCAAAACGAAGATAACGAAGTATTCTACATCTTCGTTTTAGCAAGCTATTTGTCAACTTCGCTAATTCTAGCAATCAAATAGGAAGGTTGACTATAGAGACAACTGTGTTTAATTCGCTATGCGATTATATATATATTTTTTTAAATAAATAGAATAATTATAATAATTATATCAAGTAATATAATTATTCTATTAAAAAAAAAAAAAAATCGCATAGCGAATTTAACACAGCTGTCTCTATAGTCAACCTTCCTATTTGATTGCTAGAATTAGCGAAGTTGACGAATAGGTTGCTAAAACGAAGATGTAGAATGCTTCGTTATCTTCGTTTTGAGGAATATGACGAATACATTCGTCATATTCGCTATTCGCTAATTCTACCAAGCCAACCACAAACTTCCTTGCTCATGGAGCGTCCCCATCACCATGGGAACGTCTCTGTATACTAAAATGTACTGTCGGATTTGAGGAATTACGTTGAAATCGCAATGTGATTAATTCAAGTTATATTAATCGCATTGCGATTTCAACTTAGAGCTGGGTTTATAATGGGTCAGCTTGCTAGAATGAATGAAGTTAACGAATATGGAATATATAGCAGCAGTGCTAAGTTGAATTCGCAATGCGATTAATTTAACTTGAAGTAATCGCATTGCGATTTCAACTTAGAGCTGGGTTTATAATGGGTCAGCTTGCTAGAATGAACGAAGTTAACGAATATGGAATATAGCAGCAGTGCTAAGTTGAATTCGCAATGCGATTAATTTAACTTGAAGTAATCACATTGCGATTTCAACTTAGCACTGCTAGTGCTATATTCCATATTCGTTAATTCTAGCCTATGTAAGATAGCAGTGCTAAGTTGTAATCGCAATGCGATTAATATAACTTGAATTAATCGCATTGCGATTTTAACGTAATTCCTCAAATCTGACAGTACATTTTAGTATATGGAGACGTTCCCATGCTGATGGGGACGCTCCATGAGCACGGAAGTCGGCAGAAGCGGCAACGGGCACTGACTAGAGCAGCCAGGAAGCCTGGAATCCTCAGGACAGGTAAGAACTACTTTTGGGAAGTCGGAAAGAAAAAAATATAATTAAAAAAAAAAAAAAACTAATATTCGAAATAGCGAATTTATAGCGCTATATTCAGAATATTCGCGAATTAGCGAAGTGCCGATATTCGCTAAAAAAATTCGCTATTCGAATATTCGCGCTCAACACTATTCATTAGGTGCTTTTGCTGACTTTTCCCTGCCTAAACTCGCCCTCACAGCAGCTGCGTCCTCTCCCTACACTAATCAGAGCAGTGTGACGTGCGGCGCTACGTGACTCCAGCTTAAATAGAGGCTGGGTCACATGCTGCACTTGGCCAATCACAGCCATGCCATTAGTAGGCATGGCTGTGATGGGCTCTTAGGGCAAGAAGTAAAACGCTGCTGTGCAGCCCTTCAGAAAGCGGGAAGAAATCGCAGAACAACGAACCCGAACTTTTTTGAAAATGTTCGGGTCCGGGTCCGTGTCCCGAACACCCCAAAATTTGGTACAAACCCGAACTATTCTCGAACTGTTCGCTCAACACTATGTGATAACTGTGCCCCAGAATGTTTTTCAATGGTCATAAATCAGGGTACTTGATTAACTAGGAGAAGTGCTTAATTTCTTATGCTGGCCTCTTATTCAGGTTCCCACAAAGCTAATAGTGAACTTTTTAAAATTATGCATCATATTGCTAGCCTTTGATAATGCAGTGGTGACCCCTTCATTAATCATTTTCATAGAGGTCTGAGCTACCCAATCTATAATGCAAGAGGTTTTATGTTAAATGTTCTGGCTGCATGGCTCTGGAATTTCTAATATGTATGGCCACTTCTGGAGCACTCACCCTAAAAAAGACATCTTCCAGCCACTCAGCCACCTTGGATCTCTTGCTAGCTTTCACTTTTCTTTTGTGTCTTATGTAGTGAATACTAATGACCGTCTCCATAATTATGGAAGCAGTCATAAGTATGTAGGAGGGACAGGAAGAGGTGAGTGTAGCTCTGCACTGGCATTACTCACCGTTCCCAGATCTTCTTTTGGGCGCTGCACTGCATGTGTCCTTATTGCATACAGCGTCAAATAATGCATCGGACACTGTGCAATGCCAGGTCACAGTGCAGTGCGAGGTCCACAGAATACCAGGGAACGATGAGAAGTAAGCACCATCCAGAGCAGGAGAGGTAGGTTAATTTATTTATTTTTTGTCTGATGGAATTTGGAGGTTTGATCTGAGGGCTAACAAGGAACGAAGGTATGATGGGGGTCTAATCTTAGGTCTGAGAAAGATTGGCTGTATGATGGGTGTCTTATTTGAGGTCTGAGAAGGAATAGGGGTCTGATGGAGTCTGAGGAGAAATGGGGGTATGATGGAGGTCTGATCTGAGGAGGAATGGGGATCTGATGGAGGTCTGATACAGAGGGTTGAGGAGACATGGGGTCTGCTACAGAGGTCTAATGGAGCTTGGGGGTATTATCGGGGTATTATCTGAAGTCTGAGGGGGGTTTGATCTGAGGTCTGAGAAGGATTATGGGGTCTAATCTGAGGACTGAGAAGGAATGGGGGTCTGATATAGAGGTCTAATGGAGCTTGGGGGTCTGATATAGAGGTCTAATGGAGCTTGGGGGTCTGACCCGAGTTCCCATAAAGCTTGGGGGTCTGATCTGAGGAGGAATGGGGGTCTGATGAGGTCTGATTTGAGATCTGAAGGAGCTTGGGGGTCTGATCTGAGGTCTGATGAAAATTATTTTCTTCCTCTATATTCTAACAGACAGGAAACTATTAATAATTTTTTTAATTTATTACTTCTTTTATTTTGGCTTTTTTGAATTTGTATAAAACCATGGATGGTAAGGACCACTAGAGATTAACAAGCATTTAATTAAGGCCTCTTGCACATGGCCATTGTGCTCCTGTGGCCGCGTGCATTCCGCATCACGGATTTGGACCCATTCACTTGAACGGTTCCGCAAATGTGGAGATGTGGTGCGGAAAGGAAGCACGGAACGGAACATGTTCTATCTTTTTGTGGAACGGACGGATCATGGACCCATTCAAGTTGAATGAGTCTGTATCTGTCCCGGCCGCCGCACGGACGTTGCCCGTGCATTGGGGACTGCAAATTGTTAAGGTTCAGCAGCAACATGGATAGATACATGGAAATCGTGAACGCACCACAAACCTGAAAATACAGACAAAATATAGAAGACAAACCAAATGGTCTCAGGGAATTTAATTTGACATTGTTGCACTTAAAAATATTTATTTAAGTTTGGACCTGGCATTATTAATGGTGGGTTTACATGGGGCAATTGTTAAGTTCATTATTTGGAACAAACATTATAATCGGCCCACGTAAGGGTGCCAAAGATCACCCAATGAATAGTGTTGATCACGAATTTTCGAATTGCGAATTTTAATCGCGAATATCAGCACTTCGAGAATTCGCGAATATTTAGAATATCGCAAAATATATTCGCAATCGCGAATATTCGCTTTATACGAATTTTTTATATGCAAATTTTCGCATGCAAGAAAATAATGGCATTATTTTCTTGTTTGCGAAAATTCGCATAAAAAATTCGCATAAATTAGCGTAAAAATTCACATAAATTAGCATAAAATTCGCATAAGCTGGTATTTAAAAGGTATCTTAAATGCCAGTTTATGCGAATTTTTATGTTAATTTATGCGAATTTTTATGCTAATTTATGCGAATTTTTTATGCGAATTTTCGCAAACAAGAAAATAATGGCTGGAGATTACGAATTTGCGAATTTTCGAATATATGGCGAATATTCGCCCAAATATTCGCGAAATATCGCGAATTCGAATATTGCCCCTGCCGCTCATCACTACCAATGAACAATAAAAACACTTGTTTATTGGGTGAAAAAATTGTTTATGTGGACTCCTAAATCAATGTTCCTGGGAAGCAGGTTGTGCTGTGTAAACAACAATCTGCTGCCCAGAAACAATGAATCTGTATGGGAATGCGCGATTGCAGTAGCCTTCCCATACAGTGGAAGTAATTGCTAGATGTAGATGCAGCTCTTTCCTCCACTGACAAGCAAGCAGCTATTGGGAAGGAACAGGTAGGTCCATTCCAGATAATTGCCTGCTAGGTCTGCTAAATGCGCCATGTTTGTGATCTTTCTGCTTTTGTTATGTTTGAATCATGACTAACCTTATTTTGTCCATTGTTTGCAATGATATTGATCTGACAGGTGTCAACTTCATGTAAAAAACATAAGACCACTTTAAAAATAACAGAATGAAAAAGGCTAAATAATATGGTTGAGCGAACCTGAACTGTAAAGTTCGGGTTCGTACCGAAATTTAGTTTTTTTTTCACCCGTACTCGAACCCGAACATTTCTGTAAACGTTCGGGTTCGAGTTCAGTATTCAGCGATTTAATGGTGCTTGTTAAAAGGCTGCAGGGCAGCCAATCAACGTGCGTCTAACTAGTATGCCCTTAGAAACCATCACAGCCATGCCTACTAATGGCATGGCTGTGATTGGCCAAGTGCAGCATGTGACCAAGCCTCTATATACTGTAAGCTGGAGTCATGTAGCGCTGCACATCACTCTGCTCTTACTAGTGTACGGATAGGATGCTGCTGCTGTGAGGAAGACATTAGGAAACAATTCTGGTCTGGTGTACTTGGTGTTAACCACTTCAGCCCCCCTAGCTTAAACACCCTTAATGACCAGGCCACTTTTTGCAATTCTGCACTACACTACTTTCACCGTTTATTGCTCCGTCATGCAACTTACCACCCAAATGAATTTTACCTCCTTTTCTTCTCACTAATAGAGATTTCATTTGGTGGTATTTCATTGTTGCTGACATTTTAACTTTTTTTGCTATTAATAAAAATTTAACGACATTTTTGCAAAAAAATGAAATTTTTCAATTTCTGTTGTAAAATTTTTTAAAAAAAACTACATTTCTATATAAATTTTTCTCTAAATTTATTGTTCTACATGTCTTTGATAAAAAAAAATCCAATAAGTGTAAATTTATTGGTTTGGGTAAACGTTAGAGCTTTACAAACTATGGTGCAAAAAAGTGAATTTCCGCATTTTGAAGCAGCTCTGACTTTCTGAGCACCTGTCATGTTTCTTCAGGTGCTAGAATGTCAGGATAGTATAAATACCCCCCAAATGACACCATTTTAGAAAGAAGACACCCCAAAGTATTCACGGAGGGGCATGGTGAGTTCATGTATCATTTAATTTTTTTTCACAAGTTAGCGGAAAATGACACTTTCTAAGGAAAAAAAAATAATAATAAAGTTTCCATTTCTGCTAACTTCTGGCAAAAAAAAATAAAAATCTCCCACGGACTCACTATGCCCCTCAGTGAATACCTTGGGGTGTCTACTTTCCGAAATGGGGTCATTTGTGGGGTGTATTTACTGTTCTGGCATTTTGGGCGGGGCTAAATTGTGAGCAGCAATGTAAAAGCTAAAGGTACTCGTTGAAATTTGGGCCTCTTTGCGCACCCAGGCTGCAAAAAAGTGTCACTTATGTGGTATCGCCATACTCAGGAGAAGTAGTGCAATGTGTTTTGGGGTGTATTTTTACATATACCCATGTTGGGGGAGAGAAATATCTATGTAAACTGACAACTTTGTATAAAAAAATTTAAAAATTGTCGTTTACAGAGATATTTCTCACACAAAGTATGGGTATATATAAAAATACACCCCAACACATTGCTCTCTCCTGATGCAGCGATACTACATGATGTGACACTTTGCAGCCTGAGTGCAAAGGCCTAATTCAATGAGTACCTTTAGAGATTTCACAGGGCATTTTTACGCATTTGGATTCCAGACTTCTTCTCACGCTTTAGGGGCCCCTAAAATGCCAGGACAGTATAAATACCCCACATGTGACCCCATTTTAGAAAGAAGACACCCCAAGGTATTCTGTGAGGGGTATGGTGAGTTCATGTAAAATTTTATTTTTTGTCACAAGTTAGTGGAATATGAGACTTTGTAAAAAAACAAAATAAAAAAAATAACTTGTGCCAAAAAAAAAAATTCTGTGAACTCGCCATGCCCCTCACGGAATACCTTGGGGTGTCTTCTTACCAAAATGGGGTCACTTGTGGGGTATTTATACTGCCCTGGCATTTTAGGGAACCTAAAGCGTGAGAATCCAAATGCGTAAAAATGCCCTGTGAAATCCTAAAGGTACTCATTGGTTTTAGGGCCCCTTTGCGCATCTTGGCTGCAAAAAAGTGTCACTCATGTGGTATCGCCGTACTCAGGAGAAGTAGGGCAATGTGTTTTGGGGTGTATTTTTATATATACCCATACTGTGTATGAGAAATATCGCTGTAAACGACAAATTTTAAATTTTTTTATACAAAGTTGTCAGTTTACAGAGATATTTCTCTCACCCAACATGGAATACCTTGGGGTGTCTTCTTTCCAAAATGGGGTCACATGTGGGGTATTTATACTGCCCTGGCATTTTAGGGGCCCTAAAGCATGAGAAGAAAAATGCGTAAAAATGCCCTCCTAAAAGTTACTCATGGGAATTTAGGCCCCTTTGCACATCTTGGCTGCAAAAAAGTGTCACACATGTGGTATCGCCGTACTCAGGAGAAGTAGGGAAATGTGTTTTGGGGTGTATTTTTACATATACCCATGCTGGGTGAGAGAAATATCTCTGTAAATTGACAACTTTGAATAAATAAATTTAAAAAGTTGTCATTTACAGAGATATTTCTGACACACAGTATGGGTATATATAAAAATACCCCCCAAAACACATTGCCCTACTTCTCCTGAGTTCGGCGATATCACATGTGTGACACTTTTTTGCAGCCAAGATGCGCAAAGGGGCCCAAATTCCCATGAGTACCTTTAGGATTTCACAGGGCATTTTTACGCATTTGGATTCTCACGCTTTAGGTTCCCTAAAATGCCAGGGCAGTATAAATACCCCACAAGTGACCCCATTTTGGTAAGAAGACACCCCAAGGTATTCCGTGAGGGGCATGGCAAGTTCACAGAAATTTTTTTTTTTTTGGCACAAGTTAGCGGAAATTGATTTTTATTTTTATTTTTTACAAAGTCTCATATTCCACTAACTTGTGACAAAAAATAAAATTTTACATGAACTTACCATACCCCTCACGGAATACCTTGGGGTGTCTTCTTTCTAAAATGGGGTCACATGTGAGGTGTTTGTACTGCCCTGGCATTTTAGGGGTCTCCGCAATCATTACACGTATGGCCAGCATTAGGAGTTTCTGCGATTCTCCTTATATTGAGCATACGGGTAATGAGATTTTTTTTTCTGTTCAGCCTCTGGGCTGAAAAAAAAAAAAAAATGAACGGCACAGATTTTTTCATTCGCATCAATCAATGTGGATGAAAAAATCTCTGCCAAAATCAGTGACTGCGGTGCGGTGGGCTGGGCGCTAGCTACCTAACAAGTAGCTAACTTACTGGCGGGCATAAGGGACCCTTATGCCCCATTCACACGACCGCAATTCTGTTTGCGGAACGGAATTGCGGACCCATTCATTTCTATGGGAACAGACTTTGTCCCGCTCGGATCCGGAATTACGGATCCGCCTTCCGGGTCTGCACTTCCGTTCCGCAAAAATATAGAACATGTCCTATTCTTGTCCGCAATTGCGGACAAGAAAAGGCATTTTCTATATAGTTCTGGCAATGTGCGGATCTGCAAAATGCGGAAAGCACATTGCCGGTGTCCATGTTTTGAGGATCTGCGGATCTGCGGATCCGTGGATCAGTTCCGCGGATCCGTGAATCCACGGATCCGCAAAACACATATGGACGTCTGAATGGAGCCTTACAAGGGGTGTGATCAATGACAGGGGTGTGATCAGGGGGTCTAGATGGAGTGATTAAGGGGTTAACAAGGGGTTAATAGGTGAGGGGGGGTGGGGGGGGTTAGTGTAGTGTTTGGTGCAACTTTACATAGTTACCTGGTCCTCTGGTGGTCGATCCCAGCAAATGGGACCACCAGAGGACCAGGTAGCAGGTATACCAGACGCTGTTCACAAAACAGCGTCTGGTATACATGTTTGATGCGATTTATATCGCATCTACAGCCTGCCAGCGATTGATCATCGCTGGCAGGCTGTAGTTCAACTCTTGAGACGCGCGCCACTGTGAACGCGCGTGCTCGTGCGCGCGCGTTCACAGGAACTCACGCATCTCGCAAGATGACGCGCCGATGCGTCCACACAGAGCTACAGGACCGCCCGCAGGACGCATCCCTGCGTTAGGCGGTCCTGTAGTAGTTAAATCTGCAAACTACAGTGATTATTTTTGTGGGTGTTATGCTACATTTTTTTACCCACGAGCCCAGTGATACAAAAAAATAAGTTTTATCCGTCTGTTAGTTAGCCGGGTGTTGCGGCCATTTTGTGCAAGTGTAGTGCACTTGCACCTGCATATAGGGACAATAATTGAATCCTGTTCTTTTAGTTCAGTGGGCAACATATACCCATTTTTTAAGTGTACCTGCACTGCATATGTGCCAGGGGAAGGGAAAATATTATAGGTAATCCGTCTGTGACTTCAGGGCCCCAGGTGTGTGTGGGGGGGACACATATTCACACTTTTTTCTGTGAACTACCCCTGTGCTGAATATCTGACAGGGAAAATCTATTCATTAAATCCATCTGTTAGATTCTATTGGGACAAATTCCCTTTTTTTGGAGGTTAAGTACCACTGCGGCCTGCAGTGCATACCTGGCAGTGAAAATAATTCAATTACATTAGTCTGCGACATATTTGTGTGACCTAAAGCGTTTTTTTCTCTTTCTGACACCTGCACTGCATATGTGACAGTCAAATAAAACCAGTAAATACTGCTGTTACATTGTCGGTTGACAAATTCACATTTTTGTGCTAGAAGGTACATTTTTTGGCCTGCGCTGCATTTCTGACAGTCCAAAACCGTTAAATACTGCATTTACATTTTTTGTTTAAAAAAGCACACTTTTTGTGCTAGATAGTACATTTGCGGCCTGCGCTGCATTTCTGAAAGTCCAATAAAACCATTAAATACTGCAGGTACATTGTTGGAAAAAAGAACACTTTTCGGGCTAGATAGTACATTTGCAGCCTGCACTGTATTTCTGAAAGTGAAATATAACCAGTAAATACAGCTGTCACATTTTTGGTGAAAAAAAACACTTATTTTTTGCCATGAAGTACATTTGCGGCCTGCACTGCATTTCTGAGGGTGAAATTTATTCACTAAATCCAGCTCTTAGATTGTGGGTGGACATTTCCATGGTTATCAGACCAGTCACTCACAAGTGGCTTGGAGGGTGTATTCCTGCTGCACTGCATACCTGACTGGAAATATATTCAGTAAATTCGGCAGTGTTTACATTGTTGGGTGATCTATACCCCTTTTTTTCTTTCAAACTACTCCGGCCCTGTATACCTGACTGGGAAATATATTCTGTAAATTCGGTGGCGTTTAGATTGTTGGGTGCTGTAGTTATATGCTGTAAAATCTCCATGATGTCTCCATGATAAATCTGGAGCGTGGGGGCGCCGTGTGGCTTCTACACACTTTCAAAATAATCCTTCAGCGGGGCGAATAGATGCCAAATTACGGGGATGCTCCATAACTCCTTTTTCTTTCAAACTACCCCTGCCCTGCATGCATACCTGACTGGAAAATATATTTTGTAAATTCAGCAGCGTTTACATTGATGGGTGATCTATACCCCTTTTTTCTTGAAAACTACCCCTGCCCTGCATACCTGACTGGGAAATATATTCTGTAAATTCAGTGGCGTTTACATTGTTGGGTGCTGTAGTTATATGCTGTAAAATTTCCATGATGTCTCCATGATAAATCTGCGGCGTGGGTGCCCCGTGTGGCTTCTACATACTTTAAAAATAATCCTTCAGTGGGACAAATAGATGCCGAATGACGGTTACTCTCCACGAACCCTTTTTTCTTTCAGACTACCACTGCCCTGCATACCTGACTGTGAAATTTATTCTGTAAATTTGGCAGGGTTTACATTGTTGGGTGATCTATACCCCTTTTTTCTTTCAAACTACCCCTGCAATGGATACCTGACTGGGAAATATATTCTGTAAATTGGCGGAGGCGTTTAGATTGCTGGGTGATCTATACCCCTTACAAGCGCACGCTGGTAGACGTGCTGCTGATGGCATTCCCACCTGACACCGGGGCCTCAGTGGAAGCACAAGGTGAAGACAGAGGAGGAGGAAGAAGTTGGGGCACCTCCAACACCTCAGAAGGCAGGGTAAGCATGGACGAAATGTGAAAAAGCTTTGTCAGCACGCCACAACAACCAGCACCACCAGCTGATATGGAACGTCTTAGCAGGAGGCAGCATTTCAGCAACATGGTGGAACAGTATGGCCCCTTTCACACAAGCGAGTTTTCCACGCGGGTGCAATGCGTGAACGCATAGCATCTGCACTGAATCCTGACCCATTCATTTAAATGGGTCTGTGTACATGAGCGTTTTTTTTCACGCATCACTTGTGCATTGCGTGTAAATTGCAGCATGTTCTATATTCTGCATTTTTTAGGCAGCCCTAGCCCCATAGAAGTGAATGTGGCTGCGTGAAAAATGCATTGCATCTGCAAACAAGTGCGGGTGCATTGCATTTTTCACTGATGGTTGCTAGGAGATGTTGTTTGTAAACCTTCAGTTTTTATCACGCGCGTAAAAAACGCATCAAAACGCATTGCACCCGCGCAGAAAAAACTGAACAACTGAATGCAATCGCAGGCAAAACTGAATGGCTTTGCCTGTGAAATTCGCACAGTTTTCACTGAACGCATCCGCAATGCATCCGGACCTAATCCGGACATGCTCGTGTGAAAGAGGCCTATGTGTGCACACACTTACACATACTGACTGATGGGTCTGCTCCATTCAAATTCTGGGTCTCCAAATTGGGCACATGGCCTGAACTTGCCCTTTACGCCTTGGAGGTGCTGGCCTGCCCTCCAGCCAGTGTATTGTCCTAACGCGTGTTTAGCACAGCAGGGGGCATTATCACAGACAAGCGCAGCCGCCTGTCCACAGCCACAGGACTTGTCCATGTGCAGAGTAGACATGTATACCCAGCCTCACCCAGCCTTTGTTGTACTCCAGTGCACTTTATCTTTGTTTTCTTTTCTATATTTCCCAATGTTTTGGGGTCTACCCAAATGTAACCTCAACCTCCTACTTCATATGGATTTTAATTTTTATTTATTTCATTTTATTTTAAGTCATTTCCCTATCCGCATTTGTTTGCACGGCACTTGTCATGCTCTTACCCACATTTTGATGCCTTTTGCAGCCCTCTAGCCCTTTCCATGACTCTTTTAGAGCAATTTTAGTGCCCCAAAGTTCGGTCCCCATTGACTTCAATGGGGTTCGGGGTCAAGTTCGGATCCTGAACTCGAACTTTGCTACAAAGTTCGGCCGAACCCCATTAACCCGAACTTCCAGGTGTTCTCTCAACTCTATTAAATAACACTCACCCAGTAAAAACATTTAGTTTGAAATGGTACATATTTTTTTATTTTATTCCTTAATGTTTTTTTTTTATGTTTCTCTTAATCAGTTGGCTCTAGTTGATATCAATATTTAATGAAATGAAAAAAAAAAACTGGCACAGAATGTGAATGGAATAAATCACATAAACATTCCTGATTGTGCAGATTGTTTAGCGAATCAAAGTATCTGAAGTGGACTTTGATCCGAATTTCAGGAAAAATTTGATTCACCGCGAAGCCGAATGTCCATGCACTTTGTGGTAACTAATCAATTTTCCCTGAAATGGTTATAAAAAGCAAAAAAAAGACATACTCACCACATCTATTTGTGCGCGAACAGCCCTCTTGATTGAAGATACCGTGTGAAATCTCATGCGCGGTGACGTATGATGTCACCACCTTGGCCAGCAGCAATGGTGGCCTCTATGTGATCAAATGGATAAGGAGAGTATTTTTTTTAGTTTTTTTATCGGATTAAAAACTGAAAGCTCTCTATATTAATCTCAGATGCCGCTATCAGCGATTGGGCTGTAGGGGCTCATTTTTTATGAGAAGAGTTGACGTTTTTATTGGTACCTTTTTTGGGTAAATATGATTTTTTTATCATTCAATATTACACTTTATGGGGCAAGGTAACCAAAAGATTGGTTGTTTTGGTGCAGTTTTTTTTCCACCTTCACCTGAGGGAGTAGATTATGTAATATTTTTGTACAGCAGGTTGATACAAATGCAGCCATTCCTAATATGTCTTTTTTTAATATATTTCAATTGTACATTATAAAAACATTTTTGAAATAAAATAATCCATTTTCTGAAAGCCATATTTTTTTGATTTTTGGGGCAATTGTCATGTGTATGGGTCTTTTATTGTGGGATGAGTTGGCGGTTTGATCTGTACTATTTTGGGATACATATGGGTTTTTGATCGCTTGGTATTACACTTTTTCTGATGTGAAGTGACAAAAAAGGGTTTTTTTTGCCAGAGTTTTACATTTTTTTTTACCCGATTAACCTTAGGGGGAAGATCATGTGATTTTTTTCATAGAAAAGGTCATTATGGACGTGGCAATACCTAATATGTCTACTTTTTAAAATGTATTTCAGGTTTACGCAAAAACATTTTAAAAAGAAAAAAATAACGTTTTTGTGTCTCCATTTTCTGATAGCCATAATAATTTTTTTTTTTTTTTGGTGATAGTCTTATTTAGGGGCTTTTTTTGGTGGTATGAGATGATAGTTTAATTGGTACTATTTTGGGATACATATGGTTTTATGATCGCTTGGTATTAGGGCTTGTTCACACGACCGTATGTGTTTTGCAGTCCGTTTTTCACAGGTTGTTCCGTTTTTTTGTATCCATAGTGTTTCTGTTTCGTTTCCGTTCCGTACTTCCGCAAAAAATCTATCTTCTATTTTCATTCAGCAGGACCTGTGCTGACGTCACCACGCTCACCACGTGGTGAACGAGATTACATCAGCGCAAGTCCTTTTGCTAGTCCTTCAAGAAGAAGAAAGAAGACGATAACGGCTGCGCGATCAAGTGGATGAGGTGAGTAATTTTTTTATTATTTTTTAACCCTCAATGGACATTTTACCTAGCATTCTGTATTAAAGAATGCTATTATTTACCATTATAACCATGTTAAGTAAAGGGACTTTAATGGGGTCCCAGGGCTCATCCCTATTTATTAACATCATCTCCTTAGCAACCATCCGTAAAAATCACGCAGCCCTATTCACTTCTATGGGGCCTGCATTGCATGAAAAACATTCTGCGAAAAATGCAGAATTTAGAACATGCTGCGATTTTCACGCAACGCACAAGTGATGCTTGAAAAACATCTCTCTTGTACATAGCCTCATTGAAATGAATGGGCCAGGATTCAGTGCAGGTGCAATGCGTGCACTTCACGTATTGCACACACGCAGAAAATTCGCCCGTGTGAAAGGGGCCTTACACTTCTTGTGATGCAAGATCGCAAAAAAATTACTTTTTGGCACAGTTTTTTTCTAATTTGCTCAAAATATCCATTCAAGTGGAATAACAGCAGCTAATGATAGGCTATCTGTTCCTATAATAATTAGCTAGTGTACTTCACTGCATTTTTATACCTCAAATTAAAATGCCTAATAGATTGTAAAGAAGCAAAATGTGCAAGTAAGTGGACATCAGCCTTTTCAAAACTTTGAGAAAGAAATAAATAGCCTCAATTTGTGATTATTTGTCTATCCATGTGTCTATAACAACTCCAGATGGTTCCACTTCAGTTGTGGCCTCTTTTTGCCAAGTATAGTAATTACAATTATAAAAGAAAATTAATAGTAGGTGAAAAGGCTGCTTTAGGAATCATTAAGACATAAAGTATTACAGGATAGATCAAACATCAAAATAACATCTGTAGATACAAAGTGGAGGGATATTTTGGAAGCCACTGTTCTAATATAGGATTGTTTTAAAATGATAGCATTAATCATATTCCATCTATTCGGATCAAAAAGGAGAATGTTTAAAATGTCATAGTGGACAAGTGAGTCACTATCATTTGTTGTGGTCCTGTCTGGCTATAAGTGATTATTGGCCTCAAATCAACAAAGAATTAGAAGGAGTTTTTAAAAATCGAGTGGTACCTAATGCGTTACATGCATTACTTGGAACATCTATGTCTGAAGGCATCCCGGTGCAAGGGAAACTGAGATTCTTTAGAAGCGTGGTGGCTGCAAAGGTGCTGATTGTGAGGCATTGGGGCTCAGATAAACCACCCCCTTCGGAGAATGGAAGTTATTAGTGAATAAGATATTAAAGTATGAGGCTCTGAAAAAGGAAAGTAGAGTACAAGTATTGGGGGGCCAGGAGGTGATTTGATTTTTTGATGATGACTCCAGATTGGAAGCGGGAGATCTCAGGAGCTCTAGCGACAGCAAACATATGGGGCAGTAGGGAATAGGGTGGGGCGGTAGGGAATAGGGTGGGGCGGAGTTTTTTTTTTCTCTCTCTTTATAGTAATCTATATGTAATAGGTTGGATTATGTAATTTTTTTAAGTAATTCTCAATAAAGAAAAAAAAACTAAAAAAAAAAAAATAAGAAAAAAAAACAAAGAAACAAAACAAAAAACAATGAGCACGTTAATAGGGATGCAGCAATTCCATAACATGTCTACTTTTTTTAATCTTTCACTTTTGCACAATAACAACAGTTTAGAGTCCCTGAAAAACAGATTTTACTGTCTCCATTGTCTGAGAGTCATATTTTCTTTTTATATTGTCTCAAGTAGTGTATCATTTAGTGCGGGGAAAAAAAAATCATATTACATTGGATTTATATTTTTTTATTGAACCATATGTAAAATGTTCTCTGCATGTACTTGTAGTTTCTCTAAATGCAAGATGTCCCACACTGATTATAATTAGTGTGTCTTAACTTGTCCACAAATTGGGCAAGGTGACCAAAAAATTGTCTGTTTTGGCACAGTTTTTTTTTTAATGACATTAACCTAAGGCCTCATGCACACGACCGTTGTTTGATTCCGTGTCCGTTGCTCCGTTTTTTATGATTTTCTGCGGACCCATTGATTTTCAATGGGTTTCGTGAAAAGCTCGGCAAATGCACCGTTTGTCCTCCGCGTCCGTGGTCTGTGATTCCAGTCCGTCAAAAAAATATAACCTGTCCTATTCTTGTCCGTGAAAAACGGTTCACGGACCCATTCAAGTCAATGGGTCCGTGAAAAAATGCGGATGGCCATCCGTGTGTCATCCGCGTTCCGTGTCCGTTTTTTTGCGGATCCCTTGGCAGGCACTTGGGAAAAATTGTCAGCCTGTCTTTTGGGAAAATCTTTTGGGTCATGTCTGCTAAAAAAAAGGAAGACACACGGAAACACAATGGAAGGAAAAAACGGACACGGATCACTGAACAACGGAACCCCTTTTTGCGGACAGCATAAAAAAACGGTTGTGTGCATGAAGCCTAAAGGGGTAGATTATGTGATATTTTTGTCCAGCAGGTGGTTTCAGATGTTGCAATTAGAGATGAGCGAATTTCATTTGGTGGTAAAAGAACCATAACGCAATTCTATGACGGAATGCATAACGGAATGCCTTTAGAGGCATTTCGTTTTTCATTTAGTTATAATCGAAGTCTATGGGCTGCAAAACAGATCCGTTCCGTTTCCGTTATGCAGGGGAGTCCTCTCCTGCATAAGGCCTCATGCACACGGCCGTTGTTCGGGTCCGCGTCCGAGCCGCATATTTCGCGGCTCGGCCGCGGACCCATTCATTTCAATGGGGCCGCAAAAGATGCGGACAGCACTCCGTGTGCTGTCCGCATCCGTTGCTCCGTTCCGTGCCCCCGCAAAAAAAATAGAGCATGTCCTATTCTTGTCCGTTATGCGGACAAGAATAGGCATCTCTATAATGGGCCGTGTTCCGTTCCGCAAATTGCGGAACGGAACGCGGAGCAGCTTCCGTGTTTTGCGGATCCGCGGTTTGCGGACCGCAAAACACCCACGGCCGTGTGCATGAGGCCTAACGGAAATGGGACGGATCCGTTATGCAGGCCATAGACTTCTATTATGATGGAATAAATAGAGGAATGCCTCTAAAGGCATTCCGTTATGCATTCCGTCATAGACTTGCAGAATTGCATTATGGTCCGTAGTAACAGAATCCATAAGGCAATTCTGCTTTTACCACCAAATGAATCGTGAACGAATTTCATAACATGAACATCTCTAGCTGCGATACTATGTCTACTTTTTTTTAAAAAATATTTCAATTTTAAACAATACAAACATTTTTAAAGAAAAAAAGAATGTTTTTGTGTCTCCATTTTCTGAAAGCCATATTTTTTTTATTTTTCGGCCAATTGTCATATGTATGGGCTCTTTTGTTTGCGGGATGAGATAATGGTTTGTTCTGTACTATTTTGGGGTACATATGGCTTTTTGATTGCTTGGTATTATACTTTTTGTGATGTAAGGTGACAAAAAAAAGTTTTTTACCCAATTCACTCTAGGGGTAGGGTCATGGGATATTTTTTATAGAGAACGTTATTATGGACGTGGCAATACCTAATATGTCTACTTTTTAAAATTGTATTTCAGTTTTACACAAAATAATTTTTGAAAGAAAAAAATAAGCCTCTTTCACACGGGCGTTCCGGACTTGCTCAGCGCAGGTCCTGCTGAATGAAGATAGATGATCCCGGCTGCGCGATCAAGTTGATGAGGTGAGTTAATAATTTTTTTTTACCCCTTAAACCGCATTTAAGTAAACATTCTGTATGAAGAATGCTATTATTTTCCCATATAAGCATGTTATAAGGGAAAATAATACCGTAAATTGACTTTTATCAATTTTCTTACATCTTCTTTTAGCAACCATGCGTGAAAATCGCATTGCATCCGCACTTGCTTACGGATGCTATGTGATTTTCACGCAGCCCCATTCATTTTCATGGGGCCTGCGTTGCATGAAAAACGCTGAATATAGAACATGCTGTGATTTTCTTGCAACACACAAGTGATGTGTGAAAATCACCGCTCATCTGCACAGCCCCTTTGAAGTGAATGGGTCTGGATTCAGTGCGGGTGCAATGTGTTCACATCACGCATTGCTCCCACACGGAATTCTCGCACGTGTGAAAGGGGCCATAATGTTTTTGTGTCTCCATTTTCTGAAAGCCAAAATTTTTTAGATTTTTCGGGTGATTGTCTTATGTAGGGGCTGTTTTTTGGTGGGATGAGATGATAGTTTGATTGGTACTATTTTGGAGTACATACGGCTTTATGATCGCTTGGTATTACACTTCTTGTGATGTAAGATGACAAGAAAATAGCTTTTTGGCAGTTTTTTTTTTTTTTTTATGGCATTCACCTGAGGGAGAAGGTCATGTGGCATTTTTATAGAGCAGGTCACAACGAACGTTGCGATACCTATTATGTCTGTTTATTTTATTTATTTTTTTCAGTTTTACACAATAAAAGCATTTTTTTTTTTTAATCATTCTTTATTTGTAAGAGATGGACATACAAATCAAAGATATCAACAACCAATGCACAAATTGGCAATACATACACAAATGTGTTAACATCGGGAGGTAACAGCCAGTGAACTACAGTATAGGTGCAAGTCTAGGAACAATAAGGATTGCCTGGTCCAATATTAAGCAGAGCTGAGAGAAAGTGCTATCAGGTGTACAGCATCCCTAAGTGAGACACAACAACAAAGTACAGAGGATATGATCACTCCTGCAACGTCCGGGGGGCAACTTCAGAGGAACCTGAATCGCAATGAGCGAGTTGATGCATGTCAATGCTATTGTAGTATGTGAGCCACGGCTGCCAAATTTTCTCGTATTTGCTCTCAGCTTTGACAGTGTGTGAGCACATACCTTCCAGAACCGCTACCTGCTGTGTCTTCGCCAACCAATGAGAGAGTGAAGGAGGAGCTGACTGTTTCCAATATAGAGGAATCATGCTCTTAGCAGTAAGAATCAGATATCTCCAAAGCGCTACATTATAAACATGCGTTGCTTCTGGAAGAACATTTAGAAAAATCATGGGGGGGGTAAGCACCGGAGAATTCGGGCACACCCACGACAACACCTCAGATACCTTCGACCAGAAGTCCGTGATCAGCGGACAACCCACCCAAATATGCCTGTACGTCCCCTCCGCGGCTCCACATCTCCAACAAGAGTTAGGAACAAGTGGAAACATTTGGTGAAGGGAAGCCGGGGTTTTATACCAGCGGCTAACTAGTTTGTATGACGTTTTTTGGAGCGTGACGCACCGGGAGGGACCACAGGCATGTGCAAGTATATCAGAGACATCATCTGATGTAAAGGTTACTTGGAGTTCCCTCTCCCAGGCAGTTATGTAGGGCGGGGCAACTTCGGTATATGGCTTAACCAGTAGTTTACGAAGAGCAGAAATAATTTTAGGTGGGTTGGAGGAAACGGCAGCCAGTTTCTCAAAGCTGAGAAGGTCCCTTCCCAATAATTTGGGGGACTCGATACTCCGGAATCCCTGAGCGAGGGTCTGATAAGTCAGCCTATCTAGGGGGGAGTCAGAGAGACGTGTCTTTAAGGTGTCAAAATCTGGGAAGTTCCCATCTAAGACAATGTCGATCACTTTATATTTTTTGAAGGCACGTTGTTTGTCTAACCAGTGGGAGCCAAAGGGCTCTGATAGGCCTAGTAGGTCACCTATAGTCAGTAAGGGGGAAGGGTGTTGCCAAACGTCTGCTGCCTTGTGAACCTCAGCCCAGACAATGAGGGGTGCTTTGGTTAGTAATGGGGTAGATGAGGGAAGGTCAATAAAAGCATTTTTAAAAGAAAAAATAATGTTTTTGTGTCTCCATTTTCTGAAAGCCATTTTTTTTATATTCTTCTGGCGATGGTTTTATGTAGGGGCTTTTTTTTTGCAGAATGATATGATGGTTTGATTGGTACTATTTTGGGGTACACACAGCTTTTTGATTGCTTAGTATTACACTTTTTGTAATGTAAGGAGACAAAAAATGGCAATTGGCACAGTTTTTATTAATTCTTTTATGGTGTTCATCTGAGGGTGCCCACCCAATAATCTTGATGTACTAGTACGTCATGGGTTTCTAAGGCACTGCGGCCATGATCTACTAGCACATCATGGGTTGCCAAAGAGTTAAAACAATACTACACAGTCAACCATTGAGTATGCGTGTTTAGTTTTAAAAAGAACAATGGACATGCATGTTTAGTTTTAAAATTTTATACTAACCAAAAGGCTAGTCAATGGCTAAAAATGGAATAAGAAGAAAGACTGGAGAGGTTGGAAGATGGATGATTAGAGGTAACATCACTCTGGGTACTAGGTATATTCTTCCATACCTTACTGAGACAAGAGCTATGATCCATATCATGTTGCTTTTTATTGGACGTTTCCATCATATTATCTTGGCTTAACTATGTAATATGAGCACCTACCTATTTACCTTTTTACGGTTTCAGGCCTCTTTCACACGGCCGTATGTATTTTGCAGTATTTTGCATTTTTCACGGATCAGTGGTTTCATTTTTTGTTTCCGTTGTGTTTCCGTTTTGTATTTCCGCAAAAAATCTCCGTATGGTTTCTGTATGCGATCCGTTTTTTGCGGAACTCAAATGGAAACATTAAATTTGTAATCATTACTGTAATGTACAGTAATGTTTGTAAACAGTAAACACATGGGCAAAGTGGGCATGGATCCGCAAAAAACAGATGACATACAGATGTGTTCTGTATGCATTCCGTATTTTTTTTTAACCCATTGACTTGAATGGAGCGACTGAACGTTATTTTCGGACAATAATAGGACAAGTTCTATCTTTTCGCGGAACTGATATACAGAAATACGGAAACGGAATGCATATGGAGTAAATTCCATTTTTTTTTGAGGAACCATTAAACTGAATGGTTCCGCATATGGACCGCAAACAGAAACCGCAAAAATGGAACGGAAATGGAAAAAAAATACGTTCGTGTGCAAGAGGCCTCAATCTGTAAGGGCCATTTTACATGTTCGGATGATGGCACAAGTGAACATTTGTTCCCAATCATTACCCTGTATAACCATGTCAAGCACTTATTTGACATTGATAGCATCTTTTACGCAGACATTAAATGATTTTCGGCAGCACATCTTTCCATGTAGACACAGGATGTTTTGCTGACAATGTACAATATGAGAGGAGGGTTTAAATAATGACAAGAACAATCCTTTGTTCTAAGCCCAATTGCAAAGTGAAAATGACAAATGAATAAAAACTGAGCATCAAAGTCCTATTTGGTCATGAGCGAGCACCAAAGTATTCGGGTGTTCGGACGTTTGGGCCGAACACATTGCTATGTTCGTGTGCTCGGCCGAGCCCCCGAGTATAATGGAAGTCAATGGGAGACAACCAGACACCCCCTGCTCTAAAGAGGGGAGGGTGCCTGGTCCATTGGAAAAGGTCAGAAAGTGACAGAAACACCACCAAAATGGATCGGGAACAGCATGGGGACGATGTCTGGATGCATCTTGGACTCCCAGGTCGCTGCTGGGAACCATGTGGTCCGAGTGTACGCACAACCCCCCCCCCCCCCCAAAAAAAAAAAAAAAAACATTCTTTCCTATATATTGTTCAATTGTTCAATTGACGGCCGGAGGTATCTGTATTGCCCTGCTATCTGACTGGCGCCAGAAGAACCACACTGAAAGCATTTGCCAAGAATGTTTTCATTAATCTAAGATGAAATTTGTAGCCTGGTTTGAAAACGATCTGACACACGATCCAGCGGCGTTATTCCCATTACACGCTGAGCATTTTCCTGGAAACCAAAGTCTTTGGATTTCAAGGGGAGTATGGTTGCAAAGCTGAAACTTAAACTAATTGACAGAAGGGCACCACCAGGAATGGAGACTGCAGCTTAATTTGATTCCACATGGGGAAACCTCACCCAGCCCAGACACTGAAAGGATTGACAGGTTGATACCTCTTTCTCGATTCTGTAGGTGGTGGTGCATGGCCGTTGTGAGTGGGTGTAGCGATTTGTCTGGTTCATTCCGATAACCAATGAGATTCCTCCGTACTAACGAGTTACGTCACGGCTGCCAGTGCAAGTACATAGAGATATTATCAAAAACACTTGCTACGATAAAATATTATAGAAATTTTAACAATATTTTTTGATTGCGGTAATGGTACATTACAATGTATGGTTACATTGCAGAGTTAGCGCAGGGAATGGCGGCCAGAACCGGCTACGAAAAATTTTTATTGAAATTTTAACAATATTTTTGGATTGCCCTGTAAATGATTGTAGGTGAGTGCCTGCAGGTGAACTGACCCTCCCTGAAGAGGGACATGAGGAGATCTTGTGCACTGATCCCCAAACTCTTCAGCATCCACAGTCAGAAGAAGATGATGATGATGATGGGGAATGGCAATTAGTGTTTCATGAGGTGGATGATGTGGATGAGACACAGTTGTCAATGAGTGAGGGTCTTGTTAGGTCAACACAAGTCAGGAGGATGACCAGAGTGAGGAAACTGAAGAGGAGATGAGGGATGATGACATCACTGACCCAACCTGGAAAAGTGGGAATCCAAGTGAGGACAGCAAGACAGAGGGGGAGGTATCCATATCACCGCAACAGGCTGGAAGATGCTGTGGAGTGGCAAAAGGGAGAAGGCGGGCCACACCAAATAGGCCCGTAACTGTTCCCCCTTGCGGAAATCTCCCTTGCCAAGGGGTAGGTGTTCCGCAGTCTGGCGCTTTTTTGAGGAAAGTGGGGACGATAAAAGAATTGTAATTTGTGCTATACCAAAATAAGAACTCATAAATAAACAAATAACCATAACATATCTTACATACTATTCATTAACTCAAACCATAACAATAAAAACTGAAACTTGAGAACATAATGGGGGAAGACAGTACACTGGAGGCAAAATGAGTAGGGGTTGTGAACACTAGCAACCACACCACCACCGGCATGATCCACCACATGGCATCAAAGCACCCTAACAGATGGCCCGAACCCCTGGGTCCACAATCAGTGTCTGTGTGTCACATCACTGCCTTCTCTTCCTCCCCTGTGTTACGTGCTGGGCTGGCCAGTCCTCTTTCCTAGACACAGGCCTGGATGACTCAGCAGCAGTCAACCTTCAGTCAGTAGCTTAAAGCAGTGTAGCAGTGGGGAAGCGACAGCAAGCCGTGCTAAAACATATTTGCTTGGGTGACAAGCAGAGCAGTAGCAGTGTATAAGGGACCAGATTGGTTGTGTCAGATAATGGCTATAACCTGTTGGCTTTGTAGCTCGGCAAGCTCACGCACATGTCAATCATACAGCATATATGTACCATGCACAAGGCATGCACGGCCCTCACTGGGCAGAATGAAAACTCTGCCCAGTGAGCACAGCATAGCGTCGGAAAATTGTCCCTCAAAAACCTGTCCTAATAATATAATCTTAATCACTGGGCAGAAAACAACCTCTGCCCAGTGAAGTGTCACGAAACACAGAGAGTGGGGAGGGAAGTGACCAGTGAACTCCACCCTCATCCCCTGTCCCTGACTACTTGCCTCACAAATCCCAACGACAGGGGACAACTGGACGGCAAACCCTAACTTAAATACGTGCAGGGAGGACAAAAAGACAGACAACAGAATAGTCAGACAAGCCAGGTCACATACCAGGAGAGCAAAAAACTGTACCAAATTGGGAGAGCAGAGAGTAGTCAGAAGCAAGCAGAAGTCAAAACCTGGAGGACACTTCAGGACCAGACCAGAGGAGTAGGAGATCAGGAACAAGCAGAGGATCAAAATAGCAAAGCACCAGGATCGCAAGTAGAACCTTAATAACAGGCAATCTGTGGCCAGCAGACTGCCTGTTTAACCCCTTAAGGACACGGCCCTATTTCACCTTAAGGACCAGGTCATTTTTTAAGAAATGTGGTGATAACTTTAAAACGCTTTTACTTATCCTTGCCATTCTGAGATAGTTTTTTTGTCACATATTGTACTTCATGACAGTGGTAAAATGAAGAAAAAAAATGTATTTTTAGTTATAAAAAATACCACTTTTACCAAAAATTTTGAAAAATTTGCAATTTTCCAAGTTTTAATTTCTCCAATTCTATAATACATAGTAATACCGCCCAAAAAAGTTGTTAATTTAAATTCCCCATATTTCTACTTAATGTATGGATCATTTTGGGAATGCCATTTTATTTTTTGGGGACGTTACAAGGCTTAGAAGTTTAGAAGCAAATCTTGAAAATGTTCAGAAATTTTCAAAAACCCACTTTTTCGGGACCAGTTAAGGTTTGAAATCAGTTTGTGAGGCTTACATAATAGAAACCACCCAAAAATGCCACCTCCTATTCTAGAAACTACACCCCTCAAGGTATTCAAAACTGATTTTACAAACTTTGTTAACCCTTTAGGTGTTCCCCAAGAGTTAATGGCAAATAGAGATAAAATTTCAGATTTTCGATTTTTTTGGCAAATTTTCCATTTTAACACATTTTTTCTAGTAACAAAGCAAGGGTTAACAGCCAAACAAAACTCAATATTTATTGCCCTGATTCTGTAGTTTGCATAAACACCCCATATGTGGTAGTTAACTGCTGTATGGCCAAACGGCAGGGCTCAGAAGGAAAGGAACGCCATATGGTTTTTGGAAGGCAGATTTTACTGGACTGGTTTTTAGACAACATGTCCCATTTAAAGCCCCCCTGATGCAACCCTAGAATAGAAACTCCAAAAAAGTGACCCCATTTTGGAAACTACAGGATAAGGTGGCAGTTTTCTTGGTACTATTTTAGCATAAATATGATTTTTGGTTCCTTTATATTAGACTTTTTTGAGGCAAGGTAACAAAAAATTGAAATTCTGAAATTTCACCTCCATTTGCCAATAACTCTTGTGGCACCCAAAGGGTTAACAAAGTTTGTAAAATCAGTTTTGAATACCTTGAGGGGTGTTCTTTTTTAGATGGGGTCACTTTTATGGAGTTTCTACTCTAGGGGTGCATCAGGGTTGCTTCAAATGGGACATGGTGTCAAAAAACCAGTCCAGCAAAATCCGCCTTCCAAAAACCATATGACGTTCCCTTCCTTCTACGCACTTTCGTGTGACCGTACAGTAACTAAAGAATCAGGGCAATAAACATTGAGTTTTGTTTGGCTGTTAACCCTTGCTTTGTTACTGAAAAAATGAATTAAAATGGAAAACTTAAAAATAAAAAATAGTTGTTTTGGGACCGTTTTTTATTTTTTGTTATTTACATAGTTGATCTGACAGGTTAGATCGTGTGCTATTTCTATAAAGCAGGTTGTTACGGACACAACAATTCCAAATATGACTACTTTTTGGGAATTTTTGTTTCAGTTTTTCATAATAAAGCATTTGTGAAAAAAAATATTTTTTAGTGTCTCCCCATTCTGAAAGCCATATTTTTATTGTATTTTTTGGGCAACTTGCTATTACACTTTTTGTGATGTAAGGTGACAAAAATGGCTTTTTACGGTATTTACCTGAGGGGTTAGATCATGGGATATTTTTTATAGAGCATTTTTTTTACAGATGAGCCAATACCTAATATGTATACTTTTTTTTAATGTATTTAACTTTAACACAAGAACGTCATTTTAGAAAAAAATAATCATGTTTTTTTATTTTTTGGGGCGATTGTCCTATGTCAGGGCTCATTTTTTGCGGGATGAGATGGCAGTTTGATTGATACTATTTTGGGAGGCATACACCTTTTTGATCGCTCGGTGTTACCCTTTTTGTGATGCAAGGTGACAAAAATGGCTTTTTTTGCACCATTTTTTTTAATGGTGTTCACCTGAGGGGTCAGGTCATGTGATATTATTATAGAGCAGGTTTTTATGGACGCAGCGATACCTAATATGTGTAGTGTATTTTTTTTTTCAGTGATATGTGTGTTTTTTTTCTTGAAGATCCAGTGTATCTGGTGTCTATATAATACAGTAAAGTACACTATATAGTGTACTTTACTGTATATTTTACTTTACAAAGTCTGAATAGACTTTTGCCTTTAGCAGAAGTCTATTAAGAGTTTCAGCACCATGGAGAGCAGGATGCTTCTGAAAGCGTCCTGCTGCCATGGTAACCATCACCCGCTGCCAGAACTGAGCAGCGGGTGATGGGGAGGGAGGGGAGCTCCCTCCCTCTGCGATCCCATCCTGTCAGGCGGCTGCAAAGGCACAGTAGCCCTCCAATGGGAGAGGGAGGGAGCTCACTCCCTGTTAATACTTTCCACACTGTGGTCCGTACAGACCGCAGTATGGAAGGGGTTAAACGGCTGGCATCTGAATAAGCACAGATGCCAGCCGTTTTTATCAGAGTGTCAGCAATGTGCTGACACTCTCATAGATCCACTATACCGCCAACGATGTTACGGAGGAGGCGGGCGGAGGATCGCTATTGTGATCCTGCCTGCCGCACCGCCTGCCTCCCGCACCGCCTCCCGCTGCCCGTAACCACCCCAAAATTAAACAGACCGCGGGGATCAGAGATCACACAAAGCGCTGCAAAACGCAGGTCTGAATTGACATGCGGTTTGCAGCGATCGCCGATATGGGGGGTCACAGGACCCCCCCTAGGCATTTGAACATGGTTCCTTTTGCATGATCGCCGCAGGAACCATGTTTCTAGCCTTATTTTTTATTTTAGACTTGATTTAATTTAGGACGTATGGGTACGTCCTGTGTCCTTAAGGACTCGGACATTAGGATGTACGCATACGTCCTGTGTCCTTAAGAGGTTAAATAGGGAGACAGAGGGGTCATGTGACGTGGCCAGCGTCACATGACTCCACACAGACTTCACCGCCGAGCACCGAGTGATCAGCTCGGTGCTCATCCCTTACACAATTCACATGGATGCGCATAGACGCTCAGGGGGAGCGCATAGTAGTATCAGGAGCTCCGGACGTGCCCGCTTCCTAGACCGTGCCGTGACATGAAGAATGCAAACTTTTAAATGGGACAAATGCTGATATGGCCATGTGGATCCCTCCTTAATGTCCGGGATCCGGCCATACCATTCCTAGTCCACATGTTCTCAACTTTCTCCTAACCTACCCCAATTTGCCTGAGCTACTGGTGAGGGTTTGCCGGTGTGGCCCTTTCAGAAAGTCATCTACAGCTGCTGACGTTCTGGCAACGCTGCTGCAGCACTTGAATTTGCCAGCTAACTGACTGTTGTGTGATGTGAGCACGCGGTAGAATTACACATTACACATGTTGTCCATGTTTTGTGATCAGCAGAAGGCAGTAGTGGAATACCAGCTGCAATATGGTCTAGTATGTCTGATCTCTGTGAGGTTTTACGCAACAGGATAAACACAGATGGTGAGTGGCAATACCACTATTATCAGCCTAACCATCCCACTTCTGTGTCTACTGAAACACTGGCTGATAGCTATGAAGGTGGACGCTTTACATGTGGAAGAGGTGGAACTAGAGGGAAGACATTACACAAGGTGATAGCCAGACCACCCTCAGTTCGTCAGTGTGAATTAGATGATGAGGAGGAGGAGCAAGAGACGGTTGCCTCCGCTACAGATAGCAGGTTTATTCCATCTGTTCAGCATAGATGGGCAGGAGAGGAGGAAGAGGATAAGGAGATTGAGAGTCATCCTCCTGATGAGGACATCAAAGTATTTTCTGTTGGGACTAGTGATAAGCGAGCATGCTCAGCCGAGTACCGGTTCGGCTCGAGCATCGCTATGCTCGACACACATGGCTGACTTTATGTTATGCTGCTTTTCCTGTGACCCTCGCATTCTACGCATTTAACACAACAGCGATTACTGATTGTTTAGTTCACCCTTCTCGACCACTGCTACAAAGAGAACTTCTCATCTCTAATTCCTGTGGTGGAGAGGACAGCAAAATGGTGCAATACCAGAAGGTCTTTCTTTAAAAATTGCTCAATAAATTTCCATCTGACAGCGCTGACATAGTACGTAGTTCCTTGGCCAACCCAGTAGGGAAGATGAGGGGAACACATAACAGTTCCAACAGAGGCAGGACAACACTCTCCAACGCCTGGGATAGTTTCATGACACCCCACCTGCACCCTGACCTTGATGCGCGGCCTAGTGTCACAAGGATGGAAAAAAATGTTGAAGATGGTGAAGGAGTACATAGCAGACCGTGTCCGCATCCTCAGTGATCCCTCTGTGCCCTACAACTACTGGGTGTCCAAACAGGACACGTGGCACGAACTGCCACTCTACAGCTATAGCTAAATGATAAGGAACATGGAAGATTTACTATATTGGACTGTAGTATTCAGGGTTATGACCATGCGGGCACTTTGCGATAAATAAATGGGTTTTGGGTTGCAGTTTGGGCACTCAGTCTCTAAAAAGTTTGCCATTGACTTTTTTAGAGGGTTAACACACCTGCAGGCCCTCACCTACATTCTTTTGCTTAGTTTCATTGCACCTAAGGCCACGGCCTCTGCGTGCACCATCAGCATCGTGACCACTTGCACGTCCCTTACTGGCCACATTCTTAATATTAAATGTTATATATGTTTAAAAGTATGTCACATGTACAGTATTATAATATTTGTACGTGTATGCACCAATAAATTAAAACAGGGAGGCACACGCTGTAAACACTAAATGTTGCACAAATAATGTACATTCCCACAAAATACACTGGTTTCACCTGTGGTACAGTATTTGACAAAGAGAACCACACGCTATGGACACTAAATGTTGCACAAATAATGTACATTTCCCCAAAATACACAGTTTTCAACAGTTATACAATATTTGACACAGAGAGGCACACGCTGTTGACACTAGATTAGGCACAGATTATTTAGATTTGCGCATCAGACACTCTTTTTGGATGATGGACAGTATATGTCCCATAAAACCACAGAATATGAACACTATATTAGACCCAGATTGTTGCAATTTGAAATACAGACACTTTTTTTGTATGCCGGACGGTATATGTCACATAAACCCTCAGAATAGACACTATATTATGCCCAGATTAATGTCATTTTAAATACAGAAACAGTTTTCGGATGCCAGACACTATCTGTCACATAAACCCCCAGAATATGAACAGTATATTATGCCCAGATTAATGTAATTTGAAATACACAAACAGTTTGGGGAGGCAGAACAGTATATATCACATAAATCCACAAAATATGGACACTATTAGACCCAGATTAATGGAATGTGCGCTACAGATACTGTTTGCTGATGTAGTACTGTATTTTTTACACAAAGCCACACACTATGGTCACTAGATGTCAGCTAGATTATTAAAGACACAGTGTGAGGATGATGTACACTATATGTCACTAATAGGTACAAAATAAAAATATCTTGCTGCTGTGAAACACACCCAGCAGTCATTAAACGGCATTATGGGGTCTTTGAAAAGCTTTTGGTATTAAATACAGCAAATTTATCTCCCTGTACTATCTTTCCCTTCCTTAGCATGGATGTCCCTGACACTACAGTTAAATATATTGTTGATCTAAAACGCACACACACACAGTCGTTCTTAAAAGAACTTTTGGATCTTTGAAAAGCTTTCTCTAACTCAAATCTCTGAAAATAGCTCCCTGCTCTGTCTTTCCCTTC
The DNA here is from genome assembly GCA_033119425.1 of Bufotes viridis. Classification (NCBI taxonomy): domain Eukaryota; kingdom Metazoa; phylum Chordata; class Amphibia; order Anura; family Bufonidae; genus Bufotes; species Bufotes viridis. The sequence continues at coordinate 101,228,385 of CM065591.1, forward strand.
CTACCCTATGCTCTCCCTGACTATGACTGATCTAAGCACGTAAAACAAGTAGTGCAGGAACAGCACACACTGGTCCGTAGTCCTAGTGAAAAGATGCAACAGCCCTGCACCAGCCATGGATCCAATCAGCCAGAAAATACGTAGAAATCAAATAGCAGTGGCAGCATCTCCCATAACTTCATCTTTATTTAAGACTTCACAGCATACCAAAAATTAGCATTGTTTCGGCTGTGCAACAGCCTTTGTCAAGCATAAAACATAGAAACATAGAATGTGTCGGCAGATAAGAACCATTTGGCCCATCTAATCTGCCCAATATACTGAATACTATGAATAGCCCCTGGTCCTATCTTATATGAAGGATGGCCTTATGCCTATCCTATGCATGCTTAAACTCCTTCACTGTATTTGCAGTTACCACTTCTACAGGAAGGCTATTCCATGCATCCACTACTCTTTCAGTAAAGTAATACTTCCTGATATTACTTTTAAACCTTTGCCCCTCTAATTTAAAACTATGTCCTCTAGTAGCAGTTTTTCCTCTTTTAAATTTTCTTTCCTCTTTTACCGTGTTGATTCCCTTTATGTATTTAAAAGTTTCTATCATAGCCCCTCTGTCTCTTCTTACTTCCAAGCTATACATGTTAAGGTCCTTTAACCTTTCCTGGTAAGTTTTGTCCTGCAATCCATGTACTAGTTTAGTAGCAATTCTCTGAACTCTCCCCAAAGTTTCAATATCCTTCTGAAGATATGGTCTCCAGTACTGCGCACAATACTCCAAATGAGGTCTCACTAGTGCTCTGTAGACCGGCACGAACACCTCCCTCTTTCTACTGTTAATGCCTCTCCCTATACACCTGGTCCACCCACAATTGTCAATGCCAATCCGGATTCACCCTAAACACGCCCACATATCTCACTACCTATCCTTACATCAATCTCCACATTGCTCTTATTACCATACTTTGTTTAGCCATCACCTGTGTATATCCTTCACCTTGTCAGTATCATGTTTCTCATTGTGGTCTGTGTCCTCCATTCCATTCTGCGCATGTCTCCGCATTGACGGCTCTGCTCCAAGTCTCGCACGTTCACCAGGAGCGAGATCCCGCGATAGCCGACGTCAGCGACAGCCGAACGCAGCGTCACTGAGATTACCCACCGTCCGTTCGTGCAGTCCCAGAGCTAAGCATCGCGTTGCCTGGGAGATCCTACAGCGCCAGTATATTGGAGCAGCGAATGGAATAAAATAATGCCAGGCCACTACAAAAATACGTTGTTGTTACAGTAGTGATATATATCTAAGCCAAAACTTGGCGAATATTATGCAGATATAATGTACAGTGTGATTCAGGCAGTAGTTCTATCATTGCAAAATCTACATACAATGCAGGACACATGATCTGAGCATGTGTCATCGGGTGCTATATAACCTCCAATGACGTGTTCCAGCCAGCCAATCACTGTAATGCCAGCAGCTAACATGGCTACTGGCATTACAGTGAGGGCAGTACTTACCTGCACCTTTATTGGCTGCTTAAAACCCGCAAAACGTGCGGGGTGGAGACTCGAGCATTTCGCTCGAGCACATGCGGTACTCGGCCGAGTACCACCATGTGCCGAGCACAGCGATGCTCGGGCCGAAGCGGTACTCGGACGAGCATGCTCGCTCATTACTAGTCCTATTACATTCATAAGCACTTATATAGGCAATTCATCTGCCCATGTAAGTCCCCTCGGCTCATCACCTATTATCTTGAGCACATCTCCAAAACCAACCTAGTCTTGGTATGGAGTTCTCTGAGTGCCTAAACATAGTGAAACCAATCACATCCTTGAATTTTTCCAAGTTAGAGTGATCAAAGCAAATTGTCTCCATATGGCACATCACACCTAGGGACTGTTATCACCTTACAACTACAGAGCACAGAAAAAGTGGCCTACAGCCATTGATGAAGCATTGACAGGTACGGTTAGTGAAAGGCCGTATACTTCCTACAGTACATGCACATGCCACGCTGTGACTCTACCCGGCGTGATGACGTCATATGTCACGACGCCAGCCAGCGTGATTACGTAATATCGCGCCGCACAGGATTTCGGCCGAGATCATCAAGATGCTGCGATCAAGTATGAACGCGGAATATGAGAGGTACAATAACAGGGGCAGCGCTATCGCAGCTCTCTTTCATTGCACCACTACTTACAAAAAATGCGCTTCGTGATGAAGTAATTCGTCACAAAGCGAATTTTTCGTGAAATTCGGTGAATCAGCCGAATCGAACTTTTAAGAAATTCGCTCATCTCTACTCATAATAAAAGAACTAGTTCCAATAACATGCGTGCAAAAAAACTGAGCTGACAGCAATAAGGGTGGGTTCACACTAGCGTTATGGTTTCCGTTATGGCCTTCCGTTATAACGTTGTTATAACGGAACATAACGGAATCCATAAGACGGAAGGACGGATCCATTCTTTTGCCCATAGACTTCTATTATGACTGAATGCAAAACGGAAGCCTTTAAAAGGCATTCCGTTTTCTTTCCGTCATAATACAAGTCTATGGGAAAGCATAACGGATCCGTCTGGTTCCCGTTATGCAAGACAGAAAACAAAGTCCTGGCATAACGGGACCTAGATGAATCCGTTATGCTTTCCCATAGACTTTTATTATGACGGAAAGCAAACGGAATGCCTCCGTTTTGCATTCTGTCTGGGCATTCCGTTATTTTCCGTTATAACCATGTTATAACGGAAAGCAATAATGGAATCCCTAACACTAGTGTGTAACTTAATATCACAAAAAAAAATATCACATTCCCCAATCAAATGAAAATGAAAAAGCGATTGGTAGAAAGTAGCAATAATTGATAAATTGCTATTTGTTATTTTACTGAACAAGGTAAAATTCTGTGGCAGATTTAGTAATACTGTGCAAAATGTAGACAGCCCAAACCTAGAAATTTCAAAGAGGTGCCCAATTTATCACAGTGACACATGCTGGATGATAAATTCGGTGCATGGTTAGACATTTTAGTCTAACTCTATACCACCTATTGGTTGGCTTACTTTGTGATAGAATTTGATACCACAATTTTGGTTCAATTTTAGCATATCTTAAGCCATACTCATTTTCCGGAAAACCGGATCCGGCGATGCGGTGTTCTGGGATTTTGTCCGGAAAAAATACCGCAGCATGCTGCGGTATTTTGTCTTGTCAAATACCGTACAAGGTACGGAAAGGAAGAAATCCTGATGCATTCTGAACGGATTGCTTTCCATTCAGAATGCATTGGGACAAAACTGATGCGTCTTTTTCCAGTATTGAGACCCTTTACCGGATTTCAATACTGGAAAAGAATAATGCTAGTGTGAAAGTACCCTTAGGCCCCTTTCACACGGGCGAGTTTTCCGTGCGGGTGGAATGCGTGATGTGAACGCATAGCACCCGCACTGAATCCTGACCCATTCATTTCAATGGGTCTGTGTACATGAGCGTTTTTGTTCACGCATGACTTGTGCGTTGCGTGAAAATCGCAGCATGTTCTATATTCTGCGTTTTTCACGCAGCCCTGGCCCCATAGAAGTGAATAAGGCTGCGTGAAAAACGCATTGCATCCGCAAGCAAGTGCGGGTGCATTGCGTTTTTCACTGATGGTTGCTAGGAGATGTTGTTTGTAAACCTTCAGTTTTTTATCACGCGCGTGAAAAACGCATCAAAACGCATTGCACCCGCGCGGGAAAAACTGAACAACTGAACGCAATCGCAGGCAAAACTGAATGGCTTTGCCTGTGAAATCGCACAGTTTTCACTGAACACATCCGCAACGCATCCGGACCTAATCCGGACACGCTCGTGTGAAAGAGACATTAGTCGTGCACACAACAAAAAAAAAAAACATCTTTCCCTCAGGCTGATTTTAATTATGACATATACATGTGGTGCCTGCTGCTCCTAAGTTCATTTGAGGCCAGTTGGCTCAAGGAGAGGTTTCATATAGAATAGGTTTCCCTCCTAAAGTAGTTACCTTGCCGTGGTGGATAGACACAAATTATTTTGATAAAAATACTGTATATTTGCTAACTAAATCATATTCATTTTATATAGTGCATGTAGAGTTAGTTGATATATATTTACAGAGTGCTGCTGTGTTGTATTTGCTTTTACTTATATTTTCATTCATGGCTGACTAACTTTGTATTTTGTTTTTGCAGCATTTATTCGAAGTTATGACTTTCTCCATTTTGTTTATGCACTCCTAACAAACCAATCTTTCTAACAGGCTGATTTTAATTAGTGCAACATAAAGCTATATCCTACTCTCCATGATTCTATTTAAGGCCAGTTGGCACAAGGTGAGATATCACATAATGTACGTTCAGTATATATGTGGTGCCAGCTCTGCCTGAATTCATTTGAGTCCAGTTGGCACAAGGAAAAGTATTATATTGAGTAGATCCCAATCCAAAACAGGTCACCTTGGCGTGATGGATGGGCACAAATGATTTTGAACAAAATATGTTTGCTAAGTACCTCATAATCATTTTCAATAGTGAAGGCCATGCCCCCTTATAAAGCAAAGCACAGCAGATTATTATACATTTTGTTGCATTTTTTGACACATTCTAAGCACAATCACATTGGTAAACATAGGCCATTGTGCACCAATTTGGGAGATAACAATAATAATGTAATTTTATAATATGAAAGTTTACTTTCAAATATAAGTAAATGGCTTTAAGTGGTTAAACTACAGTGTTACCCTGTAAGTAATTCAGGCTCATTCCTGATTCTTCATTAGTTCACAAATTTTCCATTTCTGTACACTGTACACATTTTTGCAGCAGCATGCCCTTTTAAAAACTTATAAATGGAATAGTATCTTTTATACTACAAATTGCATAAAGAATACAATACAGTAACACTTTAAGAATGTTATTGGGAGTACTTTATGGCTACTTATACATTGCCAAGTTACAGAAAATATGTAAACCATATATAATTAAGAGAATAAAATTATCCTGTTCTGACCTTCACGAACTTTATTCACATTGTGAAAAAATATATCATTTATAAGAAGTTTCTTAAGCGCATGGTACAATTTGAACTCAAATGCTATATTTTTTTTAATGTTTTTTATGTTTTCATAATGACCATTATTTTATAAGTATAAAGTGGTGAGAAACAAATATAGGGTCACTGTCCTGGACCACCCCCAGCCAATTTTAAACCTTCTACCTTTCTCTCTTGACTACTCTGGTTAGTATATATAAGAATATCCCTTGTTGTTTACCAGAACCTGCCAGAAAGGCTTTTGGACTTGTCTGCTAGAGACCCAGATTACGATTGCAGATAAAAGCAACAGAAAAGATTTGCGAGCTCACAGGTATCAGACCTATCAGCTGCCATTGCGTAGGAGGAGAGTAAAGCAAGCCAGAGTCTAAGCCAGGAGAGTAAGTAGAAGCCAAAACAGAAGATCATTATGGCTGCTTGCATTACAGTGATTGGCTGGCTGGAACGCGTCATTGGGTGCTATATAGCATGTTAGACAGGGAGAGCAGAGCGTAGGACGGGAAAGACAGTGTAGGGAGCGATTTTCACAGTTTTTATTCTGAGAAAGTTTTTCCAAGACCCAAAAGTCCTTTTGAGGACTACTGTGTGTGTGCGTGTGTGTGTTTCAGAGCAGCAATCTATTTACCTGCTGCAGTCTAAGGGACAGTGCTTCGGAAGTGACAGATGCAGGGAGAGACATTTGCCGTTTTTACTACCAAAAGCTTTTCAAAGACCCCAAAGTCCTTTTAAGGACTACTGTGTGTGTTTGACAGCAGCAAGATATTTTTATTTTATACTGTAAGAGGGCGCAAGGTTCCGTCGTCGACGGAAGGTACGTGTCACCGAGGTTCCTGGCCTCGGTGAGATAAGAGCCGGATTTTTTGTGTGACTGTGGAGCTCTCAGGGCTGAGAGCAAGAGTCTGCAAACAGGCGTGCAGTCTACCTAGAAGCCTCTGGTGGAAACTTTGCGTGGCCGAGCTAACTGCCAGGTGTGAACTAACACCGACCACTCAGGTGACCTTGCTGTGGGACTGATGTTTTTGCCTTGTGCTTTGCCTCGTGTGAACAAGCACTAAGACTGTTTCTGTTTTGCCTTGTGTGAACAAGCACCAAGACTGTTTTTGTGTTGCCGAGTGTGAATAAAACACTTCTGCTTTACCCAGAGAACTGTGTATCTTGCCTCTATACTGCATCCGCAAGCCTGTCTACCAGAGCAATTCCCCACATTTGGTGTCGGATGCGTGCATGCGCAGTGAGGCTGGCCTGAACGCCGAAAGTTTTTGTTTTTGCTGTGTTGGACTGCATGTCATATATCAGGCCTGCAAGTTTTGTGTTTTCTGGCAACATGGAGGCTGCTGAGAAAGCTCTCATGGAGGCTAATGTGCAGCAGCGGGAGACCAATCAGCTACTTTTACAGCAGCAACAGGCTAATGAGCTACAGCAAAAAAGACATGAGGAGGCTATGTGTGCACAACAGCAGACGAACAATCTCCTATTGCAGCAGCTGATAGCCGTGCAGGAGTCGGTGCGAGCGTCCCAGCAAGGACTTGCAACCACGACGGCCACGACTGTGTCTTCCGCCAGGGACAAAGTCCGATCCGCCCTGAGGAATATGGGTCCGGAAGACAATATAGAGGCATTCCTGACGGTGTTCGAAAGAACCGCGGAGCAAGAGAGGCTGCCGTTGGAGCAATGGGCTGAGGTGGTGGTGCCTTTTCTGGTGGGGGACGCACAAAAGGCCTATTTTGACCTCAGCTGCGAGGAGGCAAAGGACTATGAGAGGCTAAAAGGTGAGGTGTTGGGCAGGTTGGCAGTGTGTCAGTGGGTGTTTTCAGAGTCCCGACCAGTCCGTTCACAAGCCTATGACTTACTTCACCTAGTAAAAAAATGGCTCCAGCCTGAACTGTTGAGCCCTTCTCAGATGGTTGAAAGGGTCGTGGTCGACAGGTTTGTGCATACCCTCCCGAGAGCCATACAGCGCTGGGTGGGACAAGGCGATCCAGGCAACCTGGAACAACTGGTTAGCCTGGTGGAGAGGTATATGGCCACTCAGGATTTGTTAAGGGACTCTGCGGTTCTACCAAAGTCACGTCAGCCCCAGTTGCCGACCCGGGATCCTGGAAAAGGGATCCTACCTCATAAGGAGGGGAGTGGATCTCCAGTCCGTGGGAGGAATACCCTGGGGAGGAGGGAGGCCGCGGGGATCAGATTTTGGCATTGTCAGACCAAGGGACCCCCTTTATGTCCAAGGTTATGAGGGAACTATGTAAATTGTTGCGTATAAAACAGTTGCGGACGTCCGTTTACCATCCGCAAAATGACGGTCTCGTCGAAAGGTTTAACCAAACTTTAAAAAATATGTTAAAAAGGGTGGTGTCTAGAGATGGGAAGGACTGGGATCTGCTTCTGCCCTATCTCATGTTCGCAGTGCGAGAGGTGCCCCAGGCCTCTACTGGGTTCTCGCCCTTCGAACTGCTTTATGGCCGACACCCTCGGGGCCTGTTAGACATCGCCAAGGAAGCGTGGGAACAACAAAAGTGTCATTGATTATGTCACCCAGATGCAGGAACGGATGAAAAGGGTGTTGCTGCTGGTCCGGGAGTATATGGAGGCGGTGCAGCAAGCTCAGAGTAGGGTGTATAATCGTCAGGCTCGGGTACGGGATTTCAATCCGGGAGATCGGGTTTTGGTTCTGGTACCCACCCTTGACAGCAAGTTCCTAGCTAGGTGGCAGGGCCCCTATGAGGTGATCGAGAAGGTAGGGGAAGTAAATTACAAAGTACACCAGCCAGGGCGGCGCAAGCCGGAGCAGGTGTACCATGTGAATTTACTAAAGCCGTGGAAAGATAGGAACGCGACCGACGACAACAGCCCCCGGCCAGGGCTTCTGGCTGAGAAGGGTCCAGCCCCACAGTTCGAGGCCTGCGAAGCGGTAGCCACGATAAAAATTGCAGACAGCCTGTCTTCCAAACAAGTTCAGGGAGTCAGGGAGTTCATCAGTCGGAACACGGATGTGTTCTCAGACCTCCCTGGCCGCACTTCCCTCATCCAACATGATATCGTCACTGAGCCTCAGGCCAAGATCCGGTTAAAACCATACCGGGTACCCGAGGCTCGGCGACGGGCCATCGCGGAGGAAGTGCAATTAATGTTGAAGCTCGATGTCATTGAGGAGTCGAAAAGTGAGTGGGCGAGTCCCATAGTCCTAATACCCAAGCCAGATGGGACGTTGCGGTTCTGCAACGATTTTCGCAAGTTAAATGAAGTGTCCAAGTTTGATGCATATCCCATGCCCCGGGTAGACGAGCTTGTTGAGAATTTAATGCAAGCCCGTTATTTTTCTGTGCTAGACCTCACTAAAGGGTACTGGCAGGTACCCTTAACGGAGTCGGCCAAGGAAAAAACTGCTTTTGTTACCCCGCAGGGCCTGTATCATTATAAGGTGTTACCCTTTGGCCTGCATGGCGCCCCTGCCACCTTCCAAAGGTTAATAGACATTGTGCTGCGACCTCATTGTCGGTACGCCTCAGCCTACTTAGATGATGTAGTCATCCACAGCACCGACTGGGAAAGCCATTTGCCCAAAGTGCAGGCGGTAGTGGATGCCCTTAGGAAAGCTGGACTAACCGCTAATCCAAAAAAGTGTGCAATTGGGTTAGAAGAGACCAAGTATCTGGGGTATGTCATTGGGCGGGGACTCATCAAACCTCAGGTAAATAAGATAGAGGCAATGCGTAATTGGCCCCGACCGGTCACCACCAGGCAGGTAAAATCGTTCCTGGGGATTGTAGGGTACTACATGAGGTTTGTGCCCCACTTTGCCACGATAGCAGCACCATTGACAGACTTGTTGAAGGGACGAAAGTCCGGAAAGGTTCACTGTAGTGAGAAGGCAGAAGAGGCTTTTTCTGCATTGAAGTCGGCCCTGTGTGGGTCCCCGGTTTTGGTGACACCCGACTTCAACAGGGAATTCATAGTACAGACGGATGCCTCGGAGCTGTACTGTCTCAGGAAGTCAACGGCGAAGAACATCCCGTTGTCTTCCTGAGCCGTAAGCTCAACCCAGTCGAGACCAGGTATAGCATAGTGGAGAGGGAGTGCCTGGCTATCAAGTGGGCACTCGAGTCTCTCCGCTATTACTTGTTAGGGAGGAAGTTCCGTCTGGTGACCGACCATTCCCCTCTCAAGTGGATGAGCCAGGCCAAGGAGAGGAATGCTCGGGTCACCAGGTGGTTCCTGTCCTTACAGAACTTCAAGTTCTCAGTAGAACACAGGGCAGGCTGCTTGCAGGGTAATGCAGATGCCCTGTCCCGCGTCCACTGTCTCATGTGTGTTCACCCCCTCAGGGTTGAACAAAGGGGGGGGGGTATGTAAGAGGGCGCAAGGTTCTGTCGTCGACGGAAGGTACGTGTCACCGAGGTTCCTGGCCTCGGTGAGATAAAAGCCGGATTTTTTGTGTGTCAGCAGCAGCTAGTGCTGCTTGACACATTGATATTTAGTATAGCTACAAAGCCAATCCGGGCCGGCTCTTATTGGGAATAGTCAAGTGCTGGGTGGGAGACTATTCCCCAGGGTCCAGGCCGGTCTTTTTCCAGGCCTTTAAAAAAGGCAGCCACCTCATCAGGTGGAGAGGTGATTATCCTGGAAGCTGCTGGTGTGACTGTGGAGCTCTCAGGGCTGAGAGCAAGAGTCTGCAAACAGGCGTGCAGTCTACCTAGAAGTCTCTGGTGGAAACTTTGCGTGGCCGAACTAACTGCCAGGTGTGAACTAACACCGACCACTCAGGTGACCTTGCTGTGGGACTGATGTTTTTGCCTTGTGTTTTGCCTCGTGTGAACAAGCACTAAGACTGTTTCTGTTTTGCCTTGTGTGAACAAGCACCAAGACTGTTTTTGTGTTGCCGAGTGTGAATAAAACACTTCTGCTTTACCCAGAGAACTGTGTACCTTGCCTCTATACTGCGTCCACAAGCCTGTCTACCAGAGCAATTCCCCACAATACCTATTAGTTACATATACTGCATATATCCGCAGACTGTGTCTTTAATAATGTGGGCCACATCTAGTGTCCATAATCTGGGGTGTTCTGTAATCAATACTGTAGAACATCTGCAAACCATGTCGGTTTTACAAATAATCTGGGCCACATATAGTGTCCATAATCTGCAGTGTTCTGTAACCAATACTGTAGAACATCTGCAAACTGTGTCTGTATTACAAATTCCAATAATCTGGGCAACAACTAGTGTCCATAATCTGTGGTGTTTTGTAAAAAAATACTGTAGAACATCTACAAACAGTGTTTGCATTACAAATTCCAATAATCTGGGCATAATATAGTGTCCATAATCTGTGGTGTTCTGTAACTGTGGCGTTTCGAAATGTCAGCTTCATACAATCAAGCATCTGTGAGGTGACTTGTTGAACCAGAGATTCTCCACTTACAGTTTATGCATCAGACACCCACAAGTTAATCAAGTAGTGTTTAATCCGGAGATTGTATTGCAAGATATGCAGGGAATGCAGATGGTAAAAGAATTATGCCAACAATATTCTCCTTGATAAAAAGATTAGATACTACTCAGATTCTCCTAAGAATTAGAGCCCACACTAACAGCAATACATGACTGGGAAAACAGGAAGTGGCCAGACTGAACTAACTAGAAGCTGAAACAGAGGGGGAGGAGAAGAGGGGAGCATACCAATGCACAATGCAAGATACTGAAACAGAACACTCCCCATCCGGTATCGGTAGATAACACTATGTATATGTATACAATGGAATTGTATAAAATAACAATGAATAATGTCCATAAACCTGATGAATAAACAGATGAATAATGTCCATAAACCTGAATAGGAAACAGGCAATGAGCATTTATTCAAACCAAAAAAGGATATCCAAGCAAGTAGAAAAGATCCACGGCACTCACCATCCAATACTGCTAAGGTCCCTTTATTGCAGAGTATCAGGGGCAAGACTCATATGGAAGGACATGTAAACAGCGACGGCCGTTTCGCGGGGTAACCGCTTCTTCCGGCTGTTCAAACAGCTGTTTGAACAGCCGGAAGAAGCGGTTACCCCGCGAAACGGCCGCCGCTGTTTACATGTCCTTCCATATGAGTCTTGCCCCTGATACTCTGCAATAAAGGGACCTTAGCAGTATTGGATGGTGAGTGCCGTGGATCTTTTCTACTTGCTTGGATATTCGTTTACCTGTTTCCATATCGGCACCCCGGTCCTTGGAGGTCTGAGAGGCTTGGATTGAAGCCCCTGCATCAAAGTCAGGTGTGGGACAGTGCCACCTATCTTCCTCGCTACATTTGCCAAAAAAGGATATGTCTTCAGTTTAGGCTATAGAGTTGGTACTGGAAACAGTCTTAGAAGATGATGAGTATCTTTGTTAGAAGGAATCTCAACCTGGAAGTTCTATAGGCATGAGTAACACAACTTCTGTAACGGGGCGGAAGAAGGTCTTGATTACTCCACCTCTCGCGGTTCTTACTTCCACCTTACGAACTTTTCCATCCGAACTGGATACGACTTTAGTATTAAGTCCAGTAGGCCAGTCGAGACGATCAACTTATTTGTCTCTTAACGGAACAAAATCTCCTTCCTTTAAATTAGGCCAGTGGCGTAACTACAGGGGAAGCAGGGGAAGCGGCTGCTTTGGGGCCCGGGCTGACAAGGGGCCCGGCACCTGGCCACATAACACCAAGGAGTTAATAATTAATAAAGTTTCTCAGGCCAGCCCGGGCCCCTTGCAGTGCCGGCCTGTCTATCATCTGAGCCTTACTTAGCCGCCTCCCACCCCCCCCCCGGTCCCCCGCCCACCGAGTCAGTCCAACTGCTGACCTGAGCAGCAGGCTGGAGAAACAGGCAAGAGATGAGCAGCAGAGCAGCACCCGCACATCAGTCACTGTGTCGGGCTTCAGGTATGTGAAGAATGTGCTGATGTGTCTGTGCTCTCTGCGCTGCCTGTGTGCCCCCTGTCAGCTCATGCTGCTGCTGCTGCTCCGTTCACCTGTCCTGACTCTCACACAGTCAGTTGAGAGTTCAGGGTTGATTTGATTTTCTAACAAAGTTTTCCTGGCCAGAAACGACCCCCCCCCCCATGGACTTACCCACCAGCTAGCTCTCCCCATGGCCCCTGTCTACACCCCCCTCTCCCTGGTCCCTGTCTGTGCCTCCCTGGCCCCTGTCTGCACTCCCTTGGTCATTTTCTGTGCCCCCCAGCCTTTGTCTGTGCCCCTGGCCACTGTCTGCACCCCTCTGGCCCTTATCTGTGCCCCCCAGCCTTTGTCTGTGCCCCTGGCCACTGTCTGCACCCCTCTGGCCCTTATCTGTGCCCCCCCAGCCTTTGTCTGTTCCCCTGGCTGCGCCTCCCTGGCCCTTGTCTCTGCCCCCTTGGCCCCTGCGTGTGCCCCCCTGGCCCTTATCTGTTCCCACCACTTGCTGTGCCTCCCTGGCTCTTGTCTCTGCCCCCTTGGTCCCTGTGTGCGCCAACATGGCTCTTTCTGTGCCCCCTGGCCCCAGTTTGTGCCCCTCTGGCCTCCATCTGTGCCTCCCTTGCCCCTGTCTGCACCTCTGGGCCCTGTCCCTTATCTGGGCTCACCCTGGCACCTGTTTGTGCCTCCCTGGCCCTTGTCTCTGCCCCCTTGGCCCCTGTGTGCGCCACCATGGCCTTTTCTGTGCCCCCTGGCCCCTGTCTGCACCCTGGGCCCTGACCCTTATCTGTGCCCCCACTGGCTGCGAAACGCGGTGGAGCCCCATACAAAAATTTGATGTGTGGCCCGTCACTTGTAGTTACGCCCCTGAATTTGGCCTTGGTTCTTGCCCCCTTCTGCGTTCTTGAAAGAGGCAGAGGTACTCTCTTCTCCACCTTTTCCAGAACTGACTGGCGAGATGTTGTACCTGCTTCCACCAAAACTTATAAAGGTTGTGCTCTTTGAAAATGCCAGATGGCACAGGAATATTTCCTATCTTTTCTGGTTTATTCTTGAGTGATCTTATTTGCACTCCATTTCTTCTATTTTACTACAGTAGATTGTCTGTTGCTTTCATTAGAAGCTGAGCGAGACTTGGTTCTCCTTGATCTTGCCAAAGATTTAGAATGTGACTTCTCTTTCTGTGTCACCAATTTAGAGCGAGAGCGCTTATTTTGTGAGGCTGATTTAGATGTAGATTGCTTTCTGTCTATAAATCGTAAATGCAAATACTCATGTCTGCTTTTTCCTTCTGAAATAGGATCTGTCTTTGTACATACAGACTTGGGTTGTTGGCATGCAGTATTTGTCATGGAAATTGGCGGTGAACTTTTCCCTGTGGTTTCCAGAAAAGGCTGAGCAATATTAGGGTGCTCATCTGTTGAAGACTGGGAAGAACTGTGATCCTCTTGGGTGCAATCAACAACTGCATATGGAACTGAAGGTTCTTGCAAAGTATCTGAAATGAACTCCTCCTCTGTTGAAGGAACCTCCTTTATAAAACGTTCAGAAGATACTTCCTTTAGAGAATTAAACTTATTGTCAAACAGTTGACTGGAAGGTTCATGTTTCTGCGGTGTCTCATCAGAACTACATGAATCAGAAGGCTTGTTGTCAGTGAAGATATAGGATTCATTATGATAAACTGTGTGAGGACTGCAAAGCTGGGAAGGGCTTGAAGAGGGCTCCAATTGAGATCCTGAAGGCCTTTCTACAAGCTGCCCTTCTGTCCAGGAACATTCTTCTGCAGCTGACTCCTTGGGATTTAAGCTGCTTTCTGATGTTTTTAGAATATTTGGGCAAGGAACCTCCTGCACATAGTAATGGTTAGGACACTGCCTGAAGTAAGAAGTTTGTCCCCCTATTAATACGTCAGTTCTTGGTAGGGTCTGCGGGCTCTGTACAGAAATACATCCCCCACGACGATCCAACCCACTGTACGTTTTTGGGCATATGGAGCATTGAAAGGGCCATTGCGAAGTTCAAGGACCTTATGAGCCTCAAGAATGTCTCTACCTAGCAAGAGTAAGATCTTGGCATGGTTATCAAGGGTAGGAATCTCTCTAGCTATGTTCCTGAGATTAGGGTGATGCTGTGCGGCTTCAGGTGTGGGAATCTCATCCCCTGTGTCCGGCAATTTGTCACACTCAATAAGGGTTGGAAGAGAGAGTTTCTTATGTCCTTTGATGGGCTTTAAGGTGAAACCATTAGCTCTTCTTCCTGAGGTTGTCACAAGACCATAGCATGTTCCTAGGGTGTAGGGTTTAGTTTCTCCCTCTATCCTGAACAGATCAAAGAACTCAGGGCTAGCTAGGGAACGATTACTGTGGTCATCTAGAATAGCATACATTCTTATGGTCCTCTCTGGTTGTGCAGTAGGAAACACATCCACGAGGCAAATCTTAGAACAAGACTTACCGCACACAAGTCCGTCTCCACATACCTTTGTGCATCTGGGTGTGATGGTTGTGGTTTGTTGGTCGGCACTCTCGCAGCCTTGTTCGGAATGGGGCTTGTGCCAGCTAACTGGTTCTAAGTTCCGCCTGATTGGTCCCGGGTAGTGTTGAGCGAACAGTTCGAGAATAGTTCGGGTTCATACCGAATTTTGGGGTGTTTGGGACACTGACCCGAACCCGAACATTTTCAAAAAAGTTTGGGTTCGGGTTCGTTGTTCAGCGACTTCTTCCCGCTTTCTGAAGGGCCAAGTGCAGCATGTGACCCAGCCCCTATTTAAGCAGTAGTCATGTAGCGCCGCACGTCACACTGCTCTGATTAGTGTAGGGAAAGGACGCAGCTGCTGTGAGGGCGAGATTAGGCAGGGAAAAGTCAGCAAAAGCACCTAATGAAGTGATCGATCTACAGCTGTAAATGATTCAATCACTCTTTTTCTGGGGTGATCGGCAGCAATTTTGTGACCAGAACAAGCTGCCACCAAGTACATCAATCCATCAATACTAGTTTTTTTTTTTTTGCTATATCCTACATCAGGGGCTTGGCTGTGCTTATTGTCACCCCTAGAAACTCAGGATAGCAATTTCTATATCTTATTAAGGGGTTAAATACAATTGCCAAAATACCAATCCCCTAAATCTGGTGTTCTAGCTTTGTCTAGCCAAGTATAATACTGTCTGCTGTCCAGTGTCGGACTGGGGTACCTAGGGCCCACCAGTAAAATTTATTTTGGGGGCCCACCATATGGATACATTTAAATATAATAAATAATCTATCAAGTTTTGTATATGAACATAGGCTGGTTGAGGTGCTGTACATTGAATATTTGTATGTAGTGCAGTAAGTCTACTGTGTTATGTGCCACTTGTGCAGGGGGTGGGAGATTAGGGGCCCACTTTGCTCAGGGGCCCTCCGGGGGATTCCCCTGTACCCCTGTGGGCCAGTCCGAGCCTGTTGCTGTCTGGCAAAAGATAGATTATTTTCTGTGGTTAAATTCAATTGCCAACATAGCAATCCTCTAAATCTGGTGTCCCAGCACTGGCTGGCAAACAATAATAGTGTCCGCCAAAACATATATTTTGTTCTGGGATGAAATTCACTTGCCAAATAGCAATCCCCTAAATCTGGTGTCCCAGTACTGGCTGGCAAACTATAATAGTGTCCGCCAAAACATATATTTTGTTCTGGGGTGAAATTCAATTGCCAAAATAGCAATACCATAAATCTGGTGTCCCAGAAGTGGCTAGCCAAGTTTAATAGTGTCCGGCAAAGGATATATTTTGTTATGGGGTGACATTCAATTGCCAAAATAGCAATACCATAAATCTGGTGTCACAGCACTGGCTGGCAAACTATAATAGTGTCCGCCAAAACATATATTTTGTTCTGGGGTGAAATTCACTTGCCAAATAGCAATCCCCTAAATCTGGTGTCCCAGCACTGGCTGGTAAACGATAATAGTGTTCGCCAAAACATATATTTTGTTCTGGGGTGAAATTCAATTGCCAAAATAGCAATACCATAAATCTGGTGTCACAGCTGTGGCTGGCAAAGTATAATAGTGTCCGCCAAAACATATATTTTGTTCTGGGGTGAAATTCACTTGCCAAATAGCAATCCCCTAAATCTGGTGTCCCAGCACTGGCTGGCAAACTATAATAGTGTCCGCCAAATCATATATTTTGTTCTGGGGTGAAATTCAATTGCCAAAATAGCAAAACCATAAATCTGGTGTCACAGCTCAGGCTGGCAAATTATAATAGTGTCCGCCAAAACATATATTTTGTTCTGGGGTAAAATTCACTTGCCAAAATAGCAATACCCTAAATCTGGTGTCCCAGCAGTGGCTGGCCAAGTTTAATAGTGTCCGGCAAAGGATATATTTTGTTCTGGGGTGAAATTCAATTGCCAAAATAGCAATACCATAAATCTGGTGTTCCAGCAGTTACATGCCAAGTGTTACTCTGTACGTAAAAGGGTATATTTTGTTATGGGGTGAAATTCAATTGCCAAAATAGCAATACCATAAATCTGGTGTTCCAGCAGTTACATGCCAAGTGTTACTCTGTATGTAAAAGGGTATATTTTGTTCTGGGGTGAAATTCACTTGCCAATATAGCAATACCCTGAATCTGGTGTTCCTGCTGTTGCAGGCCAAGTGTTAATCTGTCCGTAAAAAGGTAAATTACACTCAAGGTGTATATACGAGTGCTGAGAGGGTCATCCTCATTCACTTCACACGCTACCATGCTTCTCCCATTGGATTTCTGTCCGTTAAAGGGTATATTACACAAAATGTTAAAATACAATTGCTGAAGGCATAATCCTACATATTTTTTCTCACGCTACTGTGCATCTCCAAGTGTAAATCTGTCCATAAAAGGATACCTTTCATCCAGGGCCTAAATACTAGCCCTAAAAGTGATATTACCCTAAATTAGTGGTTACTGCTGTGCCTGGATTAGTGTAATACGCTACATAAATAAATAGGCAGATAGTGTTAGGTGCCTGTAAAAAAAGGCCTGAATTTGAAATCAATATATTGGGCCAAATATCTTTTTTCTTATTGTGGTGCTTGGTGAACGGTAACAATGGGAAAACATCTAGTAAGGGACATGGACGCGTTCGTGGTGGTGTTAGTGTACCCTCTGGTGCTGGGAGAGGACGTGGCCATTCTGCCACAGCCACACGTCCTACTGAACCAACTACCTCAGGTTCCAGTACCCGCCAGAATTTACAGCGATATTTGGTGGGGCCCAATGCCGTTCTAAGGATGGTAAGGACTGAGCAGGTACAGGCGCTAGTCAATTGGGTGGCCGACAGAGGATCCAGCACGTTCATAACATTATCTCCCACCCAGTCTTCTGCAGAAAGCGCACAGGTGGCGACTGAAAACCAAGCCCATCAGTCTGTCACATCACCCCCATGCATATCAGGGAAACTGTCTGAGCCTCAAGTTATGCAGCAGTCTCTTATGCTGTTTGAAGACTCTGCTAGCAGGGTTTCCCAAGGGAATCCACCTAGCCCTTCCCCAGTGGTGGAAGACATAGAATGCACTGATGCACAACCACTGATGTTTCCTGATGATGAGGACATTGGAATAGAACCTCATCGCAGTCCGCACGTCTCTGATGATGACGAAACACAGGTGCCAACTTCTGCGTCTTTCTGCAGAGTGCAGACCAAACAGGAGGTCAGGGAGAAAGACTGTGTGGAAGACGATGCAGGGGATGATGAGGTCCTAGACCCCACATGGAATGAAGGTCGTGCCACTGACTTTCATAGTTCAGAGGAAGAGGCAGTGGTGAGACCGAGCCAACAGTGTAGCAAAAGAGGGAGCAGGGGGCAAAATCAGAACAGCCGCCGCCAAGAGAGTTCGTCTGCTACTGGACACCAGGGACTGAGCACCCCAAAGGCAGCTTCAAGGAGTTCCCTGGCATGGCACTTCTTTAAACAATGTGCTGACGACAAGACGCGAGTGGTTTGCACGCTGTGCCATCAGAGCCTGAAGCGATGCATTAACGTCCTGAACCTTAGCACAACCTGCATGACCAGGCATCTACTTGCAAAGCATGAACTGCAGTGGAGTAAACACCTTAAAAGCAAGGAACTCACTCTGGCTCACCCTGCTCCCTCTTCTGCTGCTGCCTCGGCCTCTTCCTCCGCCTCGGGAGGAATGTTGGCACCTGCCGCCCACCAAACAGAGGATATGCCACCGACAACACCACCTGCGTCACCAAGCATCTCCACCATGTCACACGGCAGCGTTCAGCTCTCCATCTCACAAACCTTGGAGAGAAAGTGTAAATTTCCTCCTAGCCACCCTCGAGCCCTTCCGCCGCCAAGGATCGCAGGGCATCATTCTTTGCCTCCTGTAGCCTCCTTCTCCTACGTGGCTTCCTCCTTCTCTGCTTCCATCAGCTCATCCAGTCAGCCATACACTTTCACCACCAACTTCAGCAAAGCCCGGGGTAAAAAACAGCAGGCCATTCTGAAACTCATATGTTTGGAGGACAGGCCCCACACCGCGCAGGAGTTGTGGCGGGGTATTGAACAACAGACCGACGAGTGGATTCTGCCGGTTGGCCTCAAGCCCGGCCTGATGGTGTGCGATAATGGGCGAAATCTCGTCGCAGCTCTGGGACTAGCCGGTTTGACGCACATCCCTTGCCTGGCGCAGGTGCTGAATTTGGTTGTGCAGAAGTTCATTCACAACTACCCCGACATGTCAGAGCTGCTGCATAAAGTGTGGGCCGTCTGTGCACGCTTCCGGCGTTCACATCCTGCCGCTCTTAGCCTGTCTGCACTACAGCGGAACTTCAGCCTTCCAGCTCACCGCCTCATATGCGACGTGCCCACCAGGTGGAACTCCACCTTGCACATGCTGGAGAGACTGTGCGAGCAGCAGCAGGCCATAGTGGAGTTTCAGCTGCAGCACGCATGTGTCAGTCGCACTACGGAACAGCACCACTTCACCACCAATGATTGGGCCTTCATGCGAGACCTGTGTGCCCTGTTGCACTATTTCAAGTACTCCACCAACATGGCCAGTGGCGATGACACCGTTATAAGCCTTACAATACCACTTCTATGTCTCCTTGAGAAAACGCTTAGGGCGATGATGGAAGGAGGTGGCCCAGGAGGAGGAGGAGGATAAGGATGAGGGGTCATTTTAGCACTTTTAGGCCAGTCTGTTAGAAGTGGCTCAGAGGGAGGTTTTTTGCAACAGCAGAGGCCAGGTACAAATGTGGCCAGCCAGGGCCCACCACTGGAGGATGAGGAGGTTCACAGCGGGGTGGCACCCAACACAGCTCAGGCCCATCACTGGTGCGTGGCTGGGGGGATACGGAGGACGATGACGATACGCCTTCCACAGAGGACAGCTTGTCCTTACCTCTGGGGAGCCTGCCACACATGAGCGACTACATGCTGCAGTGCCTGTGCAACGACAGCAGAGTTGCCCACATTTTAACGTGTGCGGACTACTGGGTTTCCACCCTGCTGGATCCCCGGTACAAAGACAATGTGCCCACCTTACTTCCTGCACTGGAGCGTGATAGGAAGATGCGCGAGTACAAGCGCACGCTGGTAGACGCGCTCCTGAGAGCATTCCCAAATGTCACAGGGGAACAGGTGGAAGCCCAAGGCGAAGGCAGAGGAGGAGCAAGAGGTTGCCAACGCAGCTGTGTCATGGCCAGCTCCTCTGAGGGAGGGTTAGTATGGCAGAAATGTGGAAAAAGTTTTGTCTCCACGCCACAGCTAACTGCACCACCACCTGATACGGAACGTGTTAACTGACTGATGGTTCGGCCCCATTCAACTTCTGGGTCTCCAAATTGTCCACGTGGCCAGAGTTAGCATTTTATGCCTTGGAGGTGCTGGCCTGCCTGGAGGCCAGCGTTTTGTCTGAACATGTATTCAGCACAGCAGGGGGCGTCATTACTGACAAAAGCAGCCGCCTGTCCACAGCCAAAGTGGACAAGCTGACGTTCATAAAAATTAACCAGGGATGGATCCCACAGGACCTGTGCCTCCCTTGTGCAGAATAGACATTTATAACTGCCTCCCCCTCAACCATGTATTCTTGTACTCCGGGGCACTTCTTTATTGAATCCTCATTTTTTTAACTTTACCATGATCTTGCGGTGCAACCCAAAGTTGAATGATCCTCTCCTCTGTCTGGGTGCTGGGGCCAAAATAACTGAAAGTGGCCTTCTCCAGTGGTGGGTGAAATGACACATGATTCCTTGCTGTGGGACCTCTCTCCTCTGTCTGGGTGCTGGGTCCGAAATAACTGAAAGTGGCCTTCTCCAGTGGTGGGTGATATGACGCATGATTCCTTGCTGTGGGACCTCTGTCCTCTGTCTGGGTGCTGGGCCGAAATAACTGAAAGTGGCCTTCTCCAGTGGTGGGTGATAAGACGCCTTATTCCTTGCTGTGGGACCTCTCTCCTCTTTCTGGGTGCTGGGCCAAAATAACTGAAAGTGGCTCTCTCCAGTGGTGGGTGATATGACGCATGATTCCTTGCTGTGGGACCTCTCTCCTCTGTCTGGGTGCTGGGCCGAAATAACTGAAAGTGGCCTTCTCCAATGGTGGGTGATATGACGCCTTATTCCTTGCTGTGGGACCTCTCTCCTCTTTCTGGGTGCTGGGCCAAAATAACTGAAAGTGGCCCTCTCCAGTGGTGGGTGATATGAAGCATGATTCCGTGCTATGGGACCTCTCTCCAATTGATATTGGTTAATTTTTATTTATTTTATTTTATTTTAATTTATTTCCCTGTCCACATTTGTTTGCAGGGCATTTACCTACATTTTGCTGCCTTTTGCAGCCCTGTAGCCCTTTCCTGGACTATTTTACAGCCTTTTTAGTGCCTAAAAGTTCGGGTCCCCATTGACTTCAATGGGGTTCGGGTTCGGGAGAAGGTTCGGGTCGAGTTCGGATCCCGAACCCGAACATTTTCGGGAAGTTCGGCCGAACTTCTCAAACCCGAACATCCAGGTTTTCGCTCATCTCTAGTCCCGGGTGAACAGCGGACACATGTACATCACTATTACATTCAGAACACTTGACTGAAACCTTACAGTCTCTGGCGAAGTGCTTAGTGGATGCACAGCATCTGAAGCAGATATCATGACTCCTTAGTAACTCCTTTTGTTCCTCAAAGGGCTTTGCTATGAAGACACAGCATTTCCTTAAAGGATGTGGTTTATCATGGATAGGGCACTGATGATTGGGTTCCTTAGGGCTTTCATTTCCATTGTTAGTAGTGGGCACAACCCCTGTCTTTTTTCCTGAAATTTGACCTTTAGGGATCCCCTGTCTGGGACTGAAAGTCTCGTTTCTCTGTTTAGTAGAGCCAAAGATATTGGTTCCCAAGGTGTTAAAGCTCGGATCGTTTTTAGCTCTAGCCAAGTCCTTGATGAACTTACACATGAATGAAAATGGTGGAAAGGGAGCACAATGTTGCTCCTTGTATTTTGAACCTGTTGTTGACCATTGTTCTTTAATATTGAGGGGTAACTTCTCCACGATCAGGCCCACACCATGAGAGGTATCAAGAAAGCTAAGACCTGGTAGCTGCGGGTCTCCCTTGATGATCTCAATCTCAAGAAGAAGGTTGCTTAATTCCTGGAACCCTCGGCGGTCTGTATTGGATAATTCAGAAAAGTTGAATAGTTGTTTAAATAAGGCACGTTCAACTACTTCTGAGCAGGCGTGTGTCTGCTCTAATCCTTCCCATGCAAGACGAAGGCCTTTGACTGGTTTGTAGATATGAAGGGTTTTCAGTCTCTTAACACAGTTTGACGACAATGGACCTAACCATCTAATTAGTAAATCAAGTTCTTGCATAGGCGGTACACCAAGGGTTTGAACTGTTGTCTTGAAGGTGGCCTTCCAACTTCTATAGTTCTCTGGGCAATCATCAAAGTTTGTAAGGCTAGTACTGATGAGTTACCTGAGGGTCAGGTACTTAGCGATTTCTGATGCGTAATTTCTTTCCTGCAATATGGCGATGGGAACTTCTCCCTCTCTGTGGTTGTTGGCACCATCTGATACCCTATGTTTGGGGATTGGAAGATGGAATGGAATCGCAGCTGGGTTGAACATAAATGAAGGCTTCACATCTGGTAATGTTGACGCCAGCGTCTTGGTTGCAATGTAACTAGCCTCAGAAGGTTTTAATGTGATTTCATGAGCTTGAAGTGGCTTGGTCTCTAATGGCGCCTGAAATACTGTGCAAGGTGCCAGTGGTTTGAAAGAAAGAGAAATTTACACTGGACTGGGGTCAACTGTATAGTTGTCAGCTGCCTCTTTTTCTACTGCATGAGTTCAGCAGGCTGGCGTGCAGAGCCCAAATCTTATGGTGCAAATGTATTGACTATGCTTTGGTCTAGGACGAATTGCAGGGTACGGCCTTCTGAGCAATTAGATATCTTGGACATACTGTAGGATGATAAGCTGCTTCTTCTTCAGCAGCTTCTTCAAGAACTCTAAGTTCAGCCATGGCATATGCTTCTTCCCTTTCCTTCTGAAGGACCTCCAACTCAGCTTCGGCCTTTGCTTTGGTTGCTTGCGCCTTAGCCTGTATAGCTACTTGATTAGCTTGGGATTGGGCTTGTGTCTCTGTGACTTGTGCCTTAATGGCTGTTTCCTTTACAATGCATTGAGCTTGTACCTTCGCTGCTTCCACTTTTGCGCGTGCCAACACCAATGAGGTACTCAGCGAAGAGTGCTGTTAGTGAGACCTTAGTGATGAGGACTGAGCAATAGATTTCGAGGAAAGGGATGAAGCCTTGGAGTGCCTTGAAAAGTTAGAATGGCGGGACGCAGTTTCATATTGTTGTGATATCTTGTCCTCGACTTGACTGCCATAAATCTGCTATATCTTTCATCATTAAGTGCAGTGTGGGTCTTTAATTCTAGGATGAATATCTCTGAGTTGAGTTTTGATAACAGAGAAGAATATTTTTCAGACAGTCTCTTATAACCATCATAGGTCTTATTCAATTTTGTACATATGGCCTTTAATTGATCTTCGTTATAGCCTGATCCATGTGCTGCATCCATACATTGTTTAGTCTTTTCCCACAAACTAGACAAATTTTTGCATACCTCCATTTTGTCGGTTAGAAGGGCCTCTTTCATTTTTAATGAGGGCTTAGAAATCCTTCTAGCTGTGTCCTGCATTTCCATCTGTAACACAGCAGCGACCTCTAGTGGTGGTTCAATCTTTTAATAGCTTACAGCAGGAAGACCATATTTACCTCAGAAAACAGGCTGAATACCTAGCTTGAATGAAACTGCAATTGCTAGAAGCTTCTGCGATCCTAGTGAATGCAGTACTGAGCAGTATAAGATATTACCCTCTACTTTAGCATAACAGGAGACAAATGATGATGGGTATTACTTGGAGGAGGAGAATATTAATTTCTTAGCGGAAGAAGGAGAGTACTACTGTGGCATTTCAAAATGTCAGCTTTATACAATCACGCATCTGTGAGGTGACTTGTTGAATCAGACATTCTCCACTTACAGTTTACGCATCAGACACCCAGGAGTTAATCAAATACTGTTTAATCCAGAGATTGTATTACAAGATATGCAGGGAATCCAGATGGTAAAAGAATTATGCCAACAATATTCTCCTTGATAAGAAGATGAGATACTACTCAGATTCTCCTAAGAATTAGAGCACACACTAATAGCAATGCATGACTGGGAAAACAGGAAGTGGCTAGACTGAACCAACTAGAAGCTGAAACAGAAAGAGGAGGAGAAGAGAGGATCATACCAATACACAATGCAAGATACTGAAACAGAACAGTGTATGATACGCCGTTGAAAAAGCTGTTCAGGCGAAACGATCGTCGGGTGGTGTACTCTGGTCTGTATATGTTATGTTGTAATTTGGAGGGAATGCACTTTGCTGCCTGGGGTTATGCTTTGGCACTTTTTGCACTTTATTATTGATACTACCTCATTTATTAGCTCATGGTCCATGGCAGCATAGTGCTTATCTGGATCTCCATTTTTTATTGCATTCAAACTGACCATTGTATATTTTTTAGGGAGGTTTTTCTCCAGTCTCTGATGCACATTTATGTATTGTCATTGTCCTTTGTTTATTGTGTATTGATTTTTATATGAATTCAATAAAATTATAATGATTATAATCATGGAATGGTCTGGATAGTCGGTGTATTAATCTTATATTGTGTGGTTAATATTCACAAAGTGAGGAATATATCGCGAAAATGGTATAGCGGGCACTTAAAACATGGGGAGTTGTATAAAAGCATATTAATCAAAATTATAGTGATTCTTCAGACAGAGACTTATATACTGTACTACCTACTCATACTGCGCCTCAGTGTCCAGCTCCATTCCTCAGTCTGCCGCTTTGTCTGTGTGCACAGCAGTTGTTATGATTGCTATATTATGTCGCTGCTCTCCCTTCCACACCCCCCACCCACCCTGGTGTGTACAGCGGCTACTAGTATCCATATAAACATATGTATATTCAGATTGTTACACCAGGGTGGGGGTCGAGATTATTCTATTATTGTGAAAAATCGGCAATTTGTAGATGATCGAAGATGTAGAATATTTCACTATCTTCGTTAATGACGAATACAAAGATAACAAATATAGCGCTATATTCTCTATCTTCGTTAATTTGAGCAAGCCAACAATAGAAAACCAGTTCTATGTTGGTTGCGCTATGCGAATATTTCATTATATTATTCGCATTGCGAATAGAGCTGATTCCCAATGGTCGGATTGCTTGAATAACGAAGCTAACCAATATCAAATATAGCACTATATACGTTATCTTCCTTAAGAAATTATCGCATGCCGAACAGTGATGGTCACACGATCGCGAAGCTATTACGTTCCCTTAATGTAATAATCGGGAATTCGAATATAAAGATTGCTTTCACCCAGCTTAACCCGTTTTAAGTTGAATTCGATTTCTTCCTTGCCCAAGCAAGAAGCATGGTGAAAGCAATCTTTATATTCGAATTCACGATTATTACATTAGGCAAACTTAATGATAGCGTAATTGCGCGATCGTATGACATCATCCTTCCTGTCACATCCCGTTTTTCACTTTCGCTTTTTCGAGGAACTTGACTGGAAATTTTCGGAACAAAAAAATGGTGTGAACGTTCTTTAAAGAGGATGAGTTTGAATTTTTGATCACAGTAAGTAATATTTTATAACAGCAGTGTAATAATACATATTGCATGCATAGCGAAACAATATTTTGCAACACTCGATCTACCTATAAATTGTTTATCTGTAAATGTAAAATATTCGGGGACCTTTAGATGACACCCACAGGTCCTCCATAAGTGTCATCCACAGGTCCCCCAAAAGTGTCATCCACTGGTCCTCCATAAGGCCCCTTTCACACGAGCGAGTTTTCCGCGCGGGTGCAATGCGTGATGTGAACGCAAAGCATCCGCACTGAATCCTGACCCATTCATTTCAATGGGTCTGTGTACATGAGCGTTTTTTTTCATGCATCACTTGTGCGTTGCGTGAAAATCGCAGCATGTTCTATATTCTGCGTTTTTCATGCCCTATGCCATAGAAGTGAATGGGGCTGCGTGAAAAACGCATTGCATCCGCAAGCAGGTGCGGGTGCGTTGCGTTTTTCACTGATGGTTGCTAGGAGATGTTGTTTGTAAACCTTCAGTTTTTTATCACGCGCGTGAAAAACGCATCAAAGCGCATTGCACCCGCACGAAAAAAACTGAACAACTGAACGCAATCGCAGGCAAAACTGAATGGCTTTGCCTGTGAAATCGCACTGTTTTCCCTGAACGCATCCGCAACGCATCCGGACCTAATCCGGACACGCTCGTGTGAAAGAGGCCTAAGTGTCATCCACAGGTCCTCCATAAGTGTCATCCACAGGTCCACCATAAGAGTTATCCACAGATCCCCTAGAGCAGTGTTCCTCAATTCCAGTCCTCCGGGCCCACCTGCGGGTCATGTTTTCAGGATTTCCTTAGTATTTAGCAGGTGATATAATTAGTGTCAGTGCATCAGGACTCACCTCAGGTACTCATTCTGTGGGATATTCTCAAATCATGACCTGTAGGTGGGCCCTGAGGACTGGAGTTGAGAAACACTGCCCTAGAGACACTCTGCTAGCACTGCAGTGGGGAGAGAGGAGGAGGGGACACTCAGGGCAGGCCGGTGCAGTCACTCTGCTGCTTTCTCTAATACTCCGGCCCCGCTCATATATACCGCATTCATGTAATGTTTAAATCTCTGTAAAAGTATCCGCAAACCGGCGGTAGTTGGAACCGTACTTGCTGACTACTGTAGTGCACGCACTCCCCGGCAGCTTAATCTCGACCTCCGTCATGAGCCTCCTGCCTCTGCTGCCTGTTCCTCCCACTTTATGAATGAAGGAGGCAGGAGGCGCATGACGGAGGGCGAGATTGTTACACCAAGGTGGGGGTTGAGATTATTGCGAAAAACGGCGATGAAATAATGCGAATCTTCTATCACCTGAATATCGTTTTTTAGAATATTCGTTATTTTTTTCCATCTGAAGTCATAATTCCTCCCTGCTTAAGTTGCTTTTGGGCCAATAATTGTCCACACTAAATTGGAAAAAATGACGAATATTCTGAAAAACGAACATATAGCACTATATTCTAGAGCTATATATCCGTGTTTCAGAAGATTCGCATTACGCGAATATTACATTGCCGATTTTCGCATAAGAATTTTTTTTTTCCAATTTAATGTGAACCGTCATTGGCCCAAACGCAACTTACGTAGGGGGGAATCATGACTTTAGATGGGAAAAGATGGCGAATATTCTAAAAAAAGAATATATAGCACTATTCTAGTGCTATATATTCGGGTGTTAGAATATTCGCGTTACGTGAATATTTTGTTGCCGATTTTTCGCAATAATAGAATAGATTGAGATATTATGTCGTAGCAACCCCCCCCCCCCCCCACCCTAGTGTGTACGGCTGCCTATAGTATCTACATAAACATATGTATATTCAGATTGTTATCGCGGCTATGCGGCTCCATCACCAATACTGACTGCTGTTCCATGTGCCACCTGGTGTTTATAGACCAAAATTGAACCCAGATTTTTTGGAATTGGATAACGCCCTGCGCTCACACGATTCTGATGGGAGGGCTAGCGATGATACAACTGTACATGTTGGCCAGGCCTTGTGAGCAGGAGAGGGCAGTTGTGGAATACCAGCTGCAACATGGTTGTCGCCTTTCGAATCAACTGCCACTATTCAGAAGCGAGGATTGGGCATTGATGTCAGACCTCTGTGAGGTTTTAAACTTTCATGAATCCACACAGATGGTTAGTGGCGATAACGCTATTATCAGTGCAACCATTCCACTGCTGTGTCTACTCAAACAATCGCTGCTTACAATTAAGGAGGACGCTCTGAATGTGGCAGATGAGGAAATGGTGGAGGACATTACACAGCCAGACCACTCACAGTTCGTCTTCTGAGCCGAAATTGGACCATGAAGAGGAGGAGGAGCTGGAGACAGTTGCCTCTGCTACAGAGGGTAGTACCCATGGAACTTTAATTCCACCTGTGCAGCGTGGATGGGCAGAAGAGGAGGAGGAGGAGGCCGAGGAGATGGAGACTTGAGAGTCATCCTGATGTTGACATCGACGTCTTGCCTGTTGGTACTCTGGCACACATGGCTAAATTCATGTTAGGCTGCCTTTCCCGCGACCCTCACGTTATACGAATTTTAGATAACACGGATTACTGGGTGATCACCCTTCTAGAACCACACTCCAAAGAGAACTTCTTATCTCTTATTCCTGTGGTGGAGAGGACAAGTAAAATGGTGCAATACTAGAAGTTACTTGTTGAGAGATTGCTCCAAAATTTTCCATCTGACAACGTGGCCGGCAGAGTCCTTACTTCCTTAGGCAACCGAGGAAGGGAGACAAGGGGAACAAACAGCAGTTCCAACAAAGGCAGGGCAACACTCACCAGGGCATGGGGCACTTTCATGACACCCCGCCAGCAACCTCACCCTGAGGCCTCTTGCACACGACCGTATGGCTTTTTCAGTGTTTTGCGGGCCGTTTTTTTTTTTATCCGTTTTTCCGTTTTTTGCTTCCGTTGTGTTTTCGTTTCGGTTCCGTTTTTCCATTCCATTTTTCCATATGGCATATACAGTATACAGTAATAACAGAAAAAATTGGGCTGGTCTTAAAATAGATGGTTCCGCAAAAAACGGGACGGATACGGAAGACATACGGATGCACTTCTGTATGCTTTCCTTTTTTTTGCGGACCCATTGACTTGAATGGAGCCACTGAACGTGATTTGCGGACAAGAATAGGACATGTTCTATATTTAAACGGAACGGAAAAACAGAAATGGAAGGCATACGGAGACACTTCAGTATTTTTTGCGGTCCCATTGAAGTGAATGGTTCAGTATACTGTCAGTATACTGAACTGAAAAAACGGCCAGTATACGGTGCGCAAAATACTGTCGTGTGCATGAGGCCTGAAGCGCGGTCTAGTGCTCCAAGGAGGGAAAGTTTTGGAAGATGGTGAAGGAATACATAGCAGACAGTGTCAGGGTCTTAAATGATCCCTCAGTGCATTACAACTTCTGGGTGTCCAAGCTGGACACGTGGCACGAACTTGTGCTCTATGCCTTGGAGGTGCTGGCCTGCCCTGCTGCCAACGTTTTATCTGAGCGTGTATTTAGTGATGCTGGTGGCATTATGACAGATAAGCGTATCCGCTTGTTCACTGGCAATGCTGACAGGTTGACTCAGATACCAATAAACAAGGCATCGATTGCCCGTGACTTCTCAACTCCACCAGAGGAGAGCCGAGCTGATGATGAACATAAAGGCAATTTCAATCTTTCTTTTAAAATGTACTCAATCTACTGTAGTGTATTCCCATGCACCTTTTGCCATGCACCTGTTTTCTCCTCCTCCTCATCCAGATTGTATATATTCACTCCACTCACATTTTTTAATAGGGTCAGCTCAAATGCAGGCCCTCAACCACTCATATATGGTGGCGCAGTACCTTGCAGATAAAAAAGTCATTTAATTTTTACCCTTTAATATAATTGCAGTTGCCTGCCAGTGTGTGTCAGGCCCACTGACTGTACTGTGCCCACTGCCAGTGCCCACCACTCATATAGGGTGGCACAGTACCTTGCAGATAAAACAGTCATTACATTTTTACCCTTTAATATAATTGCATTTGCCTGCCAGTTTGTGTCAGGCCCACAGACTGTACTGTGCCCACTGCCAGTGCCCACCACTCATATTGGGTGGCACAGTACCTTGCAGATAAAACAGTCATTACATTTTTACCCTTTAATATAATTGCATTTGCCTGCCAGTTTGTGTCAGGCCCACAGACTGTACTGTGCCCACTGCAAGTGCCCACCACTCATATTGGGTGGCACAGTACCTTGCAGATAAAAAATAATTTAATTTTTACACTTTAATATAATTGCATTTGCCTGCCAGTTTGTGTCAGGCCCATAGACTGTACTGTGCCCACTGCCAGTGCCCACCACTCATATTGGGTGGCACAGTACCTTGCAGATAAAAAAGTCATTTTAATTTTTACCCTTTAATCTAATTGCAGTTGCCTGCCAGTGTGTGTCAGGCCCACACTGTCCTCAAGTCCTCAAACACTCATCTGCTGTAAGGACAGCGTCCTGACAGCACCCCAAAAAGCCTTTTTTAGGGCTGGTCCATCAGTCTGCTTTTATTTATTTTTTCTATATATATATTTCAGTTGCCTGCCCGTGTGTGAGAGGCCGCAGGCCCACAGACTGTACTGTGTGCACACCACTCATATACGATAGAACAGTACCTTGCAGATAAAAAAGTCATTTAATTTTTACCCTTTAATATAATTGCAGTTGCCTGCCAGTGTGTGTCAGGCCCACAGACTGTACTGTGCCCTCTGCCCACCACTCATATAGTGTGTCACAGTACACTGCACAGCGCACGCGCAGTGACCTAAAATTCAAACGAAGCGGACCGAGCATGGGTCTTTTTCCATCTCCTGTTTCCAAAAATCTATTCACTACACTAGCCCTGGCCCTGATAAGGGACAAAACAGAGATTAAACTGATAGGAATAATACTTAGTTAACACTAGTTGCATTGGTGGCAAATTCAATTGCAAGTGCCCATAATTAGAAGGATAGGTAAAGCAGGAACAGCCGGCGCTCGCCGCTAGCAGCTTGCGACGGGAAGGAGCAGACGCTCCACGTGACCAGAAGTAAATCCCGGCAGAAGCTGTGATTCTTTAGAGAGATATTCTTTTTTATTCTTCAAGTATAGATGCTTCAAATATAACGCGTTTCGGCAAATAGCCTTTATCAGACAAGTCTGATAAAGGCTATTTGCCGAAACGCATTATATTTGAAGCATCTATACTTGAAGAATAAAAAAGAATATCTCTCTAAAGAATCACAGCGTCTGCCGGGATTTACTTCTCATAATTAGAAGGAAGCGAACAGAGCAAGCTTTTTTCTCTATCTCCCCATGCAAGGATTCAATTCAATACACATCCCCTGATAAGGGACTTAACAAAGATTAAAATGGTAAGAATAGTAGTTCACACTATTTGTATTGGTGGCACAGTAGTGCCCCAAATTGGAAGTAAGAGGACCGACCAATCATCTTTTTCCATCTCCCGGTTCCTAAAATCTAGTCGATACATGGCCCCTGATAGGGGACATAACAGGGATTAAACTGATAGGAATAGTACTACTTAACACACCACTCATATAGGGTGGCACAGTACATTGCACGGCGCACACTCAGTGCCCCAAATTGGAAGGAAGAGGACCGACCAACCATCTTTTTCCATCTCCCGGTTCCTAAAATCTATTCCATACACTGGCCCCTGATAGGGGACAAAACAAAGATTAAACTGGTTAGAACAGATAATTTTTTAATTTAAAAAAAAGAGTACAGCCTCTGCGGAGCTGGGTATTTTTTGGCGGTGTTACTGAACGCTCATGCACAATGGCTGTAGGCTCATGCGTCCTTTTGCGGAGGTGACAAATCTGCTCAGTCAAACCCAAGGCAAGATATTCGACCTCATCCCATATGCGTTTTTTCTGGAGCGTGCCCTGCGAAGAGTGCTGGATCAGGCCGTAGATGAGCATGAAGAGGAAGAGTTGTGGTCACCATCACCACCAGAAGCAGCCTTGTTGTCGTCGATTGCTGGACCTGCGGCAACACAGAGAGAGGAGTCTGAAGAAGAGGAGTCAGAGGAGGAAGGTGGCTTTGAGGAGGTGGAAGACCAATCACAGCAGGCATCCCAGGGGGCTTTTTATCACCTTTCGGGGACCCTTGGTTTTGTATGTGGCTGGGAGGAGGAAGAGACCCTCAATGACGTCAGTGAGGACAAGGAACGGGACATGGCTAGCTTGGTATCCAACCTTGTGCAGATGGGGAGTTTGCGGTTGTGCAAATGGACTGTTTGCGGTTGTTTGCGGTACGTTAAACTGGGGGTTTGGTCTGTCAAAGTTTGGTCTGTCACTGGGAAGCGGGCATAACCCTAACACTACCTGATCGATACCACATCATACCTGATCGTATACACACACTGGATGTTTTAAAGCATGTTATTCCAAACAATTTAGAAATGTTAGGTGATTTATGCCCTTTATGGATTAAAACTCGACTCTGCGTCAACTACGTAATTTTCCATGGGAGTTTTGCCATGGATCCCCCTCCGGCATGCTACAGTCCAGGTGTTAGTCCCCTTGAAACAACTTTCAACTTGCATATTTTTGTCAGTCTGCAAAAATGGCATACAACTCGGACAACATGGTTCCCAGCAGCGACCTGGGAGTCCGAGATGCATCCAGACATCATCCCCATGCTGTTCCCTTACCCATTTCGGTGGTGTTTCTGTCACTTTCTGACCTTTTCCAATGGATCAGAGCAGGGGGTGCCTGTTTGTCTCCCATTGACTTCCATTATACTCGGGTGTTCGGCCGAGCACTCGTATATAGCAATGTGTTCGGGCCGAACACCGGAATACTTTTGTGCTCGGTCATCACTAATTATATTATTTATTTATATACAACTATTTACTTAAACTGATATGTTTATAAAGCTGACAGATCCCCTTTAACATCATATTATATATATATATATATATATATATATCATAGGCGTGCGCAACCTATTGCATTAGGGTGTGCACCCTAAAGCACAAACACACACACCGCGCGCACGTGTATGTATGTCTATATATATATATATATATATATATATATATATTATATACACATACACACACACATATATACACAAATACACTCTGCATTCAAACAGACCCACACTCATATAATTATAAATATAAACAAACATTTAGTTATATTACCCCGCCCTGTATAATTTACCTTGATTTATTATATAACTGAGGGGTATCAGGGTACCTTATACAGGGCAGGGTAATATAACTGAGGAGGGCTATCAGGGTAAATTATACAGGGGGTAATATAGCTAAGGGGTATCAGGGTACATTATACAGGGGTTATATAACTGAGGAGTGCTATCAAGGACATAATACAGGGGTAATATAAGTTATATTACCCCTGTATAATGTGTGATAGCCCTCCTCAGTTATATTACTCCTCATATACCCTGATACCCCTAGTTATATTACCCCCTGTATAATTTAGCCTGATACCCCTCAGTTATATTATATTACTGAGGGGTATCCGGGTAATACAGGGGACAACTGAGGAAGGGTAGCACTGTGGGACAGGGTACATACTTCTTTTTTATAATGCGTGACAGGGTACATTATACAGGGGAGTAGGGACAACTGAGGAGGGGCAGCAGTAGCACTGTGGGACAGGGTACATAACATACTTCTTTTTTATATGCGTTATATAACCGTATGGATGGGTCCCAGACTGGAGCAGCTGGACAGTGGGCACCAAGTTCCTAGTTCCCTTCCAACATATCACGTTGTGCGGGGCACGCAACGTTACATGACGTCAACTCAGCCTGCGCAGCACGCACAGCTCTCTGCCTCCGCCGGGTCCACCCCCCTATGTGAATACTAGCCGCCACCTGCCCGCAGCCAGGTATTGTAAATTAGTTTACATTGCGGCGGGCGGCGGCGGCCAGCGTAACAGACAAGAGAATCAGCCGGGGGGACACCCAGGAGCTGGAGGTGACAAACCTATTAGGGTGTGCCCAGGCACACCTGGCACACCCCCTGCGCACGCTTATGATATATATATATATATATATATATATATATATATAGTCTATTCTCCTAATCTTTATAATTTTGTAATGCTCTACATTGAAAATGCAGACTGAATTTGTAATTTTGAATTTAATATATCTATTCCAGTAAAAAAATAAGTATAAAAATAAATAAATACAATTTACAAAGAACTGTTATTATTTTGTTTCTGCTTCCTATGTTCTGATCCATAGAGAAAAATGAGGTTTAATTATTCAGTTGTAGGTTGTTAAATTTAATTGCCCTTAAGGCAGCGTCTTTCATAGTGTGATCACACCTGCTTCTGGGAACACAAGCTCGGAAAGATTCTTTTACAATGTATTTAGCAACTCAACTTTATCAGGTTAAAGCAAATATTTATGAACTGACATTTTTTTTTTTTTATTCTATCTTTTGCTTGCTCAATGTATCTAGTTATGTATTTCATATTCAAGTCACACAGGTGATTTCCTCTGCATATTCTTGAAATATCAAACTGAGGGAGTAGATTGTACACTTGAGTTGGTAAACATGTATTATCATATATATTGAATATATTGTACACACGCATACATATATTAAGGAGCTTTCTCTTAAAATAAGAGAATAAGAATGCCATATGTAAATAAAAAAGTATTACTCTCTAAATAGTATATGTAAAAAAATCAAATGAGTAATTTTCTAAGGAGGACTCTCATTGAAAATATAAATATGGCCATAAATAAAAAATAGAAGAATCAGAAGTTATATGGCTGGGATGCAAAACTCAGACTATGCCCACTCAGAGCTTAGCTAAATATATTTATTAAAATTAATGTCTGCTATGCAGTTTTGAGGGCCGTCCGTCATTTCTAAGTTATTTCTTAGTATATCTGTATTGGAGTGCTCAATTATGTAATTCTGGAAGATAGCCCTAAGGCCTCTTGCACACGACAATGTGCTGGCCGGGCCCGTGCTGTGGACCTCAAATTGCGGTCTGCAATGCACGGGCACCGACCGTGGGGCAGCCACATGCGGATCGCAGACCCATTCACTTGAATGGAATCCGAGATCCATCAACCCCGAAAAAGATAGAACAAGTTCTAATTTTTTGCTGAACGGAAACACAGAATGGAATCCCACAGAAGAGCTCCGTATTGCTTCAGTCAGGTTCGGTTCCGAGCTTCTGTTCCGCACCGCATCTTCGTATTTGCGGACCCATTTAAGCGAATGGGTCCGCATCCGTGATGCAGAATGCACACAGCCGGTGCTCTGTGTATTGTGGACCCACCGTATGCAAGAGGCCATGTGTAAGAGACCTTAGACAGTGTTCCCTCGAATACAATTAGACTGTAAGATTACACCAGTAGAACTTTCTTTCATGCTATTTTTGAAAAATGCATATATTTGTACAGTGCCACAGAGCATGATGGTATTACAGCATTAAGCCGTAGGGTATCAGGGTCACAAATCCCAGCGCCGTACAGCTACGGCGCTCTGATCGGGCTGGCGTAGGAGGCTGCCTTTCATGAGAGCCTATGAGATTTAGCCCCCTGGATCTCACAGGCAGTGTAATACACTTACAGCCAATGCATTACAATACAGAAGTATTGTAATGTATTGTAAAGGGGATCAGACCCCCAAAAGTTGAAGTCCCAGAGTGGGACAAAAAAAAAAGTGAAAAAAGGAGCTAATAAATAAAAGTTTAACAACATTTTTTTTTAAGTTTCAAGTAAAAAAAAAGAAAAAAAAAGAAAGAGTCCTTTTCCCAAAATAAAGAAAAAAAAAATTGGGAAAAATTGGGAAAAAAAGAAAAGTAGACATATTAGGTATTGCCGCATCCGTATCGACCGGCTCTATAAAAATACACATAATCCACCCCGTCAGGTGAACGCCGTAAAAATAAATAAATAAAAAATGGTGTCAAAAAAGCCATTTTCTGGTCACCTTGCCTCACCAAAAGTGTAATACCAAGTGATCAAAAAGTCTTAAAAGTCTTCTTCAAAAAATGAGCCCCTAACTAAGACAATTGCCCAAACAGTAAAAAAAGATTGCTCTCAGAAAACGGCAACACAAAATCAAGATTTTATTCTGTTCAAAAATGATTTCACTGTGTAAAACTTAACAAAAATAAAAATGATAGGCATATTAGGTATCTTCATATCCGTAACAACCTGCTCTATAAAAATATCACATTATATGCCCTCTCAGGTGAACGCTGTAAAAAAAAAAAAAAAATGATGCCAAAACAGCCATTTTTTTCACCTTGCCTCACAAAAAGTGTAATACCAAGTGATCAAAAAGTCTTATGTACCCCACAATGGTACCAATCAAAAAATGGCCTCCACATAAGACAATCACTTAAAAAATTAAAATCAATGGCATCCATAAACCAATTCATCAAAATCTGCGCTGCAAAAGCCATATGGCACTCTTTCCATTGTGAGTCCTTCCATGACCCACCACAGCAGTTTTCCACCACATATGGGGTGTTGCCGTATTCAGGAGAAAATAGTTAACAAATTATGGGGTGCTTTTTCTCCTGTTACCCCTTGTGAAAATGAAAAATTTTGGGCTAAAGCAGCATTTTACTGGAAGAAACAAAACTTTTCATTTTTACAGCCAAGTGTTTCCAAATTCAGTAAAACGCTTAGGGGGTCAAAATGCTCAATACTCCCCTTAATATATTATTTAAGGTGTGTAGTTTACAAAATGGGGTCACTTTTTGAGGGTTTCCACTGTAGGGGTACGTCAGGGTCTCTTCAAATACAAAATGGTGCCTGAAAACCATCATAGCGAAATCTGCCTCTAAAATCCATATGGCACTCCTTTTCTTCTGACCGCGCCACGTGTTCATAGAGCAGTTTATCACCACATATGGGGTTGATTTGCATATGTATATATGTCTAAGATATGCATATATACATATATATTTGTCATAAAGGCCCACTGGCCCCTGGTATTGCCCATACGCACAGGTAGGTGAGTGTTAGGTCCCGAGCTACTTAAGAAACCTTGGCGTGGTGCTCGGGCTTAGACATATCCTCCACAGCAGGATATGTTAACTAATCTCTCAATTTGAACATCAGTTTGAGGGCTTAGTAATACCGCAGTGTGCACCTGTCTTGTCATTTGTTATTGTTTCATTGTCATGAAAGGACAAGTTTCTCTGCAGACTGCCTGATTTTGTCGTTGAGAATCCTCATGTATTGCATTTTTTTCATGGTGCTGTTTACTGTGATTAGGTTCCCTGGTCCATTGGCTGAAAAACTTCCCCAAAGCATAAGGTTCCCACCACCATGTTTGACAATGGGGATGGTGTTATTTGGAAACATTATGAAGGAAACATCATTGTGACCAAACAATTCAATTCTTGTTTCATCTGACCATAACACAGAAGACCAGAAGTCTTCTTCTTTGTCCAGATGAGCTTTTGCAAAGGCCAAGCGAGCTTTTGTGTGCCTTATGTGGAGAAATGGCGTCCTCTTTGGTCTGCATCCGTGGAACCCAGCAGTGTGCAGTGTTCGTTGGATTGTCTGCCTTGAGACATTGCCACCAGCAGAGCCCAGATTCACCAGGATGGCCTTGGTGGTGATCATTGGATTCTTTTTCACCTCTCTAAATATCCTCCTGGCCAGCACAGGTGTCACTTATGGCTTCCGACCACGTCCTCTGAGATTTTCCACAGTGCGGAACATTTTGTATTTTTTAATAATACTGGAACTTGAAAACATTTAGAAATGGCCTTGTAGCCCTTTCGTGACTTGTGAGCAGCCACAATGCCAGCTGGAGGTCCTCACTGAGCTCCTTTGTCTTAGCCGTGACTGTCCACAACCCAACTGCAGAAAGCTGTTGTTTTTCATCTGTTGAGTTGATTAAAACAGCTGTTCCCAATTAATCAGGGCAATTGGGATGATTTAGAACAGCTTGGACTATTTGGAATGGTATAGAACTTTGGATTTCCCCACAGACTGTGACAGTTTGTGAATAGAGTTGAGCAAACAACTGGATGTTCGGGTTTGAGAAATTCGGCCGAACTTCCCGAAAATGCTCGGGTTCGGGATCCGAACTCGACCCGAACTTCATCCTGAAACCGAACCCCATTGAAGTCAATGGGGACCTGAACTTTTGGGCACTAAAAGGCTGTAAAATAGTCCAGGAAAGGGCTAGAGGGCTGCAAAAGGCAGCAAAATGTAGGTAAATGCCCTGCAAACAAATGTGGACAGGGAAATGACTTAAAATAAAATAAATAAAAATTAACCAATATCAATTGGAGAGAGGTCCCATAGCAGGGAATCACGCTTCAAGTCACACACCAATGGAGAAGGTCACTTTCTGTTATTTCGGCCACAGCACCCAGACAGAGGAGAGAGGTCCCATAGCATAAAATCAGACTTCATATCACCCACCACTGGAGAAGGCCACTTTCAGTTATTTAGAACCCAGCACCCAGACAGAGGAGAGAGGTCCCACAGCAAGGAATAAGGCGTCATATCACCCACCACTGGAGAAGGCCACTTTCAGTTATTAAGGCCCCAGCACCCAGACAGAGGAGAGAGGTCCCACAGCAAGGAATAAGGCATCATATCAACCACCACTGGAGAAGGCCACTTTCAGTTATTTAGGCCCCAGCACCCAGACAGAGAAGAGAGGTCCCACAGCAAGGAATAAGGCGTCATATCACCCACCACTGGAGAAGGCCACTTTCAGTTATTTAGGCCCCAGCACCCAGACAGAGGAGAGAGGTCCCACAGCAAGGAATAAGGCATCATGTCACCCACCACTGGAGAAGGCCACTTTCAGTTATTTGGGAACAAGCACCCAGACAGAGGAGAGAGGTCCCACAGCAAGAAATAAGGTGTCATATCACCCACCACTGGAGAAGGCCACTTCCAGATATTTAGCCCACGGCACCCAGAGAGAGGAGAGAGGTCGCATGGCGGAGGTTCAGGCTTCATGTCACCCACCATTGTAACAGGCCACTTTCAGTTATTTAGTAGGCCCCAGCGCCCAGATTGAGGAGAGGTTCATTCAACTTTGGGTTGCACCGCAAGATCATGGTAAAGTTAAAAAAATGAGGATTCAATAAAGAAGTGCCCCGGAGTACAAGAATACATGGTTGAGGTAAAGGCAGTTATAAATGTCTATTCTGCACAAGGGAGGGACAGGTCCTGTGGGATCCTTGCCTGGTTCATTTTTATGAACGTCAGCTTGTCCACGTTGGCTGTTCCGTATCAGGTGGTGGTGCAGTTAGCTGTGGTGTGGAGACAAAACATTTCCACATTTCTCCCATACTAACCCAGCCCTCAGAGGTGCTGGCCGTGACACAGCTGCATTGGCGACCTATTTCTCCTCCTCTTCCACCTCTGCCTTCGCCTTGGGATTCCACCTGTTCCCCGGTGACATTTGGGAATAATCTCAGGAACGCGTCTACCAGAGTGTGCTTGTACTCGCGCATCTTCCTATCACGCTCCAGTGCAGGAAGTAAGGTGGGCACATTGTCTTTGTACCGGGGATCCTGCAGGGTGGCAACCCAGTAGTCCGCACACGTTAAAATGTGGGCAACTCTGATGTCATTGTGCAGGCACTGCAGCATGTAGTCCATCATGTGTTCCAGGCTCCTCAGAGGTAAGGACAAGCTGTACTCTGTGGGAGGCGTATCATCATCGTCCTTTGGATCCCCCCAGCGACGCACCAGTGATGGCCCTGAGCTGTGTCGGGTGCCACCCCGCTGTGAACCTGCTTCATCCTCATCCTCCTCCACCTTCTCCTCATCCTTCTCGTCCTCTAGTAGTGGGTCTGGCTGGCCACGTTTGTACATGGCCTCTGCTGCAGCAAAAAACCTCCCTCTGAGCCACTTCTAACAGACTAGCCTGAAAGTGCTAAAAATGACCCCTCATCCTCCTCTTCCTCCTGGGCCACCTCCTCTTCCATCATCGCCCTAAGCGTTTTCTCAAGGAGACATAGAAGTGGTATTGTAACGCTGATAACGTTGTCATCACCACTGGCCATGTTGATCGAGTACTCGAAACAGCGCAACAGGGCACACAGGTTTCGCATGGAGGCCCAATCATTGGTGGTGAAGTGGTGCTGTTCCGCAGTGCGACTGACGTGTGCGTGCTGCAGCTGAAACTCCACTATGGCCTGCTGCTGCTCGCACAGTCTCTCCAGCATGTGCAATGTGGAGTTCCACCTGGTGGGAATGTAGCATATGAGGCGGTTAGCGGGAAGGCTGAAGTTACGCTGTAGCGCAGAAAGGTGAGCAGCGGCAGGATGTGAACGCCGGAAGCG
Source organism: Bufotes viridis (assembly GCA_033119425.1). NCBI lineage: Eukaryota > Metazoa > Chordata > Amphibia > Anura > Bufonidae > Bufotes > Bufotes viridis. Next base: position 101,267,925 of record CM065591.1, read on the forward strand.
CGCACAGACGGCCCGCACTTTATACAACCGCTCTGACATGTTGGGGTAGTTGTGAAAATTCAGCACATGCGCCAGGCAAGGGATGTGCGTCCCAGAGCTGGGACGAGATTTCGCCCATTATCGCACACCACCAGGCCGGGCTTGAGTCCCACCGGCAGAAACCACTCGTCGGTCTGTTGTTTAATACCCCGCCACAACACCTGCGCGGTGTGGGGCCTGTCCCCCAAACATATGAGTTTCATAATGGCCTGCTGACGTTTACCCCGGGCTGTGCTGAAGTTGGTAGTGAGGGTGTGTGGCTGACTGGATGAGCTGGTGGAAGCAGAGGAGGAGAAAGCTCCGTAGGAGGAGGAGGCTACAGGAGGCAAAGAATAATGCCCTGGACGTGCGCCAAGGAACTCTCTGTCTGGGGCCCAGCCTCCACTTCTTTTACCCAGTGTGCAGTTATGGAGATATAGCGGCCCTGCCCGTGCTTACTGGTCCACGTATCTGTGGTTAGGTGGACCTTTCCACAGAATGCGTTGCGCAGTGCACCCTTGATTTTATCGGATACTTGGTTGTGCAGGGAAGTCACAGCTGTCCTGGAGAAGTAGTGGCGGCTGGGAACAACATACTGTGGGACAACCATAGTCATCAGCTGTTTGAAGCTGTCTGTGTCCACCAGCCTGAATGACAGCATTTCAAAGACCAGTAGTTTAGAAATGCTGGCATTCAGGCCCAGGGCTCGAGATTGCCTAGGTGGGAATTTACGCTTTCTCTCCAAGGTTTGTGAGATGGAGAGCTGAACGCTGCCGTGTGACATGGTGGATATGCTTGGTAACGCAGGTGGTGTTGTCGGTGGCACATCCTCTGTTTGGTGGGCGGCAGGTGCCAAGATTCCTCCCGAGGCAAAGGAAGAGGCTGAGGCAGCAGCAGAAGAGGGAGCAGGGGGAGCCAAGAGTGAGTTCCTTGCTTTTAAGGTGTTTACTCCACTGCAGTTCATGTTTTGCATGTAGATGCCTGGTTATGCAAAATGTGCTAAGGTTCAGAACGTTAATGCCTCGCTTCAGGCTCTGATGGCACAGCGTGCAAACCACTTGGGTCTTGTCGTCAGCATATTGTTTAAAGAAGTGCCATGCCAGGGAACTCGCTGAAGCTGCCTTTGGGGTGCTCGGTCCCTGGTGGCGGTGGCCAGTAGCAGGCGAACTCTCTTGGCAGCGGCTGTTCTGCTTTTGCCCCCTGCTCCCTCTTTTGCTACACTGTTGGCTCGGTCTCACCACTGCCTCTTCCTCTGAACTATGAAAGTCAGTGGCACGACCTTCATTCCATGTGGGGTCTAGGACCTCATCGTCCCCCGCATCGTCTTCCACACAGTCTTCCTCCCTGACCTCCTGTTCGGTGTGCACAATGTAGAAAGACGCAGCAGTTGGCACTTGTGTTTCATCATCATCAGAGACGTGCGGACTGTGATGAGATGGTATTCCCATGTCTTCATCATCAGGAAACATCAGTGGTTGTGCATGAGTGCATTCTATGTCTTCCACCACTGGGGAAGGGCTAGGTGGATTCCCTTGGGAAACCCCGCCAGCAGAGTCTTCAAACAGCATAAGAGACTGCTGCATAACTTGAGGCTCAGACAGTTTCCCTGATATGCATGGGGGTGATGTGAGAGACTGATGGGCTTGGTTTTCAGGCGCCACCTGTGCGCTTTCTGCAGAAGACTGGGTGGGAGATAATGTTGTGAATGTGCTGGATCCACTGTCGGCCACCCAATTCACTAGCGCCTGTACCTGCTCAGGCCTTACCATCCTTAGAATGGCATTGGGCCTCTCCAAATATCGCTGTAAATTCTGGCGGGTACTGGAACCTGAGAGAGTTGGTTCACTAGGACGTGTGGCTGTGGCAGAATGGCCACGTCCTCTCCCAGCACCAGAGGGTACACTAACACCACCACGACCGCTTCCGCATCCCTTACTAGATGTTTTCCTCATTGTTACCATTCACCAAGCACCACAATAAGAAAAAAAATATTTGGCCCAATGTATTGATCTCAAATTCAGGCCATTTTTTAAAGTCACCTTTCACTATCTGCCTATTTAATTATGTAGCGTATTACACTAATCCAGGCAAAGCAGTAACCACTGATTTAGGGGAATATCTCTTTTAGGGCTAGTATTTAGACCCTGGATAAAAGGTATCCTTTTATGGACAGATTTACAATTGGCCTGCAACAGCTCGAACACGAGATTCAGGGTATTGCTATTTTGGCAATTTAATTTAACCCCAGAACAAAATATATGTTTTGGCGGACACTATTATACTTTGCCAGCCTCAGCTGAAACCACTGATTTATGGTATTGCTATTTTGGCAATTGAATTTCACCCTAGAACAAAATATATGTTTTGGCGGACACTATTATACTTTGCCAGCCTCAGCTGAAACCACTGATTTATGGTATTGCTATTTTGGCAATTGAATTTCACCCCAGAACAAAATATATGTTTTGGCGGACACTATGAATCTTGGCCTGCAACAGCTGGGACACCAGATTCAGGGTATTGCTATTTTGGCAATTGAATTTCACCTCATAACAAAATATATGTTTTTGCGGACACTATGAATCTTGGCCTGCAACAGCTGGGACACCAGATTCAGGGTATTGCTATTTTGGCAATTGAATTTAACCCCAGAACAAAATATATGTTTTGGCGGACACTATTATATTTTGCCAGCCACAGCTGAAACCACTGATTTATGGTATTGCTATTTTGGCAATTGAATTTCACCCCAGAACAAAATTTATGTTTTTGCAGACACTATGAATCTTGGCCTGCAACAGCTGGGACACCAGATTCAGGGTATTGTTATTTTGGCAATTGAATTTCACCCCAGAACAAAATATATGTTTTGGCGGACACTATTATATTTTGTCAGCCACAGCTGAAACCACTGATTTATGGTATTGCTATTTTGGCAATTGAATTTCACCTCAGAACAAAATATATGTTTTGGCGGACACTATGAATCTTGGCCTGCAACAGCTGGGACACCAGATTCATGGTATTGCTATTTTGGCAATTGAATTTCACCACATAAAATAATCTATCCTTTGCCAGACAGCAGACAGTATTATACTTGACTAGCCAAAGCTGGAACACCAGATTTAGGGGATTGGTATTTGGGCAATTGTATTTAACCCCTTAATAAAATATAGAAATTGCTATCCTGAGTTTCAAGGGGTGACAATTAGCACAGCCAAGCTCCTGATGTAGGATATAGCAAAAAAAAACTAGTATTGATGGATTGATGGACTTGGTGGCAGCTTTTTCTGGTGCACCACAAGTCACAAAATGGCCGCCGATCACCCCAGAAAATAAGTGACAGAAAAACGCTCTGTGCAGCCTAAAAACCAGTGAGCAAGTAACTAGCAGAAGTTCAATCATTCACAGCTGTACATCGATCCGTTCAATAGGTGCTGTTGCTGACTTTTCCCTGCCTAATCTCACCCTCACAGAAGCTTCGTCCTCTCCCTACACTAATCAGAGCAGTGTGACGAGCGGCGCTACGTGACTCCAGCTTAAATAGAGGCTGGGTCACATGCTGCACTTGGCCAATCACAGCCATGCCATTAGTAGGCATGGCTTTGATGGGCTCTTAGGGCAAGAAATAAAACGCTAGCTGATTGGCTGCTGTGCAGCCCTTCAGAAAGCGGGAAGTAATCGCCGAACAATGATCCCGAACCCGAACTTTTTTGAAAATGTCCGCGTTCGGGTCCGTGTCCCGGACACCCCAAAATTCAGTACGAACCCGAACTATGCTCGAACTGTTCGCTCAAAACTAAGGATGAGGAGGCAGATGCGGACAATTTCACAAGACCAACAGTGTGAGAACATGGAGTGGGAAGTGGCATCACCTGGCCATGTTTCGGGTTTGGCTGGGCACGAACCACATCTACCCAGTGGGCCATAATGGACATATATTGTCCTTGTCTGTTGTTACAGCTTCACATGTCGGCGCTGCCATGCACTTTGGCAGACACTGCCGGGCTCAAGAACTGGCCCACCTTCTGTTATACATATTTGTGCAGGGCTGGTACTGCCTTTTTGGCAGTTCTCTGAAAGGTGGAGAGTCCACCACTTGGAAAGGGAAGGTCTGCAGCACCAGCAACTTGGCCAGGAGAACGTTCAGCTTCTGCACCGTTGGATGAGTGCACGCATACTGTTGTCTCTTGGCAATCGCTTCGGTGATCGATTGCTAATGGAATGACTGATGATGATCAGGAGTAGGAGGGCGAGGAGCAGGAGCATCAGGATCTGTAGATGATGGGAAGGACAGACAGCTTTCTTCGGCTGAGGTTATGGAGCCTTGACTGCCTGAAATCGTGCCACTGGGTGATGCGGGGATTGCAGGGGTTGCTGCGGCAGGCTGGACCACCACATTGGAGCCATGGTTCTCCCAGGCCACAATGGTAACGCTACATATATTAACTCAGGGCCGTGGTGCCAGTATTGGCACCCTGGCCACGCTTTACCTTCTGCCCACAGATTTGGAAAATGGCATGTTCACCTTCTCCAGTGGCTTACCAAAAAATGCCATACTGCGAGTAGGTGATTTTACGCCCAACACTCTGCACTGACTGACTGCTACTTCCGCTGCCTCTGTGAACCTCTGCACGACTACTTTCTGTACAGGTAGGCTTCTGCGAAGCGAGTGGTCTACCCCGGGCACGTTTGGCTCCCGACCTCTCACTACTGCCACCCTACTGACTCCCAGCCATGCTACCGACTTGCTGGCTCCGCCTCATGCGCAAGCTGCCACCCTCTTCTGCCGATGATGATGAACCCCCTTTGTCACCCGGCTCCCCATTGCGATCAGCTACATCATTATCGATTACTGTCTGCACATGAATGATGTCCTCCTCAACAGTCTCTGAGCCAGGAGCCTGACCGCTTGCAACACCAGCTCCCACGCCACTCTCCTCATCACTACTTGCCCACCATCCGGAGGAAGTGGCGGATGTCTCCTCCAGATCTTGGCTGGGCAGTAGCTGCTGACTTTCCTCTAGTAGCTCGTCCTCGCTGAGCTGAGCCCACAGCATATAATACTTTTCTGGCTGAGGGAACAGAAAAGGACAGAGGCAGGTTGAGGACAGGTGAGGGCACAGGGCCTGCTCCCGGGCCATGCCAACTATGGGTTGTGTCTGACGAACCAACCGACTTTTGGCTGGGGGTGTTTGATGTCACTTGGGACGAAGTGGATGACCCAGTCAACCATTTAAGAACCACTGGGTTGCTGGTCAAGACACGACCGCTAGATGACACCGGGAGCTCAGGCCTCCTGTAATTTTCTCCCTTCACCACACAATGGCTAATAAGCCCCTCCCCCCCAATAATACACTCCAAAAAAGGCTTTAGAATATATAACTGCACCGCTGAACGGCAAATAAGCCCTAATTTTTTTCCACTTATACATGCCAAAAAAGGCTTTAGAACATATAACTGCACCGCTGAACAGCAAATAATAACTTTTGTTTTCCACTAATACACGCCACAAAAGGCTGCAATTTTCTCACTTCACCACACAATGGCTAAAAATCCCCTACTTTTCCCCACTAATACATGCCAAAAAAGGCTGTAGAACATATACCTGCAGCGCTGAACGGCAAATAAGCACATATTTTTTAACTTATACACACCAAAAAAGGCATTAGAACATATAACTGCACCGCACAAGGGCTATTAAGACAGAAATATTTCCTAGTAATAAACCCTGTTAATGGCTGTATCACACAGATCTTATACCCCAATAACAAAGGTTTTCTGGAATCACAGAGGTATTATCTATTGCAAACCTGAAAGCAGCAGTATAATGGCAATTTGGATCCCAGTAGTGATGAGCAGCAGGGGCAATATTCGAATTCGCGATATTTCGCAAATATTTGGGCGATTATTCACCATATATTCGCGAATTCCTGATTTTCAGGCATTATTTTTTTGATTGTGAAAATTCGCATAAAAAAATTTGCATAAAAATTTGCATAGACTGGTATTTAAAAAAAACTGAATATTCACGATTACTAATATATTTTGAGATATTGTAAATATTTGCGAATTCTCGAAGTGCCGATATTCGCGATTAAAATTCGCAATTCGAATATTCGTGATCAACACTAGTCCGAAGTCAGTGCAGCAGAGTGTAATAGGATTGTAATAGAAGCTGTACAATCTACTATTGGACCCTGTTCTGCTTCAATACTGTGAAATAATTCCTCCCTATCCTTTTCCTACACTTCTAATGATCTTTCCCTGAACTTTTATTCAACAAAATAACAGTTTTCAAGTCTTTCTTAGCACTTTCCCTAGCGCCTGCTAACATCTCTCCCTGCATTAAGTACACTGGAAAATGTCTGAATCCAAGATGGCTGAGGCTATTTAAAGGGCTGTGACATCACAGGGCTGGCTGGCTGCTGATTGGCTGCATGCATGGCATTGTGGGTGATCCCTCATTCCCAGAGTTCTTTGCTCCATGTCCTAACACATGCAGCAGCCAATGCAATTCGTTACCACAAAGCATGAGGTAATTCAGATTCAGTGCAAATCTAATTTTTCTTGAAATTCTGTTTGAATTCCACTTCGTCAACTTCGAATCGCTCATCTATAGTTATAATCCTGCTAGATCTGGGTCCAAGTCTGTCAGTAGACTGAGTGAAAGACATTTCCCTTACACCATTCCTCAGACCGGAAGCAAAACTAACCCACAAAAGAAGTGCAAGGTTTTAGAAAGCATGGAATTCAAAGAGACATCAGATATTTTTGTCCCCAGTGTCCAACAAACGCTGGCTTCTGTATAAAAGATTGTTTCAGGGAATATCACACGTCATTACATTATTAGCCAAAATGTAACATTTTCCCTAAATTTTCATATATTGTCATAAAACAGAAAACAAATAATTCCCTGTATTCTGTTCTGTCATAAATGGCAGTATGGATAATTATAATTTTCCTTTTTCACACCTAAATCCATAAAATTTTCCTAAAAAAGCCAAAATCGCAAAATGTCCAAAATTCCCCAAGATGAATACCTTAGAGGGTCAACATATGAAAAAGTAGTCACTTTGTGGGTGCTTGTAAGGTTTTGGTACTGTGCAACATGTGTTCTGGCAGTATGGTGCCATAAAACCAGCAATTGAAAAATCTATAATGTGCTCCACTCATTCAGGTCTCCCAGTGAGCCCTGCCAGTAGGTGAACTTTACAAATAGCATCCATTTTCACAGTACACACATACGGTAATGATTTAAGACATTTTTTTTTTCTTGAACTCTTTGTAACAGTTAAAAAAAATAGCTAATTATGGAAAAATAAATTTTTAAAAATTTTTAAATATTGTTTCTGTTATCTAATGACACAAAAGAAAGTTCCAAGGTGGCCTGTAAAGACTAATATCAAATATATGTAGGTTGACTCAGAAAGATAAATAGTTATTTGGAGTTAGGCCCATTGCAAAAACGGAAAAATTGGTCTGATAAGGAATAAATAAATAAACGCCCTAATCTTGCCTCAAAATAATATTGTACATACAGCATAATTTGATTCACCCTGTTCTTTCATTCTGTAAAGAATGCTGTCTGTTTGAACACCCATTTTTATAAAATTTATAATAATCTTGCTGAAAAGCAATTGAAATATCAATTCACTGTTAGATGATGACTGAAAAGAATTATGCCAAAAACTATACCAAAAACAGAGTTTAATGTCTACAAAATCCCTAGCCAATATCTGTACAGTTTTGGGCATCTCCACAACAGCTATATCAGATCAGCTTGACAATTTCAACATCTAGGAAAGTGATCATTTTTTCTGACCGTTTTTGTAAGGAACTTGTAGTAGACCTTGTTATCAGACAAATAAACTCAAGGAGAATAATATAGGGATATCCTGGACTGGAATTTAGAATAAGGCATTGCGCATGCATTACTTTACCTAGTTTTTATTCCCATTGGTCTTTAAATCGATTATCCTACTTCAATACCCTGTATCCAAAGAGAAATTAGTGTAAACACTTTTCCTATATTTTGTGTTTGAATATTATCTACTGCTTTGCTAAGGGAAGTTTTAATTATCTTAAGTAAGTAGTCCAGCAAATACTGACATACTGTATTTACTTTTATTACTTTTTGGGGCTTCAAAATAAAACCAAAAACATATCTCACAATCTTCCACAGTTTCCGTTTGTGTTGCTGCCTAGCATCCCAATGCTTTCTGGTTCCTCTCAACATTAAGGAAATGTCCTCCAGCCAATAACACGAGGGTCACTGCTGAGGCTGTGATTTCATTAGTCTCTGCATACTAAATTGAAATATTGCAATGAGCTCCCCATTTTGTTTTGGTCTTTCTCATATGTAATATGTATAGTCTTGGTTGAATAGAGTGGAAACGGCAACAGTTTGGGTTAACCATGGGTAGTTTATGGCAATATTACCACTTTATTGACACTATTATGGTATAGCACTAATTAAATGCCATGTAGACTGCAAAAGAGGAGACGAAAGTGATTACAATAATCGTATCAGTGACGTATCACAGTAAATAATCCTTGTCTATGATTATGGTAAAACCATATTTTCCCTTGTCATGGTGAAAGGCCTATGTATAAATAGATCATTAGAATGATCTCTCTGTACTTTCAACTTGTATATTTATTGAATCATTTTAGCCATTAATATATCTGTTATATAGATGAAAATTCTCTACTGTATATTAAATTAGTAATTGTTTTACAATTTTTTTCCATTCAAGGTAAAAAAAAGTTAGAAGAAGGGTAAAATGGATTATTTGAGGTTAGTTTGAAAAAAACAATCGTTCCAACTTAATGCTTATCTGTACTTGAAAAATATTAAAATGATTCTGTTTTTAGCTGGATCATTTTCACTTTGCCTCACTTATTTTATTTGCTTAATTTGCCTTACTTTATATCCATTGTTCCCGTAGACAGATTCACATTCAATTATTTTTGTACAAAGTAAGCTGATTACGTTACCATTTTGGTTACTACTATTTTAATAACTATATGCATTAGGATTGCTTTAAGTGGCAGACATATTACAAGCAACCGGCTGAATGCAAATCAAGCAATGAAATCAATAATGCAAAAAAAACTGCTAACAAAGAGATGTGATTAAAATTTGTGATGAGCGAGCATGCTCGGCCGAATACCTGTTCGGCTCGAGCATCACTATGCTCGGCACATGGCGGTACAAAACCGAGTACCGCATGTGCTCGAGTGCAATGCTCGAGTCTCTGCCCCGCATGTTTTGCGGGTTTTAAGCAGCCAATAAAGGTGCAGGTAAGTACTGCCCTAACTGTAGTGCCAGTATCCATGTTGGCTGCTGGCATTACAGTGATTGGCTGTCCGGAACGCACCATCGGTTGCTATATAGCACGCGATGACGTATGTTCAGCTCAGACGTAGACAGGGAGAGCTTAGCGTAGGAAGGGAAAGACAGAGTAAGGAGCGAATTTCACAGTTTTTATTCTGAGAAAGCTTTTCCAAGACCCAAAAGTCCTTTTAAGGACTACTGTGTGTGTGTTTTAGAGCAGCAATCTATTTACCTCCTGCAGTCTCAGGGACATTGCTTCAGAAGGGACAGATAATTTTACTGTAGAACATCTGCAAACAGTGTCTGCATTATAAATTCCAATAATCTGGGCCTAATATAGTGTCCATAATCTGTGGTGTTCTGTAACCAATATTGTACTACATCTGCAAACAGTGTCTGTATTGCAAATTCCAATAATCTGTGCCTAATATAGTGTCCATACTGTGTGGGCTTCTGTGACATATACTGTCCTGCATCCTAAAACTGTGTCTTTAGCGGACAGTAAAACAATCTGCGCCACATCTAGTGACAAAACCATTAATATGAAGAAGGCAAGCACTAAGGGACGGGGAAGTGAGCGTGATGCTGATGTACGGTGTACGCAGAGGCCATGGTCCTGGGCGCAATGAAACTGTGCCTGCTGCCAGTGCACCAGAAATAAAAAATCATCCACCATACCTAGCTTCATGTCCAATTTAGCTGGGCGGTGCAGGACAACACTGTCCAGGTCGAAACCAGTGCAAACAGTTGCTCGGTTGGATTGCTGAAGATAATGCTTCCAGTCGGTTAAGCACCACCCTCTCTTCCACCAGGTCCAGTCTCTGTAGCCAAGAGTCTGGTCAACCAAATCCTCACTCTGATCATTCCTTCTCCTACCATGAAGAGGCTTGTCAAATGAGTGATCCCACACTCGGATATTCCGAGGAGCTTTTTCCAGCGCCACTATTAGATTTGGCCCTCTTGCCCAGCACGCTTGAAGAGGGACCTGAGATATTGTGCCCTGATTCCCAACCTTTTGAGCCTTCACAGTTTCAAAAAGATGACGGTGGTGAACAGCAATCATTCGTTCACGAGGTGAATGATGATGAGACACAGTTGCCAATCACTGAGGTTGTGGTTAGGTCTAGTCAGGAGGATGAGCAGAGTGAGGAAGTGGAAGAGGAGGTGGTGGATGATGAGTTCACTGACCCAAAATGGGAAGGTGAAAAGCCGAGCGAGGACAGCAGTACAGAGGGGGAGGGATCCGCAGCACCGCAACAGTCTGGAAGAGGCAGTGGGGTGGCAAAAGGGAGAGGTCGGCCCAAACCAAACAGGCCCGCAACCGTTACACCGAGCACCCCCATGCCTAAATCTACCTTGCCAAGGGGTAGGTGTTCCGCAGTATGGCGTTTTTTTTAGGAAAGTGCAGACGACAAAAGAGTGGTAGTTTGCAACCTGTGCCGTACCAAAATGAGCCAGGGCGTAAACACTAGCAACCTCACCACCACCAGCATGATCCGCCACAAGGTACCCAGGCACTCTAATAAGTGAGCCAAACTCCTGCGTCCACAATCTGGGTCTGCGGGTCACACCAATGCCTCCTCTTCCCCTGTGTTATGCACTGTTGGCCAATTCCCTGTTGAAGGCGCAGGCCCGGAAGCCCTTTGCCCTGCACCTTGACCTTCGCATGAACAGTCAGCAAAAACATCCACTTCCCTGTCCCAGCACAACGTCCAAATGTCGATAACACAGGCATTTGAAAGCAAGCACAAATACCCATCCACCCAAGCTGGATACGTGGCACGAACTTGCACTCTACGCCTTGGAGGTGCTGGCTGATGATGAACATAAAGGCAATTTCAATCTATATTTTATAATGTACGCAATCCACTGTAGTGTATTCCCATGCACCTTTTTCGCCACAAAAAAGAGTATATGGTTTAATCTTGTTTTCTCCTCCTCCTCCTCATCCAGATTGTATATATTTCCTCCACTCTCGTTTTTTTTATAGCGTCAGCTCAACTGCAGGCCCTCAACTGAATTTTTTTTTCGGGTCAGATCAACTGCAAGCCCTCAACTCAAATTTTTTTATAGGGTCAACTAAACAGCATGCACTCGCATATAATGTTTTAGAGCATCAGCTCAGAAGCAGGCCCTCAGCCCTAATGTTTTAGAGGGTCACCAGCAGTCCACCAATCATAATTTTTCAAGGCTGTGTATGATGCCCTCCTTTATGTGTAATGTTCCTTGTAATTTTTGGCAGCCCTTTCACTTAGTGCATAGGCTTTATGAGTGTACGAGTCCCACTACCTGAACAATTGTACCACAATGTGAATGAGGCTGTTTCGGAGTGCCTCTTGCTTGTAAGTTTTGGCAGCACTTGCACTTTATATACAATTAAATATACAGGAAAGAACGTTTCCCAACAATTTTTCCTGTGAAATTGATTTTTTGGGGGGGTTTTGTGCATATTTTTGTCAGTCAGTAAAAGTGGCTTACAACTCAGACAACATGGTTTCCAGCAGCAACCTGGAAGTCCAAGTTGCATCCAGACATTGTCCCCATGCTGTTCCCGATCCATTTCGGTGGTGTTTCTGTCACTTTCTGACCTTTTCTAATGGACCAGGCACCCCCCTCTTCAGAGCAGGGAGTGCCTGGTCGTCTCCCATTGACTTCCATTATACTCGGGTGCTCGGACAAGCACACGAATATAGCAATGTGTTTGGGCCGAACACCCGAATACTTTGGTGTTCGCTCATCACTAACTTTAACCCATTACTATTCTAATATCCTAAAACTTCTCAAATATCTATTGAATTGAATGTTTCTATTTCTGGACTGAAGGCTTATTTGGAAACTGACCTTTTATTTGTCATTGTTTCCTATTTGAGATAAGCAAATCGATTCTACAGATTTGGAATTTCCCCGAAAATTCTGATTTTACAGAATCCGAATTTCTTGTGTTTTGTTAGGGTGAATCACATGTGCAAGACAGTTCTCCTTCCAACAGGACAAGAATACTGGGTGTCCAAGTATAACGCTTTTCGCTATCTCTCTGGTCTTCTAGGACTATTTATTTTCTGAATCTTTTTAGAAAAAATAAGAGTCTTAGGAGATTAGAGACTAGCATATGCTAACTTTCAGAGCAATTGGAGGATATTTGATTCAGGTAGAATCGATTTGGACCTGAATCTCAATTTCAAAAAATCCACTCATCTCTACTTCCTATAGTTACGCTAAAATAAACAACACCTCATATATAATTAATATCCATATAAACGTTATTAGTAAATCAGAGATAGAATAAAATTAATAGTAATCAATAATACATAATGTACATTGGCAGAAAACAGATACCCAAAGAGGACTTAAGAGGGTGCTAACATATCAGGTCATAATAATCAACAATATAATTCAAAAGACTGTCAAATGAAACTATTATAAAATTAGTTAGCTCAAATGGGACTTTTTCAATAAGTATGATATGGTACCACACAGTAATATAAAGGCGTAAGTAATGTGGAACGTGTACCCCTATGATATGGTTTGGGGCTGACAGCTCGGTATTTTTTTTTAGTTTTTTCTAATTTCTTTATGTATAAGTTTTATGTATCTGCTACATTTACATACACTATATAATGTGTATGTAGTATCTGCACTGCTAAGTGAGATTGACAGGGCCAGGTGAGAAGTCAATCAAGGGAAAGAAGTGAGTGTTTGGCCTCTTACACATGACCGTATGGCTTTTTCAATGTTTTGCGGGCCATTTATAACGGATCTGTTTTTCCATTTTTTGCTTCCGTTGTGTCTACGTTTCGGTTCCGTTTTTCCATTCCGTTTTTCTGTATGGCATATACAGTATACAGTTATTCCATAATAAAAATTGGGCTGGTCTTAAAATTTTCAATAGATTGTTCAGCAAAAATGGAACAGATACGGAAGACATACTGATGCCTTTCCGTATAGGACATATTGTATATTTAAGGCCTAATTCACACGTCCGCAAAATGGATCCGCATCCCATCCGCAATTTTGCGGAAGGGTTGCAGAGTTGCAGACCCATTCATTTCAAAGGGGCAGGAATGGATGTGGACAGCACATTATGTGATGTTTGCATCCACATTTCCGCATCGTGTTTCCGCATCCTCTTTTCCGTTTCTGCAAAAAAATAGAACATGTCCTATTCTTGTCCGCAATTGTGGACAAGAAAAGGCATTCTCTATATAGTGCCAGCAATGTGCGGTCTGCGAAATGCGGAATGCACATTGCAGCCATCCGTGTTTTGCGGATCCGTGTTTCCGTGTTTCCGCAAAACACACTACAGACGTGTGAATTAGGCCTAAACGGAACAGAAAAACGGAAAAACTGAAACAGAAGGCATACGGAGACACTTCAGTATTTTTTGCAGACCCATTGAAGTGAATGGTTCAGTATACTGTCAGTATACTGAACAGAAAAAACGGCCAGGATACGGTCCGCAAAATACTGTCGTGTGCAAGAGGCCTTAAGAGGAGCATCAGAGCCTGACCCTCACTGATCCAGGAGGCTGTGGCTGAATGATTTGATTTCCTAGAATCAATTAATTTGTCTCTAATTAGAATACAATAAACATAATATAATATTTGGAATGCCCAAGCTCAGTTATGCAGACTTTTGATGCTAACCTGGAGAATGGAATCAGACATATTTAAAAGTATAATACATCTTTAAATGTTCATAAAATATACCAAAATTCTTAGGTAATAAGAAAACATTTCATCCAAGATGATTAGCCATCCTATTTCTTGTTGGTTTTGTGAAAATTTGTGTATTCTCAGGAAATAAAACAGCTAGTTATAGTCATTGATTTTGGTCAGCATAAAACCTTCTCCTAGTATGAATTTAATGCCATTTTAGTGGCTAATTCATCAACCAAAATATAGAGGTGTGTTCCATCCATTAGAAAGTGATTTAGATCAATATATATAATATTTCCCAAAGGCTTTCCACCTTTATATAGCGCACAATACACTTTACTATTTCAGAATCTCATTAAACTGCTCTCTTAATTTTATTGCTTTTAACCATAAAGTTCCTATCTACACTTCAGGGCTAACATAAAATAAATGTGTTTTTCTCAGCTAGGTATTTTTAACATGGTTTTACTTCCACATGAGCAAGGTTGTAATAGAAGTACTAAAAATTCTCAAATTATACCTTGCATTCATACTAACCCAAGTAATATTTCTTCTAAACTGCTTATTAGAATTAGAATATATTAGAAGTTTGTAAAATAAAAAAAAAGGAATAACAATATTTGCCATTCTTTTTCTCATATCAACAATACAAAAAGGAAAGAAAAGTAGAGGCAAGCCTGAAGGTGGAAATCCAAAGATGGCAACTGTTGAAAAAAAAAAGCCCACAGGCTTTATGGGTAAATATGACAGCATCCGGTAAAGGTGCAAGGTAACAGCATTAGAGGGCATTTACATGACCGTATTTTGAGGCCACATCCGCATTTTTTGCGTATCAGATGCAGACCCATTGATTTTATTGGGACTACAAAAGATGCAAACAGCACATTATGGACATCAAGGACATCAAGGATTTACAGTAAGAGTAGTCAAACTGTGAATGCCCCCTTTCCCCAAGAGTTAGTAATGGCAGATATTATGTCAATATTTGAAAAAGGACTAACAGCCTTTCTGAAACCAAATGGCAATGAGGGTTATAATTAGAGTTGAGCGAACACCTGGATGTTCCGGTTCAAGAAGTTCGGTCGAACTTCCTGAAAATGTTCGGGTTCGGGATCCGAACTCGACCCGAATGGGGACCCGAACTTTTGGGCACTAAAAAGGCTGTAAAATAGCCCAGGGAAGGGCTAGAGGGCTGCAAAAGGCAGCAAAATGGAGGTAAATCCCCTGCAAACAAATGAGGATAGGGAAATGACTTAAAATAAAATAAAATAAATAAAAATTAACCAATATCAATTGGCAACTTGGAGGAGGAGGAGGTGGAATAGGAGGTTGGGGTGGTATCAGGTGGGAATGCTATGGGAGTTGAAGTTCTCATTACAGCCAAAAAGGATTCATGTCTGCCTGCAGTGCCACAGGCCTCATTCACAGACTCAGGGCCATGGCACCCGCAAAGAGGAGAGCGGTCCCGTAACAACAACACAGGCCTCAGGCCAGCCTGCAATTGAACAGGCCATTATCATTTATGTAGGCCCCTGACACCCAGACAGAGGAGAGGTCCTTTAACAGTGAAAAGAGTTTAATGTCTTTCACCCAGACAGCAAGCAATTAAACGAAATATAGGCCCCTGACACCCAGACAATGGGGCGGTCATTAGACAGTAAAAAGAGTTTAATATCTCTCACCAAGACAACAAATAATTAAACGACATATAGACCCCTGACACCCAGACAATGGGGCGGTCATTAGACAGTAAAAAGTGTTAAATGTCTGCCACCAAGACAGCAAGCAAGTACGTGAAACTTAGGCCCCTGACACCCAGACAATGGGGCGGTCATGAAAGTAAAAAGAGTTTAATATCTCCCACCAAGACAACAAATGATTGAACGACATATAGGCCCCTGACACTCAGACAATGGGCGGTCATTAGACAGTAAAAAGAGTTAAATTTCTGCCACCAACACAGCAAGCAAGTACGTGAAAGTTAGACCCCTGACACCCAGACAGAGGAGAAAGGTCCCATAGCAGCAAAAGAAGCATCATGTCACCCACCAACGGAGAAGGCCACTTTTAGTTATATAGGCCCCAGCACCCAGACAGAGGAGAGAGGTCCC
Source organism: Bufotes viridis (assembly GCA_033119425.1). Classification (NCBI taxonomy): domain Eukaryota; kingdom Metazoa; phylum Chordata; class Amphibia; order Anura; family Bufonidae; genus Bufotes; species Bufotes viridis. The sequence goes on from CM065591.1 coordinate 101,284,049, forward strand.
AATGCAGAGATTCAGGCTTCATGTCACCCACCAATGGAGAAGGCCACTTTCAGATATTTTGGCCCCTGGCACCCAGACGAAGGAGAGGTTCATTCAACTTTGGGTTGAGGATTCGATAAAGAAGTGCCCTGGAGTACAAGAAAATATGGTTAAGGGGAGGTAGTTATAAATGTCTATTCTGCACAAGGTCCCGTGGGATCCATGCCTGGTTCATTTTTATGAATGTCAGCTTGTCCACGTTGGCTGTGGACAGGCGGCTGCATTTGTCAGTAATGACGCCATCTGCTGTGCTGAATACACGATCAGACAAAACACTGGCTGCCGGGCAGGTCAGCAACTCTAAGGAATAAAAGGCTAGCTCTGGCCACGTGGACAATTTGGAGACCCAGAAGTTGAATGGGGCTGAAGCATCAGTCAGTACGTGGAGGGGTGTGCATATGTACTGTTCCACCATGTTAGTGAAATGTTGCCTCCTGCTAACACGTTCCGTATTAGGTGGTGGTGCAGTTAGCTGTGGCTTGGTGACAAAACTTTTCCACATCTCTGCTATGCTAACCCTGCCGAGGAGCTGGCCGTGACACAGCTGCGTTGGTGACCTCTCGCTCCTCCTCTACCTTCGCCTTGGGCTTCCACTTGTTCCCCTGTGACATTTGGGAATGCTTTCAATAGTGCATCTACCAACATGCGCTTGTACTCGCGCATCTTTGTATCACGCTTCAGCGGCAGGATGTGAACGCCGGAAGCGCGCACAGATGGCCCACACTTTATGCAGTAGCTCTGACATGTCGGGGTAGTTGTGAATGAATTTCTGCACCACCAAATTCAGCACATGCGCCAGGCAAGGGATGCGCCTCAAACCGGCTAGTCCCAGAGCTGCGACGAGATTTTGCAGATTATCGCACACCACTAGGCCGGGCTTGAGGCCCATCGGCAGCAACCACTCATCGGTCTGTTATTCAATACCCCGCCACAACTCCTGCGCGATGTGGGGCCTGTCCCCCAAACATATGAGTTTCAGAACGGCCTGCTGACATTTACCCCGGTCTGTGCTGAAGTTGGTGGTGAAGGTGTGTGGCTGACTGGGTGAGCAGGTGGAAGAGGAGGAGGAGGAAGCCGAGTAGGAGGAGGAGGCTACAGGAGGTAAAGAATGATGCCCTGCGATCCTTGGTGGCGGAAGGACGTGCGCCAAGGAACTCTCCGCCTGGGGCCCAGCCGCCACTACATTTACCCAGTGTGCAGTTAGGGAGATATAGCGCCCCTGGCCGTGGTTACTGGTGCACGTATCTGTGGTTAGGTGGACCTTGCCACAGATGGCGTTGCGCAGTGCACACTTGATTTTATCGGATACTTGGTTGTTCAGGGAAGGCACTCTTGGAGAAGTATTGGCGGATGGGAACAGCATACTGTGGGACAACCATCGCCATCAGCTGTTTGAAGCTGTCTGTGTCCACCAGCCTGAATGACAGCATTTCAAAGGCCAGTAGTTTAGAAATGCTGGCATTCAGGACCAGGGCTCGAGGGTGGCTAGGTGGGAATTTACACTTTCTCTACAAGGTTTGTGAGATGGAGAGCTGAACGCTGCTGTGTGACATGGTGTTGATGCTTGGTGACGGAGGTGGTGGTGTTGGTGGCACAGCCTCTGTTTGGTGGGAAGCAGGTGCCAACATATGTGCATCGCTTATGATATGTACAGCGCTATGGAATGAATGGCGCTCTAAAAATAAATAATAATAATAATAATTCCTCCCGAGGCGGAGGAAGAGGCCGAGGCAGCAGCAGAAGAGGGAGCAGGGGGAGCCTGAGTGAGTTCCTTGTTTTTAAGGTGTTTACTCCACTGCAGTTCATGCTTTGCAAGTAGATGCCTGGTCATGCAGGTTGTGCTAAGGTTCAGAACGTTAATGCCTCGCTTTAGGCTCTGGCACAGCGTGCAAACCACTTGGGTCTTGTCGTCAGCACATTGTTTGAAGAAGTGCCATGCCAGGGAACTCCTAGAAGCTGCCTTTGGGGTGCTCGGTCCCTGGTGGTGGTGGCCAGTAGCAGGCTAACTCTCTTGGCGGCTGCTGTTCTGCTTTTGCCCCCTGCTCCCTCTTTTGCTACGCTGTTGGCTCGTTCTCACCACTGCCTCTTCTTCTGAACTATGAAAGTCAGTGGCATGACCTACATTCCATGTGAGGTCTAGGACCTCATCGTCCCCTGCATCATCTTCCACATATGTCTTCCTTCCTGACCTCCTGTTCGGTCTGCACACTGCAAAAAGACGCAGCAGTTTGCACCTGTGTTTCGTCATCATCAGAGACGTGCAGACTCCGATGAGGTGGTATTCCCATGTCCTCATCATCAGGAAACATAAGTGGTTGTGCGTCAGTGCACTCTATGTCTTCCACCACTGGGGAAGGGCTAGGTGGATTCCCTTGGGAAACCCTGCCAGCAGAATCTTCAAACAGCATAAGAGACTGCTGCATAACTTGAGGCTCAAACAGTTTCCCTGATATGCATGGGGGTGATGAGACAGACTGATGGGCTTGGTTTTCAGGCGCCACCTGTGCTCTTTCTGCAGAAGACTAGGTGCGAGATAATGTTGTGAACGTGCTGGATCCACTGTCGGCCACCCAATTGACTAGCGCCTGTGCCTGCTCAGGCCTTACTATCCTTAGAACGGCATTGGGCCACACCAAATATCGCTGAAAATTCTGGCGGGTACTGGAAAGTGAGGTAGTTGGTTCATTAGGACGTGTGGATGTGGCAGAACCACCATGTCCTCTGCCCCAACACCAGAGGGTCTATTAACAACACCACCACCATGTCCGCGTCCGCGTCCCTTACTAGATGTTTTCCTCATTGTTACCGTCATTGTTACCACAATAAGAAAAAATTATTTGGCCCAATGTATCGAATTTAAATTTAGGCCTTTTTTTACAGGCACCAAACACTATCTGGCTATTTATTTATGTACTGTATTACACTAATCCAGGCACAGCAGTAACAACAGATTTAGGGGAATATCAATTGTAGGCCTAGTATTTATGCCCTGGATGAAAGGTGTTCTTTTACGGACAGATTTACACTTTGAGATGCACAGTAGCGTGTGAAAAAACATATAGGATTATGTTTTCAGCAGTTGCATTTTAACACTTTGTGTAATATACCCTTTAATGGAAAGAAATACACTTAGAGATGTAAAACAGTGTGTGCAAATGTAGAGGATTATGCTGTATTTTTACACTTACTGTAATATACCCTTTAACGGAAAGAAATACACTTGGAGATGCACGCTGAGTGTTATATACCCTTTTATGGACAGATTTACACTGGGCCTGCAACAGCTGGAACACCAGATTTTGGGTATTGCTATTTTGGCAATTTAATTTCACCCCAGAACAAAATATATCCTTTGACTGATACAATTAAACTACTTGTCCAGTCACAGCTGGAACACCAGATTTACGGTATTTCTATTTTTGCAACTGAATTTAACGCCAGAAAATAATATATCCTTTGACGGACACTTTGAAACTTGTCCAGTCACAGCTAGAATGCCAGATTTACAGTAATTCTATTTTTGCAACTGAATTTAACGCCAGAAAATAATATATCCTTTGACGGACACTATGAAACTTGTCCAGTCACAGCTGGAACACTAGATTTACGGTATTTCTATTTTTGCAATTGAATTTCACCCCATAACAAAATATATCCTTTGCCGGACAATATTAAACTTGGCCAACCACAGCTGAAACCACTGATTTACGGTATTGCTATTTTGTCAATTAAATTTCACACCAGAACAAAATACATCCTTTGCCGGACACTATTAACCTTGGCCAGCTACTGCTGGGATGCTCGATTTAGGGGATTGCTATTTTGGCAATTGAATTTCACCCCAGAAAATTATCTATCCTTTGGCGGACACTAGTAAACTTGGCCAGCGACAGCTTAAACCTCTGATTTATGGTATTATTATTTTGGCAATTGAATTTCATCCCAGAACAAAATATATCCTTTGCCGGACACTATTAAACTTGGCCAGCCACAGCTGAAACCACTGATTTATGGTATTGCTATTTTGGCAATTGAATTTCACCCCAGAAAAATATATATCCTTTGCCGGACACTATTAAACTTGGCCAGCCACTGCTGAGACACCAGATTTAGGGGATTGCTATTTTAGCAATTGAATTTCACCCCAGACAAAATCAGTCCTTTGACAGACACTATTCAACTTGGCCAGCCACAGCTGCAACCACTGATTTACGGTATTGCTATTTTGGCAATTGAATTTGACCCCAGAAAAAAATGTATCCTTTGCCGGACACTATTAAACTTTGCCAACCACAGCTGAAACCACTGGTTTACGGTATTGCTATTTTGGCAATTGAATTTCACCCCAGAACAGTATCAATCCTTTGCAGGACAGTATTATTATTATTATGTTGGCAATTGAATTTCATCCCAGAACAAAATATTTCCTTTGCCGCACACTATTAAACTTGGCCAGCCACTGCTGGGACACCAGATTTAGGGGATTGCTATTTTGGCAATTGAATTTCACCCCAGAAAATTATCTATCCTTTGCCGGACACTATTAAACTTGGCCAGCCACAGCTGAAACCACTGATTTACGGTATTGCTATTTTGGCAATTGAATTTCACCCCAGAAAATTATCTATCCTTTGTCAACACTATTAAACTTGGCCAGCCACTTCTTGGACACCATATTTACGGTATTGCTATTTTGGCAATTGAATTTCACCCCAGAAGTAAATACATCCTTTGCCGGACACTATTAAACTTGGCCAGCCACTGCTGGGACACCAGATTTAGGGGACTGCTATTTTGGCAATTGAATTTCACCCCAGAACAAAATATATCCTTTGCCGGACACTATTAAACTTCGCCAGCCAGTGCTGGGACACAAGATTTAGGGGATTGCTATTTTGGCAATTGAATTTCACCCCAGGACAAAATATATCCTTTGCCGGACACTATTAAACTTGGCCAGCCACTGCTGGGACACCAGATTTAGGGGATTGCTATTTTGGCAATTGGATTTAACCCCTCAATAAAATATAGAAATTTCTATCCTTAGTTTCTAGGCGGTGACAATAAGCACAGCCAAGCCCCTGATGTAGGATATAGCAAAATAAACCCTAGTATTGATGGATTGATGGACTTGGTGGCAGCTTGTGCTGGTGCACCACAAGACACAAAATGGCCGCCGATCACCCCAGAAAAAAGTGACAGAAAAACGCTCTATGCAGCCTAAAAACCAGTGAGCAATTAACTAGCAGAAGTTGAATGATTCACAGCTGTAGATCGATCACTTCATTAGGTGTTTTTTCTGAGTTTTCCCTGTCTAATCTCGCCCTCACAGAAGATGCATATAAAATGGCTCCCTATATATTAGTATATATAATTTGCCCTTCTGTATTATTAGAATATATAATGACCCTGTCTGTATTAATAGAATATATAATGAGCCTGTCTGTATTATTAGAATATATAATGACCCCCTTTGTATTATTAGAATATATAATGACCCACTCTGTATTATTAGAATATATAATGATCTCTTCTACATTATTAGTATAATGTCCCCGCTGTATTTTTAAATATATTTAATGTGCCCCTCTGTTTTAGTATACATAATGGGCTCCTCTGCATAATTAATATATATAATCACCCTCTGTATTAGTGTTGATCACGAATTTTCGAATTGCGAATTTTAATCGCGAATATCAGCACTTTGAGAATTCGCGAATATTTAGAATATCGCAAAATATATTCGCAATTGCAAATATTCGCTTTATGAGAATTTTTTATATGAAAATTTTCGCATGCAAGAAAATAATGTCATTATTTTCTTGTTTGCGAAAATTCGCATAAAAATTTGCATAAATTAGCATAAAAATTCACATAAGCTGGTATTTAAAAGGATGTTTATGCTAATTTATGCGAATTTTCGCAAACAAAAAAATATTGTCTGGAGATTACAAATTTGCGAATTTTCGAATATATGGCGAATATTCGCACAAATATTCGCGAAATATCACAAATTCAAATATTGCCCCTGCCGCTCATCACTACTCTGTATTATTAGAATATATATAATGACCCCCACTGTATTATTAGAATTTAAATATAGAGAATATATATAATGGCCCTTTCTCTATATATTTATAGTATTTATAGTAATGCCCCCTCACCATCATAGTGCCCCCCCCACCATTAAAGTGCCCCCAGTACTGCCTGCCTTAGTGTACATACATGAAAAAAAAATTATTAACCTCTCTTCCGCTCTCCATCACTGTTAGTGGCCTGTGGCCTATGAGGCAGAATGGAAGGAATGGTAGCCATAGGCTCCCATGGCCCTCATTGAACTGCCGGCTGCCTGGCGTCCCTGCTATTTGTTACCTGGGCAACCACCTTCCTCCCCAATGCTACAAGACTGCTACACAGGGTTTGTCAAAACAGGACAATGTCTTTAAAGTGGTTTTGCTATTGTAACAAGGCCTACCTAGATTGCTAATCCTCTAGGTCTCCATGGATTGAACTCAGCACCTTTGTTGTAAGATCCATGTTTAGAGATGAAAAATTTGATTTGGCAGCTTCGCCGAAGTTCAACAAGAAATTTGATTTGTTATGAATTAATTTGTAACAAATCGCTATAAATAAGTATACCCAGACCAATCTGCCTAAAAGTAGCAATTTAAAATCCGGCATGAAAACAGATTCCAGACGTAATTGGACCAAACGGATGTCTATACAATGACATCCGACCTCCATTAAAGTGTAGGTTAAAACGGAAACATTTGTTTCCATTTTAAAGAAGAGGCGGCAGATCCATCAAACACAAAGCTGAAAACCAGCAAAATGCTGGTGTGAACCCACCCTAAGGCATATTCTTCACACTTGGTGGTCCAAGTTCAGAGTAAAGGCTTGGAATTTACAGCTGCATATCGCAGTATTTTTAACCCACTTGGGGGCCCGATCCCAGTGTGCTAACCAAGTGTCTAATACATTTCATAAAAAGTAGTATAAAGTAAATTTACACTGTATTATTACTCTCAGATGCCTTAATCACATTTGAACGTGGCATCTGAGGGGAACAATGATGGGGAGTGGAGCTATCACAGCTTCCTGTCATTGCACCCGTTACTTACAAATAAATGTGCTTCGTGACGAACTAATGCATCATGAAGCAAAAGTTTTTGTAAAATTTGGCGAAGCAGCTAAATTGAATTTTCCAAAACTTCGCTCATCTCTAGTTACCAGGCATATCTCCTCTACACTTACTTTCACTTTCTAACACGTGCAGCCACCTTTTGAGGAAAACCGAAATTTGTATCCATTTACAAAGTTTTCCTAAACTTCAGACCGAATTCCTCTTTGGATGTTTTGCTTTGCTTAACACTATCCATGGACAACAGCGGACATAAGTAGAAACCAGGTCAGAGAAGAAAACTCAGGAGACAGAATTCATAATCAAGAAAAAGTTCATACAATACAATAATCCAAGCAGACAACGTTAACAGCAAGTGGCACAAGTTTAAAAACAGAGACAATCCAAGTCGATCCAAGCACCATAGGAACTAATAGACCAAATTGCTCAGGGAAGGAGCAGTGGGGAAGGTGTCCTTAAATAACCATAGCAGTTTTGTACTGAAAGAGGACTGTTTTAGAGTTCAGCTACACAATGATTTATGTTTCTTGACAGCAGTTGCATAAAGGTATCTCAGTGGGATCACAGAATGTATGCATGGACAGTCAGCAACCCAAGAATCACAAAAAATTCTGCATTGTTGAATTTTTGGCTATTCTGGGGTAGCACATACTGCATTCATGCGAGTCACACTGCAACCCCTTTCATTTCTATGCTAGCATGGCTACGCTGCAATCTGTATGTGACCTTTGGGCTTGATAGCTGTCGTTTGACCAAGATCACTATGTTAATGCTGTGATTTTTTGCTGTGATACCCGTCACACAACCAAAGATCGCCGTGTAGCAATGCAGCCATTGAATTAGGTAGGGTTGCAGTAAAACTCTCTAGTTGCCATGACTGTGACTGCAAAAAATCCAGCATCTATTTTGGGGTTGCGGCCGTAACAATTTGTAAATTGCAAAGTGCAATGGCTGCACTGTCACGGATGTCACCACCAAAATCGCAGTGTTGCACTAGCATTAGCATTCAGATCAGTGAGGATCAGATTTCTGTAACTCCCAGCGATGAGTACTGTGGCCAAGATTGTCATGTAACCCCAGACTAAGGCTTAGGCCTCTTTCACACGGGCGTAAAGGATTTTGTCCGGATGCGTTCAGGGTGCGTTCAGGGAAAATTGTGCGATTTTGTGTGTGAGTGGTGTCAAGTTTGTATGCGATTGCGTTGCGTTCTTGCATTTTTCCAGCGTGTGTGACATGCGGATGGCAAGCATTTTTCGCGCGCTTGAAAAAAAAATGATGCATCCACTACATTCACCTGTGACTGCAAACTAATATATATACCCCCATAATGCCTTTTATTCATGGGCAGCTCCATTTTTTGGAGGATTGTTTGTCGTGTGGTTGGTGTGTGTGTTTTTGGTTTTGGATTTTCCTTGGCAGGATGTCCACTTTCACCATGTCATCCACTGACCATGTCTTCCTGCACTGGCTGGTCTACCGCTGTTTTGGAGAGCAGTTAGAAATGATAGAGGATGAACCACGGCGGAAGCGTATGTGGGTGCACCCTATCGTTTTGCAGCAGGCCAGCAAAGGTGTATTCATTGGATTGTACTCTGAGCTCCGGGCACACCCTCAGAAGTTTTTCAGCTATTGCCGCATGTCGTTGTCAACGTTTGATCTGCTTTTGGGGGAGTTGAGGCCTTCCTTAACTTCCCAGGACACCAATATGCGGCGGAGTGTGTCCCCTGAGAAACGTCTTATTATTACTTTGAGGTAAGTCTAAATATTATCACAATAATAATTAAATTACCTATTGTTTTCAAATATATTGTAGTTTAGTCAAAGGCATATGTCTTTTATATTGTAAATTTTCACAGCATAAGTATGTTAAATTTGGAGACATGTCTTTTAAAAGGTTCATTTCTATTCATAAACTGTGTGTGCTTAAAATAGCCACAACAGAATCCTGTTCCACAGGGATTTTTAATTCAAATGAAGCCTGTAATGACGAGGACACCTCACCTGTGTGTATATGTAAATTTTCTCTAGCTGTTTTAAGCCAAATGCTCGTCCATTTTTGGATATTTTGAACAATCTAAACAATGGCTTTCAAAAGTACCATTATGTGCTTGCCATTAAATAAGGTCAAGTAATGTACTTGATTTCTAAATGTATGCTATCCTGATTATTCATTTTTTGTTTTTTGTCCTTTTCAGATATCTGGCGACTGAAAATTCCTTTTCGTCTTTGCATTTTGATTTTCGAATGGGGACCTCCACAATTGCTGGCGTGGTACGGGCTACATGTTCCGTTCATTTGGTTGACACTGAAGGCTTCAGTTCTGCCACATCCAATCAGGCAGCAGTGGATTGATATAGCCCAGGGCTTCCTGGAGAGGGCTCAATTCCCAAATTGTATTGGTGCCCTTGACGGGAAGCACATACGGGTTAGCCACCGAACTGAGGGTCCCAATACTATAATTATAAGCAGTTTTTCTCTGTAGTTTTGTTGGCCTTGGCTGACACAAACTACAGGTTTATAATTGTAGATATTGGGTCCTATGGAAGTACTGCAGATGCTCACATCTTCAGGGCTTCCAGAATGGGTCGCTGGCTTCAGTCCGACCAACTGGACGTACCACAGTCAGCAAGCCTTCCTGGCTCTACTGGGCCACCAGCGCCTTATGTGGTTGTAGGGGATGAGGGATTTTCCCTTTCAAGCCACCTGATGCGTCCTTTTTATCGACGAGGTTTGGATGGCAAGATGCGGAATTTTAATTATCGCTTAAGTAGAGCCATTTTCTCAAATAAATGGCGGGTTTTTCAGTCGGCCATCCAGCTAGCGCCACAAAATGTCAATGTGGTCATCAAGGCGTGTGTAGTGCTGCATAACTATATACCACTTAATCATATCTTTCTAACCTATTCTTGACCTCTGCCACCAATTGGTTAAAACTTAACTTTTATTTCTATTATTATCATTAATAGCTCTGAACTGAATTGCTATTAAAACTGCCTGCTGAGCGCCTACACAGTTATCCTGTGTATCCTTATTGATTGCTGTACACTACCTTCCAGTAGTGCGCGCTACTGCTATTGAAGGCAACTGATTGTGGTAATGTTGTTTGGCGCTTTAGCTGGCTATTTAAAATACATTCCAGCACTGCCCCCCGACATGTTTCGCTAGCAACCTAGCATCATCAGGGGTTCGGGCAGTGTATGCTGGTTTGCCGCTCTGGTTTGATCTTTTAAAGGCTCTGGTTCCGCCTCTTACTTCGTAGTCAAGTCTCATCCAGTCATTTCTCTCTTTATATCTCCTTTAGGGTTTTTTGCCTTTGTTTTGGTTTGTCTAATTGGATCAATTTGCGACCGCCCGATGTCATCATTGATGATGTCTTCCGACCGATCTTTTCGCGTCTGCGCTAGAACTTAGGAAAGGAATCAGTATGATGACGATTTACTGCGCATGATTCCTGTGATAGACTTCGGGGAGCTCCGTCTTTCCCCTCTTCTGCGCATGGCTTTGGACTTGGAAATATTTCCCTAGTACGTACATTCTGCGCTTGCGCTAGGACTTAGTGGTTTATAGAGTATAGTCCAGTGCGCATGATCTTAGTAATAGAATCTGGAGAGTCGATTTTTCTTTCTTTTTGCGCATGTCCATGGACTTGGAATATTATTGATGATGGGTGTAATCGGCACGATTGATTCTTTATATATCCATATCTATAGGCTTGTGAATATCCTAGTAAGGGATGTATTCTGTACCCACTAGTGGGAAAGATTATAGTATATAATTGTTAATTATTGCCTACTTTGATTTGAGCAAAGAGATTGACCGGTTTCTTTTATGACTTGTTGGTTTATTATCTCTTCCCAGGCTAAAATGCTATGTTCAGATTGTTTATTTACCTTGGTATTCTATTTTATGCCACGTTTTATAAAGGGTGCAAAAGTAAAGCCTTCATTCAGGCCATTGTGTGCTAGAATTTTTAATTTATATATCCATTTGGTCTCACATTGCATCAATTATTTTTGTTTCTTTGCATGTTAGTCTGTTAGTTAATATCTGTCTTCCATCTGTTCTTCTAGCCCTATTGTAAGCCCTATGTAGTACTTTAGGGGGATATCCTCTGTCTATGAATCTCTTATAGAGTACCTTGCTTTCTTGTTCAAATGCCTCTTCCATGGAACAGTTTCTTCTTGCACAAATATATTGGCCTACTGGGATTCATTTCTTGAGAGATTTAGAGTGGTGACTCTGCCATGTCAATAAATTATTTGTGGATGTAGCCTTTCTAAATATCTCCGTTTGTACTTTACCATCCGATTCCAAGGTTATTACCAGATCCAAAAAATATGCTTTTTTATTGTCAATTTCAGATGTAAATTTAAGGCCTATTTCATTCCTATTTAGTGTGGTTACAAACTTATGAAAGTGTTCCATCATGCCCTCCCAGAAATCGCGTTCATATGTGATCAAGGCATCTGAGAGTAATAATACAGTGTAAAATTAACAGGAAAAATAATTTAAACTATTACCGCCACTGCTGCTGACCCCATTTCCCACTCTGTCATTGGGCCACTACTTTATACTACTTTTTATGAAATGTATTAGACACTTGGTTAGAACACTGGTATCGGGCCCCAATTTGGTTAAAAATACTGCGATATGCAGCTGTAAATTCCAAGCCTTTACTCTGAACTTGGACCACCAAGTGTGAAGAATATGCCTTAGGGTGGGTTCACACCAGCATTTTGCTGGTTTTCAGCTTTGTGTCTGATGGATCTGCATGCCTCTTCTTTAAAATGGAAACAAATGTTTCCGTTTTAACCTACACTTTAATGGAGGTCGGATATCATTGTATTGACGTCCGTTTGGTCCAATTACGTCTGGAACCTGTTTTCATGCCGGATTTGAAATTGCTACTTTTAGGCAGATTGGTCTGGGTATACTTATTTATAGCGATTTGTTACAAATTAATTCATAACAAATCAAATTTCTTGTTGAACTTCGGCGAAGCTGCCAAATCAAATTTTTCATCTCTAAACATGGATCTTACAACAAAGGTGCTGAGTTCCATCCATGGAGACCCAGAGGATTAGCAATCTAGGTAGGCCTTGTTACAATAGCAAAACCACTTTAAAGACATTGTGCTGTTTTGACAACTCCTGTGTAGCAGTCTTGTAGCATTTGGGAGGAAGGGGGTTGCCCAGGCAACAAATAGCAGGGAGCGCCAGGCAGCCGGCAGTTCAATGAGGGCCATGGGAGCCTATGGCTCCCATTCCTTCCATTCTGCCTCATAGGCCACAGGCCACTAACAGTGACGGAGAGCGGAAGAGAGGTGAATTTTTTTTTTCATGTATGTACACTAAGGCAGGCAGTACTGGGGGCACTTTAATGGTGGGGGGGGGGCACTATGATGGTGGGGGGGCATTACTATAAATATATAGAGAAAGGGCCATTATATACAGGGAGTGCAGAATTATTAGGCAAATGAGTATTTTGACCACATCATCCTCTTTATGCATGTTGTCTTACTCCAAGCTGTATAGGCTTGAAAGCCTACTACCAATTAAGCATATTAGGTGATGTGCATCTCTGTAATGAGAAAGGGTGTGGTCTAATGACATCAACACCCTATATCAGGTGTGCATAATTATTAGGCAACTTCCTTTCCTTTGGCAAAATGGGTCAAAAGAAGGACTTGACAGGCTCAGAAAAGTCAAAAATATTGAGATATCTTGCAGAGGGATGCAGCACTCTTAAAATTGCAAAGCTTCTGAAGCGAACAATCATCGAACAATCAAGCGTTTCATTCAAAATAGTCAACAGGGTCGCAAGAAGCGTGTGGAAAAACCAAGGCGCAAAATAACTGCCCATGAACTGAGAAAAGTCAAGCGTGCAGCTGCCAAGATGCCACTTGCCACCAGTTTGGCCATATTTCAGAGCTGCAACATCACTGGAGTGCCCAAAAGCACAAGGTGTGCAATACTCAGAGACATGGCCAAGGTAAGAAAGGCTGAAAGACGACCACCACTGAACAAGACACACAAGCTGAAACGTCAAGACTGGGCCAAGAAATATCTCAAGACTGATTTTCTAAGGTTTTATGGACTGATGAAATGAGAGTGAGTCTTGATGGGCCAGATGGATGGGCCGTGGCTGGATTGGTAAGGGCAGAGAGCTCCAGTCCGACTCAGACGCCAGCAAGGTGGAGGTGGAGTACTGGTTTGGGCTGGTATCATCAAAGATGAGCTTGTGGGGCCTTTTCGGGTTGAGGATGGAGTCAAGCTCAACTCCCAGTCCTACTGCCAGTTTCTGGAAGACACCTTCTTCAAGCAGTGGTACAGGAAGAAGTCTGCATCCTTCAAGAAAAACATGATTTTCATGCAGGACAATGCTCCATCACACGCGTCCAAGTACTCCACAGCGTGGCTGGCAAGAAAGGGTATAGAAGAAGAAAATCTAATGACATGGCCTCCTTGTTCACCTGATCTGAACCCCATTGAGAACCTGTGGTCCATCATCAAATGTCAGATTTACAAGGAGGAAAACAGTACACCTCTCTGAACAGTGTCTGGGAGGCTGTGGTTGCTGCTGCACGCAATGTTGATGGTGAACAGATCAAAACACTGACAGAATCCATGGATGGCAGGCTTTTGAGTGTCCTTGCAAAGAAAGGTGGCTATATTGGTCACTGATTTGTTTTTGAATGTCAGAAATGTATATTTGTGAATGTTGAGATGTTATATTGGTTTCACTGGTAAAAATAAATAATTGAAATGGGTATATATTTGTTTTTTGTTAAGTTGCCTAATAATTATGCACAGTAATAGTCACCTGCACACACAGATATCCCCCTAAAATAGCTAAAACTAAAAACAAACTAAAAACTACTTCCAAAAATATTCAGCTTTGATATTAATGAGTTTTTTGGGTTCATTGAGAACATGGTTGTTGTTCAATATAAAATTAATCCTCAAAAATACAACTTGCCTAATAATTCTGCACTCCCTGTAGACTAATAATACAGAAGGGGTCATTTTATATTCTAATAATACAGTGGGGGTCATTATATATATTCTAATAATACAGGGGGTGATTATATATATTAATTATGCAGAGGAGCCCATTATGTATACTAATACAGAGGGGCACGTTAAATATATTTTAAAATACAGCGGGGACATTATACTAATAATGTAGAAGAGACCATTATATATTCTAATAATGCAGAGTGGGCCATTATATAGTCTAATAATACAGAGGGGGTCATTATATATTCTAATCATACAGACAGGCTCATTATATATTATAGTAATACAGACAGGGTCATTATATATTCTAATAATACAGAAGGGCACAATATAAATATATATATATATATATATATATATATATATATATATATATATATATATACAGTGGGGCCATTATACTAAGATTACAGAGGAGGGCTGTTACATATTATAATAATACAGAGGGAGCCATTTTATATACTAATAATACAGAGGGGCCATTATACTATTATAAAGGGGGCCATTATATATTCTAATAATACAGAGGGGCCATTATATACACTAATAATACAGAGGGGGCACTTATATATAATAGCAATAAAGAGGGGGTGGGCTATAATATATTATAATATTACAGAGGGGGCCATTACATAGTCAAATAATACAAAGGGGGTCATTTTATATACTAATAATACGGAGAGAACCATTATATACACAAATAATACAGAAGGGGTCATTATATAGTCTAATAATACAGAGGGGGTCATAATTAGAGTTGAGCGAACCCGAATTTTGGGGTGTTCCCCATTGCATTGTTGGTCCTGCAATGCAGGTGAGTGGGAGGGGGCTGTAGGCTGTTTAATACCTTTTCAGACCTTGTTCACACACCATAGGTAGTCTAGTGGTAGGACCCCATGCCATGCTGAGAGACGTGACGTGGTGCTTGAAGGGGCTCCGATATGTTCTTGATTGGAAATATTGGCGAATCTCTCCGCTTTTAACATCCGAGTGAGGGACTAGCCAGTTTTGTCAGTTGCTTATCCTTGTGGTGCATCTTTTTTCTGTGAGTTATGTGTTTATATATTTTCATCCGCACATGTTTTATTTTGTGTAGGATGTTTGTGTGGTGCTTGTGGTTCGCGCCGGTATCCTCCATTGTATGCAATTTCTGCTGGGGATAGCCGTTCGCTGCGAACCACATGCAGAGGAACTGCCCCCCCAGTTAGAAACACGCCACAGTGTTTGGGGTTTGGAGCAGTCCCACCCATTTAGGCCACGTTTATTTCTGTGATCCTTGTTTTATATGTATTGAATGTGACATTGCATATGGCTGGTAAACATTTTGTTGCACCTGGAAGCCGATGTCACATGGTCTGTTGTAAGTGTAGCTTGCGGCCTCATTTGTTCCCCATTGCATTGTTGGTCCTGCAATGCAGGTGAGTGGGAGGGGCTGTAGGCTGCTTAATACCTTTTCAGACCTTGTTCACACACCATAGGTAGTCTAGTGGTAGGACCCCATGCCATGCTGAGAGACCGTGACGTGGGGCTTGATGGGGCTCTGATATGTTCCTGATTGGAAGTATTGGCGAATCTCTCAGCTTTTAACATCCGAGTGAGGGATTAGCCAGTGTTGTCAGTTGCTTATCCTTGTGGTGCATCTTTTTCTGTGAGTTATGTGTTTATATATTTTCATCCGCACATGTTTTATTTTGTGTAGGATGTTTGTGTGGTGCTTGTGGTTCGCACCGGTATCCTCCATTGTATGCAATTTTTGCTGGGGATAGCCGTTCGCTGCGAACCACATGCGGAGGAACTGCCCCCCCAGTTAGAAACATGCCACAGTGTTTGGGGTTTGGAGCAGTCCCACCCATTTAGGCCACGTTTATTTTTGTGATTCTTGTTTTATATGTATTGAATGTGCCATTGCATATGGCTGGGAAACATTCTGCTGCACCTGGAAGCCGGTGTCACATGGTCTGTTGTAGGTGTAGCTTGCGGCCTCATTTGTTCCCCATTGCATTGTTGATCCTGCAATGCAGGTGAGTGGGAGGGGGCTGTAGGCTGCTTAATACCTTTTCAGACCTTGTTCACACACCATAGGTAGTCTAGTGGTAGGACCCCATGCCATGCTGAGAGACCGTGACGTGGTGCTTGAAGGGGCTCTGATATGTTCCTGATTGGAAATATTGGCAAATCTCTCAGCTTTTAACATCCGAGTGAGGGATTAGCCAGTTTTGTCAGTTGCTTTTCCTTGTGGTGCATCTTTTTTCTGTGAGTTATGTGTTCGGGACACGGACCCAAACATTTTCAAAAAAGTTTGGGTTTATTGTTCGGCGATTTCTTCCTGCTTTCTGAAGGGCTGCACAGCAGCCAATCAGCTAGCATTTTACTTCTTGTCCTAAGACGCCATCACAGCCATGCCTACTAATGGCATGGCTCTGATTGGCCAAGTGCAGCATGTGACCCAGCCTCTATTTAAGCTAAAGTCACGTAGCGCCGCACGTCACTCTGCTCTGATTAGTGTAGGGATAGGAGGCAGCTGCTGTGAGGGCGAGATTAGGCAGGGAAAACTCAGCAAAAACACCTAATGAAGTGATCGATCTACAGCTGTGAATCAATCAAATTCTTCTAGTTAATTGCTCACTGGTTTTTAGGCTGCACAGAACTTTTTTCTGTCACTTTTTTCTAGGGTGATCGGCGGCCATTTTGTGTCTTGTGGTGCACCAGCACAAGCTGCCACCAAGTCCATCAATCGATCAATGCTAGTGTTTTTTTTTTTGCTATATCCTACATCAGGGGCTTGGCTGTGCTTATTGTCACCAATAGAAACTCAGGATAGAAATTTATATATTTTATTGAGGGGTTAAATTTAATTGCCAAAATAGCAATCCCCTAAATCTGGTGTCCCAGCTGTGGCTAGCCAAGTGTAATACTATCTGCTGTCTGGCAAAGGATAGATTTTTTTCTCTGGTGAAATTCAATTGCCAAAATAGCAATCTCCTAAATCTGGTGTCCCAGCAGTGGCTGGCCAAGTTTAATAGTGTCCGGCAAAGGATATATTATGTCCTGGGGTGAAATTCAATTGCCAAAATAGCAATCCCCTAAATCTGGTGTCCCAGCAGTGGCTGGCGAAGTTTAATAGTGTCCGGCAAAGAATATATATTGTTCTGGGGTGAAATTCAATTGCCAAAATAGCAATACCGTAAATCTGGTGTCCCAGCAGTGGCTGGCCAAGTTTAATAGTGTCCGACAAAGGATAAATAATTTTCTGGGGTGAAATTCAATTGCCAAAATAGCAATACCTTAAATCAGTGGTTTCAGCTGTGGCTGGCCAAGTTTAATAGTGTCTGGCAAAGGATAGATAATTTTCTGGGGTGAAATTCAATTGCCAAAATAGCAATACCATAAATCAGTGGTTTCAGCTGTGGCTGGCAAATTTTAATAGTGTCCGGCAAAGGATATTTTTTTTTCTGGGGTGAAGTTCAATTGCCAAAATAGCAACACCATAAATCAATGTTTCCAGCACTGGCTGGCCAAGTTTAATAATGTACGGCAAAGGATAGATAATTTTCTGGGGTGAAATTCAATTGCCAAAATAGCAATAC
Source organism: Bufotes viridis (assembly GCA_033119425.1). Classification (NCBI taxonomy): domain Eukaryota; kingdom Metazoa; phylum Chordata; class Amphibia; order Anura; family Bufonidae; genus Bufotes; species Bufotes viridis. Next base: position 101,301,835 of record CM065591.1, read on the forward strand.
CGTTAATCAGTGGTTCCAGCTGTGGTTGGCCAAGTTTAATACTGTCCGGCAAAGGATATATTTTACATTGTTGGGTGAAATATTACCCTTTTTGGCAGGCACAAACCCCTGCACTGCATAACTGACAGGGAACTTACAATTACATTCTTGCATGAAATAAAGCCTTTTTGGGCTGTGAAGCCAAAGGTAGTCGCCAAATAACTGGATTTTATTTCAAAAATTTTAAATAAATTAGTGTAGACCCCAAAACATTGGGAAAATATAAAAAATAAAACAAAGTGTAAGTGCACGGTAGTATAACAGTGGTTGGGTGAGGCCGGTATACATGTCTATTCTGCATAAGGTGCAAACAAGTCCTGTTGAATCCATGCCTGGTTATTTTTAATAAACAAAAGCTTGCCCACATTGTCTGCGGACAGGCGGCTGCGCTTGTCTGTGATAATGTCACCAGCCATGCTAAACACACGTTCAGAAAATACAGTGGCTGCAGGGTAGGGTACCCAAGATCGCTCTAAGACCAGGCCCAGCAGGTGTTCCATTCGCTTTCTACACTGTCTATACTGCCACTGTATATAATTTCATTGTATAATACTGTTAGTCCTCCTCCTGGATGGGCCCTTTCTAGGTCACGGCCCCAAAGCAGTTGCTTCCTCTGCTTCCCCTGTAGCGATTCCCCTAGGCAGACCCATCAGTCAGTATGTGTACTGTTCCACCATGTTGCTGAAATGCTGCCTCCTGCTAAGATGTTCCAGATCTGCTGGTGGTAATGGTTGTTGTGGCGTGATGACAAAGCTTTTCCACATTTTGCCCATGCTAACCCTGCCTTCTGAGGTGTTGCTGGTGACCCAGCTGCATTGGCAAATTCTTCCTCCTCCTCCTCTGCCTTCACTTTGTGCTTCCACTGAGTCCCTGGTGTCAGGTGTGAATGCCATCAGCAGCGTGTCTACTAGCGGGCTCATCTTCCAATTACAATCCAGTGAGGGAATTGAGGGCGGCACGTTATCCTTGTGACGGGGATGCAGCGGGGTGGCCACCCAGTAATCAGCAAAAGTTAGAATGTGGCAGTAACTGGGCGGTCGTTGCAGAGGCACTGCAGCATGTAGTCGCTCATGTCTGCCAGGCTGCCCAGAGGCAAGGACAAGCTATCCTCTTTGAGGGAGGTATATCGTCTGTGTCCTCTGTATCCCCCAGCGTTCCTCCTACTCCTCTATCTCATCCTCCAGAACTGTGTCCTGGCTGGACAATTGTGTTCCAGGCCAGGGCCTATGTTGGTGCAGATACCCACCCTCCGAGCCACTTGTATTTGGTTGGCCTTAAGTTAAGGATAAGGCGTGTATATAGTTTTGTTTATTTATATGGTTAGTTATATATGTAGTTTAATATGTTTTTAAGTAAATTTCTAAATAGTTTGTTAATGGTTTGATTGAAAGGGGGGGGGGGTGAGGCTGTTTGGGTTTATTTTTCGTACGCTTTCTACACTGTCTATACTGCCACTGTATATAATTTAATTGAATAATACTGTTGAGGGGGCCCTGACAAAGTCTTTTAGTCCTCCTCCTCCTCCTGGATGGGCCCCATCTAGGTCAGGGACCCAAAACAGTAGCTTCTCATGCTTCCCTGTAGCTACGCCCCTGGGCAAACCCATCATTCAGTACTTGTACTCTTCCACCATGTTGATGAAATGCTGCCTCCTGCTAAGACGTTCCAGATCTGCTGGTGGTGCAGGTTGCTGTGGCATGATGACAAAGCTTTCCCACATTTCGCCAATGCTAACCCAGCCCTCTGAGGTGCTGATCGTGACCCAGCTGCCCATGAGCTGGCTTGGGTGCCACCCTGCTAAGAACACGGTTCCTCCTACTCCTCCTCATCCTACTTATCGTCCTCATCCTCCAGAACTGTGCCCTGGCTGGACAATTGTGTTCCAGGCTAGGGACTATGTTGGTGCAGGAACTCACCCTTCGAGCCACTTGGATGTCACGGGCCTTAAGTTAAGGATAAGGCGTGTATATAGTTTTGTTTGTTTATATAGTTAGTTTAGTTGCATTATAGTTATTTTAATATGTTTTCAAGTAAATTTGTAAATAGTTTGAGTGAAAGGGGGGTATTGTGTGTGTTCGATTAACTGAATAGATTTTCACTGTCTGGTGTTTAGGAATTTCTGCCCCCCAAATTCAGCACATGTGGCAGGCAGGGCATGTGTGTTAAACAGGCTAGGCCCAGACCTGCTAGTATATTTCGCCCATTAGCGCACAACACCAGGCCAGGCTGTAGGCTCAGTGGCACCAACCAATGGTCGGTCTGTTGTTCCATGCCTGTCCACAGCTCCTGCGTGGTGCGGGGTTTGTCCCACAAACACACAAGTTTTAAAACAACCTGCTATCGTTTCCCCCTGGCAATGCTGCTGAGGGTGGTGAAGGTGTTACGCTGAGTGGATGAGGAGGAGGTAAATGAAGAGGAAGCCGAGTAGGAGGAGGAGGTAACAGGATACAAAGAGACATGCCCAGCAATCTTCGGGGGCAAAAGGACATTCACAAAAATGCTACCCGCCTTTGGGCCAGCCGGTACATTTACCCACTGTATTGTTGGTTATGTGGATGTGCCACAGATAGCGTTGCGCGGTGCACACTTCATTTTGTCCGCCACTTGGTTGTGCATGGAAGGGATAGCTCGCCTGCAAAAGTAGCAGCGGCTGGGATACACGTACTGTGGGATAGTCACCGCCATAAGGTTTTTAAAACTGCCCACCAAACAGAATGACAGCATTTCAAAGGACCAGGAAGTTTGAAATAAGGCATTCAGAGATATGGTAGGGGGGTACTTCCTCTTTCTATTTATTTTTCTCTCCAGTGTTTGGGAGATGGACAGCTGATAGCTGAACACTTTCATGGGATTTGGTGGAGATGCTTGGTGACAATGACAGATGTGGTGGGTGACAGATGCCACTGTCACTCACTTGGGCTCAAGTTCAGATTGTTTATTTATAATTTTTCTGTATTTAATTTTATTTTAAGTCATTTCCCTATTCAAATATGTTTGCAGGGCATTTTCCTTAATTTTGCTGCCTTTTGCAGCCCTCTAGCCCTTTCCAGGCCAATTTTACAGCCATTTAAGTGCCCAAAAGTTCGGGTCCCCATTGACTTCGGCCGAACTTCTCGAACCCGAACATCCAGGTGTTCGCTCAACTCTAGTCATAATCTATACATAATGCCCCAATAGTGGCACTACAGGGTGCATCATAATATAGGGTTTGCTACAGAGAGTCATTATAACTACATGGGCCACTGAAGCCAGTCTTTATAAATACTGAGGCTACTACAGGTGTCTTTATAAATACTTGGACCACTGTAGGAGGCATTATAACTAGTGATGAGTAGCATAGGCAATATTAGTTTTCGTGATATTTCGCATATTTTTGGCCTAATATTCGCCATAAATTCATAAATTCTAGAATTCGTGATATTCAGTCATTATTTTCTTGATTGCGAAAATGTAATATGCGCGTGTTGCACACGCAGTACAGGTGTGGTTCAATTTTGCTACATTTTTTAAGCTGCTATAAGTTTCCTGAGACTGTAGAAAATGGTTGACAGCAACTTCCGTGACTGTGAGCAAGAACTCCTGATCACTGTACAGTTGTGTTCAAAATTATTCAACCCCCACTGGAATTGAGTGTTTTGGCCAGTTTGACATTGATTTTGATTATTTCAGTCATCTTGTTTACAATTAAATCAAAGAGGCACTTGTAAGTCAGACAAATATAACATAACATTTATAATGAAATAACCACAAATGTCTTTTCTGTGCTCACATCATTATCACTTTTATTTAACCCCCAAGTGACATTCAATCTTAGTACTTAGTACAACATCCTTTTCCAGTTATAACAGCTTTTAAACATGAAGCATAGCTTGACACAAGTGTCTTGCAGCGATCTACGAGTATCTTCGCCCATTCTTCATGGGAAAAAGCCTCCAGTTCAGTCACATTCTTAGGCTTGCGCGCTGCAACTGCTTTCTTTAAGTCCCACCAGAGGTTCTCAATCGGATTTAAGTCTGGTGACTGCGATGGCCACTTCAAAATGTTCCAGCCTTTAATCTGCAACTATGCTCTAGTGGACTTGGAGGTATGCTTGGGATCATTGTCCTGTTGAAAGGTCCAACGTCTCCCAAGCCTCAGGTTTGTGACGGACTGCATCACATTTTCATCCAATATCTCCTAGTACTGAAGAGAATTCATGGTACCTTGCACACGTTGAAGCTTCCCTGTACCTGTAGAAGCAAAACAGCCCCAAAGCATGATTGATCCCCCGCCATGCTTCACCGTAGGCAAGGTGTTCTTTTCTTCATAGGCCTTGTTCTTCCTCCTCCAAACATAGCGTTGATCCATGGGCCCACTATCCCAAAACTTTTGTGGCTTGTCCACATGACTTTTGGCATACTGCAGTCGACTGTTCTTATTCTTTGGAGGCAGCAAGGGGGTGCGCCTGGGAGTTCTGGCATGGAGGCCTTCATTACGCAGTGTGCGCCTTATTGTCTGAGCTGAAACTTCAGTACCCACATCTGACATCTTTTTTTCAGTTCCTCAGCAGTCACACGGGGACTTTTCTCCACTTTGCGCTTCAGGTAGCGCACAGCAGTCCAAGTCAGCATCTTCTTTCTGCCACGACCAGGTAGCGTTTCAACAGTGCCCTTTGCCTTGAATTTGCGAATTATGCTTCTTGGTATGTTTAACATCTTTGCAATCTTCTTATAGCCATTGCCCTTCCTGTGAAGAGAAATCACCTCTTCTCTTGTCTTCCTGGACCATTCTCTTGACTTCACCATGTTTGTAAACACACCAGTAAATGTCTAGAAGGAGCTGAGTATCACAGTCATTTTAAATCTGCCTAATTGGTGCTTATTATGCTTGATTGCTGCTCCTTGACATCCAGAGGTGTTTTCAATACCTGATCGAAAACACTTGAATGAACCTCTGTACTTAAGAGTGGTAGTCTTTAAGGGGTTGAATAATTGTGTCAATGAAGAAATCACAAAAAAACCATTTAATACTGTATTACAAAAACAATTTATGTCATTTTAGTTGCATTTGGTTCTTTAAAAAGTCCTTGTAAGATTTCATTCTGAACACAATTACAAATGTACACTAAATTCCCTAAAACCCTTTACAGCATTGGGGGTTGAATAATTTTGAACACAACTGTATGTAATTTTACATTACAGCACTGCTTTTGATTACATTTCGCATGCATGGCACAACAATAGCTTTATATGCAGATAGAGTGCTTCAATATATTCGCTATCACAGCACAGTAATTCCTATCAGTGTACCTAACACCCTGCACTGGAACCTTTCAGGTACACTATATCACAATCTAACCTACACTGACTATCTCCTACTAACTATCTGTATTATATATATGAGCTAACTAACTATCTAATGTAATTAAATAAGGATCCAGATGAGCCTGCAAAGCATAGAGCACAGCAATGACACTGCTGTCTCTCTCAGAACTGCAAAAAAAAAGCAGAAAATGGCTGCTGGGGAGTTTCTTATATAGTAAAGGGGTAGGCAACTTTCCTATTGGTTGCTAGATATGCTGCTAAGCTCAGACAAAGATATTGCAGCCTTCTTATTGGCCCACAAGTAGTGTTGAGCGAACAGTTCGAGCATCGTTCGGGTTCGTACCGAATTTTGGGGTGTCCGGGACCCGGACCCGAACCCGGACATTTTCAAAAAAGTTCGGGTTCGGGTTCGTCGTTCGGCATGTATTTAGGCGCATTTTGAAAGGCTGCAAAGCAGCCAATCAACATGCATCATACTACTTGCCCTAAGATGCCATCGCAGCCATGCCTACTATTGGCAAGGCTGTGATTGGCCGAGTGCAGCATGTGACTCAGCCTCTTTATAAGCTTGTGCGCACGTCGGGACGTGCTCACTCCCGATGTGAATAGAACAGGGATAGACGCAGCTGATGCTAGGGCGAGAATAGGCAGGGATAATTGAATAACTGGAAGCAAATTTCTCTCCTCCACCTGTGATTCATCTGAACAACTGCAGCTGAGCTGCTTTTTGATAGGGATTGGCTATTTTAGAGTGGCCAGAGTGATTTTCCATCCACATGTACCTGGGCTGACCGCCGGCCGCCATTTTGCGACTTGTAGTGCTGCAGCAGAAGCTGCCACAGTGTGCATTCCAAAGCTCCAAACAAGTCAGACATCTACACCTGGGATTCAGACCAATAGCGATTTAGCAGCACAGTCCAAGGCTATTTTTTTAAAGGTTGTGCAGACCATTTTGTGGCACATGTTACTGGGCTGATAGGCGGCGGCCATCTTGGGACTAGTGCTGCAGCACAATCTCTCCCAACGTCCATTAATCACTTGTAATAGTGGTCTGTGCCATAGAAATCCTACATCAGGGACTTGGGTGTGCTTGTGTCACCCCTACTAATACCAGTCCACCTGTAATCCATACAGTCAAAAGACTGAAAGTATTCCAGTGAGGGAATTTTTTTTATTTAAAAAAGGCCAAGTTAGTTTATCTGGCGTTCAATATACTAGATACAGTTAGGCCTGCGTTTCATACATCTGGAATTAGCAAATTAATGTGCTGGGGTTGGGAAAACATATATGTACCCATACTAGAATCTGTCAAAGAAAGCGGTACTCACATATAACAGTCATTCCATCTGTAATCCATACAGTCAAAAGACTGAAAGTATTCCAGTGAGGAATTTTTTTATTTAAAAAGGCCAAGTTAGTTTATCTGGCGTTCAATATACTAGATACAGTTAGGCCTGCGTTTCATACATCTGGAATTAGCAAATTAATGTGCTGGGGTTGGGAAAACATATATGTACCCATACTAGAATCTGTCAAAGAAAGCGGTACTCACATATAACAGTCATTCCATCTGTAATCCATACAGTCAAAAGACTGAAAGTATTCCAGTGAGGGAATTTTTTTATTTAAAAAGGCCAAGTTAGTTTATCTGGCGTTCAATATACTAGATACAGTTAGGCCTGCGTTTCATACATCTGGAATTAGCAAATTAATGTGCTGGGGTTGGGAAAACATATATGTACCCATACTAGAATCTGTCAAAGAAAGCGGTACTCACATATAACAGTCATTCCATCTGTAATCCATACAGTCAAAAGACTGAAAGTATTCCAGTGAGGAATTTTTTTATTTAAAAAAGGCCAAGTTAGTTTATCTGGCGTTCAATATACTAGATACAGTTAGGCCTGCGTTTCATACATCTGGAATTAGCAAATTAATGTGCTGGGGTTGGGAAAACATATATGTACCCATACTAGAATCTGTCAAAGAAAGCGGTACTCACATATAACAGTCATTCCATCTGTAATCCATACAGTCAAAAGACTGAAAGTATTCCAGTGAGGGAATTTTTTATTTAAAAAGGCCAAGTTAGTTTATCTGGCGTTCAATATACTAGATACAGTTAGGCCTGCGTTTCATACATCTGGAATTAGCAAATTAATGTGCTGGGGTTGGGAAAACATATATGTACCCATACTAGAATCTGTCAAAGAAAGCGGTACTCACATATAACAGTCATTCCATCTGTAATCCATACAGTCAAAAGACTGAAAGTATTCCAGTGAGGGAATTTTTTTATTTAAAAAAGGCCAAGTTAGTTTATCTGGCGTTCAATATACTAGATACAGTTAGGCCTGCGTTTCATACATCTGGAATTAGCAAATTAATGTGCTGGGGTTGGGAAAACATATATGTACCCATACTAGAATCTGTCAAAGAAAGCGGTACTCACATATAACAGTCATTCCATCTGTAATCCATACAGTCAAAAGACTGAAAGTATTCCAGTGAGGAATTTTTTATTTAAAAAGGCCAAGTTAGTTTATCTGGCGTTCAATATACTAGATACAGTTAGGCCTGCGTTTCATACATCTGGAATTAGCAAACTAATGTGCTGGGGTTGGGAAAACATATATGTACCCATACTAGAATCTGTCAAAGAGCGGTACTCACATATAACAGTCATTCCATCTGTAATCCATACAGTCAAAAGACTGAAAGTATTCCAGTGAGGGAATTTTTTATTTAAAAAAGGCCAAGTTAGTTTATCTGGCGTTCAATATACTAGATACAGTTAGGCCTGCGTTTCATACATCTGGAATTAGCAAACTAATGTGCTGGGGTTGGGAAAACATATATGTACCCATACTAGAATCTGTCAAAGAAAGCGGTACTCACATATAACAGTCATTCCATCTGTAATCCATACAGTCAAAAGACTGAAAGTATTCCAGTGAGGGAATTTTTTTATTTAAAAAGGCCAAGTTAGTTTATCTGGCGTTCAATATACTAGATACAGTTAGGCCTGCGTTTCATACATCTGGAATTAGCAAATTAATGTGCTGGGGTTGGGAAAACATATATGTACCCATACTAGAATCTGTCAAAGAAAGCGGTACTCACATATAACAGTCATTCCATCTGTAATCCATACAGTCAAAAGACTGAAAGTATTCCAGTGAGGAATTTTTTATTTAAAAAAGGCCAAGTTAGTTTATCTGGCGTTCAATATACTAGATACAGTTAGGCCTGCGTTTCATACATCTGGAATTAGCAAACTAATGTGCTGGGGTTGGGAAAACATATATGTACCCATACTAGAATCTGTCAAAGAAAGCGGTACTCACATATAACAGTCATTCCATCTGTAATCCATACAGTCAAAAGACTGAAAGTATTCCAGTGAGGAATTTTTTATTTAAAAAAGGCCAAGTTAGTTTATCTGGCGTTCAATATACTAGATACAGTTAGGCCTGCGTTTCATACATCTGGAATTAGCAAACTAATGTGCTGGGGTTGGGAAAACATATATGTACCCATACTAGAATCTGTCAAAGAAAGCGGTACTCACATATAACAGTCATTCCATCTGTAATCCATACAGTCAAAAGACTGAAAGTATTCCAGTGAGGAATTTTTTATTTAAAAAAGGCCAAGTTAGTTTATCTGGCGTTCAATATACTAGATACAGTTAGGCCTGCGTTTCATACATCTGGAATTAGCAAACTAATGTGCTGGGGTTGGGAAAACATATATGTACCCATACTAGAATCTGTCAAAGAAAGCGGTACTCACATATAACAGTCATTCCATCTGTAATCCATACAGTCAAAAGACTGAAAGTATTCCAGTGAGGAATTTTTTATTTAAAAAGGCCAAGATTAGTTTATCTGGCGTTCAATATACTAGATACAGTTAGGCCTGCGTTTCATACATCTGGAATTAGCAAACTAATGTGCTGGGGTTGGGAAAACATATATGTACCCATACTAGAATCTGTCAAAGAAAGCGGTACTCACATATAACAGTCATTCCATCTGTAATCCATACAGTCAAAAGACTGAAAGTATTCCAGTGAGGGAATTTTTTATTTAAAAAAGGCCAAGTTAGTTTATCTGGCGTTCAATATACTAGATACAGTTAGGCCTGCGTTTCATACATCTGGAATTAGCAAACTAATGTGCTGGGGTTGGGAAAACATATATGTACCCATACTAGAATCTGTCAAAGAAAGCGGTACTCACATATAACAGTCATTCCATCTGTAATCCATACAGTCAAAAAGACTGAAAGTATTCCAGTGAGGGAATTTTTTATTTAAAAAGGCCAAGTTAGTTTATCTGGCGTTCAATATACTAGATACAGTTAGGCCTGCGTTTCATACATCTGGAATTAGCAAATTAATGTGCTGGGGTTGGGAAAACATATATGTACCCATACTAGAATCTGTCAAAGAAAGCGGTACTCACATATAACAGTCATTCCATCTGTAATCCATACAGTCAAAAGACTGAAAGTATTCCAGTGAGGGATTTTGCTTATAAAAAATAATATATTTCATTGTGGTGCGAGTTGAATCGCAACAATGAAGAAAAAATACTATTAAGGGACGAGGACGCGGTCGTGGTGGTGTCCGTGGAGCCTCTGTTGCTGGTAGAGGACGTGGCCGTTCGGCCCCAGGCGCACACAGTAGGGAGCGAACTCCCTCAACTAGCCCGGCAGAATGTACCGCAATATCTCGTGGGGCCCAATGCCGCTCTTAGGATGGTAAGGCCTGAGCAGGTACAGGCATTGTCGATTGGGTGGCCGAGCAGTGCTTCCAGCACGTTCACCACATGGTCTTCCACCCAGTCTTCTGCGGAAAGCGCACAGGTGGCACCTGAAAACCAAGCCCATCAGTCTGTCACATCACCCCCAAGCATATCAGGGAAACGGGTCTGAGCCACAAGTTATGCAGCAGTCTCTTCTTCTGTTTGAGGACTCTGCTTCCAGGAGTTTCCCAGGGGCGTCCACCTAGCCCTTCCCCAGTGGAGGAAGACATACCATGCACTGACGCACAACCACTTATGTCTCCAGATGAAGAGGACATGGGAATACCACCACAGCAGAGTCACCGACTCTCTGATGATGCGAAACACAGGTGCCCACTGCAGCGTCTTTTTGCAGTGTGCAGACTGAACAGGAGGAGGTCAGGGAGGGAGACTGGGTGGAAGACGATGCAGAGGACGATGAGGTCTTAGACCCCACATGGACTGAAGGTCGTGGCGATGGCTTTCACAGTTCAGAGGAAGAGGTAGTGGTGAGACCGAGACAACAGCGAAGCCAAAGAGAGAGCAGGGGCCAAAGCAGGCGAGCACGCCGCCCCCAGAGTTCGCCTGCTACTGGACATCGCCAACAGGGATCCAGCCCCACAAAGGCAGCTTCAAAGAGTTCCTGGCATGGCACTTCTTTAAACAATGTCCTACCCGACAAGACCCGAGTGACTTGCACGCTCTGCCATCAGAGCCTGAGGCGAGGCATTAACGTTCTGAACCTCAGCACAACCTGCATGACCAGGCATCTACATGCAAAGCATGAACTGCAGTGGGGTACACCTTAAAAACCAGGCACTCGCTGAGAGCTCCCCTGCTCCCTCTACCGCTGCTGCCTCGGCTTCCGCCTCGAGAGGAATGTTGCCACCTGCCGAGCAGCAAACAGAGGATGTGCCACCGACACCACCACCACCGCCACCGTCAACTACGCGTCTCCACTATATCACACAGCAGCGTTCAGCTCTCAATATCTCAAACCTTAGAGAGAAGCGCAAATTCCCCCGAGTCACCCTCGAGCCCTTGGCCTGAACGTCAGCATTTCTAAACTGCTGGCCTTTGAAATGCTGTCATTCCGGCTGGTGGACACAGACAGCTTCAAACAGCTGATGGCCATGGCTGTCCCGCAGTATGTGGTTCCCAGCCGCCACTACTTCTCCAAGACAGCCGTGCCTTCCCTGCACATGCAAGTGTCGATAAAATCAAGTGTGCACTGCGCAGCGCCATTTGTGGCAAGGTCCACCTAACCACGAGATACGTGGACCAGTAAGCACGGCCAGGGACAGCTATATCTCACTAACTGCACACTGGATGAATGTAGTGGCGGCTGGGCCCCGGCGGACAGTTCCTTGGCGCACGTCCTTCCGCCCCCTAGGATCGCAGGGCATCATTCTCTGCCTCCTGTAGCCTCCTCCTCCTACTCGGCTTCCTCCTCCACTGCTTCCACCAGCTCATCCGGTCAGCCACACACCTTCACCACCAACTTCAGCACAGCCCGGGGTAAACGTCAGCAGGCCATTCTGAAACTCATATGTTTGGGGACAGGCCCCACACCGCGCAGGAGTTGTGGCGGGGTATTGAACAACAGACCGACCAGTGGTTTCTGCCGGTGGGCCTCAAGCCAGGCCTGGTGGTATGCGATAATGGGCGAAATCTCGTGGCAGCTCTGGGACTAGCCGGTTTGGCGCACATCCCTTGCCTGGCGCATGTGCTGAACTTGGTGGTGCAGAGGTTCATTCACCACTACCCCAACATGTCAGAGCTGCTGCATAAAGTGCGGGCCGTCTGTGCGCGCTTCCGCCCGTTCACATCCTGCCGCTGCTCGCCTGTCTGCGCTACAGCGGAACTTCGGCCTTCCGCTCACCGCCTCATATGCGACGTGCCCACCGGTGGAACTCCACCTTGCACATGCTGGAGAGACTGTGCGAGCAGCAGCAGGCCATAGTGGAGTTTCAGCTGCAGCACGCTCGCGTCAGTCGTACTGCCGAACAGCACCACTTCACCACCAATGATTGGGCCTCCATGCGAGACCTGTGTGCCCTGCTGCGCTGTTTCGAGTACTCCACCAACATGGCCAGTGGCGATGACACTGTTATCAGCGTTACAATACCACTTCTATGTCTCCTTGAGAAAACACTTAGGGCAATGATGTTAGAGGAGGTGGCCCAGGTGGAGGAGGAGGAGGAGGATGAGGGCTCGTTTCTAACACTTTCGGGCCAGTCTGTTCGAATTGGCTCAGAGGGAGGTTTGTTTAAGCAGCAGAGGACAGGTTCACAGAGTCGCCAGCCAAGGCACTGTACTGGAGGACGAGGAGGATGAGGAGGAGGAGGTGGAGGGACGAGGATGACGCAAGTTCATAGCGGGGTGGCAGCCCAGGCCCATCACTGGTGCGTGGCTGGGGGATACGGTGGACGATGACGATACGCCTCCCACAGAGGACAGCTTGTCCTTACCCATGGGTAGCCTGGCCCACATGAGCGAATATATGCTCCAATGCCTGCGCAGCGACAGCAGAGTTGCCCACGTTTTAACGTGTGCAGACTACTGGGTGGCCACCCTGCTGGATCCCCGGTATAAAGACAATGTGCCCACTTTAATTCCTGAACTGGAGCGCGACCGTAAGATGCGCGAGTACAAGCGCACGCTGATAGAGGCGCTCTTGAGAGCATTCCCACATGTCACAGGGGAACAGGTGGAAGGTGAAGGCAGAGGAGTGGCAAGAGGTCGCCAACGCAGCTGTGTCACGGCCAGCTCATCTGAGGGCAGGGTTAGCATGGCAGAAATGTGGAAAAGTTTTGTCTCACGCCACAGCTATCTGCACCGACACCTGATACGGAACGTGTTAGCAGGAGGCAGCATTTCACTAACATGGTTGAACAGTATGTCTGCACACCTCCACATCCTGACGGATGGTTCGGCCCCATTCAACTACTGGGTTTCGAAATTGTCCACGTGGCCAGAGTTAGCATGTTATGCCTTGGAGGTGCTTTCCTGCCCGGCGACCAGCGTTTTATCTGAGCAGCGTATTCAGCACGGCAGGGCGTCATTACTGACAAGCGCAGCCGCCTGTCCACAGCCAACGTGGACAAGCTGACCTTCATAAAGATGAACCAGGCATGGATCCCACAGGACCTGTCCCTCCCTTGTGCAGAGTAGTCCTTATTAACTGCCTAAAACATGTCTTGTTGTGCTACGGGCCACTTCTTTATTTGATACAAATTTTATGAAACCCACAGTTGAATGAAACTCTTCTCTGTCTGGGCGCCGGGGCCTAACCAGATGAAAGTGGCCGGTTAAACTAACGGGTGACATGAAGCCATAACCTCTGCCATGCTACCTCTGTCTTCTGTCTGGGTGCTGAGGCCTAAGTCAAATAAAGCGGTCTTCTGCTGTGCTGGGGATATGAAGCTAATCTCTGACCTCTCTCCTCTGTCTGGGTCCAAAGGCCTAAATCACTGAAAGAGGCCTTCTCCTGTGGTGTGTGATATGATGCCAGAATATGTGCTGTGGGGCCTCTCTCCTCTTCCTGGGTGCAGGGGTCAAATAAACTAAATTGTGGCCTACTCCTGTGGTGGTTGATATGATGCCTGATTCTCTGATGTGGAACCTCTCTCCTCTGTTTGGGTGAAGGGGTCAAAGTCTTTCAAAGTCGCCTTCTCCTGTGCTGATTGATATGAAGCTGATGGTTGTGCCATCTGACATGGTTGCCGGGGTCCCATTAAATTGGGGCCTACTCCTGTGGTGGGTGATCTAAATGCCTGATTCTCTGCTTTGAAACCTCTCTCCTCCGTCCGGGTGTAGGGGTCAAAGTCTGTCAAAGTCGCTTCTCCTGTGCTGATTGATATAAAGCTTATGCTTGTGCCATCTGACATGGTTGCCGGGGTCTGATTCAATGGTGGCCTACTCCTGTGGTGGGTGATCTAAATGCCTGATTCTCTGCTGTGTAACCTCTCTCCTCCGTCTGGGTGTAGGGGTCAAAGTAACTAAATGGTGGCCTACTCCTGTGGTGGGTGATATGATGCCAGAATATGTGCTGTGGGGCCTCTCTCCTCTTCCTGGGTGCAGGGGTCAAAGTAACTCAATGGTGGCTTCTCCTGTGGTGGCTGATATGATGCCAGAATATGTGCTGTGGGGCCTCTCTCCTCTTCCTGGGTGCAGGGGTCAAAGTAACTAAATGGTGGCTTCTCCTGTGGTGGTTGATATGATGCCTGAATATGTGCTGTGGAGCCTCTCTCCTCTTCCTGGGTGCAGGGGTCAAAGTAACTCAATGGTGGCTTCTCCTGTGGTGGCTGATATGATGCCAGAATATGTGCTGTGGGGCCTCTCTCCTCTTCCTGGGTGCAGGGGTCAAAGTAACTCAATGGTGGCTTCTCCTGTGGTGGCTGATATGATGCCAGAATATGTGCTGTGGGGCCTCTCTCCTCTTCCTGGGTGCAGGGGTCAAAGTAACTCAATGGTGGCTTCTCCTGTGGTGGCTGATATGATGCCAGAATATGTGCTGTGGTGCCTCTCTCCTCTTCCTGGGTGCGGGGTCAAAGTAACTCAATGGTGGCTTCTCCTGTGGTGGTTAGTATGATGCCAGAATATGTGCTGTGGGGCCTCTCTCCTCTTCCTGGGTGCAGGGGTCAAAGTAACTCAATGGTGGCTTCTCCTGTGGTGGCTGATATGATGCCAGAATATGTGCTGTGGTGCCTCTCTCCTCTGTCTGGGTCCAAAGGCCTAAATCACTGAAAGAGGCCTTCTCCTGTGGTGTGTGATATGATGCCTGAATATGTGCTGTGGTGCCTCTCTCCTCTTCCTGGGTGCGGGGTCAAAGTAACTCAATGGTGGCTTCTCCTGTGGTGGCTGATATGATGCCAGAATATGTGCTGTGGGGCCTCTCTCCTCTTCCTGGGTGCAGGGGTCAAAGTAACTCAATGGTGGCTTCTCCTGTGGTGGTTAGTATGATGCCAGAATATGTGCTGTGGGGCCTCTCTCCTCTTCCTGGGTGCAGGGGTCAAAGTAACTCAATGGTGGCTTCTCCTGTGGTGGCTGATATGATGCCAGAATATGTGCTGTGGGGCCTCTCTCCTCTTCCTGGGTGCAGGGGTCAAAGTAACTAAATGGTGGCTTCTCCTGTGGTGGTTGATATGATGCCTGATTCTCTGCTGTGAAACCTCTCTCCTCCATCTGGGTGTAGGGGTCAAAGTCTTTCAAAGTCGCCTTCTCCTGTGCTGATTGATATAAAGCTGATGCTTGTGCCATCTGACATGGTTGCCGGGGTCTGATTCAATGGTGGCCTACTCCTGTGGTGGGTGATCTAAATGCCTGATTCTCTGCTGTGTAACCTCTCTCCTCCGTCTGGGTGTAGGGGTCAAAGTAACTAAATGGTGGCCTACTCCTGTGGTGTGTGATATGATGCCAGAATATGTGCTGTGGTGCCTCTCTCCTCTTCCTGGGTGCTGGGGTCAAAGTAACTCAATGGTGGCTTCTCCTGTGGTGGCTGATATGATGCCAGAATATGTGCTGTGGGGCCTCTCTCCTCTTCCTGGGTGCAGGGGTCAAAGTAACTCAATGGTGGCTTCTCCTGTGGTGGTTAGTATGATGCCAGAATATGTGCTGTGGGGCCTCTCTCCTCTTCCTGGGTGCAGGGGTCAAAGTAACTCAATGGTGGCTTCTCCTGTGGTGGCTGATATGATGCCAGAATATGTGCTGTGGGGCCTCTCTCCTCTTCCTGGGTGCAGGGGTCAAAGTAACTAAATGGTGGCTTCTCCTGTGGTGGTTGATATGATGCCTGATTCTCTGCTGTGTAACCTCTCTCCTCCGTCTGGGTGTAGGGGTCAAAGTAACTAAATGGTGGCCTACTCCTGTGGTGGGTGATATGATGCCTGGTTCTCTGCTGTGGGACCTCTCTCCTTTGTCTGGGTGCTGTGGTCAAAATAATAGTAAGTGACCTTCTCCATTGGTGGGTGACTTGAAGCCTGATTCTGTGCTATGGGACCTCACTCCAATTAATATTGTTTAATTTTTATTTATTTTATGTTAACTCATCATTTCCCTATCTACATTTGTTTGCAGGGGATTTAACTACATTTTGCTGCCTTTTGCAGCCCTCTAGCCCTTTCCGGGTGTGTTTTACAGCCTTTTTAGTGCCCAAAAGTTCGGGTCCCCATTGACTTCTATGGGGTTCGGGTTCGGGATGAAGTTCGGGTCGAGTTCGGATCCCGAACCCGAACATTTTTCGAAAGTTCGGCCGAACTCGTCGAACCCGAACATCCAGGTGTTCGCTCAACTCTACCCACAAGCAAGAAACAGTGAGGGTACTGATGAAAAAAAATCTAGAATATTTACGATTACGAAGATATAGCACTACAGTATATTAGATCTTCGTGAATTCTCGAAATGCTGATATTCGCAATAAAAATTGGTGATTAGAATATCCGCGATCAACACTAATTATAACTACTGCAGACACCAAGGCCCTATTCAGACATCCGTAGTGTGTTGTGGATCCCCAACACACCATGCCGACACTCCCCATAGAGATGCCTATACTTGTCCGCAGGCTGGGGACAAGAATAGGACATGCTCTATCTTTTGCGGAGCCGCGGCCGGATGTTTCAGGGCCGAAACCCGGAAGTTCGGGGCCGCGGCTCCGGAAATGCTGATGCGGAGAGCACATAGTGTGCTCTCCGCATTACGTCCGGCCCCATTCACAATGAATGGGTCCGCATCTGTCACAACCGCTATCCCAGCAGCAGTCGTGTCGCACCAGATGGAGGGGAAGGGGGACCCTTATGTACGGATGGGAAATAGAACGGCCACCCCTGACTAACCCTAAGCTGGCACCTGTCTGCCCTGATACCCTAGACGGGGTGTGAACCCGTACGGCGAGCAGGATGCCTAAACCCTCAGTCACCCTAAGAAGACTAGACTGGGGAAAGGCAGACGGGAGCACTAGTCACCATCACTCATGTCTAGGAGAACAACAGGGGAAGACAGCAATAAACAAACAATCTCCAGCAGAGATAGACTTATCCAGTCACGAGCAGAGAAGATTATCCCAATAACAACAGTCCATGCCAGACAAGAGCTCCACAGCAATACCATCAAACGATCTCCTTCAAAGGTCAGAATAGCACTGGAAGTAAGGACTATATCTGGCAATGACTCACCTGAGGAGGATGCCTACAAACTCCCAGTCAGGACAAAAAGGTTCACAAGGCAAAACCCGGATGACATACCCTGAACCACAGAGCAAACTCACAAGCTATCGCGAGTAGCAAGTCGCTGCGACCTACTCCTCCCAGACCTGTCTGGATCAGTCACAGTCGTGACAGCATCCATTCCACAGAATTGCGGAATGGATGTGGACAAAATTGTGGTTGTGTGAATGGGGTCTAAAAGGGACTTTATTACTACTGTGGGCTCTTATAGGGGTGACTTATAGAGGGGCCTTGCTACTGCTTGGGGCACAATAGGAGCCTTTACTTCTACTAAAGGCCCTATGGGGACATTATTAATATTAGGGGGTGCTGTGGGGCATTATTTCTGAGCACTATATGGAGGACACTAATAATTGAGTTGCTATTGGGGGTACTGCAGGGAACACTATTACCATTGAGGACAGTTTGGAAGCATATTATAATGGGGCTATCTATACGGCACTAGCACAGTACTGGGGGTCAAAGCAGGATGACATTGATGAGGCACCAGGAAAGTGAGGAATCAAATTTTTTTGTCTGTGATAAACTCTGCAGAGACGAGACGCGACTGAAAGAAGGTATAAGGACGATCTTATCTCTGAATAGGGATGTTGAGAAAAGAGTGCACATCAGAGGAGACGTCACTGGATGTAAGAAGGATGTGCTGCTGTATTCTCCTGTATATTTTGTAGCAATATATGTAATGCCCACCCAAATGTTTCTTTTACAGTAGGGTTGGGGGAGGTTAATTTGGCCCACACTGATGCAGCCCGGCCCCAGACTTTGGGTCACACTATGCGTGTTCTGACTTCTAGGGCCTCCCACCATTCTACTACATTATCTGTACTCAGTTGCCACTCCAGATGACATCTACTACATCATCTGTAAAAAAGGGCATGTCCACAGTTTGGAGGGGGGGGGGGGGGCACAATGGCAACCCATGCTATGCCACTGCTGTCTAAAATTCATTCTTGGTAAGTTGATTGTAGATGATTCTGTGGCTGAGATAGTGGAAAAATTAAGCAATTTCTCACCTCTGAACCTGATTGAAAGGGGGCATTCAGCAGTAGAGATCGCCAAATGCTAACATACACATAAAACAATATTGTGTTATAGTAGAGAATTCCAAAACATTGTTGACCAAGGTAAAAAAAAATAATAGACTATTTTCCACATCACCACTCTTGAGATACATAATAACATGTCATGGACAAAAATTAGTTTTTATATCCTTGCCTTCCAAGACCCAGTACATATAATGGTTGATTAACTTTGTTATTTTTGAGGTGATGGAAGGAAAAAAGCAATATCGCCTTTGTTTACTTCATTTTTATATCATTCACCATACACTTTGAATAACATATCTACTTTTATAATATGGGTTGTAATCATTACAGCAATACCATATGTGCATTATTTTATATTTTTGTTAACACTTCTGCAAAATAAAACCACTTTTTGCCAAATAAACCAAAAATGATATTTTTTTCAAAGTTTTTAATGTAAACATTTTATAATAAAATGTATTTTATTATATGTTATTCCCACTAGGGTACTTAATCACAATGCAGTCATTTGCTCACTGATATTTTGCTTTGATATGCTTAGTATACCATCTAATGTGCATGAAGCTGTCCCAACTCTTGTCAATGTCAGGGGAAAGGAGAGTCTAACTGTTACTGTTGTTCTCAATGGTGTCATTAGTAGTGTTGAGCAAAGCGAGCTTCAGATCATAAAACCAAAGTCGCTTTGGTCAAAACTTAATTTTAATGCTGTACGGAGATTTGTCTCCATAAAGTATTCATATGTATGGGCACTGGAGAGGCGAAGTGAGTTATTATTGAAGTCTCGCGGGACTTCGGTGAGTAACTTCGGGATTTGATTTTTAAACTTTAAAACCATTTTAAAACATGGATCCGAAGTCGGCTTTGGTACCGAGAAACCAGTCTAAGATTAAAGTTTTAAGTTTAAAAATTGATGAGCAAGGTTATTCACCGAAGTCTCGCCAAAGCCTATACATTTTAATGCTGTACGGCAGGGGTGCACAACCTTTTCTGGTTGGGGGCCACATTGTCAGCCTGAACCAATTTCAAGGGCCAAAAGTAAAACTTAAAGGGGTATTACCAACTAAAATACTGTATTTTTTGGCATATTGAACATACAGTATATACTATAAATGTCTAGTTACAGTTCTAGGACTCCAATCTAATAGGAGAATACATGAAATATACATGTAAGAAGCCATAAGACATAGACCTACATGTCTTTTACCAGATGTTTGCGGGACACACAGAATGGTATGGAGGGCCACATGTGGCCCCTGGGCCGCAGGTTGTGCACCCCTGCTGTACAGCATTAAATCAAGGCAATAGTCCTACTGCAATATAAAAAATAGCATAATCAAATTTAACATTAGTTCTTTAGGTCCTCTTTAGTATATCTGACCTAAATTACATCTCTTTGGAGCAGAGCCATGTTAATCGAAGGGTAAAAAGTGCAGCCTAAATAGGGCCCTCTTCGCGTTGGCCGAGCTGAATCCTGTGTTGTCAGAGTTTACATTTTTTCCTCACCTTCTACCCATTGAAAAGACTATAGAACCTATGAAAGACATGATGAGTTTAGAGCTTAGCACTGTATTCCAGAACAATCCACAGCAATGATATATTTTATTGAGATAGGAAAACTATTTTAGTGTGTGTGTTTATATACAATTCATTATTGTATGTAGTATGTGTATATAGATAGTATGCATCTATTTTTGATGTGTGTTTATGTGGTGTGGATGTAAATGCTGCATATATATGTGTTATATGTATGCGGTCATCATTAGCACTAGGGCAGAACCTGCTTTCATCACTGAAAGGTATTGTTTTCCATTGATACCTGCATTGCTGGAGGGCTGGAAAGCATCTACTGCAATCATATATAGTGTGGAGACCCAAAGGACCAACAACAGGTTTAATTGTGTTGGGCGGAATTAGCTGCTGAGGCCGCTACCCATCTGGCATTTGAGGAGACAACATTGACTAGCCAATAGTACATCCAGGACGTTGGGGAACCAGCCCTACTTTCTTTTTTGATACAGTCAGAAGATCCCACAAGATAACACCCATCCACACACTGCCCATGCTACACATGCTTTCCAGGGTATCCAGCAACTCCCTGGCCAGCTCAATCGCCAGTTCATCCCACATCAAGGATGTCTTGAACTGGATGGGGTGACGAAAATCCCATGTGCAGCAGCCAGCAACCACCTTGGTTGAACTACAGATCCAAGTTGAAAGAGCTTGAAATGACATAACACAGGAGGATATCCAGCATCTGTATGACCGCATGGGTAGGTGCCACCCAATATTATGGTGACCCTGCCTCAACATATACCCTGCTGTGAAAATAAAGGATGCACTACCTTGGTTGTGTGATCATTGAACAAGCACCACAAGCAGTTTATATTTTTAAGGCTCAACCATATTAAGTTTTCCAGGTTTCATAAGTAGATATATAATTGATGGTTGTGTCTTTGAAGTTACCGAATTATGATGGTGCTCTGGTAGCAAAATCAGTAATATGCAGTGTATATAATCAGATGTACATTATAATTATACAGATATATCTGAAGGTGTGCAGATTTTTTAATGAAGGTTTAATAAATTGTGCATTCAATGAAGAAAAAATGAAACTAAAAACGTAATGTGAATTGAAAAATAGTAAAAGTGATTATTTCATTCAGCTGAATTCTTCATTTTAAAATTTCATTTTTACACTTTGATTAATTAATATATTATTCAATGTAAGTATTTCCTAATGTACTGCAATGCACGCTAAAACTATTTTTAACTAAAACATTATAGAATTCGGATTTACAAAAACAGAAAATTCAGGGAGCTTCTCTTATAATAAAAAATGGGTTGTTTGACCTCCAAGAAACAATATGATTGGTCTGCTTGTACTCAAGAATTAAGGGACATGCATAAATATACCAGGGTAGTAGGAATGGTCCAATAGCCAAGGAGGGCAGTCTTCATTCAAACTTTGTTGCTGTGTCACTGTAAAGTGAGACACAATTCCATATTCTGCTATGGGACAATGTGGTTTCCTTTTACAATCTTCTGTAGGGACTCTGTTTCACAGATCTGACACTTTTACAATATTTGATTGATAGGCCATAAAAGCTAATTTAAAAAAAAAACTGTTCAAGTTTAATCATTTTTTTCAATGCATTTACCTTTTGTACAGAAAGTAATGAACCACTAAACTATACATGTACCAACACGTTTATTGTAAATGAGTGGCGTTTTTTGCCATTCTAATTTTAAAGGCTCTCCATTAGAGTTGAGCGAACACCTGGATGTTCGGGTTCGAGAAGTTCGGCCGAACTTCCCGAAAATGTTCGGGTTCGGGATCCGAACTCGACCCAAACTTCACCCCGAACCCCATTGAAGTCAATGGGGACCCGAACTTTTGGGCACTAAAAAGGCTGTAAAATAGCCCAGGAAAGGGCTAGAGGGCTGCAAAAGGCAGCAAAATGTAGGAAATCCCATGCAAACAAATGTGAATAGGGAAATGAATACACTTAGAAATGCAAAACAGTAAGTGCAAATGTAGAGGATTATGCTGTATTTTAACACTTACTGTAATATATTCTTTAACGGAAAGAAATACACTTGGAGATGCACGGTAGCGTGTGAAGTTATTGACGATGATCCTATCAGCACTTGTATTTACACCTTGAGTGTAATATACCTTTTTACAGACAGAAATACACTATGAGATGCACAATAGTGTGTGTAAGTTTAACCACATCAGCCCCCCTAGCTTAAACACCCTTAATGACCAGACCACTTTTTACAATTCTGCACTACACTACTTTCACGGTTTATTGCTCCGTCATACAACTTACCACCCAAATGAATTTTACCTCCTTTTTTTCTCACTAATAGAGCTTTCTTTGGTGGTATTTCATTGTTGCTGACATTTTAACTTTTTTTTGATATTAATGAAAAATGACCGAATTTTTTGCAAAAAAATTACATTTTCTCTAAATTAAAAAAAAAATACATTTCTATATAAATTTTTCTCTAAATTTATTGTTCTACATGTCTTTGATAATAAAATGCAATACGTGTATATTTATTGGTTTGGGTAAAAGTTATAGTGTTTACAAACTATGGTGCAAAAAAGTTAATTTCGGCATTTTGAAGCAGCTCTGACTTTCTGAGCGCCTGTCATGTTTCTTCAGGTGCTAGAATGCCAGGATAGTATAAATGCCCCCCAAATGACACCATTTTAGAAAGAAGACACCCCAAATTATTCGCGGAGTGGCATGGTGAGTTCATGTATGATTTTTTTTTTTTTCACAAGTTAGCGGAAAATGACACTTTCTGAGGGAAAAAAATAATAATAAAGTTTCTATTTCTGCTAACTTCTGGCAAAAAAAAAAAATCTCCCACGGACTCACTATGCCCCTCAGTGAATACCTTGGGGTGTCTACTTTCTGAAATGGGGTTATTTGTGGGGTGTGTTTACTGTTCTGGCATTTTGGGCGGGGCTAAATTGTGACCAACCCTGTAAAGCCTAAAGGTACTTGTTGGACTTTACGCCCCTTTACGCACCTAGGCTGCAAAAAAGTGGCACACATGTGGTATCGCCGTACTCAGAAAAAGTAGGGCAATGTGTTTTGGTGTGTATTTTTACATATATTCATACTGGTTGAGAGAAATATCTCTATAAATTCTATACTTTGTATAAAAATTTTTAAAAGTTGTCTTTTACAGAGATATTTCTCTCACCCAGCATGGGTATAAGTAAAAATACACCCCAAAACACATTGCCCTACTTCTCCTGAGTACGGTGATACCACATGTGTGACACTTTTTTGCAGCCTAGGTGCGCAAAGGGGCCCAAATTCCAATGAGTACCTTTTAGGAGGGCATTTTTACGCATTTGGATTCCAGACTTCTTCTCACGCTTTAGGACCCCTAAAATGCCAGGGCAGTATAAATACCCAAATGTGACCCCATTTTGGAAAGAAGACACCCCAAGGTATTCCGTGAGGGGCATGTCGAGTTCATAGAAGATTTTTTTTTTGGCCCAAGCTAGTGGAAATTTACTTTTTTTTTATTCCTTACAAAGTCTCATATTCCACTAACTTGTGACAAAAAATAAAACTTTACATGAACTCACCATACCCCTCGTGGAATACCTTGGGGTGTCTTCTTTCTAAAATGGGGTCACATGTGGGGTATATATACTGCCCTGGCATTTTAGGGGTCCTAAAGCGTGAGAAGTAGTTTGGAATCCAAATGCGTAAAAATGACCTTCTTCTCACGCTTTAGGGCCCCTAAAATGCCAGGGCAGTATAACATGTGACCCCATTTTGGAAACTAGACACCCCAAGGTATTCCGTGAGGGGCATGGCGAGTTCATAGAAGATTTTTTTTTTGGCACAAGTTAGTGGAAATTGACATTTTTTTTTTCTTACAAAGTCTCATATTCCACTAACTTGTGACAAAAAATAAAATTTTACATGAACTTACAATACACCTCACGGAATACCTTGAGGTGTCTTCTTTCCAAAATGGGTTCACATGTGGGGTGTTTGTACTGCCCTGGCATTTGAGGGTCTACATGTATGGCCAGCATTAGGAGTTTCTGCTATTCTCCTCACATTGAGCATGTGGGTAATGAGATTTTTTTTTTCCGTTCAGCCTCTGGGCTGAAAAAAAAAATTAACGGCACAGATTTCTTCATTCGCATCGATCAATGTGGATGAAAAAATCTCTGCCAAAATATGTGCAAAAAAAAAAGAAGAGGGGAAAGGACATAGTAGTGCTTGTGAAGTAAGGCCCCATTCACACGTCCGCAAAAATGTCTGCATCTATTCCGCAATTCCACAATTCGGCCCCGAAACATCAGGCTGCAGCTCCGCAAAAGATAGAGCATGTCCTATTCTTGTCCGCAATTGCGGACAAGAAAAGGCATTTTCTATATAGTTCTGGCAATGTGCGGATCCGCAAAATGCGGAAAGCACATTGCCAGTGTCCGTGTTTTGCGGAACCGCGGATCCGTGGATCCGCAAAACACATATGGACATCTGAATGAGCCTTACATGGGGGTGATCAGTGACAGGAGGGGTGACAGGGGGTGATCAGGGGTTAATCAGTGACGGGGGGGTGATTGGTGCACTTACTTTAGCTGCTTGTGTTCTCTGGTGGTCCCAAGCAAAAGGGACCACCAGAGGAGCAGGCAGCAGTCATATCAGACGCTGTTTACAAAACAGTGTCTGATATGCGATTTAGATGGCTTTTTTCTGACATCTACAGCCTGCCAGCGCATGATCAGCGCTGGCAGGCTGTAGTAGAACTTCCTACCGGCGCGATCCGGTGAACGCGCGTGCATTCACAGTAAATCTCGCCTCTCTCGAGATGACGCGCCGACGCGTCAAGGAGGAACATCCCGGCCGTCCGCAGGACGCATCCCTGCGTTATGCGGTCGGGATGTGATGAAAGAATTATGCTTTCAGCAATTGTAATTTAACACTTTGTGTAATATACCCTTTTACGGAAAGAAATACACTTGAAGATGCGCGCTGAGTGTATTATACCCTTTTACGGACAGATTTACACTTGGCCTGCAACAGCTGGAACATCAAATTTTGGGTATTGCTATTTTGGCAATTGAATTACACCCCAGAACAAAATATATACTTTGACGGACACTATTAAACTACTTGTCCAGCCACAGCTAGAACACCAGATTTATTGTATTTCTATTTTTGCAACTGAATTTCACCCCAGAAAATAATATATCCTTTGATGGACACTATGAAACTTGTCCAGTCATAGCTGGAACACCAGATTTACGGTATTGCTATTTTGGTAATTGAATTTCAACCCAGAACAAAAGCTATACTTTTACGGGCACTATGAACCTTGTCCAGCCACAGCTAAAACCACTGATTTAGGGTATTGCTATTTTGGAAATTGAATTTCACCCCAGAAAAAAAAAAATATTCTTTGCCAGACAGTATTACACTTGGCTAGCCACAGCTGGAACACCATATTTAGGGGATTGCTATTTTTTTAAGTGAATTTCACCTCTCAATAAAATATAGAAACTTCTATCCTGAGTTTCTAGGGGTGACAATAATCACAGCCAAGCCCCTGATGTAGGATATAGCAAAAAAAAAAAAACCCTACTATTGATGGATTAATGGACTTCGTGGTAGCTTGTGCTGGCGCACCACAAGACACAAAATGGCCGCCGATCACCCCAGAAAAAAAGTGACAGAAAAAAGCTCTGGGCAGCCTGAAAACAGTGAGCAATTAACTAGCAGAAGTTGAATGATTTACAGCTGTAGATCGATCACTTCATTAAGTGTTTTTGCTGAGTTAATCCCTGCCTAATCTCGCCCTAACAACAGCTGCATCCTATCCCTACAGTAATCAGAGCAGAGTGACGTGCAGCGCGACGTGACTCCAGCTTAAATAGAGGCTGGGTCACATGCTGCACTTGGCCAATCACAGCCATGCCAATAGTGGCCATGGCTGTGATGGCCTCTTGGGGCAAGTAGTATGACGCTTGTTGATTGGCTGCTTTGCAGGCTTTCAAATGCGCCATAGAAATTGCCGAACAACGAACCCGAACCCGCTCACCCATACTCTCCATGCAATATGGAGAAAATTGTTGGTAATGTAACAAAATAATACTATTTATATCTAGTACTCTGTTTGTCTTTTTTCCTAATAAAAGATTTCTGGACTTCTCGACTAAATTTTCTACTTTGCTTGAAAACTTTCAAGTATAACTCATTATAGTGAGTAATACTTGAAAGTTTTCAAGTATTACTCATTGTAGTGAGGATTTCTTACTTTAAGTATCCAAACAGACTGCCATAATTATTGCCTTCAAGTAGAGCACCTTGTGAGTCATAGGATAATTAAGAGTCAATCACGCATCAAAAGATAATTAGTACTGTCTAACGTGTTCCTATGAGCATCTTACCAGACAGCAGCCTTGAGGCTAATAAAGAACATTAACTGGTTACTTCTAAATTATATTTAATAGCATGTGTGGTCCATTTAATAGACAACAAGCAATACCATTATTTTGTATAGTTGTTTTGGTTTATTTTCAAAGACCATTTATAATCATTTAAAACAGTAGCAAATACACAATCATTTTAAACCTGATAAATGCATAGATGCTGATAATCACATATGTGTACAAACTTGTCATCTTTTACTTCCTTTGTCTTGTGGGTCCTATGGACTTTTATTGTAGAGCGTAAATGAATTTTGCAATGAGAGGGAGGAGGCACTGAGTTTTCCCTATCATCTACAGCCATAGAATGATCCGGTGCTATTTTCCTTCAACTGCAGAGAGTTGTTAATGCACTTTTCATTGCTGAAGTGATCATTTACACGGGCAAGTTTAGTGGTGCAGGAAGAATTGAGATTACAATTCATCCTATGCCATCAGATTCTCACTACCATGTATGACTGCTGATATGTTCTGTATAAAATCAGTTTATTATATTATTTTTGTCAAGTTTAAAACTCAGCTTTGCTTCACATTGACAAAACCAGTCTTGCTATATCTGGAACTTAAGGACAGAGCTCGTTCACACGACCGTGGTTTTGGTCCGCATCCGAGCCGCATTTTTGGGTGGTTTGGGTGCGGACTCATTCACTTCTATGGGGCCGTAAAAGATGAGGACAGCACTCCGTGTGTTGTCTGCATCCGTTGCTCCGTTCCGTGGCCCTGCAAAAATTATCGAAAGTCATGTCCTATTCTTGTCTGTTTTGCAGACAAGAATAGGCATTTCTATAAAGGGCCACCCGTTCAGTTCCGCAAATTACGGAAGGCACACGGGCAGGATCCGTGTTTTGCGGATCTGCAATTTGGGGAACGCAAAACACGGCACGGTGGTGTGAACAAGCCCTCAATGGTATCATCCTGTACAATTCGACTATAACAGCAGTGTGGCGTTTCGAAATGTCAGCCTTATACAAATCACACATCTGTGAGGTGACTTGTTGAATCAGACATTCTCCACTTACAGTTTACGCATCAGACACCCAGGAGTTAATCAAGTAGTCTTTAATCCGGAGATTGTATTACAAGATATGCAGGGAATCCAGATGGTAAAAGAATTATGCCACAAATAATCACCTCAGAATATCCTCAGAATTAGAGCACACAAAACAGCAATGCATGACAGGGTGAACAGGAAGTGGCTAGACTGAACCAACTAGAAGCAGAAACAGAGGGGGGAGGAGAATAGAGGAGCATAGCAATACACCATGCAAGATACTGAAACAGAACACTCCCCGTCTGGTATCGGTAGATACCACTATGTATATGCATACAATGGAGTTGTATAAAATAACAATGAATAATGTCCATAAACCTGAAAAGGAAACATGCAATGAACATTTATTCAAACCAAAAAAGGATATGTCTTCAGTTTAGACCATAGAGCTGGTACTGGAAACAGTCCTAGAAGATGATGAGCATCTCTGGTAGAAGGTATCTTAACATGGATGTTCTTTCCATCCGAATTGGAAACGACTTTAGTAAAAAGTCCAGTAGGCCAGTCGAGACGATCAACTTGTTTGTCTCTTAACAGAACAATATCTTCTTCCTTTATATTAGGCCTTGGTTCTTGCCACCTTCTGCATTCTTGCAAGAGGCAGAGGTACTTTCTTATCCACCTTTTCCAGAACTGACTGGCGAGATGTTGTACCTGCTTCCACCGAAACTTATAAGGGTTGTTCTCTTTAAAAATGCCAGTTGGCACAGGAATATTTCCTATCTTTTCTGTTTTATTCTTGAGTGATCTTATATGCACCCCAGATGTGGATTTCTTCTTTTTTATTACAGGAGATTGTATGTTGCTTTCATTAGAAGCTGAGCGAGACTTGGTTCTCCTTGATCTTGCCAAAGATTTAGAATGTGACTTCTCTGTCTGTGTCACCAATTTAGAGCGAGAGCACTTATTTTGTGAGGCTGATTTAGATGAAGATTGCTTTCAGTCTATAAATCGTGAACGCAAATGCTCATGTCGGCTTTTCACTTCTAAAATGGGATCTGTCTTTGTACATACAGACTTGGGTTGTTGACATGCAGTATTTGTCATGGACATTGGTGATGAACTTTTCCCTGTAGTTTCCAGAAAAGGCTGAGCAATATGAATGTGCTCATCCGTTGAAGACTGGGAAGAACTGTAATCCTCTTGGGTGCAATCAACAACTGCAGATGGAATTGAAGATTCTTGCAAAGTATCTGAAATAAACTCTTACTCTGTTGAAGGAACCTCCTTTATAGAATGTTCAGAAGATACTTCTTTTACAGAATTAAACTTATTGTCAAACAGTTGACTGGAAGACTCACGTTTCTGCATTGTCTCATCAGAACTACATGAATCAGAAGGCATGTTGTCAGTGAAGATATAGGATTCATTATGATAAACTGTGTGAGGACTGCAAAGCTGGGAAGGGCTTGAAGAGGGCTCCAATTGAAATCCTGAAGGCCTTTCTACCAGCTGCCCTTCTGTCCAGGAACATTCTTCTGCAGCTGACTCCTTGGGATTTAAGCTGCTTTCTCATGTTTTTAGAATATTTGGGCAAGGCATATCTTGCACATAGTAGTGGTTAAGACACTGTCTGGAGTAAGAAGTTCGCCCCCCTATTAATACTTCAGTTCTGAAGGCGTGTACTTGGCAGGGTCTGCGGGATCTGTCCAGACATACATCCCCCAGGATGATCAAACCCACTGTAAGTTTCTGGGCATATGGAGCATTGAAAGGGCCATTGCAAAGTTCAAGGACCTTTTAAGCCTCCAGAATGTCTCTACCTAGCAAGAGTAAGATCTCGGCATGGTTATCAAAGGGAGGAATCTCTCTGGCTATGTTCCTGAGATGAGAGTGATGCTGTGCGGCTTCAGGTGTGGGAATCTCATCCCTTGTGTCCGGCAATTTGTCACACTTAATAAGGGTTGGAAGAGAGAGTTTCTTATGTCCTTTGATGGGCTTTAAGGTGAAACCATTAGCTCTTCTTCCTGAGGTTGTCACAAGACCAGAGCATGTTCCTAGGGTGTAGGGTGTAGTCTCTCCCTCTATCCTGAACAGATCAAAGAACTTAGGGCTAGCTAGGGAATGATTACTTTGGTCATCTAAAATAGCATACATTCTTATGGTCTTCTCTGGTTGTGCAGTAGGAAACACATCCACGAGGCAAATCTTAGAACAAGACTTACCGCACACAAGTCCTTCTCCACATACCTTTGTGCATCTGGGCATGACGGTTGTGTTTGGTCGGTCGGCACTCTCCCAGCCATGACTCTCCCCGCCTTGATCGGAATGGGGCTTGTGCCAGTTAACTGGTTCTAGGTTCCGCCTTATTGGTCCCAGGTGAACAGCGGTCATGTGTAGATCACTATTTCATTCAGAACACTTGACTGGAACCTTACAGTCTCTGGCGAAGTGCTCAGTGGATGCACAGCATCTGAAGCAGATATTATGACTCCTTAGGAACTCCGTACGTTCCTCAAAGGGCTTTGCTATGAAGACAAGGGCATTTCCTTAAAGGATGTGGTTTATCATGGATAGGGCAATGATGAACGGGTTCCTTAAGGCTTTCATTTCCATTGTTAGTAGTGGGCACAACCCCTGTCTTTTTTACTGAAATTAGACCTTTAGGGTTTGTCTGTCTGGGACTTAAAGTCTCGTTTCTCTGTTTAGTAGAGCCAAAGATGTTGGTTCCCAAGGTGTTGAAGCTTGGATCGTTTTTAGCTCTAGCTAAGTCCTTGATGAACTTACAGAAGAATGAAAATGGTGGAAAGGGAACACGATGTTGCTCCTTGTATTTTGAACCTGTTGTTGCCCATTGGTCTTGAATATTGAGGCGTAATTTCTCCACGATCAGGCCCACACAATGGGAGGTATCAAGGAAGCTGAGTCCTGGTAGCTGCGGGTCTCCCTTGACGATTTCAAACTCAAGAAGAAGATCGCTTAATTCCTGGAACCCTTGGCGGTCTGTATTGGATAATCCATGAAAGTCGTATAGTCGTTTAAATAAGGCACGTTCAACTACTACTGAGCCGCCGTATGTCTGCTCTAATCTTTCCCATGTGAGATGAAGGCCTTTGACTGGTTCGTAGATATGAACGGTTTTGAGTCTCTTAACACAGTTTGACGACCATGGACCTAGCCATCTAATTAGTAATTCAAGTTCTTGCATAGGCGGTATAGCAAGGGTTTGAACTGTTGTCTTGAAGGTGACCTTCCAACTTCTATAGTTCTCTGGGCGATCATCAAAGTTCGTAAGGCTAGTACTGATGAGATCCCTGAGAGTGAGGTACTTATCGATTTCTGATGCATTATTTCTTTCCTGCATCATGGCGATGGGAACTTCTCCCTCGCTGGTGTTGTTGGCACCATCTGATACCCTATGTTTGGGGGTTGTAAGATGGAATGGAGTGGTAGCTGGGTTGAGCGTAAATGAAGGCTTCACATCTGGTAATCTTGGCGCCAGCGTCTTGGTTGCTATGTAACTAGTCTCAGGAGGTTTTAATGTGATTTGATGAGCTTGAAGTGGCTTGGTCTCAAATGGCGCCTGAAATACTGTGTAAGGTGCCAGAGGTTTGAAAGAAAGAGAAATATCCACTGGACTGGGGTCAACTGTATGGTTATCAGCTGCTTCTTTTTCTATCCGCATGAGTTCAGCAGGCTGGCGTGCAGAGCCCAAATCTTCTGGTGCAAATGCATTGACTTTGCTTTGGTCTAGGATGAATTGCAGGGTACGGCCTTCTGAGTCATTAGATATCTTGGACATAGGATGATAAGCTTCTTCTTCTTCAGCGGCTTCTTCAAGAACTCTGAGTTCAGCCATGTCTGCTGCTTCTTCCCTTTCCTTCTGAAGGACCTTCAACTCAGTTTCGGCCTTGTATAGCTGCTTGATGAGCTTGAGATTGGGCTTGTATAGCTTGCGCCTGAGCCTGTATAGCTGCTTGATTAGCTTGAGATTGGGCTTGTATAGCTTGCGCCTGAGCCTGTATAGCTGCTTGATTAGCTTCGGATAGGGTGTGTGTCTCTGCGACTTGTGCCTTAATGGCTGCATCCTTTATAATGCAGTGAGCTTGTACCTTCGCTGCTTCCGCTTTTGCGCGTGCCAACACCAATGAGGTACTCAGCGAAGAGTGCTGTGAGCGAGACCTTAGTGATGAGGACAAAGCAATAGATTTCGAGGAACAGGATGAAGCCTCGGAGTGCCTTGAAAGGTTAGAATGGCGGGACGCAGTTTCATATTGTTGTGATATCTTGTCTTCTAGCATTGACTTGACTGCCATAAATCTGCTATATCTTTCATTATTAAGTGCATTGTGGGTCTTTAATTCTAGGATGAATTCCTCTGAGTTGAGACTTGATAACAGAGAAGAATATTTTTCAGAGAGTCTATTATAACTATCATAGGTCTTATTCAATTTTGTACACATGGCCTTTAATTGATCTTCATTATAGCCTGATCCATGTGCTGCATCCATACATTGTTCAGTCTTTTCCCACAAACTGGACAAATATCACATATCTGAATTTTGTCGGTTAAGAGGGCCTCTTTCATTTTTAATGAGGGTTTAGAAATCCTTCTTGCTGTGTCCTGCATTTCCATCTGTAACACAACAGCGACCTCTAGTGGTGGTTCAGTCTTTTAATAGCCCACAGCAGGCAGACAATATTTACCTCAGAAAACAGGCTGAATACAGTCCCTAGTCTGTATGAAACTTAAATTGCTAGAAGCTTCTGTGATCCTAGTGAATGCAGTACTGAGCAGTATAAGATATTGCTCTTATTACTGTAGCATAACGGAGACAAATGATGATGGATTATTACTTGGAGGAGGAGAATATTATTTTCTTAGCGGGAGAAGGAGAGTACTAAGACAATTCTTTTACTGTGGCATTTCGAAATGTCAGCCTTATACAAATCACGCATCTGTGAGGTGACTTGTTGAATCAGACATTCTCCACTTACAGTTTACGCATCAGACACCCAGGAGTTAATCAAGTAGTCTTTAATCCGGAGATTGTATTACAAGATATGCAGGGAATCCAGATGGTAAAAGAATTATGCCACTAATATTCTCCTTGATAAGAACATGAGATACACAGATTCACCTCAGAATCTCCTCAGAATTAGAGCACACAAAACAGCAATGCATGACAGGGTAAACAGGAAGTGGCTAGACAGAACCAACTAGAAGCAGAAACAGAGGGGGGAGGAGAAGAGAGGAGCATACCAATACACCATGCAAGATACTGAAACAGAACAAGCAGGTTAGGTAGAAAATGCATATATTACTTGTTCAGTCCATAGAAATATCTGCTTACCAGCAGTGTCAATGAAGGCTGGATTAAAGGCCCAGCAGCCGGGGGGAAGGTGAACTATACCCATTGCCCTCTCCACACAAGAAACACAAGGGCGCACCTTTAAAGAAGCAAAATGAGGCTCAGGCTGCGCCATCTAGAGGAAACTGGGAGGTGGTGAGCTGGCGATGCACAGTAGTGGTTTCTTTATTGTATTCTATGTGCTATGTTCAGGATGTGTATGCTCTGACTTGAGGAGCAGCACGTCCTGAGAAGGAATGGGCGGACACGTGGATGTTTGGGTTCAAAGGGTTTGGCTGAACTTTAGTTAAAAATTTGGTTTGGGTACCCGAACTCCATAGAAGTCAAGGGGACCCAAACTTTGGTGCTGTAAAATGGCTGTTAAATAGTCAAAGTAAGGGCTGCAAAAAGAAGCAACATGAGGGTAGAAAAATGGCTTAAAATAACATAGATTAGAAAAGTGTAGTAGGAGGTTGAGGAGGAGGTGGATGTGGCGGTGTAGGTGGAAGGGTTGGAGGAGGAGGAGGAGGCACCCAACACAGTTTTTTTTTAATTTAATTATTTTATTTTTTTATTTGGGAGTGCCCCAAAACATTGGGAAATGGCAAACAGAACAAACAAACACTGTGGTGGAGTATAACAATGGCTGGGTGCAGCCGGCATACTTCTCTACTCTTCCAATATAACAAAAAATGTATCTTGAACCAGGAGATGGAGGTCCGAGTGAAGGAGGAGGTGGACATATTGGTGTTGGCGGAAGAGGCAGAGGAGGTAGCCAACACTGTTTTTTGTTTCTTTTTTATGTTTCTTTATTTTCTTTCTTTCTTTTTTCTTTTTATTTGGGGAGGCACCAAAACATTGGAAAATAGCAAACAGAGCAAACTGTGCTGGAGTATAACAATGGCTGGGTGTGCGGCCAGTATACTTGTCTACTCAGCCAAAGGTACAGCCAAGCCCTGTGGGATCCATGCCTGGTTCATTTTTAAGTATGTGAGCTCAATTTTGGCTGTGGACAGGCGGATGTCCGCGATCACACCCCTGCCATCCTAAACTCACGTTCAGACAATACACTTGCCGCAGGGCAGGCCAGCACCGCCACGGCATAAAGGACAAGCTCAGGCCATATGTTCAATTTGAAGACCCAGAAGTTAAATAGGGCAGACCCATCAGTCAGTACATGCAGACTTGTGGACACGTACTCTTAAACCATGTTACTGAAACTCTGCCTCCTGCTAATACAGTCCATATCAGATGGTGGTGCTGGATGTTGTGGCATGCTGATGAACTTTTTCCACATTTCTGCCATGCTAATCCTCTCTTCTGAGGTGGTGCCAGTGCCCCAGCTGCAATAGCGGCTTCCTCCTCCGCCTCCTCATCCTCGTGCTTCAACTAAGCCCCCGCTGTCAGGTGGGAACGCTGTCACTATTCCATCTACCAGTGTGTGCTTGTATTCACGCATCTTCACTTTCCAGTGACTGAAGTAAGGATGGCATGTTGTCCTTGTAGCCGGGATCAAGCAGGGTTGCCACCCAGTATTTACCACTGGTAATAATCAGGGCAACTTGGCGGTCGTTGCACAGGCACTGCAGCATTTACTCACCCAGGTGTGCCAGGCTGCTTAGAGGCAATGACAAGTTGTCCTTGGTGGGAGGTGTATTGTCTGTGTCCTCTATACCCCCCAGCCATGCTCCAGTGATGCCTGTGAGCTTCTTTGGGTGCCACCCTGCTGTGAATACAGTTCCTCCTCATCATTATCATCCTCCAAAACTGTGCCCTGGCTGGACACTTGTGTACCTGGCCGCTGTTGGTGCAGGAACCCACTCTCCAAGCCACATGTGATGTGGAAGACTGGCCTGATAACCGTGTGAATGGTTCCTCTTCCTCTTACTCCTCACACACAGAATTAATAGATAGATTTACTATTGTATTTCTGTGTCACGGGTGCAAAAGAGGTGTATTGCACCCAAACAAATTGCTATAGGTCAGACACAGAATTAACAGCCAGACGAACAGTTTTTCTGTGTCATGGGTGCAAAGCCTTATTGCACAGTATCACTACAAGGCGTTTTTGCAGACTGCGCCCTGGGCCTTATTGCAGACTGCACCACAGTCTTAGTACCTAATACTGTCTTTCACTCACGCTGCACCCTGTCCCTAGAGCAGAATGGAGGTGCCACTGTGATCCGGCATTTATAAAGGCTGAGTCACATTCTGCACCAGCCAATCACAGCCATGCCAATACTAGGCTTGAGCTTGATGGCTTTGATGTACCTACAGCTAAAAAGTTTGTTGACTGGTTACTCTGCAGCCTTTCAGCAAACTTTATTCATCATCCGAGCGCTGAACATGGACTTCCGCGGCAAAGTCCGTGTTCAGGTGCCCGAACCCTCGATCAGAACATTGTTTTTGTTTGGGATGTGTTTCTCCACTCGACCCTAGTTCAGCTAGAAACTGTATATAAGAAGAGCAGTCAGAGCCCCTAGTGTTCTGCAGTTAGAGATCAGTGCTTAGAGGAAACTCTGCCAGACTACTTGAGTGAACAGACCCTGATAACAAGCCTTTGTTCGCGGTTCCAGCCTTCTGAGCAAGAGAAAAAAAGATAGAGAGGGAGGGACAGCTAGTTTAGGCTTTTCCTCAGCATTAAACCCTTCTTCTGCATGGAGGAGACTGGCCAGTCAGCCCAATGCCTTGCATGTATTGTTCATCTAGTAAAGAAGCATGCTGGTTCACTGCAGACCCTAACTCTGGACTTATTTCCCATTGGGGGGAAACCACGCCTTACCATTCCTTCTGGAGAGCAGAAACACATGGTGACACCATGACGGTGTCCGGGGACCCACCGTAGTGTTGGGGCCACCCCAAACCAGGCCACTACAGAAGCATATTTAATATCCAACTAGTACAAAACCCCTATTTTAAAACGTAACATTTACTTATTTAATAGTAAAAAGACCCCTACTTCCCCATAACAGACCAAAATACATTTAAATGAGGATATTCAGAGTAAGGAGATGCGGTAAAATTCATACTCCAAGTTCATTGGTAATTCATCACAGGTCCGTACAAAAACAAAAATATATATTGTTGGTCACTCAGTGCCAATGATCCACCACACCCTATATCCAACTAGAGTATGAGTGAGGTAACTTATCCCTACTGTAGGTCCTAGGATACACCTATGCCCAGGGATATCCCCTGATGGTGGGGACTCCCTGTCCTCGTGCCTAAGGCTCACTGCCCCTATTCCTATCCCTAATGGGGACGCAAGGTGTCAATGAATACACATGGGCACTGGGTATTTAACCAATCAATACATAAAACAAAACGTGCAATGGATTTCTCACAACAATGTGCTCAATTACATGTCTAGGAAGATGTAATGTCCATATATCGTGGACTATTTCTTCCCTAATGCAGGCACATTAATGTCCATACAGAATCCAACACCAATAAATACAATCCTTATGTAGATACAATCACATTTATACAATCCTCAACGCGTTTCCCCTCACGTTAATGAGGTTCATCAGGAGGCATTAAGTGTAGTAGATAGATGTTATATTCACATTATAGTGTTAAATAAGACCTGATATGTCAGTTGTGCCCAGAGGAGGTGTTGAGTAAATCGGTACTGGAGTGCGGGTAGAGAAAGGATCAAAATCCAGATTTATCCAGGCATGACCTATAAAGATATGTACATATGTCCAAAATCAGATGAACATACTAATACCATCCAGGTGATGGAAAAGAAAACCTAATGGAGTAATAAGGAATTATGTACACTTACTTTGGTCAAGCTGCCAGATACGATATAAAGATGCCTCCGTTACACATATCCCACATTAGTCAGGTGAGGATAGTGTCCTAAGGGAATGCATTTGATTAACTATTAGTATGCCCCTATGTTATTACTCCATAATACATGTTTGTCCAGTGTACTCACATGTGGCTCTCCCTGCTAGTATTTCCTCCTCTGGCGCCAAAGCAAAACTAGTTCTGCCCCCTCTTTTATACTCTCCCATCCCAATTGCATGCTTAGGTTCATTTCTTGCAGGTGAGGCGCATCCAACAAATACAGGTGAAAACAATCACCCTGCAGTGTTGTCCGCCTTCTGCAAATGGAACGCACGCTGAGGTCACGTGACTGCCAATGGACCGCATGTAAGTGAAGCACAGGCGGCGCATAGTGGCGATCGCGCTCCAATCACATTGACATCCTGTGGGTGGAACGCACATCATGTTCACGTGACACCCCAGCTTCCTGTCAGTGGACCGCATGTAAGTGAGGTATGGGCGGCACTTACATATGATGGCTATTGTGCTCCAATCACATTTAACTTCCGGTGAGTGGAACGCACGTCGCGCTCACGTGACTACAACAGCTTCCTTTCAATGAACCGCACATTACTGTGAATAATCACATGACTCCATTAGCTTCCTAGTAATGGATCATATGTAGGTAAAAATACAAACAGCGCATATAGATGATACGGATAATGTTTTCGGGTCCTCCCATCATTGTACCACAGGTTCTGTTAAGTTAAATATATTTATCCGCTCCCGTATTTCTAATTCCTCAATTGATAAACGTTATATACATCGGAGCTACCTTGGGTACATCCCACTACCAGGTAAAGGGGGGGACGAAACCATCCCACCCAATTAATTAGAGCGGGAAATATGAAAACTAGGGTATTACACTCATGATTAATACAATTTGATGTCACCTTCCAATTTGATGTCACTAGGGTATTAAACTCATGATTAATCCAATTCGATGTCACCTTCCACGTGACTTATATCAGTATATCAGTGTGGATCCATTCATAGCTGATGGGTAGTCTTTAAGACCAAAAATAAAGCAATAGATGGTTTATGGGGGATCTGAACAAGTTTTGAAATAGAACAAAGAGTTAAACCAAAGATACATTATTGGTTAGTGGTCCCGATTTGGGTGCTTCATGCACCTCTGGCCAGTAAGGGACTCTTATATACTATATGGAGTGACAGGGACAGAGAAGTCCCTGGGTAGGTACAGCAGAAAGAGATGGATAAAGAGGTATATATACAAAGCAGATTAAAGGAACTTACCTTGGTGAATCAGGGACGGCAATACCCTAAGCGGAGTGAATCACGTATTCCTCTTATTATGACTTACCATCCTGTAGTTCCCCGTTTACAACAGATTGTACAAAAACATTGGTCCTTGTTGACCAGATCTTATCCTAGTGTTCAGGAATTTAGTGTTCCCGCACGAATGTGTTTTAAACGGGGTAAAAATATCCGTGATTCCCTGGTTCGCGCAGATATTGGTTCTGAACGAACTAGAGTTATACAGACTACTTTGAGAGAACCTAAATTGGGAACTTCCCCATGTTTAAATTGTGCTCAATGCACAAATGTCAAGAGGGGTCCAACGTTCACACATCCGCATTCAGGAAAAACATATAAGATACGTGGTTTTTACACTTGCCAAACAACTTTTGCTATCTACTTAATTAAATGTCCGTGCGGTCTCGCATACGTTGGGGAGACTTCCCAATGTGTGCGAGACCGCATATGTAAACACAAATCGGATATTCGTTGTGAACGTATGGAATTACCAATTCCACAACATTTTATTAATTTCAAACATCATATCAGCCAATTACAATATCAGGTGCTAGAGCAAGTCCCCCTATCGCGTAGAGGGGGCAATCGTAAAACTACTTTGCGGAGGCCTTTTGGATTCACGAGTTAAAAACTTTGCACCCCCTAGGCCTTAATAGGGACTTTGATATATTAGTATAATTCATGCTATTGAGGTTTCAAGGTGGCCCCATTCCATGCGTGCATTGCAATGCATGAACTGTGGCCACATATGTATGTATGTACCCATTTTCTTATGATAAATAAGTATTGTCACTATTGGTCCTTTATCATTTATAATATATTGCCATGTTTACTTGATTATCTATTTCCTATTTGGGTAATATCTACGACTGCTTATAATTTTACAATATGTTCTTTTTCAGACTAGATAACGATTATGATACGTCAGGTAGGGGAGAACACCTCCATGTATGTGACATTGACGTATACTAATTCCCATATTACTAATCACTGGTTTTTTGTTATCTCTAACTTTGATTGACAATGTCTATCAATACTTGTATGGTGCTCGATATCTATATAGGTATATATTTGTTATATCTGTTCTACTGGATGTGCCTTTCTGAAGTGAGGTAATGCATCAGGGCAACATCGCTATTTTGCCAGTTCTGGTCCCGGCTTCAGCCGGTGGAGCGCGCATGCCTATGTGACGCACTTCCGGTTGGAGCCGTGAACCGGAAGTTACTCTTGCTGCATCCTATTTAAAGCGTCGGAGCGGTATTACACACACGCCACCCGCTCCCACGCCATTACCTCACTTCAGGTATGTTTGGATTACTTGGTTTTGCTACCCATGGGTGATTGTGTTGTCTATATGGTTGTTCTGTGTTGTGTTCCGTTTATACCTTGTCTTACTTATCTCTGCCATATGATATTTATCAACAAACATGTCGGTAATGGACACATAACCCTGTCTGGAAATTTGCAACAATATGTCGGCTATGGACATATAACCCTATTTGGGAATGGACATTTTGATGTTGCTCTGGACTATAAATACTATATCAATACCATTTCTCAGTGCCGGAGATGTGTATGTGTACTTGTACTACACCTTTAGTTGACTTTTGTTTTTCCTATTTTTTGTCTTACGTCTTATATGTACTAATTGAAGTCCACTGTATATATATGTACTAATGGATATTTCTGTATGTGTTATTCTTAGGCCCTGATGAAGGTCCTGTTGGACCGAAACGTTGGCCTTCTTGATTGAATTGTCTATAATGGTGGCTACTTCAATAAAAGTGGATTCTTGAGCATAATTTTGCTATATGAGTGCCGTGTTTTTTGCATATTGCAGATTAAAGGAAGCACGCAAAGTCCAGTCTCTCATTTAGTCCTAGTGGCGATTGGGACCTAAATCTATGTATCCACATACATTCTTTTTGTAAGATCTTGCAGTCCCAGTCGCCACCTCTCGCAGACATTGGTACCCCTTCAAGAATAATAGTCGCGGGTTCCCCCCGTGACATTCATTCATATGGGTAGCCACCGGTGTCGTTTTGTTATTAATTACATCATTGACGTGCTCCAAAATTCTTCTTCTGGCGTCCCTTTTGGTCTTACCAATATAGTCATATGGACAGGGGCACTGGCATAGGTATATCACCCCTTTGCTTCGGCAGTTAAAAAAGTCCCTAACTTCATAGAGTCGTTTTGTTACTGAGCAAGTTATCATTTTGTTGGGGTTGATAAATTCACATGCCTTACATGACCCACATTTATATACTCCAAGCGGTTTCCGATCTAACCAGGTGCCAACTCTACTTGGTGACGTGTAGTGGCTATGGACAAGGCGGTCCCGAAGATTCCGACCCCGTCTATAAGTAATCCCTAGTTATGATCCAATTACATCCATCAGATCTGCATCCATCTTTAAAATTGGCCAGTATCTGTTTAAGGTCGCCCTCACTTGTGTATTGCTGGAATCAAAGGTTGCTATTATGCGTGTAGTTGGTTCTGAATCCTTTCTGCATTTAGGGACAAGTAATTGAGTTCTGTCCCTAGAAGCTGCATCCACAAAAGCCTTCTTCAGGCATGTTTGTGGATAGCCCCTCTCTCGAAATCTAGTCTGCAAATTACGCGCTTCCTTATAGAAAGATTCCTTATTAGAGCAATTTCTTCGAATTCGGAGATATTGACCCCTGGGTATACCTTGCTTAAGAGGGATCGGGTGGTGACTCTCCCAGTGGAGGAGGGAGTTGGTCGCGGTTGATTTTCTGAATACATTAGTCACCAATCTGTCCTCCACTTTCAGAAGCATAGTTTCTGAACAGCTGGAGTGCTGGAGGCTGCTGATCCCTGGTCTAAGGGCATGTACTCTTGATGTTGGCTTAAAAACGAATTAAAATATGAACCAAATCTACATTGTTCCGGTATGAAAGCCTCCATGCGCTCCATGCGCTGTATTGCACCTCAATATTTTATGGAAAGGTACAGTAAATGAGTTTTCACATAGATGAATATAGAGGCAGAAGCTAACAGAAAAAAAACAGTCGTGGCATGCTCTATCAACATGCCATATTACAAAACTATGCTTCCCCAGAAGGAGTGCAGAAAGATGTGGTAGAGGTCTGTAGACCAAAGCCATATGGGATACCATGTGCTACTCTACAGCCAATGTATCACTTGCAGGAGGCTTTAGTCTTTGTTCCTTCTCATCTAAACAACAAGATAATAGAAAAAATAGCACAAAACCATCAGTGCAGAACTTATTAATGCAAGAATGATAACAACTTTCTGACTGTTCTGTCTTAAAAACAACACCTACAGTACTATATACAGTGAACAGACATTGACTTGAAGACAAGGTCAACTGTGTGTTCAAATAATCACGTGCATGTGGAGTCGATTTATTGATCTCCAGTCATGGAAACTACAGATAGCTCCTGAACTCCACTGTAAATACAATACGGTAATGTCCAAATAATAGAATTTATATACTCATAGATGTATGTAAATCCAGGAGTAGGATTGCATCATTGTACTATTGAAATAATAGCACTTCCTACAGGTTGGAACAAAATTTCTGGTGAAATAAACCATGATCATATTCATAAAGATGAATTATATGAAACAATTTGTTCAATGAACCAAAGACCTTTAAAATAAACAAAATTCATAAAACAAGTCAAATGAATCATCTGTTTTATAACCATATGGCAAAGAGACCTCTCCTATAGCAAATCGTTAATGTTTCTGAAAGGTCATACAAATGCTTTCCTGCTGAATTTCCATGACTTCTGGGGATACTTAAACATCTGCTCATTTTTACCCTTTGGTATTCTACAACACAGACGTTTCACGGCTTGTACACGTTTTTTTTTCTTTTTCTATATAAGTCAAATGTTGTTTTGCAGTCAGCCGGATCCAAGTTCATGGGTATCTCAGTAGCCCAAGGCGTCCCTGTGTGATAACAAGAGCTCATGTAAGGTCAAAGAACAGCATTTCCTTTATGAGATCTTGCTACGAACAAAATATAAATTCCAATTATGTATGTGATTGGTAGTTTTACATACACAAGATGGAGTTTTCATGTGGAAACCTCGTAACATGTGTGCATGTGTGGGGGGAAACTGCTCAGGGCAAGTGTCAAAT
Organism: Bufotes viridis; assembly: GCA_033119425.1. Taxonomy (NCBI): domain Eukaryota; kingdom Metazoa; phylum Chordata; class Amphibia; order Anura; family Bufonidae; genus Bufotes; species Bufotes viridis. The sequence goes on from CM065591.1 coordinate 101,343,802, forward strand.
CTATTTAATATTTTCATTTTATCACAGTTTAACCTAATAACTCCATTTATTTGTATGTCCAATGTTCCAGCCAAGATCTGCCTAGTAAAGAATGAAAAAGATGAGGGTCTTTTTGTACACAGCAATTGTATAAAATGCAATAATGCAATGAATGTGACAAGCAGTGATAATCACACTGTGCAACCGCCTCACAGGAGATGCAGTTAATTTTGAAGAGGAAGCTGCACATTATTGGGGTTGGTGCCAGGAATCATACTCCTGCCAATCTGATATTGATGAGCTATCCTGAGGATAGGTCATCAGTATTGTAGCACTGCAGATCCCCTTTAAAGTGAAACTCCAGTCTTCCTTTTTATTGAATGGGTTGGCCTTCAATGACACCACACTGTCTACAGGACTGCCATATACAGCTGAGCTCTGTACTCGTCTGTCCTACACACAGTGACTGGAGCGGTGGTCATGCATGTGTACTGTCACTCCATTCACACAGGATCCCTGTTCACATAATCAGTAGAGGTCCCAGTGGTCAGACCCCCAGTGATCATACATATGTCACCAATCCAGTGGAATGCTGTTTGTAGACCAATTGCTTTAAAAAGGCACAAAAAGCCACAAAAAGAGTTACTATAGAATGAATTGAGCATTTCAAATTGAGTTTTATTGCATGCATGCAATAATACCCCTGTTTGTTTGTTTTCTTTTATATACAGTACATTTGATTTTCTTCTCTAATAGCGCCCCTTGCTGTTTCTCATGTGGCCGGAATTCTTGTTCACCTTCTACTGCATTCAGTGGTGGACTGACATGGTTAGTAGCTTCCAGACTCTCTTTTGCCAGTTTAGTAATCTCATAGTGACACATTTCATTTATTCGTCCGTACTTCTAGATTCATAGAAATATAACGCTATATGTCCCTCTAGACAGGGGAGAAGAAAATTGCATTGCATACCATAAGACTATTTATTACTGGAATGTATGGTGTTGTGTGTGAGGCATTATTTTTATGCAGGGATGGAAAGAGACATCCACTCACAATTATTTAATCTCCTCTATAGCTTCCTTTGCATAACGATTTGATGTGGTGTTTTTAGTAACATAGTACATAAAGCCGAAAATAGACTTTTGTCCATCCACTTTTGTCCATCCAGAGGAAGGCAAAGAAAAAAACCTGTGAGGTAGAAGCCAATTTTCCCCACTTAGGCTAGGTTCACACGACGACATTTGTCGCGCGACAAAAAGTCGCACTATTGTTGCGCGACAATTTTTATAATGGGAGTCTATGGTGTTACATTACGACATGCAACATGCTGCGACTGCGATGCGACAGTCGCAAAAAATCCATTCAAGATGGGTTTTTCTGCGACTGTCGCGTCACAGTCGCAGCATGTCGCATGTCGCAGTGCGACACCATAGACTCCCATTATAAAAATCCTCACGCGACAATAGTGCGACAAAATGTCGCGCGACAAATGTTGCAGTAAAGTTGTGCCCTGTTTGTCGTCGTGTGAACCTAGCCTTAAGAGGAATAAAAAATTCCTTCCCAATCAGGCAATCAGAATAACTCCCTGGATCAACGACTCATCTCTAGTAGCTATAACCTGTAATATTATTACACTCCAGAAATACATCCAGTCCCCTCTTGAATTCCTTTATTGTACTCACCATCACCACCTCCTCCGGCAGAGAGTTTCATAGTCTTACTGCTCCTACCGTAAAGAATCCTCTTCTATGTTGGTGTACAAACCTTCTTTCCTCCAGATGCAGTTTCTGTCACAAAAAAAACAAAAAAAAAACATACAAAACACTTGTATTTTTTCTACCGCGCATTTATTATTTTTTTTAAACAAATGGGTGGATAAAGTTTTTCTCAGGCATTTCTTTCACTCTTTATGTACAATCCATTTTTTTTTTTAAATTGTGTTTCATTTTCATTTTATAGAGTCGATTCATTCATTTCTAGTCAGCACCTTTATGGCTGCACACTAGCAAATTATTTTATACATTTTCCATAAGCATTACACTGTACATAGCCACCTTTTAATAACCACTTAAAAACAAAGGTATTTTGGGCCCTGAGGAACCAGCGTGTTTTTCTGTTTTTCATTATTGAGCCATAACTTTTAAATTGTTCCATCAATTATAACCACTTTTAACATTTTTTCTATTTTTCAATTTTTCATTATTGCATTCTAGGAGCCATAACTTTTTAATTTTTCCATCAATGCAGCCATAATAAAGGGAATCTGTCGCCTCAAAAATCTGCTTAACAGTAAGGATATCGCCGTATATGATAGGTGTCTTGAAACATAACCATACCATTCTTGTGAAATCTGGTCCTCCCATCCTGAGAAATTCTTAATTTCTACTTTTTTTAATTTTTTTGCAAATAAGGTTTTCAGTAGAACATGGGCAGAGCCATAGTTTGGTGCACCATTTCTCTATCAAGTGTCTATGTGATTTCAGAACCAGTAGTGATGATGCAGGGGAAGACAGGCACACTGAATGGTATGAGCCGAAAACCTTATTTGAATACAATTATGAAGAAACATTCCTCAGAATTTGAGGACCAGATTTAACAAGAATGGTATGGTTATGTTTCAAGACACCTATCCTACACAGTGGTATGCTTACTGTGAAGCAGATTTTTGAGGTGACAGACTCCATTTAAGGGTTATTTTTTGTGGGACAAGATGCATCTTTTCATAGTACCATTTTTATATACATATAATGTATTGAACAAAAATGTATTCATTTTTGAGGGAGAAATGGAAAAAAAATAGCAATTCAGCCATTGTTTTTTTTTTTTTTAATGTCTTCATTGTACTGTTCACTCAATTCTGCAGGTCAATATGATTACCATATTACTGATTACTATATAGGCAATACCAAATTTATATAGTTTAGTACTTTACTACTTTTGCCCAACATAAGCACTCTTTAAAGGGATATATAAAAGGGATATTGTGACATGACACAGAGAGGAAATCCAACCTATTTGTCCTGCATTTAATATTTGAGTAGACTTTCAAGCAACAGGTTGAACTGGTGTTTTATTCCTAAAAACACTGTAAAAAACACTAACGAACAAAAAAAACAAAACGCTACAATAGCCACTAAAGCCCTCAAAAAGGCCAGAAAAAAACCCACCAGGTAGCTATTTCATAAATCAATGTTCAACCTTTTAAACAGTCCTTGAGTTATTTAAGTCATGCTCAAGGCCTTTTTGAAAAGGTTGAACATTGGGATGTCCAGGCATGTTGGAAGTTAAAATTTTGCAACAGCTGGGGGGCAGCAGATTAGGCATCTCTGATTTATAGGAAAGCTACCACATATCTGGTGGCATTAGAGGCAGGGCTAAACAATTTGTGTACCTTCTTCCCAGAATGCCTGGCTCAGTGGCATAGCGTAGGTTGCCAGCACCCAGGGCTAGACAAAAATTGTGTCATTAGTCATATAATGGCCCCTCTATTAGTAATATATGGCCCCCTCTATTAGTCATATAATGGCCCCCCTCTATTAGTCATATAATGGCCCCTCTATTAGTAATATATGGCCCCTTCTATTAGTCATATAATGGCCCCCTCTATTAGTAATGTAATGGCCCCCTCTATTAGTCATATAATGGCCTCCCTCTATTAGTAATATAATGGCCCCTCTATTAGTCATATAATGGCACCCCTCTATTAGTAATATAATGACCCCCCTCTATTAGTCTTATAATGGTCCCCTCTATTAGTAATGTAATGTGCCCCTCTATTAGCAATGTAATGGCCCCATCTGTTAGTAATATAATGGGCCACTCTATTAGTAATATAATGGCCCCCTCTATTAGTAATGTAATGGGCCCCTCTATTAGTAATGTAATGGCCCCCTCTATTAGTAATGTATGGCCCCCTCTTTATTACTTATGTAATAGCCCCTCTTTGTTAATATAGTGGCCATTCTTAGTATGATGTCCTCAGCTAGGTGGTCCTCCCCTTTGCTGCCCCCCTCCCCCATAGTGCCCCCAGTACCTCTGCAATTATGGTTGGCCTTTTATTATTCATATACTGCGGCGCCTGCCCACCCCACCACACCTAACACTCAGGGTCAGGGAGCCGAGTGACACACACTAACCCTCAGTCACAGCACAGAAGTCTACGGTAGGGCAACTGCCGTGGTCTCCCTGCTCTCGGCAGTGCAGCACTCAATAGCGATTTCAGATTTTTTTTCCCCCAGTGGCTAGCACTTCCCTGCAGTCTGGCGCCCGGGGCAACACCCCCCTATACCCCTCCCCGCCCCCCCTCTACGCTACGCCCCTGGCCTGGCTTATAGGGCTCCTCACGTTGAAAAAATATTCCCCAAGTCAAGAAAAAAACTATGTGTTACACCAGCCTAACAGCTATTTTAGAAAGGATTGAGACTTTTCTCTTCTACTGATAAGAACGTTTTAAACATGGTGCAGACATTTCGGCATCTGAATGTATTTATGACAGTGATAGATGAGATGTAAAACCAGCATTATCACTGCATCTTCAAAGATGATGGATTTACGGTTAATACCTGTGTTACCTTTCAGTTTTAACAAGAGCATACATTTTGCAGCTCATCTGTGGATTGTGACACTGTCATGTATTTCCAGATATAGAATCAGATGAGACTGAATACTGTGCCTGAACTACTATCTATTTCTCATATGTATAATAATTAGTGTTGCTTTTCTCTAATAATCCCAATGTTTAATGCTTGGTATAACGTTTATCTGTCTGGCTCAGTAATGACTGTATCAGGCTCTGTAATGCAGACTAAGCAGGACTAATTTAGTGGCTAGCTCTCCCCACTCCTGATGCTGCTTCTGTGTTGAAGAGCTCATGCACACGAACTTATTTTTTTTCCGTGGCCGTTCCGTATTTTTTGCGAACCATATGCGGAACCATTCATTTCAATGTGTCCGCAAAAAAACGGAAGGTACTCCGTGTGCATTCCGTTTCCGTATGTCCGTTTTTCTGTTCCGCAAAAAAATAGATCATGTCCTATTTTTTTTTAGTTTGCGGACAAGGATAGGCATTATTACAATGGATCCCCAAAAATAACGGATCCGCAAAAAAAACTGACTCACACGTGTCTCTTTTTGTCAAGGCTGAAACAGTTTCCACAGCAGTCTTCCAAAGTTTGCTTCCACCTCCCTCGACTGGGCATTGCAGGTGCACAGCACTAAAGGTGGCCATACACATTAAAAAGAAATTGATTAATGGTTGAACAGCAGTTGAACAAACATCTGGTGAACGAAGTTTATGATTCGATTAAAAGTAGACATGTACATATTGTGTATTAGAGTAAAACCACACATTTAGGTTCTTGATGGATCATAAAAAGAGAGAAAGCATAATGAACTGATACTGCTTCTGACATGTAGCTGTACCCTAAATGGACAGTGCGTCCTCAGAATAATTTCCATGGTATGGCTACCATCAAGTAAGTATAAGTTGTATTGTCAGAAGCCCAGGCAAAAAAAAAGGGGCTCCAGACTCACCTGCCACCAGCCTAACCAACCTTAGTCCTTATAGCAGGCATCCTCAAACTGCGGCCCTCCAGCTGTTGTAAAACTACAACTCCCACAATGCCGTGCTGTAGGGTGATACCTGTAGGCTGTTCAGGCATGCTGGGAGTTGTAGTTTTGCAACAGCTGGATGGCCACAGTTTGAGGATGCCTGCCTTATAGGATCAAAATACTTCTGATAGTGGACCTGGCCCAAGGAACCTCATTTCCACACTGGTCTCTTTATTTAAATGAGTACATGAAACACAACCATAGTCCTCTGACACAGCAGACTTCAATGTATAAAATGACTACAGTATAAAAAATCAAAAGACAAAAAGTGAGTAAAAATTATGTTTGATTAACATTCCACAAAACAGGTCACGCAACGCTGGTCAAGGAATTGAATTTGAGAAAGGATTTGCCAGTTTATTTCTTGAAATCATGAAAATATGACAAATCAATTTGCTAAGAGAATCATGAACTGTTTAGTGAATTAATGAAACATAAGCTACAGTAGGAAAAGTATAGGAAAAATATGACAAAGACTACATCTGCACAGCAACCAACAATATTCCACACATCAGATCAGGCTTTTAACAGAGATTGCTCTTTGATTGCTATTTAACACTAACTTTATGGTGTCAAAAGTGGGCTAATGACAGCAAGAGATGAGTCACATTCCAGAAGCGGACGTGGATTTGCTGTGTCTACTGAATTTATTTGGCTTTGGGGTTACTTTTAAGAGCATTAACCTGACAGCACCCGGTTTCACCCTTTAACCCTTATATTGAAATCTTGACTCAGCTGCAGGGGAACTACCAGGCTGCTATCTACTGGAGTAGTCCCAGTTCAGAAGCTGCAGGAGACATCAATGTGAGGCACAAAGGGGTCAAACAGAACCATATTCAGGACAATCTGAAGTCAAGGCTGGCAGATTTTTAGTTATTAAAAATCCATCCAAGGGTCAGGGCATGCAGGCCAGAGTCAGTACGAGGAAGAGGCAAAGGTCTGGTAGCGAAAGGTCAAATCTAGAGACAGACAGGGGTCAGTACCCAAACAGGTAAAACAAGACAATGGTGCACCCTTGTAGGACTCTAGACAACTAGAACCAATTGCTCAGGCACCTACCCTCAGGGAAAGGTGCCTTAATCCACCTAAGGTTTCCAACCATTGATTAGGAAAGACCAAGGTGTACATGCACTGGCCCTTTAAGAACTAAACCATGGAAGCACCATGAACCCTATGGGCAGCAGATTTTGGAATGGTACTCAGCCTGCATAGAGAGAACAGAGCAGTGCTACTCTGGCAGTTGCACGCATGTGGAAGTAGCAGCAGTAGTCTGGCAGCCGGAACAAACCACTGTCGAAAGAGCAAAGGGAACCTGTCAGTGCTCTGGTGGCCTTGCCCATTGTGGGAGGGGGGATGGACCACCAGCATACCTGGTCTGTGGTGGAAGATAACAATAATTATTAATCATCTGGATTAGTATGTTTCTGTTACCATGGTAACCATAGAGAAAACACAATAGTTGCATTACTGCAGCAGTTTTAAATTATGGACTACAGTATATTAGAATTGCCTTTTTTTTTTTTTATAAACCAGTGAGCTACATTATTATTGTAGGATGCTGTTTTTAATTATGGTAATATAGGATTCTGTTTTTTTAAATCATTTAATTTATGTGAGAAAGAATAATACAATACCTACATTTACTGTGTGGCAGTGGTCCACATAGGAATATCTCGGGCTGGCAGAAATGCTATACAAGTCTGGAATATTACATTAGCAAGTAGGCAAGATGCCATGAAAACAGATGGTCATGAAAGTAAACAGACTGCATCCACGTGAGCCTATGTGACACATTAGCTTTCTAGAAACACTGGTTCTAATATTCATGTGTCTAAATGATGGCATTATTCAGTTGGGTTATGAAATGGAATTTACATTCAACTATGTCTAATGTTAACTCCATGCAATAAAAAATCAAGACGGCACTCACCATTGCATCACGGTATCAAATTTGCAAGTGAAAGGCCAGAGGAAGCGCGATAGCGCGAAACGGCCATCGCCTTTTCTATGTGAGTCTGCACTGTATGTCTTCCCCTCCTGCTTCAAATAAACACGGATACCGTGATGCAATGGTGAGTGCCATCTTGATTTTTATTGCATGGATGTATCGTCAAGACTTTCGCCGGACAGAGCACCACCGTGTCACTAGCGTTGTTCTCCTGGTGGGTGAGTGGACTGAAGAGTTGAATTTTTACATCAATTTTCGGATTGTGTAGTGCCACTAAAACAACTGTTTCTGAACATGTGTTGTATGTCTAATGTTAAATTGTATTTTTATGGTGGTCTGGGATCCATTTTTCTACCACAAAGCTCCAACTATTGCATAAATAGTTACCACATGAGTACAGATTACTTGAACTCCTTAGACCTTTTTCACACGGGCGTCGCCTGTGAGGGCCGGGTGCATTCAGTGTGCATTGCGGGAAACCCACGCGAGTAGGGACGCAATTTCCGTCAGTTTTGTCTGCGATTGCATTCCGTTGTTCAGTTTTTTCTGCGCAAGTGCAATGCGTTTTAATCTCGCGTGAGAAAAACTGAATGTGGTACTCAGACCCGAACCCGGACTTCTTCACTGAAGTTCGGGTTTGAGTTCGGTGTTGTGCAGATTTTATTATTTTCCCTTATAACATGGTTATAAAGGAAAATATTAGCATTCTTAATACAGAATGTTTACTAAAATGTGGATTGAGGGGTTAAAAAAAAAAAATTAACTCACTTCATCCACTTAATCATGCAGCCTGCATCGTCTTCTTTCTTCCTCTTTGAGGACCTGCCAAAGGACCTTTGATGACGTCATCATGCTCACCACATGTTGTGAATGGTGACGTCAGCGTAGGTCCTGCTGAATGAAGATAGAAGGATTACGTCATCAAATGTCCTTTGGCAGGTCCTCAAAGAAGAAGAAAGAAGACGATGTCGGCTGGACGATTAAGTGGATGAAGTGAGTTATTTTTATTTATTTTTTTAACCCCTTAATCCACATTTTAGTAAGCATTCTGTATTATGAATGCTATTATTTTCCTTTATAACCATATTATAAGGGAAAATAATGCAGTAAATTGACTTTAATAAATTTACTAACATCATGTCCTTAGCAACCATGCGTGAAAATCGCATTGCATCCGCACTTGCTTGTGAATACTATGCGATTTTCACGCAGCCCCATTCATTTGTATGGGGCCTGCGCTGCGTGAAAAACACAAAATATAGAACATGCTGCCATTTTCACACAGCCCCATTGAAGTGAATGTCACGCATTGTACCCGCGCGGAAAACTCGCTAGTTTGGTACTTAAAGGTGTTGTCACAAGGTGCAAACTTATCCTTTTAACTAATATGTGATTGGTGGGTTTCCACTCATTGGGACCCACATAGATCGCAAAAATGGTGGTTCCATGATCCCAGGTAGAAAATGTGTGCTGTCGCTCCTTTTGTTCTCTATGGGGCTGTCTGGAAAAAGCCGAGTTCCACATAGAAAGAACGGAGGAGATAGGGGATAAGTTTGTATATATTTTTTTTTTGCCTCTCTACATTTCAGCTGTCAGAACTTATTTTTTCATGTATGTAGCTATAGGAGGTTTAGAAATTGTATTATTTGTCAGCATTGTTTGGGGAGGAGGGGGGGTACAAGTAAATGTATAATTGTTTAAATCTTTCTGTTTAAATATTTCTTTCTTTAAAGCTTTCATTATTGGTGGTTTTAATAACATTTTTCTTTCAAGCAGTGAGCATGAAAATTACATTTTTTTTTATAAATCTGTCATTTGACCTTTTATAATTATGTGTGTTTTACAGGTCTATGAATGCAGCCAGGATATGTAACTTCATGACAATGCATAAAAATTCTGCACTTTTTGCTGGTCATGTGATATTTGTCATATTAAGAAAAGAAAAAGACCTTTACTCGAAATAACAGACACAGTTGAGTACAAATGAATCTCTCGAAAATCTATACCTTACCATAATATAAAGCTATTGCCTCCTAGAATTGTATCCTGAACGAAATTGGAAGTATATGGAGGAGTCATATTGCAACTCCATATGAGTCGAAGGGTGTATAGAGCCTTTATACAGTAGTGTACATCAGCCCAGGAGAAAGTCCAATTATCACATGTAAATGGCATTTTTGAGTGTTTACAGCATATTCTATCACCGGTATCTCATATATTTTTTCCATTGGTTCAGGGAAAGCAATGGCTATGTTTCATATGCAATACTGCAAAGTTTTCAGAGTAATGCCTTATTCACACAGTCAGTGTTTTGGTCAGTGATTTCCATCAGTGATTTTAAGCCAAAACCAGGTGCGGCTCTAAACACAGAACTAATGCAGATCTTTCCCTTGGGCCTCTTTAACATGGGCGTTTTGGAATTTGCGGGAAACCCGCGCGAGTGCGCATGCAATTTCAGTCAGTTTTGACTGCGATTGCGTTGCATTGTTCAGTTTTCTCCATGTGAGTGCAATGCGTTTTGCACGCGCGTGATTAAAACTGAATGTGGTACTGAGACCCGAACTTCACTGAAGTTAGGTGTTGTGTAGATTTTATTATTTTTCCTTATAACATGGTAAAGGAAAAAAAAAGCATTCTAAATAGAGATTAAGGGGTTAAAAATAAAAAAAAAATAGCTCACCTCATCCACTTAATCGTCTTTTTTCTTCTTCTTTCAGGACCTGCCAAAGGACCTTTGATGACATAATAGCGCTCACCACGTGGTGAGCACGGTGACGTCAGAGCAGGTCCTGCTGAATGAAGATAGAAGATCCTCAACATGATGAGCATTACAGTATGCTACAACCTGTAATCAGCAGATCTATTTCTCACTTTCTATTCTGTAGAAAGTCCATTATTTGTAGACACAATAGATATTTCTGCTAATGACATTAGTGGAGCGATCTACAGTCAGAACTAGAGATGAGCGAATTTGTTCGCTGCAAATTTAGTTAAAAATGGCTATTTCCTGGCTGCCTTTATAGTGGTGTAGGACACTGTGCCTTGCAGTAACACGCATAGGGTGTCTGCTTTGGCAGTGAAATAATACTGTGAGTCCATATGACATGCAGATGACAAGCGTCGCTCTTAGAATCACTGCACATTTCACTTATTTGGGCAGTCAAGGGGCCAAAATTGACCAAATAACTCAAGTATGAACTCAGCTTTACAGGTCGATGTTAGCGCCAAGAAGAAGCACACTCCTTTTACACTGTCATAAGCTGATTCCACATAGATGTCTAAAGAACCAGTTCTATTAAATGCTTATACAAGTGGAGCCCCCTGACAGAGTGGAAAGGGTGTCAGCAGTGAATTTGTGTCAACGTCATTGATTATTTTGCTCTTCCGCTGATCTGTCGGAACAATATCCCCCAAAAATCGGATCCTGTCTATTGAGCATCCACCTTCATTCGGTCAACATTTAGTCAGTGATCAATCAGTATTACTAATGCCAAAAAAACAGGATTGGATCCAAAACAGAGATGACACTGAAATGGAATATTTGCATGTCTTCTGTGTTTTGTATCCACTCCCACTCCTGCTTTTGGCTACCAAATCACAAGCCAATTCTGATGGGACTGTACAGGCCTTAAAGCTGCTATACAGACAGGATCCGTTGTGTGTCTCATTTTTCCTTCCTTCTGACAGATCACAAGAAGGGTCAAATATAATGATGATGCCAGCCAGGCCGAAAGGCAAAATAGTGGCCCAGTCATGAAGTGGGGACGGTGGGAACAGCATGAGAAGTCCACAGAGTTAATAACCTATAACATAGTGGTGAGCTGGAAGCAGCATGAGGAGGCAACAGAGCGGCACAAGGACAGTGTGGAGGTGGCAGCAGCAGCATCATAAGGAGGCCACAGAGTGGCACAATGACAGTGTGGAGGTGGCGGCAGCATCAGGAGACCAAACAGTGAGAAGGTGACATAGTGTAGAGGTGGCAGCAGCATGAGGAGACCACAGAGTGGCAAGGTGACATACTGAGGAGGTGGCAGAAGCATGAGGAGACCACAGAGTGACCTGGTAACACAGTGTGGAGGTGGCAGCAGAAACAGGAGGCCACAGAGTGGCAAGTTGACATAGGATGGAGTTGGCAGCAGCATAAGGAGGCCACAGAGTGGTAAGACGACAAGAAGTTGTGGAGGTGGAAGCAGCATGAGGAGGCCACAGAGTGGCATGATGATAAGAGATTGTGAAGGTGGCAGCAGCATGAAGAGGTCACAGAGTGGCACGATGACGAGAGATTGCGGAGGTGGCAGCAGCATAAGGAGGAGACAGAGTGGCACGACGACAAAAGATTGGGGAGGTGGCAGCAGCATGAGGAAGCTACAGAGTGGCACAATGACAAAATGTGGAGGTGGCAGCAGCATGAGGAGGCCAGAGAGTGGCACAACGATGAGAGATTTCGGAGGTGGCAGCAGCATGAGGAGGCCAGAAAGTGGCACGACGACGAGAGATTGCAGAGGTGGCAGCAGCATGAGAAGGCCACAGAGTGGCTCGATGATGAGAGATTGTGGAGGTACCAGCAGCATGAGGAGGCCACAGAGTGGCACGACGACGAGAGATTGCGGAAGTGGCAGCAGCATGAAGAAACCACAGAGTGGCCACTTCATCTATTCATTTATAGGAAATATGGGACAGAACAGAAGGTTAAAATTTCTCAACTTTATAAAGTGTTGCTTAAAACAAGATTTAATAATACATGTTCTCTGGCACAAAAGGATTGGCAAATTGATTGTATGTGAATTTCCCTCAAAAATCGGGATAATATATTGGCGAATTTAAGTTTACTTTTTTATAATCTTAATCAAGTTTAGGTTCAATTTAATATTAAATATTTAATAAATTTAATTAAAAAAAATTAAGTGTTGCATAAGACAGGAGAGAAGCGGCTAGTCTTCTGTTTATCCGACGATGTGGTTGCGATGGAGAAAGCATTCCAAAAAACTATTTCTCTCCACGTGGAGACAAATCCTGTCAAGATTGATGCAAGTGAGTTATTGGCTGCTCATCGAGCCAGATACTTCTGGAGAAACCTTCCTGGAATTAACAGGCCTCTATTAGATACAGATAGTGATGAGGGGCAGGGGCAATATTCGAATTCACGATATTTAGCAAATATTTGGGCGAATAGTCATCATAAATTCGTGAATTTGAGAATTCACGATTATTTTCTAGATTGCAAAAATCGGCAATGTAACATGCACGTATTGCACTCAAAATACAGGTGTGGGTCACTATTGCTACATTTTTCAAGCTGCTAGAAGTTTCCTGAGACTGGAGAAAATGGTTGGCATGGCAGAAATTTACACTAGTTTTATATGCAGATAGAGTGCTCCGATATATTCACGATCGCGCAAATCGGCAATTAACAATGCGCATATTTTTGCGAAATATGTGCAACTTCACATTTTAGCAGGTCTGACTACATAATAGTGATTGGTGCACTAAGTATTGTTGTGAACTTGTAACATCACAGTACTATGTCTGTAGCATGTATATATGGACAGCAGAACCTATCACTACCTAACACCCTGTACTGGCACCTATCAGCTACACTATATCACAAACTAACCTACACTGACTATCTCCCACTAACTATCTATATTAAATATATAAGCTAACTAACTAACTAATGTAATGACACGGCAAAGCACAGAGCACAGCAATGACACTGCTGTCTCTCTCGGAACTGTAAAAAACTTGAGAAAATGGCTGCTGTGGAGGTTCTTATATAGTAAAGGGGTAGGCAACTTTCCTATTGGTTGCTAGGGATGTTGCTAAGCTCAGACAAAGACATTGCAGCCTTCTCATTGGCCCACAAGCAAGAAGCAGGGAGGGATCAAGGGTTCAGAGGGAAAAATATCCAGAATATTCGCGAATATGAATATATAGCATTATATTCTAAATCTTCGCGAAATTTCAAAGTGGTAATATTCCCGATTAAGATTCGCGATTCGAATATTCGCGCCCAACACTAGCTACAGACAATGAGAAGACAAAGCTTCAAGATTGCTTGGAGCCCGGAAGAGTTGCGAAGTTCATCAAGATTCAAACCATAACTACCAGCCCATTTTCAAAAAAGTTCGGGTCCGGTGTTCGTCGATTACTTCCCGCTTTCTGAAGGGCTGCACAGCAGCCAATCATCTAGCGTTTTACTTCTTGCCCTAAGAGCCCATCACAGCCATGCCTGCTAATGGCATGGCTGTGATTGGCCAAGTGCAGCATGTGACCCAGCCTCTATTTAAGCTGGAGTCACGTAGCGCCGCACGTCACACTGCTCTGACTAGTGTAGGGAGAGGATGCAGCTTCTGTGAGGGCGAGATAGGCAGGGATAAAGAAGTGATTGAATGATCTACCTTTCTACACCTGTGCATCAGAACAACTCAGCTGAGCTGTTCACTGAAAGTCACTATTTTGTTGAGACTGGCCAGAGCGATTTTTACTGGCACATGTAACTGGGCTGACCGGCGGTGGCCATTTTGGGACTTGTGGTGCGCCAGCACAAGCTGCCACAGAGTCTAAACCAAAGCTCCAAAGAAGTGAAAAATCTACACCTGTCAATCAGAACAACAGCGATTCAGCTGCTCAGTCAAAGTCTATTTTTTTTCTGGCTGGGCAGACCGTTTTCTGGCACATGTTACTGGGCTGATAGTCGGCGGCCATTTTGGGACTCGTGGTGCTACAGCAAAAGCTGCCACAACGTCCATTAATCTCATGTAATAGTCGATTTTTTCATAGATATACTACATCAGGGGTTTGGCTGTGCTTGTGTCACCCATACTAACTGCAAAGATATTTAATATATCAGTTACTGAAAGTAACCCACTTGGATAGCAAATCCCATGAATGTGCTGTTCCAGCTAGGCTAGCCAGTGCCACTACAGCCAAGTCCAATACTGTCAGCCAGAAATATTTTTTTTTTTTATGTGCCAGAAATATAAATTTGAAAAAGCTTTCACCGTAATAATAAAATTATTCTGGTGTTAGACCAGAAGAAGCACTCCTGTTGTAATTAATACTGTAAAAAGGCTTAGGCAATATTTATCCCAGTGTGGGAAATTTATCTAGCAAAACTAGCATTTTAAAAATTCCAGTGTTCGCCCATCCTCAAAAGGTTCTTCTACTTGGGAGACGGTGACATTTTTCCTAGGATTTACCCCTAGTTTCCCTTTAACAAGTCCCTTCCCATTTGGGGATTTCCAGAGTTGGTCAATTTTTCCCTCTGTGACCTTGACCCCTGTCCTAGTTCCAGAGGAATCGACTGATCGCCGCTTCGGAGCCATTTGAACTATTTGAAGGCTTCTATATTTTTTTTTTGTGTTAATTTTTTAAGTCTTTTTGGGTCTTTTCCTCTGTTGTTCTTTCTTTCTTTCTTTCTTTCTTTCTTTCTTTCTTTATTTCTTTAATATTTTTTTTTCCCCTTTCTTTTCTCTTCCTCTCTTTCCCTTTTCTTTTCTATTTTCTTTTTTTTTCTCTTTTTTCCTTCCTCCCTTCTTTTCCTTTTCCTTTCTTTCTTCCCTTCTCTTCCTACTCCCCACCCTTGTGGATTATTCACTTATTATCTCCTTTTTTTTTTTTTTTTTTCCCTTAGCCCATCCTTAACCCTTTAACCTCTATTTATTGCTCCCTTTCTTTCACTCCCTTTGTTTTTTAACAGTAATTTCTCGTTTGACACTAGGTGACTTTCTTTCACCTCATTATACCCCTATCAGTTGGTAATTTTCCATGTAGGTGGACAGGAGATTTCAGGGGATCACACAGGGAGCAGAGGCAGCACAAAAAAAAGAGCAGGAGGGCAGAAGGGCAAACGGGGAGCGAAGTAAATACCCCCGATCACACAGTCACACAGGATCATACAAGGGTGTAGAGTCTCACGTGTCCGGTGTCTTCACCCACCAAGACGGGGGCAGATGGAAACCGAAACACCCCGTCTGCAGTCCAGACCAGAGTGGGACGAGGGGTAGAGAGGCAGGAAGCAGGAGACCACCAAAGGAAAGCGGAGGAGCCAGGCGCAGATCAGGGAGCCTGAGGGATCCAAGGCAGATCGAGGGAGCGGGTGGAGGAGAGAGCCCCGATGCGGCACTGCGAGACAAGGAGAGCGGGAGGCGAGCCGAGGCAGAGGTCCCAGAAGACACAGCCAAAGCAGCTGGAGCAGCGTCAGGATCAGCAGACCGGTGAAGGCGGTGAAGGCGGAGATCCAAATCCACGAGGCATCAGCAGCCTCGCGGCAACAGCAGGCATCAGCTGGTGAGAGAGGGGGGGGGGGAGGAGAGCCAGAGGAAGGGGAGGAGAGCGCAACGCAAGCTCCTCACGTCATCACGCCTCTGAGTAGACCCCGAGAAGGGGGAGGAAAGCTTGTTATTACCAACAGAAAATGAGAACGAGCCCTTAGCTCTGGATAAAATTTTGTGTGCCGTAAAAAATAACGGTACCCCAATACAAGGGATGGCTATCCAACTGGGGTCAATACAGAGCGATATATCCCTAATAAGGGAAGATCTGGCTAAAATTCGAGATCGAGTTCTCAATATGGAGAAGATGGTTGATTCCCTTCAAGCAGATGTGGACACGTTAAAATTAAAGACTCTAACCGTTGCTTCAGAAAACCATTGTTTACAAGCTAAGCTTGAGGATCTGGAAAACAGATCAAGGAGATATAATATCCATATAGTTGGATTTCCAGAAGGAGTTGAAGGCCCACAGCTGATTAAACAGCTCAAAGATGTGATATTCAATAGCTTGGGTGATGAACATTTTTCCTCCATGTTCCAAATAGAGAGAGCTCATCGCATTCCAGGGGGGAAACCTATACCAGGGAAATTACCGCTAGTAATTCTAATGAAGCTGCTATTGTCCGTGGATAGAGATATGATCCTGAGAAGAGCTAGAGAATGCTCACCTATTGAACATCAAGGGACTAAATTGTTATTTTTCCCAGACTTCGCCTGGGAGACCCAGGAAAAAATAAGAACCTTTGTTGAGATTAAGAAACAATTGGCTGCTAAGGACATTAAATATTCCCTACAGTACCCAGCAAAGTTAAGAGTGATCTATAATGGGACTTCCCAGTTTTTTGAAAAACCGGAGCAAGTGCGAGAATGGATGGTCCGGTTGGGCATTTGAAATGTTGTGGCTTGGTGATGGGGGGGTTGGAGGGGTTAGTGGGGGGAGAGCGGCCGGAAGATAAGAGGATTTCTGACAGGATCGGGCGGACCAGTGGAGGGAGGGGAATGGGGGGGGGGAGGGTAGGATTTGCCTTGCAGGGGTTTGGGTTTTTTTTTTTTCTGTGATTAATGTCAGTCAGAATTCTCTCATGGAATGTTAGAGGTCTCGGGGAGAGGGTTAAGAGACAAGCCATCATGGATGCAATAAAAAGAGTTCTCCCTGCTATTATCTGTATAGTAGAAACCCACCTCACTAAGGAGACGGTGTCTCGTTTGACAGTAGGGTGGCAAGCTCAATCGTATCATTCTACCTTTAGTAGCTCCTCAAGGGGAGTCTCGGTTCTAATCCATCATTCTATAGACTTCACGCTAATAGAGTCTTCCATAGATGATCAGGGGAGATTTATTTTTCTGTATGGTAGACTCTGTGGACGAGACTACACTCTGGCCTTTTTTTACATACCTCCGCCGTTTTCGGTTTATTCATTCAATCGGTTGTTGTTATTTTTGGAAAGGAGACCAAAGTGTCGACTTGTCCTGATGGGAGATTTCAATGCGGTTATGGATCCAAAAAGGGACAGGTTGACCTTGGATGCAGATTTGGGTAGGAATTCGGGTTCTTCTCCACTGGCCCAGTTCTGTATGGAGGTGGGCTTGGTGGATATATGGGAACATCTGGGTGGAGGTAAGAGAGTGTACTCCTGTGTTAGTAGGGGTGGTAGAGCAATGTCCAGAATTGATTTAGCGCTTACTAATGTGAGCAATCGGAATAACATAAAAACTATACGATATGGAGTAAGAACAATTTCAGATCACTCTCCTATAACAATTGAACTTTGCAGTGGGGGGGACAGAGACATCATGGGGCTTGGGTTCAAGTTGAATCCATACTGGCTTACCATTATGGATAACTCCCCCTCTATTAAATTATTGATATCCTCCTTTTGGGAGGTGAACCTCCCCTCTGCCAAGATCAATACCGTATGGGATGCCCTAAAAGCGTATTCAAGGGGAGTTCTTATAAGTGATATCACCGCTATGAGGAAGACATTCAGGAAAAAAGAAGAGGAGTTGACTAGGAATGCGGCGTTTACATCTGAGCGATTTATTAATCAATCTACGGATGAAAATAAGGATAAGATCCAGGAAGCCAGCCGTTCTCTTGAGGAATATGTAATTGAAAAAGCAAATCATTTTTTAAAGGACAAAAATATTTCTCAGAGTCTGGCCGCCCTGGTAAGCTCCTTGCCAGAGTTGTTTCACAACAGGAGAAGAAAAAGAAAGCTATAACTTTGATTCGTAGTCCAGACGGTGCCAATATACAAGAACCAGAGGGAGTTAGAGATACTTTTTTGCAATATTTTTCTCAAATATATAAGGCATCCCCTGGTATCTCACCGGACCTGGCGAGGCGGTTTCTGGAGAGAATCCCTCTGCCGTCGTTAACAGAGACTCAAAAAAACTCTCTGGGAAAAAAAGTGACCCTCCTGGAGCTCCAGGAGGCTTTGGGGTCCATCTCGGGGAACTCCTTGCCAGGTCTAGATGGCTTTCCGTACGAATTCTATCGTAAGTATAGCGATGATACTCTTCCTCATTTGTTGGAAGTGTTTTCCCACGCGTTGGACGAGGGAAATCTCCCAACCTCTATGATGGAAGCCTTAATAGTTTTAATTCCAAAAAAGGATAAGGATCTGGCAGATTTGAGTTCCTATAGGCCTATCTCCCTATTAAATACGGATGCTAAGTTACTGTCAAAAGTTATGGCTAGGAGACTTTCTAGGGTCATGCCTTCGGTTATTCATCCAGATCAGAACGGTTTTATGCCGGGAAGGGGCACCCATTATAATCTACATAGGTTCTTTTCCAACATTCAGGCACCTGGGAGCGAAGCCCGCTCCATCCTGTCATTAGACGCCACTAAGGCGTTTGACAGGGTCGAGTGGGCTTTTCTTTGGGAAGTGATGAGAAAAATGAACTTTGGTCCTAAATTCATAGCGATGAGTCAGCTGTTATACAAATCTCTGACCGCTAGGATCAGGATCAATGATATGTTAACTGAGCGCTTTGAACTAGAGAGAGGTACCCGACAAGGATGTCCCCTTTCTCCCCTCCTGTTTAATATTTATATTGAGCCCCTTGCGGTCAGCATAAGGCAGGACACAAGGGTGGCTGGTTTCGGGGTAATGGGAAAACAGGATCACATCTCTCTTTATGCGGATGATATCCTGTTTTTCATTCAACAAACAGAAAGTACACTTCCCCGAGTAATGGAGTTAGTTAACCTCTTTAGTAACTCTTCCGGATTGGAGGTCAATTGGGCCAAGACGACTCTCCTTCCAGTGGATGAATTGCGAGGAGCCACTAATCTGTTGACTAGTAGACTATCGGTTTCGGAGACGTTGAAGTACCTGGGGATGACAGTTTCTGCCAAAATTCAAGATTATTTACAGCTTAACTTGTTTCCTTTACTACAAAGACTGAGATCTAAAATTAAGATATGGCAAAAAATTATGTCTGCAAGAGCGGATAGAGTTTCGTTAATAAAAATGGTGGTGCTGCCCCAGGTTCTTCACGTTCTCCGTAACTCTCCTATATGGATAGAGGATAAGTATTTCAGGCTAATTGAGCGGATAATAAATGATTTATTATGGGGGAGGAAACGGGTGAGACTAAAGGCTATGTATTTTTCTATGCCCTATAAGCAGGGAGGTCTTAATCTCCCTTACTTTAAGGGTTATGTTATGGCTTCTCAACTCTGTTTTTTCAACGACTGGGAAAATAGCCATCTTTGCAGAAAGTTGGTTAATGACTCAGGTTTCTCAGATTTCTTTATAGTTTTGGAGTCTGACTATTTATGTAAGATACAGGATGAATATAAACCCTTCTGCAGAATGGCTATGAAAGCATGGAGAGTTATAAAAAGCTGGATGCAAGTCAGTGCATCACTGATCTGCACCCCATTGTGGCATAACCAAAAATTGTTGAGTTTGGATGACTCAAATTGCCAGCAATACTGGAAGAAAAAGAATATCTATTTTTTGAGTCAAGTGGTCAAAAACAGGCAGATCCTTACTCGTTTGGAGCTAGAACAAGAGGAAAATATAGGTGAGGTGGCTTGGTATGCATATCTTCAATTGCGTTCGGCACTGCTTAGTATTTCTGATAAGCACTTATTTAATATAGACACTCCGGAATTTTTACACAAGTTGATTCAAAAGAAGGGTGATATGAAAGTTAGAGTTTCACATTTCACAAAAATTATTTCACGGATTGTTTATCTCCAGGGCAAAGATCCTGGTCCACTTTACTACTAGATTTGGGTTCCCCGGATTGGGAGAATGTAGGTGATAATTTAAGTTGGGTTTCGCACAACTTTACCCAACGGTAGTACAGTTTAATATTATTCACAAAATATATGCAACACCTCGATGGCTCCATAGGAGAGGATTAAGAGCCTCCTCCGAGTGTCCCCGCTGTGGCAGCCCCGGGGCAGATCATTTACACCTGTTCTGGGATTGCCCAACGGTGAGTAGATACTGGAAGTCGGTTCAAAGAACCCTATTCCAAAGACTTAATATGGATATTCCATTTTCTCCCAAGGTATGGATTCTAGGGGACTTATCGGAGGTTAGCTGTCGGGTTATGAAGTCCCGACTGTTGACTAAAGTTTTGTTTTTAGCTAGGCTCCTTGTAGCTAGAAAATGGTTCTCCCCCTCTGCTCCAGACTGCAAGAACTGGCTAAATTTAGTCACCAAGGTTAAAAGCTATGAAAAGATTCTGCATAGACAAAGAGGATCTTACGAAAAGTGGGATAGTATTTGGAAGGAATGGGGTGATCGATGAATTTTATTGTATTTTTTTTTCTCTTCTGCAAGGCGGGGGGGGGGAGGGGGGGTAATGTTGCACGGGGGGGATGATCCTGTAATTATGTAATTACATTTTTACTGTCATTACTGTATACGTTGATAACATTGAAATAAAAGAATAACATTTTTGGGAAAAAAATAATAAAAAATAATTCCGGTGTTCTGAAATACCAGCAGTCCTCTTGTAATTAATACCGCAAAAAGGCATTATATCGTCCAGTGTTGTAATTTTGGTGAAAAAAAGGCCAATTTAATCAATCTGGTGTTAGTTAGACCAGAAACAGTAGGCCTCACGTTTTTACTCCTGTAAAAAAGGAATTAATACCGCAAAAAGGCATTACATTGTCCAGTGTTGTAATTTTGGTGAAAAAAAGGCCAATTTAATCAATCTGATGTTAGTTAGACAAGAAACAGTAGGCCTCACGTTTTTACTCCTGTAAAAAGGAATTATATCTCCCCGTGTGGGAATCTATGTACCAAAACTAGCATATTAAAAATTCTGGTGTCCAATTTGCAGCAGTTTTCTTGTAATTAATACCGGAAAAAGGAATTATATCTTCCAGTGTGGGAATTTATGTACAAAAACTAGCATTTTAAAAATTCTGGTGTCCAATTAGCAGCAGTCTTCTTGTAATTAATACCGGAAAAAGGAATTATATCTTCCAGTGTGGGAATTTATGTACACAAACTAGCATTTTAAAAATTCTGGTGTCCAATTAGCAGCAGTCTTCTTGTAATTAATACCGCAAAAAGGCATTTCATTGTCCAGTGTTGTAATTTTGGTGAAAAAAAGCCCAATTTAATCAATCTGGTGTTTGTTAGACCAGAAACAGTAGGCAGCACGTTTTTACTCCTGTAAAAAGGAATTAATACCGGAAAAAGGCATTACATTGTCCAGTGTTGTAATTTTGGTGAAAAAAAGGCCAATTTAATCAATCTGGTGTTAGTTAGACCAGAAACAGTAGGCCGCACGTTTTTACTCCTGTAAAAAGGAATTATATCTATGTACCAAAACTAGCATTTTAAAAATTCTGGTGTCCAATTTGCAGCAGTTTTCTTGTAATTAATACCGGAAAAAGGAATTATATCTTCCAGTGTGGGAATTTTGGGGCTAAAAAATAATATATTTTATTGTGGTGCGAGTTGAATCGCAACAATGAGGAAACATTCTATTAAGGGACGAGGACGCGGTCGTGTTGGTGTCCGTGGAGCCTCTGTTGCTGGCAGAGGACGTGGCCGTTCGGCCTCAGGCGCACAAAGTAGTGAACCAACTCCCTCAAGTAGCCGGCAGAATTTACAGCGATATTTGGTGGGGCCCAATGCTGTTATGAGGATGGTAAGGCCTGAGTAGGCACAGGCATTAGTCGATTGGGTGGCCGACAGTGCTTCCAGCACGTTCACCACATTGTCTTCCGCCCAGTCTTCTGCGGAAAGCGCACAGGTGGCACCTGAAAACCAAGCCCATCAGTCTGTCACATCACCCCCATGCATATCAGGGAAACTGGCTGAGCCTCAAGTTATGCAGCAGTCTCTTATTCTGTTTGAAGACTCTGCTCCCACGGTTTTCCAGGGGCGTCCACCTAGCCCTTCCCCAGCGGTTGAGGACATTCCATGCACTGACGCACAACCACTTATGTATCCAGATGATGAGGACATGGGAATACCACCACAGCAGAGTGACCGAGTCTCTGATGATGACGAAACACTGGTGCCCACTGCCGCGTCTTATTGCAGTGTGCAGACTGAACAGGAGGAGGTCAGGGAGGAAGACTGGGTGGAAGACGATGCAGAGGACAATGAGGTCTTAGACCCCACATGGACTGAAGGTCGTGCCGCTGACTTAAATAGTTCAGAGGAAGAGGCAGTGGTGAGACCGAGACAACAGCGAAGCCAAAGAGGGAGCAGGGGGCAAAAGCAGAACAGCCGCCGTCCAGAGAGTTCGCCTGCTATTGGCCAGCGCCAACAGGGACCCAGCACCCCAAAGGCATCTTCAAGGAGTTCCCTGGCATGGCACTTCTTCAAACAATGTGCTGACGACAAGACCAGAGTGGGTTGCACGCTGTGCCATCAGACCCTGAGACGAGGCATTAATGTTCTTAACCTGAGCACCACCTGCATGATCAGGCATCTACATGCAAAGCATGAACTGCAGTGGAGTACACACCTTAAAAACAAGGAACCCGCTCAGGCTCCCCCTGCTCCCTCTACCGCTGCTGCCTCGGCTTCCGCCTCGAGAGGAATGTTGCCACCTGCCGAGCAGCAAACAGAGGATGTGCCACCGACACCACCACCGCCACCTAGCGTCTCCACTATTTCACACAGCAGCGTTCAGCTCTCCATCTCTCAAACCTTTGAGAGGAAGTGCAAATTCCCACCTAATCAATGCTGATTAAGAAATGCTGTCATTCCGGCTGGTGGACACAGACAGCTTCAAACAGCTGATGGCCATGGCTGTCCCCCAGTATGTGGTTCCCAGCCGCCACTACTTCTCCAAGACAGCCGTGCCTTCCCTGCACATGCAAGTGTCCGATAAAATCAAGTGTGCACTGCGCAACGCCATTTGTGGCAAGGTCCACCTAACCACAGATATGTGGACCAGTAAGCACGGCCAGGGACGCTATATCTCCCTAACTGCACACTGGGTAAATGTAGTGGCGGCTGGGCCCCAGGCGGAGAGTTCCTTGGCGCACGTCCTTCCGCCGCCAAGGATCACAGGGCATCATTCTTTGCCTCCTGTAGCCTCCTCCTCCTACTCGGCCTCCTCCTCCTCCTCCTCTGCTTCCACCAGCTCATCCAGTCAGCCACACACCTTCACCACCAACTTCAGCACAGCCCGGGGTAAACGTCAGCAGGCCATTCTGAAACTCATATGTTTGGGGGACAGGCCCCACACCGCGCAGGAGTTGTGGCGGGGTATTGAACAACAGACCGACGAGTGGTTTCTGCCGGTGGGCCTCAAGCCTGGCCTGGTGGTGTGCGATAATGGGCAAAATCTCGTGGCAGCTCTGGGACTAGCCGGTTTGACGCACATCCCTTGCCTGGCGCATGTGCTGAATTTGGTGGTGCAAAAGTTCATTCACAACTACCCAGACATGTCAGAGCTGCTGCATAAAGTGCGGGCCGTCTGTGCGCGCTTCCGGCGTTCACATCCTGCCGCTGCTCGCCTGTCAGCGCTACAGCGGAACTTCGGCCTTCCCGCTCACCGCCTAATATGCGACGTGCCCACCCGGTGGAACTCCACCTTGCACATGCTGGAGAGACTGTGCGAGCAGCAGCAGGCCATAGTGGAGTTTCAACTGCAGCACGCACGGGTCAGTCGCACTGCGGAACAGCACCACTTCACCACCAATGATTGGGCCTCCATGCGAGACCTGTGTGCCCTGTTGCGCTGTTTAGAGTACGCCACCAACATGGCCAGTGGCGATGCCACTGTTATCAGCGTGACGATACCAATTCTATGTCTCCTAGAGAAAACGCTTAGGGCGATGATGGAAGAGGAGGTGGGCCAGGGCCAGGAGGAGGAGGAGGAGGAGGATGACGGGTCGTTTTTAGCACTTTCAGGCCAGTCTGTTAGAAGTGGCTCAGAGGGAGGTGTTTTGCAACAGCAGAGGGCAGGTACAAATGTGGCCAGTCAGGGACCACTACTGGAGGACGAGGAGGATGAGGAGGAGGTGGAGGAGGATGAGGATGAAGCAGGTTCACAGCGGGGTGGCACCCAGCACAGCGCAGGCACATCCCTGGTGCGTGGCTGGGGGGATACAGAGGATGATGACCATACGCCTCCCACAGAGGACAGCTTGTCCTTACCTCTGGGGAGCCTGGCACACATGAGCGATTACATGCTGCAGTGCCTGCGCAATGACAGCAGAGTTGCCCACATTTTAACGTGTGCTGACTACTGGGTGGCCACCCTGCTGGATCCACGGTACAAAGACAATGTGCCCACTTTACTTCCTGCACTGGAGCGTGATAGGAAGATGCGCGAGTACAAGCGCACACTGGTAGACGCACTCCTGAGAGCATTCCCAACTGTCACAGGGGAACAGGTGGAAGGCCAAGGCCAAGGCAGAGGAGGAGCTAGAGGTCGCCCACGCAGCAGTGTCACGGCCAGCTCCTCTGAGGGCAGGGTTAGCATGGCAGAAATGTGGAAAAGTTTTGTCTCCACGCCACAGCTAACTGCCCCACCACCTGATACGGAACGTGTTAGCAGGAGGCAACATTTCACTAACATGGTTGAACAGTACGTCTGCACGCAGCTCCACGTACTGACGGATGGTTCGGCCCCATTCAACTTCTGGGTTTCCAAATTGTCCACGTGGCCAGAATTAGCATGTTATACCTTGGAGGTGCTGGCCTGCCCGGCGGCCAGCGTTTTATCTGAACGTGTATTCAGCACGGCAGGGGGCGTCATTACTGACAAACGCAGCCGCCTGTCTGCAGCCAATGTGGACAAGCTGACGTTTATAAAAATGAACCAGGCATGGATCCCACAAGACCTGACCCTCCCTTGTGCAGAGTAGTCCTTAATAACTGCCTTAAACCATGATGTCTTGTACTCCTGGCCACTTCTTCATTGAAAAATCTATTTTTGAAATTAAGTAGGATCTTGGTGTGCAACCCAGAGTTGAATGAACCTTCCCTCTGTCTGGGTGCCGGGGCCAAAGTACATGAAAGTGTCCTTCTCCTGTGCTGGGTGATATGAATGTTATACTTGTGCTGTCTGACATGTCTCCTTTGTGTGGGTGCAGGGGCCAAAGTCACTGAAAGCGGCCTTCTCCTGTGCTGGCTGATATAAATGCCTGAATCTCTGCTGTGGGACCTCTCTCCTCTTTCTGGGTGCAGGGGTCAAAGAAACAAAAGGTGGCCTACTCCTGTGGTGGTTGACATGATGCCTGATTCTCTGCTGTGGGACCTCTCTCCTCCGTGTGGCTGCAGGGGTCAAAGTCTCTAAAAGTGCCGTTCTCCTGTGGTGGTTGATGTAAAACTGATGCTTGTGCTATCTGACCTGTCTCCTCTGTGTCGGTGCTAAGGCCTAAGTCACTGAAAGCGGCCTTCTCCTGTGCTGGCTGATATAAATGCCTGAATCTCTGCTGTGGGACCTCTCTCCTCTTTCTGGGTGCAGGGGTCAAAGAAACTAAAAGTGCCCTTCTCCTGTGGTGGCTGATGTAAACTGATGCTTATGCTTCTGACCTGTCTCCTCTGTGTGGTGCTAAGGCCAAGTCACTGAAGCGGCCTTCTCCTGCTGGCTGATATAAATGCCTGAATCTCTGCTGTGGGACCTCTGTCCTCTTTCTGGGTGCAGGGGTCAAAGAAACAAAAGGTGGCCTACTCCTGTGGTGGTTGACATGATGCCTGATTCTCTGTTGTGGGACCTCTCTCCTCCGTGTGGCTGCAGGGGTCAAAGTCTCTAAAAGTGCCCTTCTCCTGTGGTGGTTGATGTAAAACTGATGCTTGTGCTATCTGACCTGTCTCCTCTGTGTCGGTGCTAAGGCCTAAGTCACTGAAAGCGGCCTTCTCCTGTGCTGGCTGATATAAATGCCTGAATCTCTGCTGTGGGACCTCTCCTCTTTCTGGGTGCAGGGGTCAAAGAAACAAAAGGTGGCCTACTCCTGTGGTGGTTGACATGATGCCTGATTCTCTGCTGTGGGACCTCTCTCCTCCGTGTGGCTGCAGGGGTCAAAGTCTCTAGAAGGGCCCTTCTCCTGTGGTGGTTGATGTAAAACTGATGCTTGTGCTCTCTGACCTGTCTCCTCTGTGTCGGTGCTAAGGCCTAAGTCACTGAAAGCGGCCTTCTCCTGTGCTGGCTGATATAAATGCCTGAATCTCTGCTGTGGGACCTCTCTCCTCCGTGTGGCTGCAGGGGTCAAAGTCTCTAAAAGTGCCCTTCTCCTGTGGTGGTTGTTGTAAAACTGATGCTTATGCTCTCTGACCTGTCTCCTCTGTGTCGGTGCTAAGGCCTAAGTCACTGAAAGCGGCCTTCTCCTGTGCTGGCTGATATAAATGCCTGAATCTCTGCTGTGGGACCTCTGTCCTCTTTCTGGGTGCAGGGTCAAAGAAACAAAAGGTGGCCTACTCCTGTGGTGGTTGACATGATGCCTGATTCTCTGCTGTGGGACCTCTCTCCTCCGTGTGGCTGCAGGGGTCAAAGTCTCTAAAAGTGCCCTTCTCCTGTGGTGGTTGATGTAAAACTGATGCTTGTGCTATCTGACCTGTCTCCTCTGTGTCGGTGCTAAGGCCTAAGTCACTGAAAGCGGCCTTCTCCTGTGCTGGCTGATATAAATGCCTGAATCTCTGCTGTGGGACCTCTCTCCTCTTTCTGGGTGCAGGGGTCAAAGAAACAAAAGGTGGCCTACTCCTGTGGTGGTTGACATGATGCCTGATTCTCTGCTGTGGGACCTCTCTCCTCCGTGTGGCTGCAGGGGTCAAAGTCTCTAAAAGTGCCCTTCTCCTGTGGTGGTTGATGTAAAACTGATGATTTTGCTCTCTGACCTGTCTCCTCTGTGTCGGTGCTAAGGCCTAAGTTACTGAAAGCGGCCTTCTCCTGTGCTGGCTGATATAAATGCCTGAATCTCTGCTGTGGGACCTCTCTCCTCTTTCTGGGTGCAGGGGTCAAAGAAACAAAAGGTGGCTTACTCCTGTGGTGGTTGACATGATGCCTGTTTCTCTGCTGTGGGACCTCTCTCCTCCGTGTGGCTGCAGGGGTCAAAGTCTCTAAAAGTGCCCTTCTCCTGTGGTGGTTGATGTAAAACTGATGCTTGTGCTCTCTGACCTGTCTCCTCTGTGTCGGTGCTAAGGCCTAAGTCACTGAAAGTGGCCTTCTCCTGTGCTGGCTGATATAAATGCCTGAAACTCTGCTGTGGGACCTCTCTCCTCCGTGTGGCTGCAGTGGTCAAAGTATCTAAAAGTGCCCTTCTCCTGTGGTGGTTGTTGTAAAACTGATGCTTGTGCTATCTGACCTGTCTCCTCTGTGTCGGTGCTAAGGCCTAAGTAACTAAATGGTGGCCTTCTCCTGAGGTGGTTGATATGATGCCTGATTATGTGCTGTGGGACCTCTCTCCTCTTTCTGGGTGCAGGGGTCAAATTAACAAAAGGTGGCCTACTCCTGTGGTGGTTGACATGATGCCTGATTCTCTGCTGTGGGACCTCTCTCCTCCGTGTGGCTGCAGGGGTCAAAATCACTGAAAGCGGCCTTCTCCTGTGCTGGCTGATATAAATGCCTGATTCTCTGCTGTGGGACCTCTCTCCTCTTTCTGGGTGCAGGGGTCAAAGAAACAAAAGGTGGCCTACTCCTGTGGTGGTTGACATGATGCCTGATTCTCTGCTGTGGGACCTCTCTCCTCCGTGTGGCTGCAGGGGTCAAAGTCTCTAAAAGTGCCGTTCTCCTGTGGTGGTTGATGTAAAACTGATGCTTGTGCTATCTGACCTGTCTCCTCTGTGTCGGTGCTAAGGCCTAAGTCACTGAAAGCGTCCTTCTCCTGTGCTGGCTGATATAAATGCCTGAATCTCTGCTGTGGGACCTCTCTCCTCTTTCTGGGTGCAGGGGTCAAAGAAACAAAAGGTGGCCTACTCCTGTGGTGGTTGACATGATGCCTGATTCTCTGTTGTGGGACCTCTCTCCTCCGTGTGGCTGCAGGGGTCAAAGTCTCTAAAAGTGCCCTTCTCCTGTGGTGGTTGATGTAAAACTGATGCTTGTGCTATCTGACCTGTCTCCTCTGTGTCGGTGCTAAGGCCTAAGTCACTAAAAGCGGCCTTCTCCTGTGCTGGCTGATATAAATGCCTGAATCTCTGCTGTGGGACCTCTCTCCTCTTTCTGGGTGCAGGGGTCAAAGAAACAAAAGGTGGCCTACTCCTGTGGTGGTTGACATGATGCCTGATTCTCTGCTGTGGGACCTCTCTCCTCCGTGTGGCTGCAGGGGTCAAAGTCTCTAGAAGGGCCCTTCTCCTGTGGTGGTTGATGTAAAACTGATGCTTGTGCTCTCTGACCTGTCTCCTCTGTGTCGGTGCTAAGGCCTAAGTCACTGAAAGCGGCCTTCTCCTGTGCTGGCTGATATAAATGCCTGAATCTCTGCTGTGGGACCTCTCTCCTCCGTGTGGCTGCAGGGGTCAAAGTCTCTAAAAGTGCCCTTCTCCTGTGGTGGTTGTTGTAAAACTGATGCTTATGCTCTCTGACCTGTCTCCTCTGTGTCGGTGCTAAGGCCTAAGTCACTGAAAGCGGCCTTCTCCTGTGCTGGCTGATTTAAATGCCTGAATCTCTGCTGTGGGACCTCTGTCCTCTTTCTGGGTGCAGGGTCAAAGTCTCTAAAAGTGGCCTTCTCTTGTGCTGGGTGATGCAAAACTGATGCTTGTACCATCTGACATGGTTGCCGGGGTCCCATTAAATGGTGGCCTACTCCTGTGGTGGGTGATCTAAATGCCTGATTCTCTGCTGTGAAACCTCTCTCCTCCGTCTGGGTGCAGGGGTCAAAGTCTCTCAAAGTGGCCTTCTCCTGTGCTGGGTGATGTAAAACTGATGCTTGTACCATCTGACATGGTTGCCGGGGTCCCATTAAATGATGGCCTACTCCTGTGGTGGGTGATCTAAATGCCTGATTCTCTGCTGTGAAACCTCTCTCCTCCGTCTGGGTGCAGGGGTCAAAGTCTCTCAAAGTGGCCTTCTCCTGTGCTGGGTGATGTAAAACTGATGCTTGTACCATCTGACATGGTTGCCGGGGTCCCATTAAATGATGGCCTACTCCTGTGGTGGGTGATCTAAATGCCTGATTCTCTGCTGTGAAACCTCTCTCCTCTGTCTGGGTACAGGGGTCAAAGTCTCTAAAAGTGCCCTTCTTCTGTGGTGGTTGTTGTAAAACTGATGCTTATGCTCTCTGACCTGTCTCCTCTGTGTCGGTGCTAAGGCCTAAGTCACTGAAAGCGGCCTTCTCCTGTGCTGGCTGATATAAATGCCTGAATCTCTGCTGTGGGACCTCTGTCCTCTTTCTGGGTGCAGGGTCAAAGAAACAAAAGGTGGCCTACTCCTGTGGTGGTTGACATGATGCCTGATTCTCTGCTGTGGGACCTCTCTCCTCCGTGTGGCTGCAGGGGTCAAAGTCTCTAAAAGTGCCCTTCTCCTGTGGTGGTTGATGTAAAACTGATGCTTGTGCTATCTGACCTGTCTCCTCTGTGTCGGTGCTAAGGCCTAAGTCACTGAAAGCGGCCTTCTCCTGTGCTGGCTGATATAAATGCCTGAATCTCTGCTGTGGGACCTCTCTCCTCTTTCTGGGTGCAGGGGTCAAAGAAACAAAAGGTGGCCTACTCCTGTGGTGATTGACATGATGCCTGATTCTCTGCTGTGGGACCTCTCTCCTCCGTGTGGCTGCAGGGGTCAAAGTCTCTAAAAGTGCCCTTCTCCTGTGGTGGTTGATGTAAAACTGATGATTGTGCTCTCTGACCTGTCTCCTCTGTGTCGGTGCTAAGGCCTAAGTCACTGAAAGCGGCCTTCTCCTGTGCTGGCTGATATAAATGCCTGAATCTCTGCTGTGGGACCTCTCTCCTCTTTCTGGGTGCAGGGGTCAAAGAAACAAAAGGTGGCTTACTCCTGTGGTGGTTGACATGATGCCTGTTTCTCTGCTGTGGGACCTCTCTCCTCCGTGTGGCTGCAGGGGTCAAAGTCTCTAAAAGTGCCCTTCTCCTGTGGTGGTTGATGTAAAACTGATGCTTGTGCTCTCTGACCTGTCTCCTCTGTGTCGGTGCTAAGGCCTAAGTCACTGAAAGTGGCCTTCTCCTGTGCTGGCTGATATAAATGCCTGAATCTCTGCTGTGGGACCTCTCTCCTCTTTCTGGGTGCAGGGGTCAAAGAAACAAAAGGTGGCCTACTCCTGTGGTGGTTGACATGATGCCTGATTCTCTGCTGTGGGACCTCTCTCCTCCGTGTGGCTGCAGGGGTCAAAGTCTCTCAAAGTGGCCTTCTCCTGTTCTGGGTGATGTAAAACTGATGCTTGTACCATCTGACATGGTTGCCGGGGTCCCATTAAATGATGGCCTACTCCTGTGGTGGGTGATCTAAATGCCTGATTCTCTGCTGTGAAAACCTCTCTCCTCTGTCTGGGTACAGGGGTCAAAGTCTCTAAAAGTGCCCTTCTTCTGTGGTGGTTGTTGTAAAACTGATGCTTATGCTCTCTGACCTGTCTCCTCTGTGTCGGTGCTAAGGCCTAAGTCACTGAAAGCGGCCTTCTCCTGTGCTGGCTGATATAAATGCCTGAATCTCTGCTGTGGGACCTCTGTCCTCTTTCTGGGTGCAGGGGTCAAAGAAACAAAAGTTGGCCTACTCCTGTGGTGGTTGACATGATGCCTGATTCTCTGCTGTGGGACCTCTCTCCTCCGTGTGGCTGCAGGGGTCAAAGTCTCTAAAAGTGCCCTTCTCCTGTGGTGGTTGATGTAAAACTGATGCTTGTGCTATCTGACCTGTCTCCTCTGTGTCGGTGCTAAGGCCTAAGTCACTGAAAGCGGCCTTCTCCTGTGCTGGCTGATATAAATGCCTGAATCTCTGCTGTGGGACCTCTCTCCTCTTTCTGGGTGCAGGGGTCAAAGAAACAAAAGGTGGCCTACTCCTGTGGTGGTTGACATGATGCCTGATTCTCTGCTGTGGGACCTCTCTCCTCCGTGTGGCTGCAGGGGTCAAAGTCTCTAAAAGTGCCCTTCTCCTGTGGTGGTTGATGTAAAACTGATGCTTGTGCTATCTGACCTGTCTCCTCTGTGTCGGTGCTAAGGCCTAAGTCACTGAAAGCGGCCTTCTCCTGTGCTGGCTGATATAAATGCCTGAATCTCTGCTGTGGGACCTCTCTCCTCTTTCTGGGTGCAGGGGTCAAAGAAACAAAAGGTGGCCTACTCCTGTGGTGGTTGACATGATGCCTGATTCTCTGCTGTGGGACCTCTCTCCTCCGTGTGGCTGCAGGGGTCAAAGTCTCTAAAAGTGCCCTTCTCCTGTGGTGGTTGATGTAAAACTGATGCTTGTGCTATCTGACCTGTCTCCTCTGTGTCGGTGCTAAGGCCTAAGTCACTGAAAGTGGCCTTCTCCTGTGCTGGCTGATATAAATGCCTGAATCTCTGCTGTGGGACCTCTCTCCTCCGTGTGGCTGCAGTGGTCAAAGTCTCTAAAAGTGCCCTTCTCCTGTGGTGGTTGATGTAAAACTGATGCTTGTGCTATCTGACCTGTCTCCTCTGTGTCGGTGCTAAGGCCTAAGTAACTAAATGGTGGCCTTCTCCTGAGGTGGTTGATATGATGCCTGATTATGTGCTGTGGGACCTCTCTCCTCTTTCTGGGTGCAGGGGTCAAATTAACTAAAGGTGGCCTACTCCTGTGGTGGGTGATCTGTAAAACTGATGCTTGCGCTATCTGACCTGTCTCCTCTGTATCGTTGCTAAGGCCTAACTCACTGAAAGTGGCCTTGTCATGTGCTGGGTGATATAAATGTGATACAAGTGCCATCTGACATGGTTGAAGCTATCAAATTAACTAAAGGTGGCCGACTCCTGTAGTGGGTGATCAGTAAAACTGATGCTTGTGCTATCTGACCTGTCTCCTCTGTCTCGTTGCTAAGGCCTAACTCACTGAAAGTGGCCTTGTCATGTGCTGGGTGATATAAATGTTATACTTGTGCCATCTGACATGGTTGCCGGGGTCCCATTAAATGATGGCCTACTCCTGTGGTGGGTGATCTAAATGCCTGATTCTCTGCTGTGAAACCTCTCTCCTCCGTCTGGGTGCAGGGGTCAAAGTCTCTAAAAGTGGCCTTCTCCTGTGCTGGGTGATGTAAAACTGATGCTTGTACCATCTGACATGGTTGCCGGGGTCCCATTAAATGGTGGCCTACTCCTGTGGTGGGTGATCTAAATGCCTGATTCTCTGCTGTGAAACCTCTCTCCTCCGTCTGGGTGCAGGGGTCAAAGTCTCTCAAAGTGGCCTTCTCCTGTGCTGGGTGATGTAAAACTGATGCTTGTACCATCTGACATGGTTGCCGGGGTCCCATTAAATGGTGGCCTACTCCTGTGGTGGGTGATCTAAATGCCTGATTCTCTGCTGTGAAACCTCTCTCCTCCGTCTGGGTGCAGGGGTCAAAGTCTCTCAAAGTGGCCTTCTCTTGTGCTGGGTGATGTAAAACTGATGCTTGTACCATCTGACATGGTTGCCGGGGTCCCATTAAATGGTGGCCTACTCCTGTGGTGGGTGATCTAAATGCCTGATTCTCTGCTGTGAAACCTCTCTCCTCCGTCTGGGTGCAGGGGTCAAAGTCTCTCAAAGTGGCCTTCTCCTGTGCTGGGTGATGTAAAACTGATGCTTGTACCATCTGACATGGTTGCCGGGGTCCCATTAAATGATGGCCTACTCCTGTGGTGGGTGATCTAAATGCCTGATTCTCTGCTGTGAAAACCTCTCTCCTCCGTCTGGGTGCAGGGGTCAAAGTCTCTAAAAGTGGCCTTCTCTTGTGCTGGCACTGCTGGGTGATGTAAAACTGATGCTTGTACCAGCTGACATGGGTGCAGGGTCAAATTAACTAAATGGTGGCCTACTCCTGTGGTGGGTGATATGATGCCTGAATATGTGCTGTGGGGCCTCTCTCCTCTTTCTGGGTGCAGGGGTCAAAGTAACTAAAAGTGGCCTTCTCCTGTGCTGGATGGTATAAATGTAATGCTTGTGCTATCTGACATGTCTCCTCTGTCTGGGTGCTAAGGCCTAAGTCACTGAAAGTGCCCTTCTCCTGTGTTGGTTGATATGATGCCAGATTCTCTGCTATGGGACCTCTCTCCTTTGTCTGGATGCTGGGGTCGAAATAATAGTAAGCGACCTTCTCCATTGGTGGGTGATTTGAAGCCTGATTCTGTGCTATGGGACCTAACTCCAATTAATATTGGTTAATTTTTTTTTATTTTATGTTGTCATCATTTCCCTATCTACATTTGTTTGCCGGGGATTTACCTACCCTTTTGCAGCCCTCTAGCCCTTTCCGGAAGTCTTTTACAGCCTTTTTAGTGCGCAAAAGTTCGGGTCCCCATTGACTTCTATGGGGTTCGGGTTCGGGATGAAGTTCGGGTTGAGTTCGGATCACGAACCCGGACATTTTCCGGAAGTTCGGCCGAACCTCTCGAACCCGAACATCCAGGTGTTCACTCATCTCTAATCATGAGTTTCCAGTCATCATGGATGGGAAGGAGGACATCCTGTGGTGCCCGGAGATGGAGAGGA
The DNA here is from genome assembly GCA_033119425.1 of Bufotes viridis. Taxonomy (NCBI): domain Eukaryota; kingdom Metazoa; phylum Chordata; class Amphibia; order Anura; family Bufonidae; genus Bufotes; species Bufotes viridis. The sequence continues at coordinate 101,377,631 of CM065591.1, forward strand.
TCTAATTTTTTTCTCCTTTTACAAAACACAAAAGGCTTTAAAATAGATAAGTGCAACGATGGACGGCAAATGTATTTTTATTTTTTCGCCATTAATACACGGCAAACTGGGCTTCAGAATATATCACTGCACCGAAGAACGGCAATTAGGCTCTAACTTTAGAGTTGAGCGAACACCTGGAAGTACGGGCTCGACGGGTTTGGCCGAACTTCACAAAACTTAACCTGAACTTGACCTCAAACCTGAACCCCACTGAAGTCAATGGGGACCCGAACTTTTGGGCACTAAAATGGCCCTAAAAATGCAATGTAAAGGGCTAGAGGGCTGCAAAAGGCAGCAAAATGTGCTTAAGAGCATGGCAAGTGCTCTGCAAACAAATGTGGATAGGGAAAAAGCTTTTCCACATGTCGGCAATGCTAACCCTGCCTTGTGAGGTGCTGGCCGTGATCCAGCTGCATTGGCGACCTCTTACTCCTCCGCCTATGCCTTCGCCTTGTGCTTCCACTTGTCCCCCGTTGTCAGTTGGGAATGCCCTCAGGAGCGCGTCTACCAGTCAGCACAAGTTAAAATGTGGTCAACTGTGTGGTCTTTGCGCAGGCACTGCAGCATGTAGTTGCTCATGTGTGCCAGGCTGCCCAGAGGTAAGGATAAGCTGTCCTCTGTAGGTGGTGTATCGTCTGTGTCTTCCATATCCCCCCAGCAACGCTCCAGTGATGGCCCTGAGCTGCGTTGGGTGCCACCCTACTGTGAACCTGGTTCCTCCTCCTCTACCTCATCCTCTTCCTCCTCATCCTCTAGATGTGCCCTGGTTGGCCACATGTGTACCTGGCCTCTGCTGGCGCAGGAACCCACCCTCTGAGCCACTTCTGAATGACCTGCCTGAAACCCTGTGAAATGCCCCCTCTTCCTCCTCCTCTTCCTCCTGTGCACATCCTCTTCCATCATCGCCCTAAGTGTTTTTTCAAGGAGACATAGAAGTGGTATTGTAACGCTAAGAACAGCGTCATTGGCACTGGCCATGTTAGTTGAGTACTTAAAAACCGCAACAAGGCACCCAGATCTCGCATGGAGGCCCACTCATGGTGATGAAGTGGTGCTGTTCTGCAGAGCGACTGACCCATGTGTGCTGCAGCTGAAACTCCACTATCGCCTGATGCTGCTCGCACAGTCTCTCCAGCATATGCAAGGTGGAGTTCCACCTGGTGGGAACATCGCATATGAGGCGGTGAGCGGGAAGCCCGAAGTTACGCTTTAGTGCAGACAGGCGAGCAGCAGCAGGGTAAGAACGACGAAAGTGCTCACAGACGGACTGCACTTTCTGCAGCAGCTCTGACATGTCTGGGTAATTTTTAAGGAATTTCTGCACCACCAGATTCAGCACATGCGCCAGGCAAGGGATGTGCGTCAAACCGGCTAGTCCCAGAGCTGCTACGAGATTTCGCCCATTATCGCACACCACCAGGCCGGGCTTGAGGCCCACCGGCAGAAACCACTCATCGGTCTGTTCTTCTATGCCCATCCATAGCTCCTGTGCTGTGTGGGGTTTGTCCCCCAAACACATGAGTTTTAAAACCGCCTGCTGATGTTTGCCCCTGTTTGTGCTGAAGTTGGTGGTGAAGGTCTTTTGCTGACCGGATGAGCAGGTGGTAGAAGAGGAGGAGGAGGAAGTGGAGTAGGAGGAGGAGGCAAAAGGAGACAAAGAATAATGCTCTGCGATCCTCTGTGGTGGAAGGACATGCGCCAAACCGGTATCCGGCTCGGGCCCAGCCGCCACTACATTTACCCAGTGTGCAGTTAGGGAGATATAACATCCCTGCCTGAATTAACTGGTCCATGTATCTGTGGTTATGTGGACCTTGCCACAGATGGCGTTGTGCAGTGCACACTTGATTTTATACTCCACTTGGTTGTGCAGGGAAGGGACGGCTCGTCTGGATAAGTAGTGGTGGCTGGAAATGACGTACTGTGGGAAAGCCACTGCCATCAGCTGTTTAAAACAGTCTGTCTCCACCAAAAAGAATGACAGCATTTTAAAGGCCAGTAATTTTGAAATGCTGGCATTCAGGACCAGGGATCGAGGGTGGTTAGGTGGGTATTTTCTCTTTCTCTCCAGTGTTTGGGAGATGAAATGCTGAACGCCTGTGTGTAACATGGTGGAGATGCTTGGTATTGATGACGGAGGAGGTGGTGTTGGTTACACATCCTCTGTTTGCTGTGCCACTGTGATTCCAGACGGGGAGGAAGAGGCAGAGACAGCAGCAGAAAAGTAAGCAGGAGGAGCCTGAGACCTTTCTTGGTTTTTAAGGTGTTTACTCCACTGCAGTTCGTGCTTTGCATGTACAGTTGTGTTCAAAATTATTCAACCCCCACTGAAATTGAGTGTTTTGGCCAGTTTGACATTGATTTTGATCATTTCAGTCATCTTGTTTACAATTAAATCAAAGAGGCACTTGTAAGTCAGACAAATATAACATAACATTTATAATGAAATAACCACAAATGTCTTTTCTGTGCTCACATCATTATCAGTTTTATTCAACCCCCAAGTGACATTAAATCTTAGTACTTAGTACAACATCCTTTTCCAGTTATAACAGCTTTTAGACGTGAAGCATAGCTTGACATATGTGTCTTGCAGCGATCTACGGGTATCTTCGCCCATTCTTCATGGGCAATAGCCTCCAGTTCAGTCACATTCTTAGGATTGCGCGCTGCAACTGCTTTCTTTAAGTCCCACCAGAGGTTCTCAATCGGATTTAAGTCTGGTGACTGCGATGGCCACTTCAAAATGTTCCAGCCTTTAATCTGCAACCATGCTCTAGTGGACTTGGAGGTATGCTTGGGATCATTGTCCTGTTGAAAGGTCCAACGTCTCCCAAGCCTCAGGTTTGTGACGGACTGCATCACATTTTCATCCAATATCTCCTGGTACTGAAGAGAATTCATGGTACCTTGCACATGCTGAAGCTTCCCTGTACCTGTAGAAGCAAAACAGCCCTAAAGCATGATTGACCCCCGCCATGCTTCACAGTAGGCAAGGTGTTCTTTTCTTCATAGGCCTTGTTCTTCCTCCTCCAAACATAGCGTTGATCCATGGGCCCAAACAGTTCTAATTTTGTTTCATCAGTCCACAGAACACTATCCCAAAACTTTTGTGGTTTGTCCACATGACTTTTGGCATACTGCAGTCGACTCTTCCTATTCTTTGGAGACAGCAAGGGGGTGCGCCTGGGAGTTCTGGCATGGAGGCCTTCATTACGCAGTGTGCGCCTTATTGTCTGAGCTGGAACTTCAGTACCCGCATCTGACAAATCTTTTTTCAGTTCCTCAGCCGTCACACGGGGACTTTTCAACACTTTGCTCTTCAGGTAGCGCACAGCAGTCGAAGTCAGCATCTTCTTTCTGCCACGACCAGGTAGTGTTTCAACAGTGCCCTTTGCCTTGAATTTGCGAATGATGCTTCCTATAGTGTCTCTTGGTATGTTTAACATCTTTGCAATCTTCTTATAGCCATTGCCCTTCCTGTGAAGAGAAATCACCTCTTCTCTTGTCTTCCTGGACCATTCTCTTGACTTCACCATGTTTGTAAACACACCAGTAAATGTCTAGAAGGAGCTAAGTATCACAGTCATTTTACATCTGCCTAATTGGTGCTTCTTTTGCTTGATTGCTGCTCCTTGACATCCAGAGGTGTTTTCAATACCTGATCGAAAACACTTGAATGAACCTCTGTTCTTAAGGGTGGTAGTCTTTAAGGGGTTGAATAATTGTGTCAATGAAGAAATCACAAAAAAAAAACATTTAATACTGTATTATAAAAACAATTGATTCTTTAAAAAGTCCTTGTAAGATTTCATTCTGAACACAATTACAAATGTACACTAAATTCCCTAAAACCCTTAACAGCATTGGGGGTTGAATAATTTTGAACACAACTGTAGATGCCTGGTCAATCATGTAGGTTGTGCTCAGGTTTAGAACATTTATACCACTCGTGTCTAGAGATGAGCAAACTTCTGGAAGGTCGGGTTCGGGAAGTTCGGCCGAACTTCTCGAAAATGTTCGGGTTCGGGATCCGAACTCGACCCGAACTTTATCCCGAACCCGAACCCCATTGAAGTCAATGGGGACCCGAACTTTTAGGCAATAAAAAGGCTGTAAAATAGTCCAGGAACGAGCTAGAGAGCTACCAAAGGCAGCAAAATGTAGGTGAATCCCCTGCAAACAAATGTGGATAGGGAAATTAATTAAAATAAAATAAAATAAATAAAATTTAACCAATATCAATTGAAGAAAGGTCCCACTGCAAGGAATCATGAGTCATATCACCCAACACTGGAGAAGGCCACTTTCAGTTATTTTGGCCCCAGCACCCAGACAGAGGAGCGAGGTCCCACAGCTAGGAATCATGCGTCATATCACCCACCACTGGAGAAGGCCACTTTTAGTTATTTCGGCCCCAGCACCCAGACAAAGGAGAGAGGTCCCACAGCAAGGAATCATGCGTCATATCACCCACCACTGGAGAAGGCCACTTTGAGTTATTTCGGACCCAGCACCCAGACAGAGGAGAGAGGTCCCACAGCAAGGAATCATGCGTCATATCACCCACCACTGGAGAAGGCCACTTTCAGTTATTTCGGACCCAGCACCCAGACAGAGGAGAGCGGTCCCACAGCAAGGAATCATGCGTCATTACACCCACCACTGGAGAAGGCCACTTTCAGTTATTTCGGCCCAGCACCCAGACCGAGGATACAGGTCCCACAGCAAGGAATCATGTGTCATATCACCCACCACTGCAGAATGCCACTTTCAGTTATTTCGGCCCCAGCACCCAGACAGAGGAGAGAGGTCCCACAGCAAGGAATCATGCGTCATATCACCCACCACTGGAGAAGGCCACTTTCAGTTATTTCGGACCCAGCACCCAGACAGAGGAGAGCGGTCCCACAGCAAGAAATCATGCGTCATTTCACCCACCACTGGAGAAGGCCACTTTCAGTTATTTATGCCCCACCACCCAGACAGAGGAGGAGGTCCCACAGCAAGGAATCATGCGTCATATCACCCACCACCGGAGAAGGCCACTTTCAGTTATTTCGGCCCCAGCACCCAGACAGAGGAGAGAGGTCCCACAGCAAGGAATCATGCGTCATATCACCCACCACTGGAGAAGGCCACTTTCAGTTATTTCGGACCCAGCACCCAGACAGAGGAGAGCGGTCCCACAGCAAGGAATCATGCGTCATTTCACCCACCACTGGAGAAGGCCACTTTCAGTTATTTCGGCCCAGCACCCAGACCGAGGATACAGGTCCCACAGCAAGGAATCATGCGTCATATCACCCACCACTGGAGAAGGCCACTTTCAGTTACTTTGGCCCCAGCACCCAGACAGAGGAGAGAGGTCCCACAGCAAGGAATCATGCGTCATATCACCCACCACTGGAGAAGGCCACTTTCAGTTATTTATGCCCCACCACCCAGACAGAGGAGAGAGGTCCCATAGCAAGGAATCATGCGTCATATCACCCACCACTTGAGAAGGCCACTTTCAGTTATTTCGGCCCCAGCACCCAGACAGAGGAGAGAGGTCCCACAGCAAGGAAACATGCGTCATATCACCCACCACTGGAGAATGCCACTTTCAGTTATTTAGGCCAGGCACCCAGACAGAGGAGAGAGGTCCCACAGCAAGGAATCATGCGTCATATCACCCACCACTGGAGAAGGCCACTTTCAGTTATTTTGGCCCAGTACCCAGACAGAGGAGAGAGGTCCCACAGCAAGGAATCATGCGTCATATCACCCAGCACCGGAGAAGGCGACTTTCAGTTATTTCAGCCCCAGCACCCAGACCGAGGATACAGGTCCTACAGCAAGGAATCATGCGTCATATCACCCACCACTGGAGAAGGCCACTTTGAGTTATTTCGGCCCCACCACCCAGACAGAGGAGAGAGGTCCCACAGCAAGGAATCATGCGTCATATCACCCACCACCGGAGAAGGCCACTTTCAGTTATTTTGGCCCCAGCACCCAGACAGAGGAGAGAGGTCCCACAGCAAGGAATCATACGTTATATCACCCACCAATGGAGAAGGCCACTTTCAGTTATTTCGGACCTAGCACCCAGACAGAGGAGAGAGGTCCCACAGCAAGGAATCATGCGTCATTTCACCCACCACTGGAGAAGGCCACTTTCAGTTATTTATGCCCCACCACCCAGACAGAGGAGAGAGGTCCCACAGCAAGGAATCATGCGTCATATCACCCAGCACCGGAGAAGGCGACTTTCAGTTATTTCAGCCCCAGCACCCAGACCGAGGATACAGGTCCTACAGCAAGGAATCATGCGTCATATCACCCACCACTGGAGAAGGCCACTTTGAGTTATTTCGGCCCCACCACCCAGACAGAGGAGAGAGGTCCCACAGCAAGGAATCATGCGTCATATCACCCAGCACCGGAGAAGGCGACTTTCAGTTATTTCAGCCCCAGCACCCAGACCGAGGATACAGGTCCTACAGCAAGGAATCATGCGTCATATCACCCACCACTGGAGAAGGCCACTTTGAGTTATTTCGGCCCCACCACCCAGACAGAGGAGAGAGGTCCCACAGCAAGGAATCATGCGTCATATCACCCACCACCGGAGAAGGCCACTTTCAGTTATTTTGGCCCCAGCACCCAGACAGAGGAGAGAGGTCCCACAGCAAGGAATCATACGTTATATCACCCACCAATGGAGAAGGCCACTTTCAGTTATTTCGGACCCAGCACCCAGACAGAGGAGAGAGGTCCCACAGCAAGGAATCATGCGTCATATCACCCACCACCGGAGAAGGCCACTTTCAGTTATTTCGGCCCCACCACCCAGACAGAGGAGAGGTTCATTCAACTTTGGGTTGCACCGCAAGATCATGATAAAGTTAAAAAAATGAGGATTCAATAAAGAAGTGCCCCGGAGTACAAGAATACATGGTTGAAGGGGAGGCAGTTATAAATGTCTATTCTGCACAAGGGAGGGACCGGTCCTGTGGGATCCATGCCTGGTTCATTTTTATGAACGTCAGCTTGTCCACGTTGGCTGTGGACAGGCGGCTGCGTTTGTCAGTAATGACGCCCCCTGCCGTGCTGAATACACGTTCAGACAAAACGCTTCCCGCCGGGCAGGCCTGCTACTCCAAGGCATAAAATGCTAACTCTGGCCACGTGGCCAATTTGGAGACCCAGAAGTTGAATGGGGCCGAACCATCAGTCAGTATGTTGAGGGTTGTGCAGACGTACTGTTCAACCATGTTAGTGAAATGCTGCCTCCTGCTAACACGTTCCGTATCAGGTGGTGGTGCAGTTAGCTGTGGCGTGGAGACAAAACTTTTCCACATTTCTGCCATGCTAACCCTGCCCTCAGAGGAGCTGGCCGTGACACAGCTGCATTGGCGACCTCTTGCTCCTCCTCTGCCTTCGCCTTGGGCTTCCACCTGTTCCCCTGTGACATTTGGGAATGCTCTCAGGAGCGCGTCTGCCTGCGTGCGCTTGTACTCTCAGGAGCGCGTCTACCTGCGTGCTTAATATATATATATATATTAAGCAAATATATTTGCTGTATTTGTAGAAGGGGAGGCTGATTACAAGGCTATCGACATGCACCTGTGGGACTAGGCTGGCTGATTGCTGGGCTATTTATAGGCACCTGTGGGCCCAGGCTGACGCCGATTCAGCTGACTTCACGTCCTCTGGGTCAGCTCTAGGATACAGCAGCATGGTGTACAGGCCCCTTACAGCTGGGCGACGGCAGTATCTCTCAGGAAGGCGCTGGTATTCATGGTAGGATCAGAGTGGTTTGCACGGGACCCACGCTGTGGTCCGCAACATGTAGCGCTCTGGGATGAAGCAGAGTTTGGGCGCTAATGCTCGAAGCGATGGCGTCAGTATTGTTTGTCTGGCTTTTCAGAGGCCTGCGGGGGTCATTGCATACAGTTATTGGGGTAGCATGTGCTTAGAGTAGGTATGGTTGTATGTTTCTGATACCTGGTTTACATGTGGAGTGCGTGTCTGCAGTTGGCTCAAGCTAAACACGCTGTGTTTAAGTGTTGTGTATCAATGGTCAATGGGGAAAAAAAAAACGCAGCTGCATCGTATGCAGGCTTTTTCACGCCTGGGCAGCGTCAGAAAGTGCCAAGTGAGTGCTGGCATTCACTGTAGAATCGCACTTGTTGGCACATGATCCACACTGCGGTATGCGATTCGCAATAGTCTGGGACGAAGCAAAGTTGGTCGCTAATGGTCAAGTGACTGTTGTTAGTATTTTTGTCTGGCTGTTCAGTGGCTTGTTGGGGGCTATTGCATATAGTTATTGGTGTTGCATGCGCCTAGAGTAGGTATGGTCGCATGTTTTCTGACATCTGTTTGATACGGGACGCATGTCTCCAAGCTACGCACACAGTGTTTAAGTGATGGAATTATTTTGTTTATCTCTCTGGAAGGGTCATGTATCAATGGTTGATAGAAAAAAAAAGTGCATGTTTACAGTTACCTGGTTTACATTTGGGGCGCACGTCCGCAGTTAGCGCCAGACATGCAAGGTGTTGGTGAATGTATGTCAGTGGTCCATATATGGGGGCACAAGCAGATTGATCAAGGCGCCTGTATTTGAGTTCTGAGGCTCTGGTAAGTGTGTTTAATCTATAATTTGTATGTCATGGGCATGCATGTGTCAGCGGTTCTGTGCTGTGTTTATAGGTGTACTATTGTGTCGATTAATTGGCGTTGCATCAGGGTTTATGTTCAACCACGTTTATGTTTCTTAGAGGAACACGAGGTGATGTTGTGGTGACCATCTTTAAAAAAAAAGAAAAAAAAAAGAAAAAACTTCTGCAGCATTATGTGGAGGTCCATTCACACCCGGGCAATGGCAGAAGGTGCCTGGCGAGCGCTGGCATTCACGGTGGGATCGGACTTGGTTACACGGTCCGTGACTTGTAGCTCTCTGGGGCGAAGGGGGTTAGGCGCTAATGGTCGAATGATCATGGCTAGGTTTGTTACCTTCAAAGCTACGTCCGTGTGTCTGCATTTACATTTTGTCCTATATGCGTTCATGCATCTGTTCTTGTATCACATCAATACTCTGCTCACTTTCAGATTGCATTTATACGGCTGTGTTATACCTCGCTCTTCATGCTCAGAGCTGGGTCCATACCATGTTTTAGGCACCACTCACATCCAGAGCTGCATTCACCCACCTGTTCTTACACCATGTGTTATACTCTGCTTCCACTTATAGCTACATTTTCCATTTATTTCGACTTCATGGTTACTCAGTATTTTCACTAGGGCAGTTAGCACACCGCTCTGACACTGCTCTCCCTATAAACATAGCTGCTTCTCAAGCTTGCGTGTTTTTCCTCGTTGGTTTGTTACATTCCAAAGGCCTACTTTTTCTGTTCACTTCACTTTTTTTTTGTGGTGTTTTTAGTCCTGGGTTGCATTTACTTAGACTGGTCTCCTTTACTTCTGGTAGTGGGCCAATAGGAGTACGTTTCCTACTATATTTTCACAAATCCTTCATTTGTCAAGATAAGGGTCTTCTCTTAGCGAAACTGCTAGGCCTCTGGCTCTTCGTTTTCTCCCACCTGTTCAATTTCACGGTTCGCGGTTGGTTTATGTTTATTTATGCACATGGTTCGCATCACTCATGCCTATGCATATCCCATCGGGTCTGGCTCACATTTTAATTACTCATCATCACTGTAAGGTCATTCAGTTCAGTCTCATGGCTTCGAGGGGTCCGATGATCGCTTCGGCCTCATGGCTCCGGGGGGCCCTTTGACCGTTCTTCATGTTGTTCGTTAGGGGTACCATATGGTTGTAGGCTGTGTGGGGAGTCGCTCTGGTAAATAGCGGTGCGGGTGCAGTACAGAGGCAAAACAGGAGTCCAGAAGGTGCAATAATCAGTGTTTTATTCACACTTGCACAACATAAACAATAAACAGTCTCTTGGTGTTAAATCACACACATCCGAAATCATGAGGCAAAACAAAACAGTCCAAAAACAGCTTCCAGTCACCTGGGAGGTTTTAGGTGCAGGTTCGCACCTGGCTGTCAGTCCAGCCGCAAGGCGATCGACCTCATGCTTCCAGGCCGTCTGCACTCCTCCTTGCTTGGGCTCTTGCTTCCAGCGTGAACTCCACACAGCACAGAATGGATCAGAACTCCCAAACTCAGATGATTCCACAGCCTAACACCAGCTCCAGGATAATCACCACCTCAGCTGCTGAGGAGGCTGCCTTTTAAAGGCCCGGATGAAGTCCGGCCTGGACCGTGGGGAGTAGGCACCCACCCAACTCTTTGCCTACTCCCAGTAAGAGCCGGCCCGGATTGGCTTTGCAGCCAAACTAACTAACAATGTCAAGCAGCACTAGCTGCTGCTGACACATAAAAACCCGGCTCTCACCTCACCGAGGCCAGGAACCTCGGTGACACGTACCTGCCATCGACAACGGTACCTTGCACCTTACCACATAACCCCCCCCTTTGTTCAACCCTGAGGGGGTGAACACATGTGAGGCAGTGGACGCGGGACAGGGCATCTGCGTTACCCTGCAAGCGGCCTGCCCTGTGTTCTACCGAAAACTTGAAATTCTGCAGAGACAAGAACCATCTGGTGACCCGAGCATTCCTGTCTTTCGCCTGGCACATCCACTTTAGAGGGGAATGGTCGGTCACCAGACGGAACCTTCTCCCTAGCAGATAATAGCGGAGAGACTCTAGTGCCCACTTGATGGCCAGGCACTCTCTCTCCACTATACTGTACCTGGTCTCGGCTGGGGTGAGTTTGCGACTCAGGAAAACCACGGGATGCTCCTCCCCATTGATTTCCTGAGAGAGTACAGCCCCGAGGCCCACTTCAGAGGCATCGGTCTGTACCACAAATTCTCTCTTGAAGTCGGGCGTCACCAAAACCGGGGACCCACACAGGGCCGACTTCAGAGCAGAGAAAGCCTCCTCCGCCTTCTCACTCCAGCTAACCTTCCCAGACTTTCGCCCCTTCATCAGGTCTGTCAACGGCGCTGCTATTGTGGCAAAGTGGGGCACAAATCGCATGTAGTACCCTACAATTCCCAGGAAGGACTTTACCTGCCATCGACAACGGTACCTTGCACCTTACCACAGCTGTTAGTGTCTTAGGTTCCCTGTCAGAGGGGTTCATGGTTATGCGAGTTCCCAAGTCATACTGGTGCTGCATAAGTGGTTTAAAAAAAAATATATATTTGCCATTAGAGTCTCGCATGCATGGCTCCGCCATTAGTCTCTCACGCATGGCTTCTCCGATTTAGTGTTACACATTTGATTTCGCCATTAGAGTCTCTCACGCATGGCTTCTCCAATTAAGTGTCTGCCATTAGTCTCTCACGCATGGTTTCTACGATTAAGTGTTTCACATATGACTCCGCCAATAGTCTCCCACGCATGGCTTCTCCGATTTAGTGTTACACATCTGACTCCGCCATTAGAGTCTCTCACGCATGGCTTCTCCAATTTAGTGTCTGCCATCAGAGTCTCAAACGCATGGCTTCTACAATTAAGTGGTTGACATATGACTTCGCCATTAGTGTCTCCCACACATGGCTTCTCCAATTTAGTGTCCGCCATTAGTCTCTTACGCATGGCTTCTCCAATTAAGTGTCTGCCATTAGTCTCTTACGCATGGCTTCTACGATTAAGTGTTTGACACATGACTTCACCTTTAGAGTCTCTCACGCATGGCTCCGCCATTAGTGTCTCTCACGCACGGCTTCTCCGATTAAGTGTTTCATATATGACTTCACCATTTGAGGTCGGCCACGTGGCCCCACCACAAGTAAGTTCCATGTCTTTTTCCACCACTCGGGCTGAGGGTGTTGGTGCCGGGCCTAAGTCCCGGGTATCGTTCTGTCTTCCAGTAGGAGGTACAGTAATAAGGCGCAATTCTCAATGTCTCACATCTGCAGACACGGGTCCTGTCACGACTACAGGCGCTGCATACATAGTATCACGACCTAAGCTTATTTCCTGTCACAACTGCAGGTATGGTGTGTACGTTCTCTGTCCTCATTACAGGCAACATTAGCTTGTTAATTGAAATAGCCATGTATTCGTGTTGATGGTTCCCCAGGCCTGGTGAGTTTACACATTCTGCTTAATCTACTAATAGAGAAACACGGCATACTCCATGTTCTTACTTTTGGGCCCTTTATATATTAAGGTTGTGGCCTGGGAAATAAGTAGAGGTGTAGTAGTTTGCAACCAGGAATAGTTGGTGCCCGATTAGGGCACTCGGCAAATGCTTGGAATTCATTTAGGCCTTCCGATTCACCATGGTTTGTATCAGTCTGCAGCTCTCAGGATTCAGACCTCCTCGTAATATGTTCATACGTTGTTAGTATACATAGGAGTAAATAGTTTCGGATTACCGGCCACTCCTCCAATCGCATCAGCATTAGCCACCTCCAAGAATGATGTGCCGGTGCACATGACAGAGGTAAGGTAGATGGTAGTCACGGTGATATGTACGGTATATTCCCCACCTTCATCGGGGAACCATCTTACAGTCATTTCATATTAGGGTGGCCCCCTTTTGGCTGCCTACCGCAGCAGTTATGGCATAATTCTACTGCTTGTTGTATATAGGGTTAGATAGGTTAGATACACCTTTTTGATAGCCGATCCGACCACAAATATATAATATATATATAAAAAAATGACTGCACTCTCAAACAATTCACTCCTGTGGTCACAATGTTTTCAGCTCATTCAGTCTTTTTTCAACCTATGAGCTAAAACGTTGCGACTAGTGTTGAGTGAACTTGTGTTTCAAGTTCGGCATACAAGGCTCAGGTTATCCAAGAATTCTGTTATGGATTCCGCTACCAAGGACCATAAAGGTCCATTCACACATCCACAACTGTTTTGCGGTCCACAAATTGCGGATCCGCCAAACACTGACACCGGCCATGTGCGGTCCGCATTTTGCAGACCGCAGATAGCCGGCACTATGATAGAAATACCTTTTCTTGTCTGTGGCTGCGGACAAGAAGAGGACATGCTAAATTTTTTTGGGGGGCTGCAGAACAGAAGTGCGGATGCAGGCAGCACATGGTGTGTTATGGATCCGCACCATTTCCGCAAAATTGTGGAACGGATGTGGACCCATTATGCGGACATGTGAATGGATTAGTTATGGTCTGTGGTAGCAGAATCCATAACTAGTGTTGAGCAAACAGTTTGAGCGAATTTTGGGGTGTCCGGGACACGGACCCCAACCCGGACATTTTCAAAAAAGTTCGGGTTCCGGTTCGTTGTTCGGCGATTACTTCACGCTTTCTGAAGGGCTGCACAGCAGCCAATCAGCTAGCGTTTTACTTCTTGCCCTAAGAGCCCATCACAGCCATGCCTACTAATGGAATGGCTGTGATTGGCCAAGTGCAGCATGTGACCCAGCCTCTATTTAAGCTGGAGTCACGTAGCGCCGCTCATCACACTGCTCTGATTAGTGTAGGGAGAGAACGCAGCTTCTGTGAGGGCGAGATTAGGTAGGGAAAAGTCAGCAACAGCACCTAATGAACGGATCGATCTACAGCTGTGAATGATTGAACTTCTGCTAGTTACTTGCTCACTGGTTTTTAGGCTGCACAGAGAGTTTGTCTGTCACTTATTTTCTGGGGTGATCGGCGGCCATTTTGTGACTTGTGGTGCACCAGAACAAGCTGCCACCAAGTCCATCAATCCATCAATACTAGTTCTGAACCTTAGCACAACCTGCATGACCAGGCATCTACATGCAAAGCATGAACTGCAGTGGAGTAAACACCTTAAAAGCAAGGCACTCACTCTGGCTCCCCCTGCTCCTTCTTCTGCTGCTGCCTCGGCCTCTTCCTCCGCCTCGGGAGGAAGGTTGGCATATGCCGCCCACCAAACAGAGGATGTGCCACCGACAACACCACCTGCGTCACCAAGCATCTCCACCATGTTACACGGCAGCGTTCAGCTCTCCATCTCACAAACCTTGGAGAGAAAGCGTAAATTCCCAACTAGCCACCCTCTAGCCCTGAGCCTGAATGCCAGCATTTCTAAACAACTGGCCTTTAAAATGCTGTCATTCAGGCTGGTGGACACAGACAGCTTCAAACAGCTGATGTCCATGGCTGTCCCACAGTATGTTGTTCCCAGCCGCCACTACTTCTCCAAGACAGCCGTGCCTTCCCTGCACAACCAAGTATCCGATAAAATCAAGTGTGCACTGCTCAACGCCATCTGTGGCAAGGTCCACCTAACCACAGATACGTTGACCAGTAAGCACGGCCAGGGACGCTATTTCTCCCTAACTGCACACTGGGTAAATGTAGTGGCGGCTGGGCCCCAGGCGGAGAGTCGCAAGGATCCGCCAAGGATCGCAGGTCATCATTCTTTGCCTCCTGTAGCCTCCTCCTCCTACTCGGCTTCCTCCTCCTCTGCTTCCACCAGCTCATCCAGTCAGCCACACACCTTCACCACCAACTTCAGCACAGCCCGGCGTAAACGTCAGCAGGCCATTCTGATACTCATATGTTTGGGGGACAGGCCCCACACCGTGCAGGAGTTGTGGCGGGGTATTGAACAACAGACCGACGATTGGTTTCTGCCCATGGGCCTCAAGCCCGATAATGGGCCTCAAGCCCGATGTGCGATAATGGGCGAAATCTCGTTGCAGCTCTGGGACTAGCCGGTTTGACGCACATCCCTTGCCTGGCGCATGTGCTGAATTTGGTGGTGCAGAAGTTCATTCACAACTACCCCGACATGTCAGTGCTGCTTCCTCACATTCTGCTGCTGCTCGCCTGTCTGCGCTACAGCGGAACTTCGGCCTTACCGCTCACCGCCTCATATGCGACGTGCCCACCAGGTGGAACTCCACCTTGCACATGCTGGAGAGACTGTGCGAGCAGCAGCAGGCCATAGTGGAGGAACACTGCGGAACAGCACCACTTCACCACCAATGATTGGGCCTCCATGCGAGACCTGTGTGCCCTGTTGCGCTGTTTCGAGTACTCCACCAACATGGCCAGTGGCGATGACACCGTTATCAGCGTTACAATACCACTTCTATGTCTCCTTGAGAAAACGCTTAGGGCGATGATGGAAGAGGAGGTGGCCCAGGAGGAGGAGGAGGAGGATGAGGGGTCATTTTTAGCACTTTCAGGCCATTCTGTTAGAAGTGGCTCAGAGGGAGGTTTTTTGCAACAGCAGAGGCCAGGTACAAATGTGACCAGCCAGGGCCCACTAGGAGGACGAGGAGGAGGTGAAGGAGGATGAGGATGAAGCAGGTTCACAGCGGGGTGGCACCCGACACAGCTTAGGCCCATCACTGCTGCGTGGCTGGGGGGATACGGAGGACGATGATGATACGCCTCCCACAGAGGACAGCTTGTCCTTACCTCTGGGGAGCCTGGCACACATGAGCGACTACATGCTGCAGTGCCTGCGCAACGACAGCAGAGTTGCCCACATTTTAACGTGTGCGGACTACTGAGTTGCCACCCTGCTGGATCCCCGGTACAAAGACAATGTGCCCACCTTACTTCCTGCACTGGAGCGTGATAGGAAGATGCGCGAGTACAAGCGCATGCTGGTAGACGCACTCCTGAGAGCATTCCCAATTGTCACATGGGAACAGGTGGAAGCCCAAGGTGAAGGCAGAGGAGGAGCAAGAGGTCGCCAACGCAGCTGTGTCACGGCCAGCTCATCTGAGGGCATGGTTAGCATGGCAGAAATGTGGAAAAGTTTTGTCTCCACGCCACAGCTAACTGCACCACCACCTGATACGGAACGTGTTAGCAGGAGGCAGCATTTCACTAACATGGTTGAACAGTACGTCTGCACACCCCTCCACGTACTGACTGATGGTTCGGCCCCATTCAACTTCTGGGTCTCCAAATTGTCCACGTGGCCAGAGTTAGCATTTTATGCCTTGGAGGTGCTGGCCTGCCCGGCGGCCAGCGTTTTGTCTGAACGTGTATTCAGCACGGCAGGGGGCGTCATTACTGACAAACGCAGCCGCCTGTCCACAGCCAACGTGGACAAGCTGACGTTCAAAAAAATGAACCAGGCATGGATCCCACAGGACCGGTCCCTCCCTTGTGCAGAATAGACATTTATAACTGCCTCCCCCTCAACCATGTATTCTTGTACTCCGGGGCACTTCTTTACTGAATCCTCATTTTTTTAACTTTACCATGATCTTGCGGTGCAACCCAAAGTTGAATGAACCTCTCCTCTTTCTGGGTGGTGGGGCCAAAATAACTGAGAGTGGCCTTCTCCGTTGGTGGTTCATATGACGCATGATTCCTTGCTGTGGGACCTCTCTCCTCTGTCTGGGTGCTGGGCCGAAATAACTGAGAGTGGCCTTCTCCGGTGGTGGTTGATATGACGCATAATTCCTTGCTGTGGGACCTCTCTCAACTGTCTGGGTGCTGGGCCGAAATAACTGAGAGTGGCCTTCTCCAGAGGTGGTTGATATGACGCATGATTCCTTGCTGTGGGACCTCTCTCCTCTGTCTGGGTGCTGGGCCGAAATAACTGATAGTGGTCTTCCCCGGTGGTGGTTGATATGACGCATGATTCCTTGCTGTGGGACCTCTCTCCTCTGTCTGGGTGCTGGGCCGAAAGAAACTAAGAGTGGCCTTCTCCAGTGGTGGTTGAAATGACGCATGATTCCTTGCTGTGGGACCTCTCTCCTCTGTCTGGGTGCTGAGCCGAAAGAAACTGAGAGTGGCCTTCTTCAGTGGAGGTTGATATGACGCATGATTCCTTGCTGTGGGACCTCTCTCCTCTCTCTGGGTGCTGGGCCGAAAGAAACTGAGAGTGGCCTACTCCAGTGGTGGTTGATATGAAGCATGATTCCTTGCTGTGGGACCACTCTCCTCTGTCTGGGTGCTGGGGCCAATATAACTGAAAGTGGCCTTCTCCAGTGTTGGGTGATATGACGCATGATTCCTTGCAGTGGGACCTCTCTCCAATTGATATTGGTTAAATTTTATTTATTTTATTTTAATTCATTTCCCTATCCACATTTGTTTGCAGGGGAGTTACCTACATTTTGCTGCATTTGGCAGCCCTCTAGCCCGTTCCTGGACTATTTTACAGCCTTTTTAGTGCCTAAAAGTTCGGGTCCCCATTGACTTCAATGGGGTTCGGGATAAAGTTCGGGTCGAGTTCGGATCCCGAACCCGAACATTTTCGGGAAGTTCGGCCGAACTTCCCGAACCCGAACTTCCAGGTGTTCGCTCATCTCTATCCATAACGGAATTCTTACATAACCCGAACCTGAACCTTGTACGCCAAACTTAAAACATGGTGGTTACGGACATGAAAAAACCTAATACAGTATGTGCATTTTTTTTACTTTATTTTGTTTGAAAAAAACTAAATCATGTTTTTTAGTCTCCTTTTTCTGAAAGCCATATTTTTTTCATTTTTTGGACGATTGGCTTATGTAGGGGTTCATTTTATGCGGGATGAGGTCACAGTTTGATTGGTACTAATTTTGGGTACATATGACTTTTTTGATCACTTTTTATACCATTTTTTTCGGGAGTCCGGTGGGCAAAATTGCAATTCCATCATAGTTTTTCTTTTTTATGGTGTTAAAAGTAACATTATCCTTTTATAGATCAGGTCCTTACGGACGGGGAGATACCAAACATGTTTAGTGTTTTTTATTTTTACATTTTTAACCAATTAGGTCTGGATATAGGAAAAAAGTTTTTTATTTTATTTAATTTTTAAACTTTATTCACTTTTTTTTTTTTTTTTGACCCACACCTACTTGGTTTTTGAAGATTCAGTGGTTCTGATGGCTTACAAACAATGCAGGCCCCATAGAAGTAAATGGGGCTGCGTGAAAATCGCAAGCATCTGCAATCAAGTGCGGATGCAGTGCGATTTTTTTATTTTTTTCCCGCAAGGTTGCTAAGAGACGGGACCGGATCTTTATCATTTTCCCTTATAACATGGTTATAAGGGAAAATAATAGCATTCTCACTACAGAATGCTCAGTAAAATGTGGATTAAGGGGTTAAAAATAAAAAAAATGTACTTGCCTTATCCACTTGATCGCGTAGCTGCCGATCTCTTCCCTCCTCTTTAAGCATTAGCTGCCGGTTAAAGGACCTGTGGTGATGTCACATCACATGGTCCATCACCATGGTGATGGACCATGTGATTGGACCATGTGATGAGCTCAGTGATGTCATCACAGGTCCTTTAGCTGGCAGCTAATGCTTGAAGAAGAGATCGCAACTACGCAATCAAGTGGATAAGGTGAGTTAATTTTTTTTTATTTTTAACCTCCATCCACGTTTTACTAAGCATTCTGTATTGAGAATGCTATTATTTTCCCTTATAACCATGTTATAAGGGAAAATAATAAAATCTACAGAATACTCAACCCAAACCTGAACTTCAGTGAAGAAGTCCGTGTTCGGGTCTGGGTACCAAACATGCCGATTTTTCCCACGCGCGTGCAAAAAATTAAAACGCTTTGCATTAAAACGCTTTGCACTCGCGCTGGGAAATCGCGCATTTTCCCACAAAGCACCCGCCTTTTATCCGGGCGTCAAACATGACGCCCGTGTGAAAGAGGCCTAAGGGCTCTCTGAATTAAGTTCTCGTCCCTTCCGTTATTCCACAAAACATATCCGTATGGTTTCCATATGTGGTCCATTTTTCGCGGATCGGAAACATTAACTTATTATCCCCTTAAGGACACTGGTTTTTCCAGTTCATCCCTCATGACAGCACCACAGGAGGATATTCCCCTTTGACCTTCTTGGACAGGAAACAGAGAGGTTAAAAGGTCCCTCCCACCTCCACTCACCAGTGTTCTTCCTGTCCTGCTCCTGGAAGGACGCAGAGAGGTTCCCTGCTCTAGGGTTGAAGAATTTTTACAAGTACTTTTAGGGCCTAAGGCTGGTACTAGGATCGGGGGGTGTCAGGCCTCTCCTTCCAGACCTCAAATAGCCTTGCTAACACCTCTTGGGGAAGAGGTCACTTAGCAGCCCGGAACCCACCTGGCAGAGCCGAGCTTATAGGTGGGTTCTCTGATGGCCTGGGTTCGATCGGTGGGTTCATTCTCATCCTTCCTACCCTATAAAGTGGCCGTGCCTGTAAACCCCTTATGTGGGTCCCTCGGGCTTGCTCATAACCCTGATGAGTGAGTAATGCAGCTGGTGTTTACCTCACTATGGATATGGGTTTATGGAGCTTAGATCCGCTGTTCCTTGCCCTGCCTCTGTGCATGTGGAGTTCAGCAGGATTGCGCCTCATTGTGCCTGAAGCAGTCAGCAGCTGGAATGGGACCTTGTCTCCTTACCAACGCAAGTATGGCGGATGCTGCGTGACAATATTTGTGCTTGCTTTGGCAGCACATACTCCAAGTTTGGTAAGTAAACCATGCAAACTGTTTGTCAGGTAAGTAGACCATGCATGTGTTTAACCAGCTGGATTGCCTCCACAGTTCTAACTACTTTAATTGAGAATCTGTGTGTGGATCTGAGGTTTTGACCTCAGACGATAGTAGAATCATCTGTTTCTTAATTAGGACAGAATGTGGAGCTTAGATTTTTCAGGCTAGCAACCTGGCTTAACATGTCTCTTGGCCTCTGTGCCTGGCGTGCAGCCTCACGGCCTCTGTGCCTGGCGTGCAGCCTCACGGCCTCTGTGCCTGGCCTCTGTGCCTGGCTTGCCGCCTCACGGCTTGCGTGCCGCTTCACGGCTTGTGTGCCCGCGGCGTGCCGCCTCACTGCTTGTGTGCCGCCTCACTGCTTGTGTGCCGCCTCACGGCTTGTGTGCCGCCTCAGGGCTTCTGTGCATGGCCCGCTGCAACCTTGCCTCCGTGCATGGCCCGCTGCCTCTTGCCTCCGTGCAGGGCCTGCTGCAACCTTGCCTCTGGCCTCCATGCAGGGCCCGATGCCTCTATGCATAGCCTGTTTCCACTTACCTCCGGGCAGTGGTCGGCTGACACTTGCCTCCTACGGCGGTCCTGACACATAAAAGCAACACGGTAGGAGGCAGAAGTTAAGCTAAAGCTTAAAGGGGTCCTAAGACCTCAGGCGGTACCTAGTCTAACAGGAGTAGCCTACAGTTTAACACAATGCTGTATTGAAGCCACATTCCTCTTGGACAATGTGGACAATATTAATAGGAATAGTATGTAATTAATTCAACGAGTAGAAGACATATATGTGTACGGGCCATGTGATTCATAGTATATTCACCTGGAGATAGTATGGGTCAGCCTGAAGTTAAAGATCCTACTCAGACTCGTTACAATGGGAGGTAGCACCATCTTGGCTGGGTATTATTCATGTACGGATTACAGCTATCCCCTTCGGGGCAATAAATTGGTAATGCTACCTCAGGACAAGTGATTTTCAGTAAAGTCAACTTATGCCCAACTAAACTGTCCTCTAGGTTATTCTATCTTTTTGCACCTAAGGGTGCTGATGTGATGAACATTAGGACCATTCCTTCATTTCATCTAATTCCCATATCCTCAAGGGCATCTCTGTCGCCTCCGGGAAGGAGACTCCCCTCACTGCAGGCCTACCCAGGAAGCTATAAAACTGCAATAGAGCTCTCCTCTGTCCACGTTCACACTTACAGCCATTCACATATAAGCTGCGGTTGTGTGCGCTGCACAGGTCCTGTAACCTTCTACCACTCCTCAGTCCCAGTGTTTCCTGGCTAGGGCCATGTAAAGATCTTGTGAAACCCTTAAGACTGCCTCTAACTTGAAGTTATGCATGCAGGTGGGTTCTCGGTTGGCCTGGTTTCATCGGGAAGGTTCTTTCCCTTTGAGTTCATACCAACACCTCTGGTATGGGATCCCAAAAAGAGCTTGTCCTGGATCAGTACAGAAGCCAGCGGTACAGTTTGGTTACCTCATCGGTGTTGTCCATGCCTGCTGTGTGCCAGTGCTGTCAGCTTGGCTCTGGTTTTCTTACATATACCTCGTAGACATCAGGAGTTAGCTGATTATCGTTTAACGATTAAGCTCTGGGGTATAAACTGCAATAGGGTCTACAGTAAATATTTACTCGTGCAGTGGTTGTATATGAGGTTACAATATTTTATCTGATTTTAGAGCTAGTCGCTTTTACGCAGTGGTACTTACCATATAGACTAGGCTTACAGGTAGAGGACATTCTTTTTATGACCGATGTCTAATAAAACGATTATTCTTCCTCTAATTAGATACTTAAGTCTAGAATCAGAGGTAGGTGTGTTGATCAAGTATAACGATAAAAAGACATTTCGGAGTCAGACTGGGTTTACAAACTCTGTCACCAAGATTAGTTCTGGTAGAATCAAAAAGTTTCTGTCTCAGGTTTATTCCTGATTCTATGAAATGGTATTTTTATCTAATGATAAAAATCTGAGATATTTTGTCCTTAGACTGGGTCCCCCCCCCCCCCCCCTATATTATATTTGGTACGTCTCCTGTGGTGCTGTCATGAGGGATGAACTGGAAAATAGGAATTAGACTTACCGGTAATTCAATTTCCTGAGATTCCCTCATGACAGCACCCGTACATTCCCTCCCTTTCTAACTACTATGTAAAATAAATGTGGAGCCCCAGTTATGGGTCTACAACACAATGAAAGCCAGATATCCCTTTTGCTTGGTTTTCCTTCCTTTAAAGGGATATCTGGCTTTCATTGTGTTGAAGACCCATAACTGGGGCTCCACATTTATTTTGCATATTCCTGTTTCCCAGGGAACTTTGCACTTCGGATTGCTGTGTTGAGACTCTTAAGTGAGGCTCCACGGTGTTTTTTGTAGCTGGTCTCCCTGAGATCAGCTATTGTTGTGTTTAACTACTATGTAAACATTGCTTATTGGAATTTGTGATGATTTTAATAAATCGGTTGCATCCATCCTGGTGAAGTGATCTGGAAAAACACTGGTGAGTGGAGGTGGGAGGGACCTTTTAACCTCTCTGTTTCCTGTCCAAGAAGGTCAAAGGGGAACATCCTCCTGTGGTGCTGTCATGAGGGAATCTCAGGAAATTGAATTACCGGTAAGTCTAATTCCTATTTTTTCATTTTTGCGTTTTCATTTTGCGCTCGCTGCCTTCCGAGAGCCATAACTTTTTTATTTTTCCGTTCACATAGCCATATGAGGGCTAATTTTTTGCAGGAGAAGTTGTACTTTCCAACGCCACCATTAAATATTGCATACGATGTAGTGGAAAGCGGTAAAAAAAATTCCAAATGTGGTGAAATTGCACCACATTTTTACGGCTTTTTTTAATTCCGACATTTGATGTGCTATAAAGCTGACCAGTTAGTCTTATTCTACTGGTATGTATAGTTTTGATAGTGAAAAAAAATTCAAAAGTAGGAAAATCTTTTTTTTTTTTTTTTGTCGCCATGATTTGACCCCTATAACTTTTTTGTATTTATGTGTACGGAGTTGTATGGGGGCTTATTTTTTGTGGGACAATCTGAACTTTTAAGTGATACCATTATAGGGTGTGTATATCTTTTTGATCACTTTTTATTTCATTTTTTTTGAGGAAATGAAGCGTCCAAAAACGGCGAATTGGCAATTTGGATGCTTTTTTTTCCATTTTCCTGTTTACCGTATGGGGAATGTATTTTTATACTATGGGCGTTTTCGCACATTGCGACACCCATGGTGTGTTTTTTTACATTTTTTTTATTTTATTTTTGGGAAAAGGGGGTGATTTGAATTTTTACTTTTTTATTTTTTTATTTTATTTTTTTAACACTTTTATATAGGTCCCATAGGAAACTATATAAATCATTCATCTGATTGCTTCTATCATAAACTCCAAAACACTTGTATTGGAGTCTTTGATGATTTTAATAGTTTCCTCTGGAGCCCTATTACTAACAAGGGCTCCATAGGATATACTAGGCAACATCGTGGTTTCATTCACAGAAACCATGGCTGTTGCTGACAGGCTCCGTTTCCCCCGATCGCTGCCGATCCCAAACATTAGCTGCGAGGGTCTGCTTGAATAAGCAGGTGGCCACCCGCAGCGATGGCGCCTGCATAAAGCAAGAGCGGGCGTCATCTTTAGGGACAGTTCACAGGACGTACGGGTACGTCCTGTGTCATTAAGAGGTTAATCACCGAACACCTGAGCAATATAGGCTGGGCATAGCATTTCTACAGTATGGATCCACAAAATACGGATGAAATATGGATGCGATACAGATGTGTTCCGTGTGCGTTCCGTATTTTTTACGGACGCATTGACTTGAATGGGGCCTCGGACCGTGATTTACAGAAAATAATAGGACATGCACTACTTTTTTGTGAAACGGCCATGCGGACAGATAATGGAATGCACACGGAGTAACTTCCGTATTTTCTACAGCCCCATTGAAGTGAATAGTTCCGCATACGGGCCGCACAAAAATGTAACAGAAGTGGAAAGAAAATATGGTAGTGAGCATGAGCCCGAAGAATGATCAGGCTCCTGCCTTTAGCAGTAGCCTGATGAGGTTTAGATATTCCACAGCAAGCCGGATGCTTTTGAAGGCTTCCGGTTGCCATGGTAAACATTGGGATGCTGCCACAGTGCAGCCGCGCAATGGGGGAGGGAGCGCCCTCAGTTTACCCTTCAAGCATCGGGCAGCTTCCACAGGTCCCTAAGGACCGCAGCATGGAAGGAGTCAAAGGTCTGCCATCGGTGCCAGCTAACACTCTGCCCTGCTCCCACTCTGACATTCTGAAAGGGGTGGGGGGAGAAGGAGAGGGAGACAGTGCGCGCTCCCGTGTCTACAGGAGGAGTTACAGAAAATCCGTCAGATGATGGATTTTGTGTAAACTCACTGAGAGCAGCCTGTTGTGCATAGGAAGCACAGTAGGCTGTAGAACAAAAATGAAAATAATAAGCACAACCAATTGGAGATATTATTTTCTCCACAAAATAAATTAATTAGTGTAAAATTTTTATTTTATTTTATTTTTTACAAATTTGTCCATAAAAGGATCATTTTAAATGCTGTTTTCAAGCCCAGAAAAAATTTAGACTTGAAGGACAAAATGTATAGTGGGCATGTTTTTGACAAATGCTTGGCTGCTGTTTGTTTTTATAGTATTTATTATTTATTTGTATTATGCACATTTTTATATTAAATATTACAGTTTAAATATATTAGCACCTTCAACCAGTAAGAAAGACTTTGTACAATGTGTAACAACGCGGCAGCATGTTTAATCCAATAGAAGCCTAGCTCTTATTTTTCAAAGAGCCAAACTGGCAAGCTGTAGTGTCTTGGGGTGCAACTTCATCCATGAAAGTCATTGCATTCTTCCTTTTGGTTAGTTTCCAAGGACAAAAGATAAGGCTGTCATGGGAAAACTGAAAGCCTTAAATGTGAGTGTTCACAAATTGTTTGATGCACAATGTCCCATAGAAAATTGAAATGCCTTACATATTGGTACATATGACAAAAAATGTATCTAAGGATATTTATAGAAATATCTCTTAAATGTTTAAGGCAATCAACCAAATAAAAATCAAGCAAAAATGTAATAAAAAGGAAAACTGTGTTTCATCCAAATATCTATTTTATTGTAAATAATAACTATCTTTAGCAATTTCAGTTTACGTAAAGGATAAATCAAGGCTTTTCAGACACAGGAATTGTTTTATCACCCTGGATTCCCTAGGGTTAAATTTGAGTGCAATCAGAGAAATGCTTTTCACTTTTCCACTTTTGCCTCCAGGGATGTTTATGCTTTACAGAATGTGACCTTCAGGGGCTGTTTTTTCCACATAACTGTTTTTCATTCGTTGCACAAAAGTGACAATTGATTTTTTTCTACTAATTCTGTATGTTTAATGACAATTTTAATAACCAATGCCATCATTTCACCTGTTAATACAAAATAAGTATCCAAAATGGACTTCAGTCTACAGAACCTGTTCTATTAAACGATTATACAATTAGAGCCCCGCTGACAGAGTGACAGAGAGCACTTCATCATGTATATGTATGCTTGAAAAAGGCTTATTGTTAGCCGACACGTTGCATCCGGATCAACCAAGTCCCGACCGCCGTACGCAGGATTGAGTCCTGGCGGCGGTCTGTTTATTCCTTATGCGAGATTTCGTGCTCCATGCGTCAGGTGGAACGCAGTGGAACGCTCCGCCGGACGCAGGAGAAGTGAGTCACCAGCCTGCCAGCCAATGATCAGCGCTGGCAGGCTGGTGATTTTTAAAATCACCTATAGAAATTATCATTATACCTTTTATTTATAAATATGAACATGTTATAAGGGCTCTGTGCCATGTGCTGGGTCCTTTTCATCGGTTGGACCCGGCACAGAGCACAGATCCCAAGTAAGTGCACCAAACACCACATATTAGGCCCTGATCACCCCCCATCACCCCAATTAACCCCTTGATCACCCCCAATCAATACATAGTGAAAGGGAAAAAAGTGATCAGTGTCTCTTTTGTGAACTGTCACTTTTTTTTCCCACTAGGTTTGACTGTTAGTCTTAGTTTAGTTTTGGCCCCTTCGGTAAGTAGTTAGCGTTAGCGCCCAGCCCAACGCAGTCACTGATTCGTTGATTGGCGTAGCGCTAATCAGAGTTTGTACTTTTATAGTATCTGTAAGTGATCAGAACTGATCACGGTCAGATCTAGAATAGTATTACTGTCACCTTAGTTCGCCTTCCACCCCAAACGCAGTGTTTGCCCGATCAGGCCTGATCGGTCGCCCACACGTGCGTTCACCCACGCCCGCCCCAGCGACAAAATTTTTTATTTTTTTTCTTGTATCACTGCACAATCACTACATAAGCGCTGCGGCGATAAAAAAATCAGTTTTGATATTTTTTATCAATCGCAGCAGCTTCTTTACTTCGCTGACCTCCCATTTGTAAGACAGGCTTACTCTTTTTCTTGGGTAGTCTCAGGGAATACCCCCTAAATTTAGTCGCCCAAATGTCAAATAAGGGGTATTCTCCTGAAGAGGCCTACAGGATTCTGCCCCATCTGGATGAGGAATGGGAACCCTCATCTGACGAATCTAGCGGGTCAGAATACGAACCTGTAGAAAGCAGTGGCAGTCTGACCCAAAGTTCGGACGAGGAGGTTGAGGTCCCTGATACCACCAGGCGTACCCGGCCCCATGTCGCTAGACCGCAGGTAGCTCAGGATCCGTTTCAAGGGCAGCAGAGTGGGGCTGGCGCTGCCGGATTACATGGTGAGGCATACACCAGCAGCGCAGCCCATCCTGGACCTTCTACCAGCACTGCCGTACAACATGGTGAAGTGGCGAGCACCAGAAGGGCAGTTGAAGCTGGTACGGTGGCACGTGCAGTAATTCTCCCGTCGCAGCCACCGCGCAGACAGGCCCGTAGAGCCCTTAGAGTCCCTGAGGTGCTGGCAAACCCTGATTGGCAGCCCCCAACTTCAGCCACACCAGTAGTTCCCCCTTTCACCGCCCAGTCAGGAGTTCGGGGGGAGACAGCTCAGATAGGATCGGCGCTGGGGTTTTTTGAGCTGTTCTTCACTGTGGAACTCTATGACTTAGTAATGGCAGAAACAAATCGGTATGCCACTCAATTTATAACCGCCAACTCGGGAAGCTTCTATGCCCAGCCTTTCCGGTGGAAACCAGTCCAAGTTTCCGAATTTAAAACTTTTCTGGGCCTTCTCCTCAACATGGGCCTAACCAAAAGCATGAATTGCGGTTATATTGGTCCACGAACCCACTTCATCACATGCCCATGTTCTCTGCTGCCATGTCCAGGACACGTTTTGAGACCATCCTGCGTTTCCTGCACTTTAGCGACAACACCACCTCCCGTCCCAGAGGCCACCCAGCTTTTGACCGGCTCCATAAAATTCGGCCCCTCATGGACCACTTCAACCAGAATTTTGCAGATTTGTATACCCCCGCACAAAACGTCTGCATAGACGAGTCCCTAGTACATTTCACCGGGCGCCTTGGCTTCAAACAGTACATCCCAAGCAAGCGCGCCTGGTATGGGGTCAAATTGTATAAGCTCTGTGAAAGGGCCACAGGCTATACACACAAATTTCGGATCTATGAGGTAAAGGTCAGACCCTGGAGCCGGTCGGTTGCCCTGACTACCTGCGGAGCAGTGGGAAGACAGTCTGGGACTTGGTGTCACCCTTATTCGGCAAGGGGTACCATCTTTATGTGGACAATTTTTACACAAGTGTGGCCCTCTTCAGGCATTTGTTCCTAAAACAGATTGGCTGCTGTGGCACCGTGCGACCTAGTCGCCGGGGCTTCCCCCAATGGCTCGTTACCACCCGTCTTGCAAAGGGGGAGAGGGCTGCATTGCGTAACGAAGAACTGCTCGCGGTGAAATGGAGAGACAAGCGTGACGTTTACATGCTCTCCTCCATTCACGCAGACACGATAGTCCAAATTGAACGGGCACCCAGTGTTGTTGAAAAGCCCCTCTCAGTCCACAACTATAATCTCCACATGGGAGGGGTGGACTTCAATGACCAGATGTTGGCCCCGTATTTGATTTCCCGACGCACCAGACGCTGGTAATAAGAAGGTGTCTGTATATTTAATTCAATTGGCTCTATATAATAGTTTTGTTCTCTACAGTAAGGCTGGGAGAACAGGATCCTTCCTCAAATTTCAGGAAGAGATCATCGAGAACCTCCTGTATCCAGGAGGTTCCGTGGCCCCAACCACCAGTGCAGTGAGCCGTCTACACGAGCGACACTTCCCCAGTGTCGTTACCGGTACCTCAACCCAACCGCCACCCCGAAAAAAATGTCGTGTCTGTAGCAGGAGTGGAATAAGGCGTGACACCCGCTATTTCTGTCCTGACTGTCCTGACCATAGGGACAGCACGACACAGGTAGTTTTTTCCACTCAGGCTCTAGGGTCTCTCAGAATACTAGGTTTTGAGAGACCCTAACACATAGGGGTGGTGCTGTGCTACTGCAGATATGTGAAACGGTAGAAACCTCTCCTTTCACTTGGGATAAAGTGCATAATGTACTTCGCACCATCTCTGTGTGATTTACACTTTACACATTGTCCCATGGGAAAGGAGAGGTTTCTGCTAGGAAAATAGAGTGAAATGGTTAAAAAAAAAAATTTAAATTTAACAGGTAGCAAGAAAAAAAAATCTTGAGTTAGTTCAGGTTTTAAAAGTTCAGGTTTTATTCATGTTTTATAAAGTTTGTAACGTTCAAGTTATGAGCCTGCTGCCAGTTTTTTCTTCTTCTTTTTTTTTTTTTTTCCCCCCTAACCACCCTTTATTTTCCAGGTAGACCAACGGACCAACCAATGAAAATGCTGCAGCACTGATGTGAATTCTGAGAGAAGCATTCCTCTGCTGTCAGAAGACACGTGAAGTCGGTGTATGCAGCGCTGCAAGACGAGATTTCTCCTCTGCAGTACAGGTACGTTTGCCCAGGCATATGAGCTGAGGAGAGGTGTTGGAGTTCATATGCCTTGGCAAACACTTTGTATCAAAAATCTGGCAAAGATGTCTTCCTCCACAACGATCAATTGATCGATGTGAATGGAGAAATCACGTTTGCCAGGACATAGGAGCTGAAGTGGGTATGGATGTTTGGGCGGAGCCCCTATGTCCTGGCAATCGCCAGGCCCCTCTTTTTTTTTTTTTGCATATTTTTTGGCAGAGATTTTTTCATCCACATCGATCGCTGGGGTGTATTTTTACATATACCCATGCTGGGGGAGAGAAATATCTCTGTAAATGGACAACTTTGAATAAAAAAATGGAAAAAGTTGTCATTTACAGAGATATTTTTTCACACCCAGTATGGGTATATGTAAAAATACACCCCAAAACACATTGCCCTACTTCTGCCGAGTACGGCGATACCACATGTGTGACACTTTTTTGCAGCCAAGATGCGCAAAGGGGCCCTAAATCCAATGAGTACCTTTAGGATTTCACAGGACATTTTTACTCATTTGGATTCCAAACCGCTTCTCACGTTTAGGGGCCCCTAAAATGCCAGGGCAGTAAAAACACCCCACAAGTGACCCCCTTTTAGAAAGTAGACACCCCAAGGTATTCCATGAGGGGTATGGTGAGTTCATGTAAAATTTTATTTTTTGTCACAAGTTAGTGGAATATGAGACTTTGTAAGAAAAAAAAAAAAATTCCATTTACACTAACTTGTGACAAAAAATAAAAACTTCCATAAACTCACTATTCCCATCAGCGAATACCTTAGGGTGTCTACTTTCCGGAATGGGGTCACTTGTGGGGTATTTTTACTGTCCCGGCATTTAGGGGCCTGAAGCGTGAGGAGTTTGGAATCCAAATGAGTAAAATTGCCCTGTGAAATCCTAAAGGTACTCATTGGATTTAGGGCCCCTTTGCGCATCTTGGCTGCAAAAAAGTGTCACACACGTGGTATTGCCGTACTCGGTAGAAGTAGGGAAATGTGTTTTGAGGTGTATTTTTACATATACCCATGCTGGGTGAGAGAAATATCTCTGTAAATGGACAACTTTGTATAAAAAAATGGAAACAGTTGTCATTTACAGAGATATTTTTCACACCCAGTATGGGTATATGTAAAAATACACCCCAAAACACATTGCACTACTTCTGCCGAGTACGGCGCTACCACATGTGTGGCACTTTTTTGCAGCCAAGATGCGCAAAGGGGCCCTAAATCCAATGAGTACCAATAGGATTTCACAGGACATTTTTACTCATTTGGATTCCAAACCGCTTCTCACGTTTAGGGGCCCCTAAAATGCCAGGGCAGCAAAAACACCCCACAAGTGACCCCATTTTAGAAAGTAGACACCCCAAGGTATTCCATGAGGGGTATGGTGAGGTCATGTAAAATTTTATTTTTTGTCACAAGTTAGTGGAATATGAGACTTTGTAAGAAAAAAAAATAAAAAATAAAAAATCCATTTACACTAACTTGTGATAAAAAATAAAAACTTACATAAACTCACTATTCCCATCAGCGAATACCTTAAGGTGTCTACTTTCCGGAATGGGGTCACTTTTGGGGTATTTTTACTGTCCCGGCATTTTAGGGGCTCCTGAAGCGTGAGGAGTTTGGAATCCAAATGCGTAAAATTGCCCTGTGAAATCCTAAAGGTACTAATTGGTTTTAGGGCCCCTTTGCGCATCTTGGCTGCAAAAAAGTGTCACACATGTGGTATTGCCGTACTCAGGAGAAGTAGGGCAATTACGTTTGAGGTGTATTTTTATATATATCCATATTTTGTGTGAGAAATATCGCTGTAAACGACAACTTTTTAAAACATTTACAATTGTCAATTTACAGTGATATTTCTCTCACCCAACATGGGTATATGTAAAAATACACCCCGAAACACATTGCCCTACTTCTCTTGAGTATGGTGATACCATATGTGTGACACTTTTTTGCAGCCAAGATGCGCAAAGGGGCCCTAATTCCAATGAGTACCTTTAGGATTTCACAGGGCATTTTTACGCATTTGGATTCTCACGCTTTAGGGGCCCCTAAAATGCCAGGGCAGTAAAAATACCCCACAATTGACCCTATTTCGGAAAGTAGATACACTAAGGTATTCGCTGATGGGCATAGTGAGTTCATGGAAGTTTTCATTTTTTGTCACAAGTTTGCGGAAAATTTAATTTTTTTGAAAAAAACAAAAAAAAACATTTCCGCTAACTTGTGACAAAAAATAAAAACTTCCATGAACTTACTATTCCCCTCAGTGAATACCTTAGGGTGTCTACTTTCCGAATTGGGGTCATTTATGGAGTGTTTCTACTAGTACTTCTCCTGGAACCAAATGGCTTCTGGTAAGTTTTTAAGCCATTTGGTTCCAGGAGAAGTACTAGTGCGCTCAGCATGCATGTTGGTATTTGCATCCCTTGATCTGATGAACGCTGTATGGCACCAGACGGGGTTACAATCAGAGTGTATCTGGCATGCATGCTGCACCTGCACTCCCTGGGTTTTGTGTGGCTGATATGGCCCATAAAAGGTAAGAATTAATGTTAGGGACCACTCGAGAGGCAACCGTGAAGTGGTGGGTGGCTTACATAATTTGGCCAAAATATAAACTAATGCCTCATCTAACATCCAGCATATATATATATAAACCATCAAAAAATGTGGTGATAAGCAAGCAGGATGCGCTCATACCCATATGCAGTTGTGCATTTCTATAGGGGAGCACATCCTGCACTTGTAGTCCGTTGCTAATGGCAATCACCAGCAAAAAATGCATACAATGGATGATGCCAGCAACGGACTACAAGTACCACAATGGACATCCTACATAAGATGAAATTTATGTGGATGTGGCAAGAACTTAGAACAAACACAGAACCAGAGATAGGTGCACACTGCCGTCACACTAAACCCTCACATTGATGTTAAAAATTGAGAGTTAGTTCAACATATCCTACTAGGAGGACATGTCTTAAGCCTCGGGCACCAGCGTCAAGGTCTCTCAAGTAGCCCGTGGGCCCTAACACTCACCTACCTGCGCCATATGGGCGATATCAGGGGCCAGTGGGCAATTACAGGAGCATTAGGACGACTCACAAACATCTCCTCTGTTGCCTCCAGCATGTAACCATGCTTGCAATGGGAGGTGGGAGGTGTCTATGAGCCCTACCCAAGACTGACTGATATAGCCCAAAGCCTAGCAGGTGCACCCAAATGTGACCTGAAGATGAAAAACAGGCACATTTAAATTGGAGTTTATACACCTCCGTACATATATATATATAAACCATCAAAAAATGTGGTGATAAGCAAGCAGGATGCGCTCATACCCATATGCAGTTGTGCATTTCTATAGGGAGCACATCCTGCACTTGTAGTCCGTTGCTAATGGCAATCACCAGCAAAAATGCATACAATGGATGATGCCAGCAACGGACTACAAGTACCACAATGGACATCCTACATAAGATGAAATTTATGTGGATGTGGCAAGAACTCAGAACAAACACAGAACCAGAGATAGGTGCACACTGCCGTCACACTAAACCCTCACATTGATGTTAAAAATTGAGAGTTAGTTCGACATATCCTACTAGGAGGACATGTCTTAAGCCTCGGGCACCAGCGTCAAGGTCTCTCAAGTAGCCCGTGGGCCCTAACACTCACCTACCTGCGCCATATGGGCGATATCAGGGGCCAGTGGGCAATTACAGGAGCATTAGGACGACTCACAAACATCTCCTCTGTTGCCTCCAGCATGTAACCATGCTTGCAATGGGAGGTGGGAGGTGTCTATGAGCCCTACCCAAGACTGACTGATATAGCCCAAAGCCTAGCAGGTGCACCCAAATGTGACCTGAAGATGAAAAACAGGCACATTTAAATTGGAGTTTATACACCTCCGTACATATATATATATATAAACCATCAAAAAATGTGGTGATAAGCAAGCAGGATGCGCTCATACCCATATGCAGTTGTGCATTTCTATAGGGGAGCACATCCTGCACTTGTGGTCCGTTGCTAATGGCAATCACCAGCAAAAAATGCATACAATGGATGATGCCAGCAACGGACTACAAGTTCCACAATGGACATCCTACATAAGATGAAATTTATGTGGATGTGGCAGGACGGAGCTCTAGCTGCAGTGTGCCATTGCACCTTTGTTTTTACGTTTGTATGTGTATTTCACCATAGCAACGTGCACCTGCGTATTGGGTTGTGCTGACTGCAATCTCCATTTTTTTTCCTTTGTAGCATATATGGGAGGCGTGGTGACCTCCATGCAGTCATGCACACCTGACTAGTGAGTCCGCCCTGTAGGCTGGTTTTAAAGTCAGTATAAAACTGAGTCTGCTTTATTCAACTTACCAGAAGCCATTTGGTTCCAGGAGAAGTACTAGTGGGCTCAGCATGCATGTTGGTATTTGCATCCCTTGATCTGATGAACGCTGTATGGCACCAGACGGGGTTACAAGCAGAGTGTATCTGGCATGCATGCTGCACCTGCACTCCCTGGGTTTTGTGTGGCTGATATGGCCCATAAAAGATAAGAATTAATGTTAGTGACCACTCGAGAGGCAACCGTGAAGTGGTGGGTGGCTTACATAATTTGGCCAAAATATAAACTAATGCCTCATCTAACATCCAGCATAGTGGCAGGACGAAGCTCTAGCTGCAGTGTGCCATTGCACCTTTGTTTTTACGTTTGTATGGGTCACTATAGCTGAGACTGGAGAAAATGTTTGGCACGGCAGAACATTACGTGCCAACGTGGGCAATAATTATGCGAATATTTTGGCGCAGTACATGCAACTTCACATTTTAGCAGGTCTAACTACATATTAGTGATTGGTGCACTAAGTATTGTTATGAACTTGTGACATCACAGCATTATGTATGTAGCATACATACAGCACTATGTATGTAGCATGTATGTATGGACAGCACAACCTACCTAACACCCTGCACTGGAACCTATCAGCTATCAACTACACTATATTACTATCTAACCTACACTGACTATCTCCCACTAACTATCTGTAATATATATATATATATATATATATATATATATAATCTAACTATCTAATGTAATTGGACAAATGGAAACGAGAGAGCACAGCAATAGCACTGCTGTCTCTCTCAGAACTGTAATAAACTGTAGAAAATGGATGTGGGGAGTTTCTTATATAGTAAGGGGTAGGCAACTTTCCTATTGGTTGCCAGGGATGTTGCTAAGCTCAGACAAAAACATTGCAGCCTTCTCATTGGGCCACAAGCTAAAAGGGAGGCTACAGATGAAAAAAAAGTAGAATATTCAAAAATACGAATATATATCGCTATATTCTAAATATTCGCAAATTCTCGAAGTTGAGGTATTCGCGATTAAAATTCGCAATTTGAATATTTGCGCCCAACACTAATCCTTCAGAACAATAACCCAGAAAAAAAGGTGGTAAAATTCTTTATTAATATATTTGAGTGGAAAAACAAATTTTATTCAGTGTTCAGTGCTGTAGTAATATGCGGCAAAATGTTTTGTGACTTATTTCAGTGGAAAAACAAATTGTATTCAGCGTTCAGCGCTGCAGTTAACTGTGGTAAACTCTTATTGAAGTATTTCGGTGGAAAAACAAAATTTTGTTCAGCGTGTAGTAATATGCGGTAAAATCTTTTGTGACTTATTTCAGTGGAAAAACAAATTGTATTCGGTGTCCAGAGCTGCATTTATATGTGGAAAAATCATTTGTGACGTATTTCGGTGGAAAAAGAAATTGTATTCAGTGTTCAGCGCTGTAGTAATATGCGGTAAAATCTTTTGTGACTTATTTCGGTGGAAAAAGAAATTGTAAAAAAAATTAATTCAGTGGCCAGTGCTGCGGTTAGTTGCGGTAAAATCTTCATTGAAGTATTTAGGTCGAAAAACAATTAATTCAGCAGTCAGAGCTGCGGGTATATGCGGTAAAATCTTAAGTGATGTATCTTGATAAGCTTTGCGACTCTTCTGGGCTCAAAGCTATCTTGACACTTTGTCTTCTCATTGTTTGTAGCTACTAGAGGCCTGTTCATTCCAGGCAGGTTCCCCCAGAAGTATATTGGTCGATAATCACTCTGTCATTGTGCCATTCTGTGGCTTCCTCGTGCTGCTGCCACCTCCAGACTCTGTCATTGTTCCACTCTGTGACCTACTCATGCTGCTGCCACCTCAACACTCTGTCATTGTGCCATTCTGTGGCTTCATCCTGATGCTGCTACCACCGACACCTCCAGACTCTGTCATTGTGCCACTCTGTGGCCTCCTCTTCATGCTACTGCTGCAAAAACCTCCACACTCTGTCATTGTGCCCCTCTGTGGCCTCCTCCTGATGCTGCTGCTGACATCTCCAGAGTCTGTCATTGTGCCACTCTGTGGCCTACTTATGCTGCTGCCACCTCCACACTCTGTAATTTTGCCATTCTGTGGCTTCCTCATGCTGCTACCAACTCCAGACTCTGTCATTGTGCCACTCGGCGGCCTTCTCCTAATGCTGCTGCTGTCGCCACCTACAGACTGTCAATGTGCCATTCGGTGGCCTCCTCATACTGCTTCCACCTCCAGACCCTCTCATTGGGCCACTTTTTGGTCTCC
The DNA here is from genome assembly GCA_033119425.1 of Bufotes viridis. Classification (NCBI taxonomy): domain Eukaryota; kingdom Metazoa; phylum Chordata; class Amphibia; order Anura; family Bufonidae; genus Bufotes; species Bufotes viridis. The sequence goes on from CM065591.1 coordinate 101,412,788, forward strand.
TCATGCTGCTTCCACTTCACCACTATGTCATAGGTCCACTCTGTGGACTTCTCATGCTGTTCCCACCCTCCCCACTTTGATTGATCCACTATTTAGGCTTTTGGCCTTGCTGACATCATCATTTATTTGACACTTCTTCTGATCTGTCAGAAGGAAGGAAACATGAGATGCACAACAGATCCTGTCTGTGTAGCAGCTTTAAGGCCTGTATGGTCTCATCAGAATTGGCTTATGATTTGGTCGCCAAAAGCAGGAGCAAGAGTGAGTAGGAAATACAGAAGACATGCAAATATTCCATTCACGTGTCATCTCTGTTTTAGATCCACTCCTCTTTTTTTTTGGCATTAGCAATACTGATGGATTATTGAGCAAATGCTGACCACAGACAGGATCCGTTTTCCCTGGGTTATTGTTCTTACAGATCAGAGAATGGGGAAAATGAATCAGTGTCATACTGACTCACAGTATTATTTTACTACCACAGCAGACTCCCTATGCATGTTACTGCAAGGCACAGTGTTCTACACCCCTATAAAGGGTCCATGCAGCCCGAAATAGCCCTTTTTCTCACCCTAGCCATGCTTCACCTTTTGCCCTCAGATTCTAAATAAGGTTATGTTCACCTCCTCTAGCGGCTTAACAAAGAACTGCCAGACCACCGAGTAGGTGATTTCTCCCCCAACACTACGCACCGACTGACTGTTATCGTAGCTGCCTCCGTGAACCCGTGCACCGCTACTTCCCAGGCAGGTAGGCTCCTGCGAAGCGGGTGGTCTACCCCGGGCACGTTTGGCTCCCGACCTCCCACTGCTGCCACCCTGCTGACTCCCGGCCACGCTAGCGACTTGCTGGCTCCGCCACTGCCTCTCGGGCAAGCTTCCACCCTCTTCTCCCAATGATAAAGCCCCTTCTGCACCCGGCTCCCAAGTGCGATTAGCTACATCATCATCATCGAGTACTGTCTGCACGTCACTTATGTCCTCCTCAACCATCTCTGGGTCAGGAGCCTGACTGCTCGCAACACCAGCTCCCACGTCACTCTCCTCATCACTACTTGCCCGTCTAGTGGAGACGGCTGATGTCTAGTAGCTCGTCCTCACTGTATAGGGGAGCTGAGCCCACAGCATACGATACTTCTCTGTCTGAGGGAACAGAAAAGGACAGAGGCAGGTTGAGGACAAGTGAGGGCATAGGGCCTGCTCCCGGGCCATGCCAACTAAGGGTTCTGTCTGACGAACCCACCAACTGTTGGCTAGGGGTGTCTGATGTCGCTTGCGATGAAGGGACTGGCACTTCTCTGTATGACATACTGTTAGATCAAATAAATAAATAAGGAAATTAAAACACCCAAAAAAAGTCTGTAATTTCCTCACTTCACCACACAACAGCTAATAAGAGCCCTTTTTGTTCCCCCACTAATACACACACAAAAAAACGCTGAACGGCAAATATATTTAACTTTTTCCACTAATACACGACAAAAAGGGCTTTAGAACATATAACTGCACCACTGAATGGCAAATATATATATTTGCCGCTCAGCGGTGCAGTTATATATTCTAAAGCCTGTTGTGGTGTACATAAGTGGAAAAAAAATATATATATATATATATTTTCCACTTATGTACACCACAACGGGCTTTAGAATATATAACTGCACCGCTGAGTGGCAAATATATTTTTCTTTTTTCCACTAATACACGACAAACAAGGCTTTATAACATATAACTGCACTTCTAAATGTCAAATAGGCCTTTATTTTTTCCCACTTATACACACCACAAAAGTTTTTAGAATATACAACTGCACCACTGAATTGCAAATATATTTTTCTTTTTTCCACTTATATACACCACAAAAGGCTTTAGAATATATAACTGCACCATTGAACAACAAATATATTTTACTTTTGCCACTAATACACGCCAAAAAGGGCTCTAACTTCCGCACTTTATCACACAACAGCTAATAAGCTCTTTTTGCCCACTAATATAAGCCAAAAACTGCTTTAGAACATATACCTGCACCGTACAAAGGCAAATAAGGACATATAAATATTTCCTTGTAATAAACCCTGTTAATGGCTGTATCAAACAGCACTTGCACCCCAATAACAAGAACGGTTTGCTGGAATTACAGAGCTGTATAATGGCAATTTGGCTCCCTAGTCATTGCAGCAAGGTGTAATAGGATTGTTCCTATTACCCAGGCTGTAACCTCCCCTACTGAACCCTGTTAAACATAAATGCTGTGGAATGAATTCTCCCTATCTTTTCCCTACACCTTTAATATTCATTCCCTGAACTTGTAAATAGTTTTTTTAGCACAATTAAGGCACTGTCCCTAGCGCCTGCTGACGTCTCTTGCTGCACTAAGTACACTGGAAAATGGCAGAATCCAAGATGGCTTAGGCTATTTATAGGGCTGTAATATCACAGGGCTTGCTGACTACTGATTGGCTGCATGCATGTCATTATGGGTGATCCCACCTTCCGAGAGTTCCTTGTTCCATGTCCTCACATGTGCAGCAGCCATTTTAGGGGAAAAAATGGTTCGTTACCATGAAGCAAATTCGGATTTGGTGTGAATCAAATTTTTCCTGAAATTCGGATTGAATTCAACTTTGTCAACTTCGATTCGCTCATCTCATGAACTCATGACCTTCTGCATTAGAGGAAAGTATCTTAACCACTGGGCTACACATCCCAATGATAAACTGTGCTGGAAAAAACTCATAGATTCTAAAGTAGTGAATATTCCTATACAGAAGCTACTATGAGTTTTTTCCAGCACAGTTTATCATTGGGTTATATAGCCCAGTTGTTAAGATTATTGCCTCTAATGCAGAAGGTCATAAGTTCAAATCCCAGCAGAAACTTTTCTTAAATAGAGCCTAAATTACATTTAAATACACTGGGAGTCCCCAAGCACTGACTCCATATATGGACATAGCTATATATGGAGACAGAGCAGGGACTCCTAAGCCATGGACTCACACAGGGGGATTCCCCCACTGTACAGAAATCTTCTGCATAGACATAGAGGCTAAATTAGATTTAAATACACTGGCTCGAGCATATGCGGTGTTCGGCCAAACACTGCGATGTGCCGAGCATTGCGATGCTTGAGCTGAACTGGTGTTCGGATGAGCATGCTCGCTCAACACTATCTAGACTAACACCCGTACTAGTGGATCTGTAATAAATAGATAATGGTGTCAGCAAACAGTGTGTACAAGAAAACAAATTACAGTTGAATATATATATACTCACACAAGTGTGTATATGTATGGAAATGGTAAGTAATCTATAAACACCCAAGAAGGCTATACTGTTTTCTTTCTTTTGCCCTTTGTTCTTTCCCATATGACCCACTACTTCATCCTTTTTAGATTTCTTCTCTGATCTGTATTCTATCCTCTTCTTATATACACCTATCGCTATTACAATACATCCAGCGCTGGTGTGTTTCAAAGCACAAACACCATATGAGGCTTGACACACACTCCAGAGCGCATGCTCACCCCGGGACGGCGCGCTGCTTAAATGGATGGCGCTGCTTAAATAGATGCCGCTTCTCCTCACACATGGCTCTATCTCATTGAGGTGCGGACGCACACCTATTCTGGTTCTGAGCGCTGACTTCCTACTATCTTTCTCCCTAACAGTGGCACCAGGTACTCCCTTTATATATACATTATATATACTATGCAATTTGGCGATCTTTTACATCCATTTTCTACTCTACCCTTGTTTGTCATATCTACTACAGCCATATGTATATACCACCATATACAGTTCTTACAGTTCCTTTAGAATTGATATACAGTATCTACAGTATTACTATTTGTCATGTACAGCGCCCACAGTCAAGCTAACTCTGTCGTAACCACCTTCAGTTGCTACTGGTAACACAGGCGTCTGCCGGAAAGAGCCTGTCAGCATAACACGGCCGTGACAATATATGGGTACTGAGAATCAATCAAAGCATTAACTCCCCACACCCTATACTTGCTGTCACCAGGTTCATAAAAAGAACTACACTAAACCTGAGGATCAGGGATTTTGATACTGTAATTGCCAATCTACCGTCAATTAAGCATCAACTTGCTCTCTGCCGATCGATATCTTATCGATCGCCTATGACCTATTGCACTGTAACACTTGGGTTCTATGCCAAAAGACCTATTTGTCCCTTTCCTGGACACAATAATTTCTTCTCAGATGACCCATATCTGATTGGACAGTCCCCATACATATACAATCGTCATACAATTTAATCTTAACCATTAGAATATACATCTTAACACTAGAATACACCTCTACTAAGGGAGGCTGGATTCTCAAGCTGAATTCTCATTTCAGAGTGAAAGGAAACAGACTATTAAAAACTATTAAATAATTATTTTTAATGGAATAAAGTCAGTCATAACAAAATGTGTTTTCAAAAATTTACAGAAAAATGGTAGACAAGACATAGGGCATGAAATGTAAAGACAAGGGCTTTAACATTGAAAACATACCTTTCCTAAATGAGTGATATCTAGGCTCTATATCTTAGGTTCTGTCTAGACTCCTGCACACATTTGGTATCGCTGTCAGTGCAGTGACAACACAGCTCTCTATCCTGCTGCTCTCTCTGAACTCACTACCACAAAATAGACTCCTGCATCCAGTTTATATAGACTCTAACAGATTGCCTAGGAAACCAACAACTGTTACTAAAATAGCTGCTAGTCTGGTGCCATTTCAGTTATTTCTAACAGAAAATTAGCAGATCAGAAACGGTTTAAAACTCCCAAGGGGCAAGTGAATATATAATGTTGAATATGTAAAATATGAAATGCAGCTGAATTTAGATGGCTCTGTGCAATATTGTTTACTATATTAATACACCACTATCATTACACTATTCATGCTCGCTATGGAATCCTACCTCCAATGATCACCATGAGATTCAGCGGACCAGATGCAATTGATGTTCAGCGACTGCTTGGTGAAATCATATTTATGTCTATTCTCACGTTTATCTCTTTTCCCATGTCGATTTTATTTTCTTATGCACACTTTTGATGTATGACGTGATCTGGAGATTTTAAACCATGGGACTAATTAGGATCACTTAACCCCTTAAGGACTCAGCCCTATTTCACCCTTAGGACTTGGCCATTTTTAAAAAATCTGACCAGTGTCACTTTATGTGTGAATAACTTTAAAATGCCTTTACTTACCCAGGCCGTTCTGAGATTGTTTTTCGTCACATATAGTACTTCATGACACTGCTAAAATTGGGTCAAAAAAGTAAACTTTTTTGCATAAAAAAATAAAAATTTTACCAAAAATTTTAAAAAATTAGCAAATTTCAAAGTTCCATTTTCTCTACTTCTCTAATACATAGTAATACCCCCAAAAATAGTTATTACTTCACATTCCCCATATGTCTACTTCATTTTTGGAGCATATTGGGAATGCCATTTTATTTTTTGGGGATGTTACATAGCTTAGAAGTTTAGAAGCAAATTTTGAAATTTTTCAGAAATTTTCCAAATCCCACTTTTTAGGGACCAGTCCAGGTCTGAAGTCACTTTGAGAGGCTAACATAATAGAAACCACCCAAAAATGACCCCATTCTAGAAACTACACCCCTCAAGGTATTTAAAACTGATTTTAAAAACTTTGTTAACCCTTTAGGTGTTCCACTAGAGTTAATGGCAAATGGACATAAAATTTAAGAAATTCAATTTTTTGGAAAATTTTCCAATATAATCCATGTTTTCCAGGAACAAAGCAAGGGTTAACAGCCAAACAAGACTCAATATGGGTTGCCCTGATTCTGTAGTTTGCAGAAACACCCCATATGTGGTCCGAAACTACTGTTTGGCAAAACGGTAGGACATAGAAGGAGGGGAACGCCATATGGGTTTTGCAAGGCAGATTTTGCGGGACTGGTTTTGTTTATACCATGTCCCATTTCAAGCCCCCTGTTGCACCCCTAGAATAGAAATTCCAAATAAGTGACCCCATTTAGGAAACTACAGGATATGGTGGTTGTTGTTTTGGTACTATTTTAGGATAAATATGATTTTTGGTTGCTCTATATTACACTTTTTTGAGGAAAGATAACAAAAATGTTTAATTTTAAAATTGTTTCTACATTCGCCATTAAGTTTTGTGGAACACCTAAAGGGTTAATACAGTTTGTAAAGTATTTTTTGAATACCTTAAGGGGTGTAGTTTCTTAGATGGGGTCACTTTTTTGGAGTTTCTAGTCTAGGCTACATCAGGGAGGGCTTCTAATGGGACATGGTGTAAATAAACCAATCCATCAAAATCTGCCTTCAAGAACCCATATGGCGTTCCCTTCGCTCTATGCCCTGCCTTGTGGCTATATATCCATTTACGACCACATATGGGGTGTTTGGCTGTTAACCCTTGCTTTATTACCGGAAAAATGGATTGAAATGGAAATTTTGCCCAAAAATTGTGTTTTTACACTTTTTTTTATGCTGTTCATCCGGGGGTTGGGTTAAATGTTATTTTTATAGGGCAGATTGTTACGGACGTGGAGATACCTAATATGTCTACTTTTTATAATTTGTTTAGATTTTACACTATATTATCAGTTGAGGAACACAAATTAAATAATTTTAGTATCTCAATATCCTGGGAGCTACATTTATTTTTTTTGGTTGGGTGACTGTCTAATATCGGGGATCATTTTTTGAGGGATGAGATGGCGGTTTTATTGGCACTATTTGGGGTGCATATGACTTTTTGATCGCTCGCTATAACACTTTTTTGATGTTAGGTGACAAAAATGGCTTTTTTACACAGTTTTATTTATTTTTTAACCCTGTTCATCCGGGGGGGTTGGGTTAAATGTTATTTTTATAGGGCAGATTGTTACGGACGTGGCGATACCTAATATGTCTACTTCATGTAAAATCTAAACAAATTATACTATATCATCATTTCAGGAACAAAAAAAATTATTTTAGTATCTCCAAAGCCTGGGAGCTAAATTTTTATTTTTTTTGGTTGGGCGACTATCTAATTTAGGGGCTCATTTTTTGCGGAATCAGATGGCGGTTTGATTGGCACTATTTGGGGGTGCATATGACTTTTTAATGGCTTTTTATTACACTTTTTGGGATCCAAGGAGAAAATAGAAATGGCTTTTTTTACATAGTTTTTATTAGATTTTTTTTGGACGGCATTTATCGAAGGGCTAGTTTATGGGGTATATTTATAGACAAGTTTTTTACTTACGCGGCGATCCCCAATATGTATGGCTCTCATACTTTGGAGACACTAAGCAGGCATCCTCAAACTGCGGCCCTCCAGATGTTGTAAAAATACAATTCCCACTGTAGGTTGTCTGGGCATGCTGGGAGTTGTAGTTTTACAACATCTGGAGGGCCGCAGTTTGAGGATGCCTGCACTAAAACTAATATTTTTGTGAAAAAATTTGTTCCAGTGTCTCCAAAGTCTGAGAGCCATAGTTTTTATGTTCTCTAGGGGACTGTCGGGAATTATAAAAATTTAGTACTCCATGGAAGTGTGATACTCCCTGAAGTAATTGATAACGCAGAGGCCCGGATGATCGGGGCAAGTGTCACACTGAGTGGTGGTGTCTTTCCGTATCCCCTCCTGTGACACACTCTGCATCTTTTTGGGTTCGTCCCTTCTTTCCAGTATGGGGGACCACACCTGGAAAATGTTGGCCAGGGACGATCCGGGCCCCTCCAATTCCGAGGTACTCCGACCTGCTCTTTCCTGGTCTGAAAAGATCAGGTCCTTGAGGACTGCCTCATAGAAATGGAGGAAAGTCTCTGTGCTGCCAGCGCTCGAGATAGTACAAAGCGTTGTACATGGCAACCTGTACCATGTAGACCGCAACCTTTTTGTACCATGCCCGGGTTTTCCGCATGGCATTATATGGTTTGAGGAATTGATCAGATAGATCAACTCCTCCCATATACCGATTGTAGTCGACAATACAATCGGGCTTGAGGACCGTTGCCGTGGTACCTCGCACAGAGACTGGGGTGGTGCCGTTACCATGGATTGTGGTCAGGATAAGGACATCCCTCTTGTCCTTATATCTGACCAGCAAAAGGTTGTCACTGGTAAGGGCACGGGTCTCACCCCTGGGGATAGGTACCTGGAGGAGGGAGGTAGGGAGGCTGCGCTGATTTTTCCGCACGGTCCCACAAGCGAACATGGATCTGGCGGCAAGGGACCTCAACAAGGGAATACTGGTATAAAAGTTATCCACGTACAGGTGGTAACCCTTATCCAGCAGTGGGTGCACAAGGTCCCACACGAGTTTCCCGCTAACACCCAGAGTGGGGGGACATTCTGGGGGTTGAATACGGGAATCTCGTCCCTCGTAAACACGAAATTTGTAAGTGTACCCTGAGGTACTCTCACTAATTTTGTACATTTTCACGCCATACCTCGCTCGCTTAGTGGGAATGTATTGGCGGAAACTGAGTCTCCCCTTGAAAGCAACGAGAGACTCATCAACCGCGACCTCCCTTCCAGGTACGTAGGCCTGTGCAAACTTGGCCCCGAAATGATCGATGATTGGCCGTATCTTATACAGCCGGTCATAGGCAGGATCACCTTGGGGGGGACATGCTGCATTATCTACATAATGCAGGCATTTCCGGATGGCCTCGAATCTGGGATGCGTCATGGCCATACTGTACAGTGGGGTCTGATAGAGGACGTCCCCACTCCAGTAATGCCTGACACTGGGTTTTTGCACTAGACCCATGTGCAGCATGAGGCCCCAAAATGTCCTCATCTCTGCTGCACTGACTGGCGTCCAGCCACCGGGTCTAGCCAAAAAGGAGCCTGGAAGCTGAGCGACGAACTGTTGGGCGTACAGATTCGTCTGCTCCACCATCAGATTCACCAGTGGGTCACTGAAAAAAAAACAAAAAAAGTCTATTTCAGTGAACCCCACTGTGGGAATCTGGATTCCAGGATTGCCAACAAAATCCGGAATCGCAGGCTCATAGTCCACTGAGGGACAAAAGATAAGTTCACCGGTGGGGGGCTCCGGTGCGCTTATTTGGTGGGCCAGGAAACCAGTACGAACCCCAGGGCTGCTCGTACTGGTGTGGGCCACGGGTTCCCTAGCATGTGGGGGCCCTGGCTCTGCCTGGCGGCGTCTCCGCCGCCTTGGGGGCTCATCATCATCAGATGATGATGAGGAGGATGCGGATGAAAGGAAGAACGTGGGGTCATCCTCATCCTCACTGGCGCTCTCGGTGTCGGAGAGCATCTGGGCATATGCCTCCTCCGCCGAGAACATCTGGCGGGCCATGGGTATGTGTGTGCGTGTGTGTCAAACTTTATTGTATGTGCGTGTGTGTGGGGGCGGGTGTTCACGTACTAATAATAAGAAAAAAATGGACAAGTGTTAGAAAAAAAAATAATTAAGTTTAAACTAGCTGATCAGCCGTCCATGGGGTGGGGTGGGTGATGCGCTAATGGTGGCCGGACGCTAAAAGTGCCGACCACAGTAAGCGCACGAAGAAAAAAAAGTGGCGGTGGAGTGGGGGGGGGGGGCGGGGGAGACGGGTCAGCACCCCTGGGTGGGTTTAGGGTCTCACAGCTAAGTGCTGTGGACCCCAACCACCACAGGCAGCACTGAAATAAAAAAAAAACTAACTCTTTTCCTAAACACTAACTGTCCCTTCTAGCCCTGCCTAAGATACCTCTCCCTCGCTGACCCTAACCTCCCTGATGGAAGAGGAGGGGAGAGGGGAGCCCCGGGAGTTTGAATCTCCCGCCTCTCTCCCCGGACTAATCGGATCACAGCACCGCCACAACCGTCCCCAATTCAAGAACCACCGATCACCATTCTTTTCCGGTTCATCAGGTCACCGGAGACCCGAATGGACCGGAAACGCAGCAAACCGCAGGTCTGAATTGACCTGCGGTTTTCTGCGATCGCTGATACGGGGGGGGGGGGGTCAAATGACCCCCCTCGGCGTTGTGACAGGATGCCCGCTGAATGATTTCAGTGGACATCCTGTTACTATTAACCCCTGCCGCAACGCACTTGCATTTTAAAGATATGACGTACCGGTACGTCATGGGTCCTTAAGGACTCGGAAACTATGACGTACCGGTACGTCATGCGTCCTTAAGGGGTAAATATCATCAGGCCGAAACATAACTAATAACAGCCACAGACTCACTAAAACGCGTTATATTCATTAAGAAACGACTACTGAAATCTTGCCTGTAACTAGTAGCAGGAGAGTAGAAAGGGATAGCAGATGATTGATGTGAGGTTGTTTTTATTCAGCACTATGGAGGAAGATGATTTAGGTAATGCATGAGGGTAAAAAGTGTATGTGAACTGAACATGGGTGAGGGAGTAAGGGAAGGACTGATGTGATTAGAAGGAACAAAGGGTGGAAGTTGTGGATAAGTTTGAGCGTGGACAGCAACAACAATGCGAACAGAAGCAGTGAACACAGTAAAAAATACTGCAATATACCTGAGCTTTGTTTGTGTAGCTCACATAGCATCCCTATATTCAGCTCTGTCTAAATTAATGTTTAACTGACAGGCACTTAGGCAATACGGAGCTTTGGCTTGTGCTTGACGCCAGCATAGTTTGAATAAAGTTTGTAAGGGAGGCTGGATTCTCAAGCTGAATTCTCATTTCAGAGTGAAAGGAAACAGACTATTAAAAACTATTAAATAATTATTTTTAATGGAACAAAGTCAGTCATAACAAAATGTGTTTTCAAAAATTTACAGAAAAATGGTAGACAAGACATAGGGCATGAAATGTAAAGACAAGGGCTTTAACATTGAAAACATACCTTTCCTAAATGAGTGGTATCTAGGCTCTATATCTTAGGTTCTGTCTAGACTCCTGCACACATTTGGTATCGCTGTCAGTGCAGTGACAACACAGCTCTCTATCCTGCTGCTCTCTCTGAACTCACTACCACAAAATGGACTCCTGCATCCAGTTTATATAGACTCTAACAGATTGCCTAGGAAACCAACAACTGTTACTAAAATAGCTGCTAGTCTGGTGCCATTTCAGTTATTTCTAACAGAAAATTAGCAGATCAGAAACGGTTTAAAACTCCCAAGGGGCAAGTGAATATATAATGTTGAATATGTAAAATATGAAATGCAGCTGAATTTAGATGGCTCTGTGCAATATTGTTTACTATATTAATACACCACTATCATTACACTATTCATGCTCGCTATGGAATCCTACCTCCAATGATCACCATGAGATTCAGCGGACCAGATGCAATTGATGTTCAGCGACTGCTTGTTGAAATCATATTTATGTCTATTCTCACGTTTATCTCTTTTCCCATGTTGATTTTATTTTCTTATGCACACTTTTGATGTATGACGTGATCTGGAGATTTTAAACCATGGGACTAATTAGGATCACTTAACCCCTTAAGGACTCAGCCCTATTTCACCCTTAGGACTTGGCCATTTTTAAAAAATCTGACCAGTGTCACTTTATGTGTGAATAACTTTAAAATGCCTTTACTTACCCAGGCCGTTCTGAGATTGTTTTTTCGTCACATATAGTACTTCATGACACTGCTAAAATTGGGTCAAAAAAGTAAATTTTTTTGCATAAAAAAATAAAAATTTTACCAAAAATTTTAAAAAATTAGCAAATTTCAAAGTTCCATTTTCTCTACTTCTCTAATACATAGTAATACCCCAAAAATAGTTATTACTTCACATTCCCCATATGTCTACTTCATTTTTGGAGCATATTAGGAATGCCATTTTATTTTTTGGGGATGTTACATAGCTTAGAAGTTTAGAAGCAAATTTTAAAATTTTTCAGAAATTTTCCAAATCCCACTTTTTAGGGACCAGTCCAGGTCTGAAGTCACTTTGAGAGGCTAACATAATAGAAACCACCCAAAAATGGCCCCATTCTAGAAACTACACCCCTCAAGGTATTTAAAACTGATTTTAAAAACTTTGTTAACCCTTTAGGTGTTCCACTAGAGTTAATGGCAAATGGACATAAAATTTAAGAAATTCAATTTTTTGGAAAATTTTCCAATATAATCCATGTTTTCCAGGAACAAAGCAAGGGTTAACAGCCAAACAAGACTCAATATGGGTTGCCCTGATTCTGTAGTTTGCAGAAACACCCCATATGTGGTCCGAAACTACTGTTTGGCAAAACGGTAGGACATAGAAGGAGGGGAACGCCATATGGGTTTTGCAAGGCAGATTTTGCGGGACTGGTTTTGTTTATACCATGTCCCATTTCAAGCCCCCTGTTGCACCCCTAGAATAGAAATTCCAAAAAAGTGACCCCATCTAGGAAACTACAGGATATGGTGGTTATTGTTTTGGTACCATTTTAGGATAAATATGATTTTTGGTTGCTCTATATTACACTTTTTTGAGGAAAGAAACAAAAAATTTTAATTTTAAAATTGTTTCTACATTCGCCATTAAGTTTTGTGGAACACCTAAAGGGTTAATACAGTTTGTAAAGTATTTTTTGAATACCTTGAGGGGTGTAGTTTCTTATATGGGGTCACTTTTTGGAGTTTCTAGTCTAGGCTACATCAGGGGAGCTTCTAATGGGACATGGTGTAAATAAACCAATCCATCAAAATCTGCCTTCAAGAACCCATATGGCGTTCCCTTCGCTCTATGCCCTGCCTTGTGGCTATATATCCATTTACGACCACATATGGGGTGTTTGGCTGTTAACCCTTGCTTTATTACCGGAAAAATGGATTGAAATGGAAATTTTGCCCAAAAAATTGTGTTTTTACACTTTTTTTTTATGCTGTTCATCCGGGGGGGTTGGGTTAAATGTTATTTTTATAGGGCAGATTGTTACGGACGTGGAGATACCTAATATGTCTACTTTTTATAATTTGTTTAGATTTTAAACTATATTATCAGTTGAGGAACACAAATTAAATAATTTTAGTATCTCAATATCCTGGGAGCTACATTTATTTTTTTTTGGTTGGGTGACTGTCTAATATCGGGGATCATTTTTTGAGGGATGAGATGGCGGTTTTATTGGCACTATTTGGGGGTGCATATGACTTTTTGATCGCTCGCTATAACACTTTTTTGATGTTAGGTGACAAAAAATGGCTTTTTTTACACAGTTTTTATTTATTTTTTTAACCCTGTTCATCCGGGGGGGTTGGGTTAAATGTTATTTTTATAGGGCAGATTGTTACGGACGCGGCGATACCTAATATGTCTACTTCATGTAAAATCTAAACAAATTATACTATATCATCATTTCAGGAACAAAAAAAATTATTTTAGTATCTCCAAAGCCTGGGAGCTAAATTTTTATTTTTTTTGGTTGGGCGACTATCTAATTTAGGGGCTCATTTTTTGCGGAATCAGATGGCGGTTTGATTGGCACTATTTGGGGGTGCATATGACTTTTTAATGGCTTTTTGTTAGACATTTTGGGATCCAAGGAGAAAATAGAAATGGCTTTTTTTACATAGTTTTTATTAGATTTTTTTGGACGGCATTTATCGAAGGGCTAGTTTATGGGGTATATTTATAGACAAGTTTTTTACGTACGCGGCGATCCCCAATATGTATGGCTCTCATACTTTGGAGACACTAAGCAGGCATCCTCAAACTGCGGCCCTCCAGATGTTGTAAAAATACAATTCCCACTGTAGGTTGTCTGGGCGTGCTGGGAGTTGTAGTTTTACAACATCTGGAGGGCCGCAGTTTGAGGATGCCTGCACTAAAACTAATATTTTTGTGAAAAAAATTTGTTCCAGTGTCTCCAAAGTCTGAGAGCCATAGTTTTTTATGTTCTCTAGGGGACTGTCGGGAATTATAAAAATTTAGTACTCCATGGAAGTGTGATACTCCCTGAAGTAATTGATAACGCAGAGGCCCGGATGATCGGGGCAAGTGTCACACTGAGTGGTGGTGTCTTTCCGTATCCCCCTCCTGTGACACACTCTGCATCTTTTTTGGGTTCGTCCCTTCTTTCCAGTATGGGGGACCACACCTGGAAAATGTTGGCCAGGGACGATCCGGGCCCCTCCAATTCCCGAGGTACTCCGACCTGCTCTTTCCTGGTCTGAAAAGATCAGGTCCTTGAGGACTGCCTCATAGAAATGGAGGAAAGTCTCTGTGCTGCCAGCGCTTCGAGATAGTACAAAAGCGTTGTACATGGCAACCTGTACCATGTAGACCGCAACCTTTTTGTACCATGCCCGGGTTTTCCGCATGGCATTATATGGTTTGAGGAATTGATCAGATAGATCAACTCCTCCCATATACCGATTGTAGTCGACAATACAATCGGGCTTGAGGACCGTTGCCGTGGTACCTCGCACAGAGACTGGGGTGGTGCCGTTACCATGGATTGTGGTCAGGATAAGGACATCCCTCTTGTCCTTATATCTGACCAGCAAAAGGTTGTCACTGGTAAGGGCACGGGTCTCACCCCTGGGGATAGGTACCTGGAGGAGGGAGGTAGGGAGGCTGCGCTGATTTTTCCGCACGGTCCCATAAGCGAACATGGATCTGGCGGCAAGGGACCTCAACAAGGGAATACTGGTATAAAAGTTATCCACGTACAGGTGGTAACCCTTATCCAGCAGTGGGTGCACAAGGTCCCACACGAGTTTCCCGCTAACACCCAGAGTGGGGGACATTCTGGGGGTTGAATACGGGAATCTCGTCCCTCGTAAACACGAAATTTGTAAGTGTACCCTGAGGTACTCTCACTAATTTTGTACATTTTCACGCCATACCTCGCTCAGCTTAGTGGGAATGTATTGGCGGAAACTGAGTCTCCCCTTGAAAGCAACGAGAGACTCATCAACCGCGACCTCCCTTCCAGGTACGTAGGCCTGTGCAAACTTGGCCCCGAAATGATCGATGATTGGCCGTATCTTATACAGCCGGTCATAGGCAGGATCACCTTGGGGGGGACATGCTGCATTATCTACATAATGCAGGCATTTCCGGATGGCCTCGAATCTGGGATGCGTCATGGCCATACTGTACAGTGGGGTCTGATAGAGGACGTCCCCACTCCAGTAATGCCTGACACTGGGTTTTTGCACTAGACCCATGTGCAGCATGAGGCCCCAAAATGTCCTCATCTCTGCTGCACTGACTGGCGTCCAGCCACCGGGTCTAGCCAAAAAGGAGCCTGGAAGCTGAGCGACGAACTGTTGGGCGTACAGATTCGTCTGCTCCACCATCAGATTCACCAGTGGGTCACTGAAAAAAAACAAAAAAGTCTATTTCAGTGAACCCCACTGTGGGAATCTGGATTCCAGGATTGCCAACAAAATCCGGAATCGCAGGCTCATAGTCCACTGAGGGACAAAGATAAGTTCACCGGTGGGGGCTCCGGTGCGCTTATTTGGTGGGCCAGGAAACCAGTACGAACCCCAGGGCTGCTCGTACTGGTGTGGGCCACGGGTTCCCTAGCATGTGGGGCCCTGGCTCTGCCTGGCGGCGTCTCCGCCGCCTTGAGGGCTCATCATCATCAGATGATGATGAGGAGGATGCGGATGAAAGGAAGAACGTGGGGTCATCCTCATCCTCACTGGCGCTCTCGGTGTCGGAGAGCATCTGGGCATATGCCTCCTCCGCCGAGAACATCTGGCGGGCCATGGGTATGTGTGTGCGTGTGTGTCAAACTTTATTGTATGTGCGTGTGTGTGGGGCGGGTGTTCACGTACTAATAATAAGAAAAAAATGGACAAGTGTTAGAAAAAAAATAATTAAGTTTAAACTAGCTGATCAGCCGTCCATGGGGTGGGGTGGGTGATGCGCTAATGGTGGCCGGACGCTAAAAGTGCCGACCACAGTAAGCGCACGAAGAAAAAAAGTGGCGGTGGAGTGGGGGGCGGGGAGACGGGTCAGCACCCTGGGTGGGTTTAGGGTCTCACAGCTAAGTGCTGTGGACCCCAACCACCACAGGCAGCACTGAAATAAAAAAAACTAACTCTTTTCCTAAACACTAACTGTCCCTTCTAGCCCTGCCTAAGATACCTCTCCCTCGCTGACCCTAACCTCCCTGATGGAAGAGGAGGGGAGAGGGAGCCCCGGAGTTTGAATCTCCCGCCTCTCCCCGGACTAATCGGATCACAGCACCGCCACAACCGTCCCCAATTCAAGAACCACCGATCACCATTCTTTTCCGGTTCATCAGGTCACCGGAGACCGAATGGACCGGAACGCAGCAAACCGCAGGTCTGAATTGACCTGCGGTTTTCTGCGATCGCTGATACGGGGGGTCAAATGACCCCTCGGCGTTGTGACAGGATGCCCGCTGAATGATTTCAGTGGACATCCTGTTACTATTAACCCCTGCCGCAACGCACTTGCATTTTAAAGATATGACGTACCGGTACGTCATGGGTCCTTAAGGACTCGGAAACTATGACGTACCGGTACGTCATGCGTCCTTAAGGGGTAAATATCATCAGGCCGAAACATAACTAATAACAGCCACAGACTCACTAAAACGCGTTATATTCATTAAGAAACGACTACTGAAATGTTGCCTGTAACTAGTAGCAGGAGAGTAGAAAGGGATAGCAGATGATTGATGTGAGGTTGTTTTTATTCAGCACTATGGAGGAAGATGATTTAGGTAATGCATGAGGGTAAAAAGTGTATGTGAACTGAACATGGGTGAGGGAGTAAGGGAAGGACTGATGTGATTAGAAGGAACAAAGGGTGGAAGTTGTGGATAAGTTTGAGCGTGGACAGCAACAACAATGCGAACAGAAGCAGTGAACACAGTAAAAAATACTGCAATATACCTGAGCTTTGTTTGTGTAGCTCACATAGCATCCCTATATTCAGCTCTGTCTAAATTCATGTTTAACTGACAGGCACTTAGGCAATACGGAGCTTTGGCTTGTGCTTGACGCCAGCATAGTTTGAATAAAGTTTGTATATTTGACAGTTATATTCTTTATTACAACCTTCCCTCTCTGGAAATACAGTGCTCTCACATAAACATATACAATATCAACTTATATATCTAGTTAGGAGCAACAACTAGCCCCACAATTTGGCTATTTGTACAGACTAATAATTATAATTTTTGAGCTGCAACATTTGCCGCTCATATATTCATAGTTAGCTGTTAAGGTAAAATCACATGCGGCCATGAATGAGAACTGAGCCCTTTTAGTTAGTGTTCATTTGCTGCTTGTAATTCCACATTAAGAGCTACGACATGTTAGGTAACATAAGGACAGAGGCAGAGACAGTGTTAGGAAAGAAGAGACATAATTTAAGAATTTAGAACTGGCAAAATTTCAATAATTTAACTCTGTAGTAGTAATAGAAAATCAATACAACTATATGTTCTATGGAAAATACTGCCGTTGACAAAAAAAGAGCTAAATAAAAAACACACCAAGGTGAAGTTGTTGAAATCGAATGTAACTTTATATGTCTGAATTTAATGATACATGTAAATAATTACAACATTCGAATGAAAGAAGAAGTTTAAGAAAACTGTATAACTGAAAGGAGGGTCTAGTACCCTGTTGGACCACCTCTAGCCTGGATACTAGATGAGCTATGGTTTGGAATAGAATTATACCACTTCTGTATGGTATCTTGCAGTACATTTGCTCACAGATATTGCAGCTAGGCCTGTAGATCTAGTACACTCATAGGTTGTTGAAGCTGGGATTGGCAAATAATCTGCTGACCGGGCAGGCCAAGAAAGTGTTAAAATCTGGTAAAGAAATTCCTGTAAAACTAGTGCTGTGTGTGGGAGAGCTTTACCGTGCTGAAAAATGCCAGTTGGAAGCCTTGCCAGGAGAGTCAACACATGTGGCCGCATGATGTCCTGAGTGGTTAGTTTCCCTTCTATCACTACTGGGGGTGACTAACTGTCATATGTGATGGATTCTACGGACATCACACCAGCAGTTGGAGCAATGTGTCACTCCATAGCAAAAGCAGGATCCCAAGCAGAACCTGGATATGTTGCTAAAGATGAGATGGTTCCAGTCCATAGCAGTTCAGGGTTCTCATCATGGACATGGTCTAGGCAGAGACAGTGGTTATTAATAAAGGTGCCACTTGTGTCCAAATGGTAGACAGCGACACTGCCAGAGCTGCTTGTGGTATTTGGCGGATTAAACAATCCTCTCTACTGGTGGTCTGGCTGGGCTGTCCAGAGCATGTTTACAGTATGTTCATGCCCTCATGTAACCACAGCTTGCAACACCTCCTAACACCTAGGTCAGAATGGTCTTGATCAGGGATGCTCAACTTACGGCCCTCCAGCTGTTGTAAAACTACAACTCTGCATCTGCTGTAGGCGGATAGCTGTAGGCTGTCCGGGCATGCTGGGAGTTGTAGTTTTGCAACATCTGGAGGGCTGCAGGTTGGGCCTGCCTGTTCTTGATGGTAGACAATTTTTTGACATGACCATCCTGCTTCTTTCAGTCCAATGATACGCCTCCTCTCAGTCTGTCAGTTGGGAAAAATGTGTTTGAGTGCTTTTTAGAGGCATGTCTAGCAGTCAACAATTTCTTACCAAGAGGTACCCTACTCAAAAGTAGCCTCTGAGAGCCTTTTTTATAAGGTAGTATGGGAAGAATTTTTACTCCCTCTCGTGGCAAGACTCAGTGTCTAATTGCCACACATGTAATCACCACACCTGTAATCATTTACGTATCTGCCTGAGACATAACTGTCAAGTTTTGCAGGATTCTGACATTCCTATATTGGTGCATTGGTGTATTTTTTTTGTCAATGAGAACTCCAAAATTGACCCTATAGCAATGTCTATAGGAAACCACTGCTCAATACCATCCCTACAGTGAAGTATGGTGGGGGTAGCATCATGCTATGTGGTTGTTTTTCAATGGCTGGGCCAGGGAGATTTGTCATGGTTGCAGGAAATTTGAATAGAGCAAAGTACAGAGATGTTCCTAATGAACAACACAGGAGTGGCTTTTGGACAGCCCTGTGAATGTCCTTGAGTGACCCAGAAACAGCCCTGACATAAACACAATTAAACATCTGTGATAAATTGTGAAAAATGGCTGTCCATCAATGGTCCCCATCCAACTTGATGGAGCTTGAGAGGACTTGCAGAGAACAATGGCAGAAAATCTCTAAATCCAGGTGCACATACCTTCAATTAAGTCCTGAGTAAAGGGTCTAAATACTTATGCCAATGCACGATTTTAGGGGGAGATTTATTATCAAAGTGATGTAAAGTAGAACTGGCTAAGTTGCCTATAACAAGCAACCATATTCCACCTTTCTTCTTCCAAAGGAGCTGTAAAAAATAAAAGGTGGCATCTGATTGGTTGCTATGGGCAACTAAGTCAGTACTATTTTACACTACTTTGATAAGTGGCCCCCCCCCCCCCCCTAGATTTTCCTTTTCAATAAATTTGTAAAAATTTCAAACATTCTGTTATGATGGGGAAAAACCTGAATAAAAAAAAAAATAGCGCAAGGCCTCAACATAACAAAATGTGAAAGTCTAAAGATGTTCCCAATGCACTTTATAGATACAGAAGATTTCTTCAGGCATAATTTCTTAACCTCATTTCTTTATTTTCTCCTACAGTATTTGTCTGAATATCAAATTGGCACACAACGCATAGTATAAATGAATAGTACCAAACAGCACATTTACAACTGTTTTCTGATCTCTCCCTGTATTAATATAGTTTATTTTGCAACTTATTGTCTCTTTCTAAAAAAAATTGTGGCCATCAGTTCCAGGATTTAATGGAATCAGTGAAAATGCTGCTAAATGCAGTCATATTTACAAATGTTAGTCTGTACATGGTGCAGCCATAGGAAACTATTTTCCATCGCTGCAATAAATAAAATGTCCTGATGTTGAATTTTAGAAATGTACCTTTTTTCCAAGTGCCTACACAGTTATAGAAATGAAATGCAGTAATGATTTGTGCCTACTGCAATAAGGTAAAATTTGTCACATTCTTTTGAGTGGGATGCTACAACTGAAAAATGAGCAGATAAAAAAATCTAGCACACTGCAAAATACTTAGCAAGAAATCAGCACCATGGACATTTACAGACTAGAAAATCTTCATACTATAAAACTGTACCGGTTTGTATGGAATATTTAGAACCCTTGCAAAGTACCAATAATGTTAGTACTATAACAAACATGGAGGATTGTAATAACTTTTAGAAGTCTAAATACCCTCTATTAGCACATAAACACTTACAGTATGTAATACTCCCTTAATAGTAATGTAACAAACATTTACAATTAGGTTTACTATGAATGGTACCAATAGCCACTAGAACCATGATATGTAATAAATACTAAACAACCATCTATAGCAGGGATGCTCAACCTGCGGCCCTCCATTTGTAGGCTGCTGTGCTCTGCTGTAGGCTGATAGCTGTAGGCAGAGGCATACACACAATCCATGGGGCCCCGGTGCGAAACCGATCCATGGGCCCCCCCCCCTCAACCCGCCACCGCCACTACCTCCTCCACTATTCACCCAACATGCCTCCCAATAGTACCACTATCATACAAAATCAGACTGTACCGCACAATCTTGCTGTCCTGCCAAGCTATACCTCTGCGCGAATTGCTTTAACCACCAGCTCATCTCCCCCCCCCCCCCAACCAGGTCTTCTCCTATCTCCTCTCCCCTTCCCACCAGGTCTTATCCTCTCTCCTCCCCCCTTCCCACCTGGTCTTATCCTCTCTCCCCCCCAGGTCATCTCCTCTCTCTCTCCCCCCCCCCCCACACCAGGTCATCTCCTCTCTCCCCCCCGCACCAGGTCATCTCCTCCCCCCAGGTCATCTGCCAGGGCCCTCAAGGGTTGCTTTAACCACCAGCTCATCTCTCTCCAGCCAGCCCCCCCCCCCACAGTTCATCTGCCAGGGCCCTCAACAAGGATTGCTTTAACCACCAGCTCATCTCTCCCACCCAAACCCCCCCATACAGCAGATCTCAGGTCACCTTCTGAGTGCTCTGCAGCATTCACCAACTTTCCTTACCGGCTGCACTGTGGGGCGGCATTGGCTCCTCCTGTCCAGCTCCTGGGCTGGCTCCTCGTGAGTCCTGACTCGTGACTCTCCGTCTCCCGCGTCAGGTCCCGTCTGCTGCTGGCTCAACGCTCATGTCACGTGAGTTTGCTCGCGCTTCCGCATGTTCCCGCGAGACCTGCCGCAGGCACCCAGGAGTTTACAGGTCTCGCGAGAATTGACGCCGTGCTCGCTCCTGACCGCGGCAAGTGGCAGTATTGTCAAACTGTCTGTCAGCATTACTTAGCGCAGCAGCTGGGGGCTGGGGCCAAGGGTCCGCAGGCGGCCGGGCCCCCTGGGGTGCCGGGCCCGGTCGCAACTGCGACCCCTGCGACCCCTATATGTACGCCACTGGCTGTAGGCTGTCCTGCCATGCTGGAAGTTGTAGTTTTGCAACAGCTGGAGGGCCGCTGGTTGAGCATCCCTGATCTTTTGTGTCAAGACCCCCGCATTTCCACATGAGCTAACACCATCTGTAAAACATTTCTATTGCTATTATAAGAACATATATTATCTATATTACTATCTCCAATACCAATATTTACATGGATAAGGATACTTATGAAACTCATTCATTTTGTATAGCTATCTACAGTCAACAAAGTACAGTGTATCCTGTCAGCTCAACTAACTAAATCACATTTCTGATCAATACGGACATCAGAAGTCCAAGTTCATCACTAGTGTCGTTATTATTCAAAAAGTCACAGAGCACCTTCACCAGTATAAAACGTAACCTTTAATGGTATTTATTAAAAAATACCTCAATTCATGCCTAAAATCTCTATCCACTTAGGCTAGGTATATGTGGACTATTGTAATAGTAATAATGAAAAAGGTTGGGCACACCTTACTAGGAAACACCTATGCGCTAAAATAATGTCTAAAATTTATTTCTTGCAAGAAATAAATTATTTTGGACATGTTATTTTAGCGCATAGGTGTTTCCTAGTGAGGTGTGCCCGACCTTTTTCATTATTACTATCACATTTGTATATACCTTACCATATGTATTGAGTATGTGAGCCAACACTATTCTATCAAAAATTTTACTTATTTGTGGACTATTTCTGGGGAAAGAAAAATTATCTGACCATCCCGCTTGCCCTAAAATCTATTAACCCTGCCTACAAAAAGGGAATTGCAGCCCCGATAGGGGCGATCTCGTGTCAGGAACCTCCTAGTCACCCGGTATGGCCCTGACAAGGAATAGATACGACCACCTATAGAGACCCACTATATAACTGTCAGGTGTCAAACATCAGTGGTCCAGATATACATCAAAAACAAAAAAGATGAATAACAATATTTCATCAATAAATGATAATTTCACACACATGATGTAACAACCTATGTCCCAAAGCGTTTCCTTGATATGATTTACAAGTATCAGTTCATCAGGGGACTTGCATTACATTTTTATCCCTTCCAATACACTTCAAGGAAATTATATATATATATATATATATATATATATATATACTTTTACTAAACAATTGTCCATACAACTATTGATCACATACCAATTAACGAGAGAGAACCACTATAGCAATAGTTAATATTGCCATGATAGGTAACTCGCATCTACAGCTGTAAAATGGATCCAATAGATTCACAAATACTCTTTAAAAACTTATAGGTAAACATGCATATAGGAAAAGTATATAGATATTTCCCCCATCACATTGCAATCAATAGCTAGATATTAGCGGATAAACACCTATATAGGAGTAATCAAGAGCAAACTTGTGTGTCAGCGACAATAAATATAAATAAATATACTTGCTCCAGCTGACGTTGATGGTGCAGTTGCTGCCTCCATGATGGATAGTCTGGTGACTGTCAATACCTGTATCAGCCCCGCGTTCCTTTAAATACCCACATGCTCTAAAACCTGAAGTCATGTGACCGGAAGTCGTGGCTTGCGATGGAACGCATAGTGGAATACAGGAAGTAGATCACAACTGTGATTCTACACACAGGACAGGGTAGAATTGTCATTGGGCATATCAATAGCCTCATTTTATATGGACCACTGTCTCTTAGATTGCATTACAAGTACTTGGCCGCATATTGGAAATAATATTAAAATAATTAGGGTTGTGTATTACCAGTCAATGCCAACTATCAAAAGGGGAGGGACAGAGAGGTGGTTACCAACCTCATAGTGAAATATTTAGATTGCAGTGTTTAGTTGCACGTGTACTGCTATCACTCCTCCCCTTGGTATACACTAAAATAGAATGACTAGTTTAGCTTCAAATATTTAGATAAAACATGCAAAATCTATATATTCATTAATTCAGTCCAAATGGGGTTTGGCATTCAGGCTATAGGTCCATCTGGCCTTTTTTTTTTTTTTTTCAAGATGGTAACCAGATCTCCATTTCTAATGCCAGCATGTATTGTCTCAATCACAGAAAAAGACAAAACTCAGACATTACCACTAGAGATGAGCGAACACCTGGATGTTCGGGTTAGAGAAGTTCGGCCGAATTTCCCAAAAATTTTCGGGATCCGAACTTGACCCGAACTTTAGCCCCAAACCCGAACCCCATTGAAGTCAATGGGGACCCGAACTTTTAGGCACTAAAAAGGCTGTAAGAGCTGAATAAAATAAAATAAATAAAAATTAACCAATATCAATTGGAGATAGGTCCCATAGCAGAGAATCATGCGTCATATCACCCACCCCTGGAGTAGGCTACTTTCAGTTATTTAGGCCCAGCACCCAGACAGAGGAGAGAGGTCCCACAGCAAGGAATGAGGCGTCATATGACCCACCACTGGAGAAGGCCACTTTCAGTTATTTAGGCCCTGGCGCCCAGATTGAGGAGAGGTTCATTCAACTTTGGGTTGCACCGCAAGATCATGGTAAAGTTGAAAAAATGAGGATTCAATAAAGAAGTGCCCCAGAGTACAAGAATACATGGTTGAGAGGGAGGCAGTTATAAATGTCTATTTTGCACAAGGGAGGGACAGGTCCTGTGGGATTCATGCCAGGTTCATTTTTATGAACGTCAGCTTGTCCACGTTGGCTGTGGACAGGCGGCTGCGTTTGTCAGTAATGACGCCCCCTGCCGTGCTGAATACACGTTCAGTCAAAACGCTGCCGCCGGGCAGGCCTGCTACCACAAGGCATAAAATGCTAACTCTGGCCACGTGGCCAATTTGGAGACCCAGAGGTTGAATGGGGCTGAACCATCAGTCAGTACGTGGAGGGGTGTGCAGACTTGCTGTTCAACCATGTTAGTGAAATGCTGCCTCCTGCTAACACGTTCCGTATCAGGTGGTGGTGCAGTTAGCTGTGGAGTGGAGACAAAACTTTTCCACATTTCTGCCATGCTAACCCTGCCCTCAGAGGAGCTGGCCCTGACACAGCTGAGTTGGCGACCTCTTGCTCCTCCTCTGCCTTCGCCTTGGGCATTCACTTGTTCCCCTGTGACATTTGGAAATGCTCTCAGGAGCGCGTCGACCAGCGTGCGCTTGTAATCGCGCATCTTCCTATCACGCTCCAGTGCAGGAAGCAAGGTGGGCACATTGTCTTTGTACCGGGGATCCAGCAGGGTGGCAACCCAGTAGTCCGCACACGTTAAAATGTGGGCAACTCTGCTGTCGTTGCGCAGGCACTGCAGCATGTAGTCGCTCATGTGTGCCAGGCTCCCCAGAGGTAAGGACAAGCTGTCCTCTGTGGGAGGCGTATCGTCATCGTCCTCCGTATTCCCCCAGCCACGCACCAGTGATGGGCCTGAGCTGTGTCGGGTGCCACCCCGCTGTGAACCTGCTTCATCCTCATCCACCTCCTCCTCATTCTCCTCGTCCTCTAGTAGTGGGCCCTGGCTGGCCACATTTGTACCTGGCCTCTGCTGTTGCAAAAAACCTCCCTCTGAGCCACTTCTAACAGACTGGCCTGAAAGTGCTAAAAATGACCACTCATCCTCCTCCTCCTTCTGGGCCACCTCTTCTTCCATCATCGCCCTAAGCATTTTCTCAAGGAGACATAGAAGTGGTATTGTAATGCTGATAACGGTGTCATCGCCACTGGCCATGTTGGTGGAGTACTCGAAACTGGGCACACAGGTCTCGCATGGAGGCCCAATAACTGGTGGTAAAGTGGTGCTGTTCCGCAGTGACGCATGCGTGCTGCAGCTGAAACTCCATGGCCTGCTGCTGCTCGCACAGTCTCTCCAGCATGTGCAAGGTAGAGTTCCACCTGGTGGGCATGTCGCATATGAGGCGGTGAGCGGGGAAGGCCGAAGTTCCACTGTAGCGCAGACAGGCGAGCAGCGGCTGTGAACGCCGGAAGCGCGAACGGACGGCCCTCACTTTATGCAGCAGCTCTGACATGTCGGTGTAGTTGTGAATGAACTTCTGCACCACCAAATTCAGCACAAGCGCCAGGCAAGGGATGTGCGTCAAACCGGCTAGTCCCAGAGCTGCGACGAGATTTTGCCCATTATTGCACACCACCAGGCCGGGTTTGAGGCCCACCGGCAGAAATCACTCGTCGGTCTGTTGTTCAATACCCCGCCACAACTCCTGCGCGGTGTGGGACCTGTCCCCCAAACATATGAGTTTCAGAATGGCCTGCTGACGTTTACCCCGGGCTGTGCTGAAGTTGTTGGTGAAGGTGTGTGGCTGACTGGATGAGCTGGTGGAAGCAGAGGAGGATGAAGCCGAGTAGGAGGAGGAGGCTAGAGGAGGCAAAGAATGATGCCCTGTGATCCTTGGCGGCGGAAGGACGTGCGCCATGGAACTCTCTGCCTGGGGCCCAGCCGCAACTACATTTACCCAGTGTGCATTTACCCAGTTGGTCCACGTATCTGTGGTTAGGTGGACCTTGCTACAGATGGCGTTGCGCTGTGCACGCTTGATTTTATCGGTTAATTGGTTGTGCAGGGAAGGCACGGCTGTATTGGAGAACTAGTGGTGGCTGGGAACAACATACTGTGGGAAAGCCATGGCCATCAGCTGTTTGAAGCTGTCTGTGTCCACCAGCCTGAATGACAGCATTTCAAAGGCCAGGAGTTTAGAAATGCTGGCATTCAGGCCCAGGGCTCGAGGGTGGCTAGGTGGGAATTTACGCTTTCTCTCCAAGGTTCGTGAGATGGAGAGCTGAACGCTGCCGTGTGACATGGTGATGGTGCTGTCGGTGGCACATCCTCTGTTTGGTGGGCGGCAGGTGCCAACGTTCCTCCTGAGGTGGAGGAAGAGGCCGAGGCAGCAGCAGAAGAGAGAGCAGGGGGTACCACAGTGAGTTCCTTGCTTTTAAGGTGTTTACTCCACTGCAGTTCATGCTTAGCATGTAGATGCCTGGTCATGCAGGTTGTGCTAAGGTTCAGAACGTTAATGCCTCGCTTCAGGCTCTGATGGCACACCGTGCAAACCACTTGGGTCTTGACATCAGCACATTGTTTAAAGAAGTGCCATGCCAGGGAACTCTTTGAAGCTGCCTTTGGGGTGCTCGGTCCCTGGTGGCGGTGGCCAGTAGCAGGTGAACTTTCTTGGAGGCGGCTGTTCTGCTTTTGCCCCCTGCTCCCTCTTTTGCTACGCTGTTGGCTCGGTTTCACCACTGCCTCTTCCTCTGAACTATGAAAGTCAGTAGCATGACCTTCATTCCATATGGGATCTAGGACCTCATCATCCCCTGCATCATCTTCCACACAGTCTTCCTCCCTGACCTCCTGTTCAGTCTGCACACTGCAGAAAGACGTAGCAGTTGGCACATGTGTTTCGTGCGGACTCCGATGAGGTGGTATTCCCATGTCCTCATCATCAGGAAACATCAGTGGTTGTGCATCAGTGCATTCTATGTCTTCCACCACTGGGGAAGGGCTAGGTGGATTCCCTTGGGAAACCCTGCCAGCAGAGTCTTCAAACAGCATAAGAGACTGCTGCATAACTTGAGGCTCAGACAGTTTCCCTGATATGCATGGGGGTGATGTGACAGACTGATGGGCTTGGTTTTCATGCGCCACCTGTGCGCTTTCTGCAGAAGACTGGGTGTGAGATAATGTTGTGAACGTGCTGGATCCACTGTCTGCCACCCAATTGACTAGCGTCTGTACCTGCTCAGGCCTTACCATCCTTAGAACGGCATTGGGCCCCACCAAATATCGCTATAAATTCTGGCGGGTACTGGAACCTGAGGTAGTTGGTTCACTAGGACGTGTAGCTGTGGCAGAATGGCCACGTCCTCTCCCAGCACCAGAGGGTACACTAACACCACTACGACCGTGTCCGCTTCCCTTACTAGATGTTTTTCTCATTGTTACTGTTCACCAAGCACCACAATAAGAAAAAAAAAATTCGGCCCAATGTATTGATTTCAAATTCGGGACTTTTTTTACAGGCACCTAACACTATCTGCCTATTTATTTATGTAGCGTATTACACTAATCCAGGCACAACAGTAACCACTTATTTAGGGGAATATCTCTTTTAGGGCTAGTATTTTGGCCCTGGATGCAAGGTATCCTTTTATGGACAGATTTTCACTTGTAGATGCACAGTAGCGTGAGAAAAAATATGTAGGATTATGCCTTCAGCAATTGTATTTTAACACTTTGTGTAATATACCCTTTAACGGACAGAAATACAATGGGAGATGCACAGTAGCGTGTGAAGTTAATGAGGATGACCCTCTCAGCACTTGTATATACAGCTTGAGTGTAATATACCCTTTTACGGACAGATTAACACTTGGCCTGAAACAGCTGGAACACCAGATTTAGGGTATTGCTATATTGGCAAGTGAATTTCAAACCAGAACAAAATATACCCTTTTACGGACAGATTAACACTTGGCCTGCAACTGCTGGAACACCAGATTCAGGGTTTGCTATTTTGGCAATTGAATTTCACCCCAGAACAAAATATACCCTTTTACGGACAGATTAACACTTGGCCTGCAACTGCTGGAACACCAGATTCAGGGTATTGCTATATTGGCAATTGAATTTCACCCGAGAACAAAACATATGTTTTGGCGGACACTATTATACTTTGGAAGCCACTACTGGAACACCAGATTCAGGGTATTGCTATATTGGCAATTGAATTTCACCACAGAAAATAATCTATCCTTTGCCAGACAGCAGACAGTATTATACTTGGCTATACAAAGCTGGAACACCAGATTTAGGGGATTGGTATTTTGGCAATTGTATTTATCCCCTTAAAATATAGAAATTGCTGTCCTGAGTTTCTAGGGATGACAATAAGCACAGCCAAGCCCCTGATGTAGGATATAGCAAAAAAAACTAGTATTGATGGACTTGGTGGCAGCTTATTCTGGTGCACCACAAGTCACAAAATGTCCGCCGATAACCCCAGAAAAAAAGTGACAGAAAAAAGCTAGCAGAAGTTGAATCATTCACAGCTGTAGATTGATCACTTCATTAGGTGCTAATGATGACTTTTCCCTGCCTAATATTGCCCTCACAGAAGCTGCGTGCTCTCCCTACACTAATCAGAGCAGTGTGACGTGCGGCGCTACGTGACTCCAGCTTAAATAGAGGCTGGGTCACATGCTGCACTTGGCCAATCACAGCCATGCCATTAGTAGGCATGGCTGTGATGGGCTCTTAGGGCAAGAAGTAAAGCGCTAGCTGATTGGCTGCTTTGCAGCCCTTCAGAAAGCGGGAAGAAATCGCCGAACAACGGACCCGAACCCGAACTTTTTTGAAAATGTTCGGGTCAGTGTCCCGAACACCCCAAAATTCAGTACAAACCTGAACTATGCTCGAACTGTTCGCTCAACACTATTCACCACCATGTTTCAATGTCACATGTCTAGAGATGGGTTTGTCACGTTTATTTCTCTTATTCCCTATTTGCTCTAAAGTCAGTTTTTTAAACTCTCGACATGTCTTACCCACATACATTAAGTTACACGTGCATGTGCATAAGTATCTTACCCCTTCGGTGTTATAAGTAGCAAATTAATGAATGTAAAATATTTTGAGTTTGCCAGAATCAGAGAAATTTAACCCTTTATGGATAAAAAGTGGTCATTGTAGGGCTTGTCTTTTTATCCATAGAGGCATAGTGATATATATGAAGTGTGTGTGTGAAACTATTATTCATGAATGAAATATCGTTATTCATCTTTTTTATTTTTGATGTATATCTAGCCACTTCAGCCCCCCTAGCTTAAACACCCTTAATGACCAGGCCACTTTTTAAAATTCTGCACTACGCTACTTTCACCGTTTATTGCTCCGTCATACAACTTACCTCCCAAATGAATTTTACCTCCTTTTCTTCCCACTAATAGAGCTTTAATTTGGTGGTATTTCATTGCTCCTGACATTTTAACTTTTTTTGCTATTAATCAAAAATGACCAAAATTTTTGCAAAAAAATGTCATTTTTCACTTTCTGTTGTAATTTCTTTTTTTTTTAAAACTACATTTCCATATAAAATTTTCTCTAAATTTACTGTTCTACATGTCTTTGATAAAAAAAAATCCAATAAGTGTATATTTATTGGTTTGGGTAAAAGTTATAACTTTAGTATAAATATCCCCCAAATTACACCATTTTAGAAAGAAGACACCCCAAAGTATTCGCGGAGGGGCATGGTGAGTCCTTTTTTTTTATTATTTCATTTTTTTTCACAAGTTAGCGGAAAATGACACTTTCTGTGGAAAAAAAATAGTTTCTATTTCTGCTAACTTCTGGCAAAAAAATAAATAAAAATCTCCCTCGGACTCACTATGCCCCTCAGTGAATACCATGGGGTCATTTGTGGGATGTGTTTACTGTTCTGGCATTTTGGGCGGGGCTAAATTGTGAGCATCCCTGTAAAACCTAAAGGTACTCGTTGGAATTTGGGCCCCTTTGCGCACCCAGGCTGCAAAAAAGTGTCACTCATGTGGTATCGCCGTACTCAGGAGAAGTAGGGCAATGTGTTTTGGGGTGTATTTTTACATATACCCATGTTGGGTGAGAGAAATATCTCTGTAAACTGACAACTTTAAAATTTAAAAAGTTTGTCATTTACAGAGATATTTCTCACAACCAGCATGGGTTATACTTATTATTCCCTCGTATTAGCGTGCTGGTCAACCAATGGTGCAAACATAGTTTTGTCTGAGCTACAATATGAATATTTGTCTGGTATAGATATACAAATGTAACTATATACCAGCAGTAGCTTCTAGACAAAACAATCCATTCCTACCAGCGCATGTTGAAAAGTATATGTTGTTCGTCAGCTTTTTTACCTTACACTAACAAACCCTCTTGGTTCCTTTTAATAAACAGTATTCAATAAAGTTTATTATTTTAATTTTAAGCCGTTATTACACTTCCAGTTAGCCAATTTAATTTTGATACGGCAAATCTTTTTGATTATCTCTCAGTTAGCCCAATGTGCGGATCTGCAAAATGCGGAAAGCACATTGCAGGTGTCCGTGTTTTGTGGATCCGCAAAACACATATTGACATGTGAATGGAGCCTTACAGGGGGGTGATCAGTGACAGGGGGGTGATCAGGTAGTCTATATGGGGTGATCAGAGGTTAACAAGGGGTTAATAAGTGACTGGGGGGTGTAGTGTGGTGCTTGGTGCTACTTTACATAGCTACCTGGTCCTCTGGTGGTCGATCCCAGCAAATGGGACCACCAGAGGATCAGGTAGCGGGTATATCAGATGCTGTTAACAAAACAGCGTCTGATATACCTCTTTGATGCTTTTTATTTTACATCTACAGCCTGCCAGCGATTGATCATCGCTGGCAGGCTGCAGTATAACTGCCGAGCCGCGAGCTGCTGTAAACACGCGCGTTCACAGCAAATCTCGCCTCTCGAGAGATGACGCGCCGCCACGTCAAGGAGGAACAAACCTGCCGCCGCCTGGACGCATCCGTGCGTTAGGCGGTCGGCAGGGAGCTAGACCACTGACGTTTGACACCTGACAGTTATATAGTGGGTCTCTATAGGTGGTCGTATCTATTCCTTGTTAGGGCCATACAGGGAGACTAGGAGGTTGCTGACATGGGATCGCCCCTATCGGGGCAGCTATTACATTTTTGTAGGCAGGGTTAATAGATTTTAGGGCAAGCAGGATGGTCGGATAATATTTCTTTCCCCAGCAATAGTCTACGTATACCCAGATTAAGTGGATAGAGATTTCAGGCACGAATTGGGGTATTTTTAATAAAAACCATTAAAGGTTACGTTTTATACTGGTAAAGGAGCTAACTAGCTTCAAGCACTTTAGATGGAAAGTGAGAGTTCAGTAAAAGTAATTTAGATAGAAATTCAAAATAGTCAGTTATTTAAAATAGTGGCTGACATTTACAAATATGAATGCACCTAGACTATGTGAAATGAATCTTGCACCAAAATTTGGACAAAATTAATGCAATTTGATGTATTTTTTGGTTACATTTTTCATACCTAGTTTTAGAATAAAATCTATTGTGCAAGGTTGCCAAGTAGCCTAACGGAAAAGTTGTGTAGTGGGGAAAGGGCATGATGTAAGATGCACCATTTTATGCACCAAACTTTTGCCAAATTTCTAGCATAAAATTATGCTGCAAATTAATAGTTGGTATAAAGATAGACAAACGTGTCTCTTCTTGCACGACATTTATCTCCCAACTTGATCCACTGCAAAAATCTGGTACATTTCTAGACAGCCTCTCTAAAGGTGTAATGTATTAAATGCACTGTGCCAGAATAGTGATGTAATTTTGCCTGTTTTGATAGTGGAATAGACATTTGAGTCAAACTAATGATTTATTTGGAACATTTTTAGAGTGGGTTGTTCCATGCAGTTTGTATTTACTAAGAGCCAGTCAGATGTTTTGTGCCAGATTTATTATTGCAACTTTTTACAAAAAGTTGCAAGTGTACTCCACTCTCCTAGTGTCGTACAAACTGAGAGCCTTTGTAATGAATATGGCTAGACTTTAGATAAAAAAATCCATAGGTATTTCATGCAACACATGTACGGTAACAAATGTTGTACTACATTTTGTAAATGACTTGGCTAAAAATGACTTCAAATCAAGTAGATACTCAAAAAAAAAGAAAACTGCACCTTAATACATTACAAACTAAGCTTACACCACCTAGGGCAGGCATGTCCAAACTCTGGCCCTCCAGGTGTTGCAGAACTACAACTCCCATCATGCCCTTCTGTAGGTTGTTAGCTGTAGGTTGTCCAGGAATGATGGGAGTTGTAGTTTTGCAACATCTGGAGGGCTGGAGTTTGGACATGCCTGATCTAGGGGATTAGCAAATCTACCTTAGTGTTTTTCTTTTTGACAGTTAAACAGTGGTTAGTAGTGTTACCTTGCAGTGCTGGGGTCCTGGGTTCATACCTGACCAATTGCAACATCCTGATTGAGTTTGTATTATGTCCTTTGGTTTATGAGGGTATCCTCCAGGGGTGAAGAAGCTGCTTGATGGCAAAATGTGTGGGGTGACTTCCATACTCACAGCACATGTTCAGTGAGACTTTATTTATTTATTTTTTTAGAATGTCCGGCTCTTTAATTTGATTTTCACATTATCATTATGTTATTTATATAACTGATTTTTTCATAGGACTTTTGGCCTCCTCACCAGGCAGGGAAAACATCAACACATCTGGCTGTGTCAAAGTGCAGAGGGTGTGGCAGTTGCAGAGAGGGCAGAGTCTCTAGAAATAATGGCAACCTGACTGTTGCTCTTAGATGTTCCTTTGCATATATTAAAACATAATTTTCTTAACAATGCGGGCACATATGAACATTAGACCAACACGGATGCCTTCAGCTGCCTGCCAAGCACACATACAGCAGATCAGACAGTTCATATGTACAAATCTGATGACAGATGACCTTTAAGAAAAAGCAACAAAACCCCCCCACACACTATGGAACATAGTCAAATATCTCCCTGTTAATGGATTGCATGAGAACAGTCAACATTTGGACTGCCATGAGGAGGAGGTTCAGGGGAAGGCCGGGGACCACATGCAAAGCTGTGTTCATGGTGGTAGTAGTGGCACTCGTAGCCCTGATGGTGGCAGTAGGGGCAAATACCGAACAAGGAATCAGGAGACGGGCCAAGGAACTCATGATGAGATAGGGCAAACTGACAAATGTAACAATGTTTGTTGGACAGAATCTGGGAGCTGGATCGATTTGCTGAAGAGGAGGTAACATCAGAGAAGGAGGCTTGTGGTTAAAGAGCAGAGACAATGCACTGCCAGAACCTACCAAAGAACTGCCAGGACCAGATCTATTTTGGAAACTGGTGATGCCATTGATACTGTGGGCACAGGCCCAAAATATGACAGACCTGTAGCATGACAAGACTGGTTGCCCTTAGTGTGTGAGTATCTATCATCTGATAGATTTTCTCCATGGTGCCAGAAGGCAAAGCATCGCCATGTGTAAGATTTGCAGGATTAAAATAAACCATGGGTATTCAACCACAAACATAGGCACCATGGCTCTACTGTAGTACATAAAAATGGGATCAGCCTATCTCGTGTGAAAACAGAATTTGCCACCAGCTAGTGCAACATTGTTGTCCTTCTCCTTTTCTTCTTTGCGTCAGCCAGGCGGCATCTTCCTTGTCGTCATGATCATTGCTTACTGCTCCTTCTACTCAGACTCCTCCTCCTCTGCTCCATCATCACCCGCTGATAATGCTTAACCCCCACCTGGCCAAGTTTCTGGAAGTGCAACCTCTGCCTCACCAGTTAGTAAAGTATGCAGGCTTTAGAGAGCTGATATCATGCACTTAGCCTGACTGGAAGATACCTAGCTGGCATTATTTCTAACAATAAAAAAAAAACATCCCTGACTTGTAGTCTCACATGACGTACAATGTGAGCCTCTCCTTGCAATTCTTGCTATGCAACAAGGTGCATGCCACCATGGATAGCTAGAGCAGTTGTTAGTCAGGGACTGTACATATCTTTCAAGGCCCACTCAGTCAATGTGTTTAACAGCGAGTCGGCACCGCAGCAGTGAGGCCAGGCTCTATTAACACCTCCATGTTTGCGTTGGTCTGATTCCCACATCAGCTGCTTTTCTGCATCCTTACACTCCATCTTATGGATTATCCCTTCCCCAACAGCAACAGGGCAGAATATTGCTACCACTCCCCCTCTCTATAAAGTGCATCAAGCAGCAATTATCTTGCAGATTCTCTCAACACCATCTCCTAACGGGCAAGGTGGTCAGTGACAATGTCCAGAACATTATGCTGCATTTTGGGGAAATAATTCCTGCTTCCTGAATGGCAAACATGATAAACCTAGTCATGCAACAGTTTTTAAAGAAGTTTTGCAGAAGGTGCTGCTAATATCCAGGAGACTGTCCTCGCATTTCAGCCATTCTTATGTGGCAACGGTTTACTGTTATACTGCTTAATCTGCAACATTCCAACTCACTGGAATTCCACTTTGCACATGCTAGTGTGTCTGTACGAGCAGCATAAAGTAATCCAGCTTAAAGCATGAAATCACATACTAGTCGTTCACCAGATCACCTCAGCATGTGTTGTTTTTAGCTTGCAGTGTCCCACTTACAGTTGTGTTCAAAATTATTCAACCCCCACTGAAATTTAGTGTTTTGGCCAGTTTGACATTGATTTTGATCATTTCAGTCATCTTGTTTACAATTAAATCAAAGAGGCACTTGTAAGTCAGACAAATATAACATAACATTTATAATGAAATAACCACAAATGTATTTTCTGTGCTCACATCATTATCAGTTTTATTCAACCCCCAAGTGACATTCAATCTTAGTACTTAGTACAACATCCTTTTCCAGTTATAACAGCTTTTAAACGTGAAGCATAGCTTGACACAACTGTCTTGCAGCGATCTACTGGTATCTTTGCCCATTCTTCATGGGCAAAAGCCTCCAGTTCAGTTGCATTCTTAGGCTTGTGCGCTCAATTGCTTTCTTTAAGTCCCACCAGAGGTTCTCAATCGGATTTAAGTCTGGTGACTGCGATGACCACTTCAAAATGTTCCAGCCTTTAATCTGCAACCATGCTCTAGTGGACTTGGAGGTATGCTTGGGATCATTGTCCTGTTGAAAGGTCCAACGTCACCCAAGCCTCAGGTTTGTGACGGACTGCATCACATTTTCATCCAATATCTCCTGGTACTGAAGAGAATTCATGGTACCTTGCACACGCTGAAGCTTCCCTGTACCTGTAGAAGCAAAACAGCCCCAAAGCATGATTGACCCCCCCGTCATGCTTCACAGTAGACAAGGTGTTCTTTTCTTCATAGGTCTGGTTCTTCCTTCTCCAAACATAGCGTTGATCCATGGGCCCAAACAGTTCTAATTTTGTTTCATCAGTCCACAGAACACTATCCCAAAACTTTTGTGGTTTGTCCACACGACTTTTGGCATACTGCAGTCGACTCTTCTTATTCTTTGGAGACAGCAAAGGGGTGCGCCTGGGAGTTCTGGCATGGAGGCCTTCATTACGCAGTGTGCGCCTTATTGTCTGAGCTGAAACTTCAGTACCCGCATCTGACAAATCTTTTTTCAGTTCCTCAGCAGTCACATGGGGACTTTTCTCCACTTTGCGCTTCAGGTAGCGCACAGCAGTCAAAGTCAGCATCTTCTTTCTGCCACGACTAGGTAGCGTTTCAACAGTGCCCTTTGCCTTTGAATTTGCAAATGATGCTTCCTATAGTGTCTCTTGGTATGTTTAACATCTTTGCAATCTTCTTATAGCCATTTCCCTTCCTGTGAAGAGAAATCACCTCTTCTCTTGTCTTCCTGGACCATTCTCTTGACTTCACCATGTTTGTAAACACACCATTAAATGTCTAGAAGGAGCTGAGTATCACAGTCATTTTACATCTGCCTAATTGGTGCTTATTATGCTTGATTGCTGCTCCTTGACATCCAGAGGTGTTTTCACTACCTAATCGTAAACACTTGAATGAACCTCTGTTCTTAAGAGTGGTAGTCTTTAAGTGGTTGAATAATTGTGTCAATGAAGAAATCACAAAAAAGAAACCATTTAATACTGTATTACAAAAACAATTGATGTCATTTTAGTTGCATTTGGTTCTTTAAAAAGTCCTTGTAAGATTTCATTCTGAACACAATTACAAATGTACACTAAATTCCCTAAAACCCTTTACAGCATTGGGGGTTGAATAATTTTGAACACAACTGTATGTGGTGTGGGAAATTGCTCTGGTAGACAGGCTTGCGGACACAGTATAGAGGCAAGGTACACAGTTCTCTGGGTAAAGCAGAAGTGTTTTATTCACACTCAGCAACACAAAAACAGGCTTAGTGCTTGTTCACACGAGGCAAAACAGAAACAGTCTTAGTGCTTGTTCACACGAGGCAAAACACAAGGCAAAAATAT
The DNA here is from genome assembly GCA_033119425.1 of Bufotes viridis. Classification (NCBI taxonomy): domain Eukaryota; kingdom Metazoa; phylum Chordata; class Amphibia; order Anura; family Bufonidae; genus Bufotes; species Bufotes viridis. The sequence continues at coordinate 101,449,218 of CM065591.1, forward strand.
CAGTCCCACAGCAAGGTCACCTGAGTGGTCGGTGTTAGTTCACACCTGGCAGTTAGCTCGGCCACGCAAAGTTTCCACCAGCGGCTTCCAGGTAGACTGCACGCCTGTTTGCAGACTCTTGCTCTCAGCCCTGAGAGCTCCACAGCGACACCAGCAGCTTCCAGGATAATCACCTCTCACCTGCTGAGGTGGCTGCTTTTTTTTAAAGGCCCGGAAAAAGTCTGGCCTGGACCGTGGGGAATAGTCTCCCACCCAGCACTTGACTATTCCCAATAAGAGCCGGCCCGGATTGGCTTTGTAGCCATGCTAAATATCAATGTGTCAAACAGCACTAGCTGCTGCTGACACACAAAAAATCCAGTTCTTATCTCACCGAGGCCAGGAACCTCGGTGGCCCGTACCTTCCGTCGACGACGGAACCTTGCGCCCTCTTACAGTGGGTATAAGTGGTCCCCTTAAATTTCTGTATATGTATTTAATGTATTGTAATTACTAACTTCAGGCTGGCATTGTCATTACTTGGGGTCTGCTGACTCAGTGTTGAGAGGAAGTAGTTAGTTGTTGAGAGGAGAGGGAAGTGTATGGAGGAACAAAACAGGCTCAGTCCAAAATGTAGCTGCCTTTATTTCCTCTGGGCCCTGATCAAGCCTAGAGAGAACAAACCAAGTAGTCAGCAGCACAGCAAAGAAAAGTAAGTATGTCTGAATATAAAGCAAGTCTAGTGAAGATTAGAGCTAGAGTCTAGCCAAGGGACTTCACAAGCAACAGTGACCAGGAGGGACTTAAAGGTACCTGGACATAACTGCATGATTAGTGCGCAGAATTATCCTTTTTCACTACATGCCTTCTGGGACACAGTGAACCTGAATATTTCAGGAGAGCATCCTGCATCAAATAATGTTCGCAGAGAATGGCTGCCACGAGGGAGAACACCCTCGTTGGATTGTTCCATATAAAAGTAAGGAAACCATTATATTCAGTACCTGAGTGCTAGAGATTGGACTTAAAGTAGAACTATCTAAGAAGAGAACGTTTGTCTTGCCTGCAAAGTAACAGCATTAGTAAAACTCCTCAACTGACAATTGCCAGACCTGTTGCAAGGATTACAGCTAAACTAATTTCTGAATTATCCTTTATGCCATATAAGTGCACTGTACTGATGAACTGTACCAACAGTCTTGAGACATTTGATTTAAGTAAATGCTCAACTATTTCTTCTACAACTGACTCCTTATCCTTTCTACTACCATCAACATTTGCACCTTACGGTGCTGGTGTCACGAACACAGGGGGCCCAGCCGCCAAAGCACTTTAAGCAAACCAATTACTGTCAAGGGTACCTGAACTTCCATCTGGCTGGTGTTCCCTGCAATAGAGTGCCCTGGAGGATTTAGTGCTTTCCTTCCCTCCACTGCAGACCAGCCCAGGGGACAACTGAACGGTGAGTACTACTACCCTCACTCGGCACATCATCACCATTGCACTCACATTACACCCCTAGGGTGTGGATGTTGCAAGGTCAGACAGTGGCATCTCATCAAGACGTCTGTTGAACACTTAAGCCATTTAAAGAGTTCACAAAATTAGTAGGGCAGAAGCTTACGTTGATGCAATAAGAGAAGACGGCAAAAGACCAGCTTATGTCTCTTGCTGTCCGCCCTGTAGCTGTTGGAAACCCACAAGGAGAAAGTCCCATGGAGGAATAGGAGGATGAGGATGAACATCTGCCACTGGAAGTTGAAGAGTTGGTTCTCCAATGTCCAAAACATAGTTTTTTTTTTCAAAAAAAATGAGGCATGAATCTGTGAAGATTCACATTCCTCCAGCTGAAGCCATGAATCTGTCCTTACTGACAGTGCCTCATCTTACCACTGCCACAGTCTACCTGCCTACTATCATGTTCTGTATGTATGGCTACTGCTTCTGCCACTGCTGCCATAATGCCACTAAGCTGTATGCTTGCCTACCATCATGTTACTGCCACAATCATGCCATTGTGCTGTCTGCCTGACTACCATCATGTTCTGTACTATATAGCTGCTGCCGTCATGCCACTGCTGCTGTCTGCCTACCATGATATCTCTTACTGTGGCTGCTTCCGCTGCCACCACTAAAGCTGCCATTCACTGCTACTAATCCCCTACTGCCACTTCCATTTCCCCTTTATGCCACTATAATTATCTCTATGCAGTCACCACTACTACTACGACTATAAAAAGTACAGTGCCTTGCTCAAGGTGCTGCCAATGTCCAGGAGACTGTCCAAAATTTTCATCCATTCTTACATTGCGAAGAATGCTCTCCTGGACTTGCAGCCACAGAACACATTGCCGCTACTCCACTTATTCTGCAACCTTACAGAGTCTGTGTGAGAAGAGGAAAGCAGTGAACAATTTTTTCATGCACTTGACCACCTCAGCAAGTGTTTCGAGGTCAAGCAGTGGCAGGTCATCTGAGATGTCTGTCAGGTGCTGAAGCACTTCAAAGAGGACCCAAAGTTTGTCAACAAGGACAACTGAGGCATGAACAATATTATCCCCTCATATTTTTCATAAAAAAGACACTGATGCTCATGCAATAGGGGGTAATGGCGGAAGAAGAACAGCTAATGCATCTTGCAGCCCACCCTGTAGCTGTTGCGGACCAACAAGGAAAAACTGCCATGGCAGAAGAAGAAGAGGAACAGGAGCTGCCACTGGAGGAGGAGTGGGAGTGGGAGGTGAATAGAGGGAGGAGTGGCAGTGGGATGATGACGAACCTAGCACCAGTCAGGACACCCTATGGACTCAGTCTGGGATGGAACTGGAAAGAACTGGCTCCTCGGAAACGGGCTCAGACTGGCCCACAGGGGAACAAGGGAATCCCCCGGTGGGCCCCTGAGCAAGGTGGGCCCCTAGTCTCCCACCCCTGCACAAGAGGCACATAACACATTAGATTTACTGCACTACATACACATATTCAGTGTACAGCAACTCAACCAGCCGATGTTCATATAAAAAAACTTGTTAGATTATTTATTATACTTGAATGTATCCGTATGGTGGGCCCCCAAAATAAATTTTACTGGTGGGCCCTAGGTACCCCAGCCTGACACTGCTCGGATACATTGGCCAGAATGGCAAGCTATATGCTCTCTTGATTACGCTGTGACAGGTGTATCATTGACATCAAGAAGTCTGATGATTACTGGATAACCATACCTTTAGACCCTTGCTATCAAAGCAAAATGGGGGATTTTTTTTTCCTCCTGCTGAATTATTACCAGGAAACACTGTGTATGCAGCTTGCAGCAGCTTTAAATGAACAAACATCTGCTGTGTGTCTGAAAGCGAGGCCCCTCTAGGCCACCCACAGAGTCACCCACCTCCTGCCACCACTAGCACAAGCAGCAGAAGCTGCCGCAGCAGCCAGTTCAGTCTTCTCAACATGATGGAGCAGTTTATTCACATGCCACATTAGGCTGAGGCCTATCATCAAGCCAAGACCTTCCATCTGAATGTCCAGGTTCAGGCCTAACCAAAACTCTGGCCTGTCTCTGGTGCATACCCTGATCCCATGGATTTCTGGGCAGGCAGACTGGAACACTGTAAAAAAGATGTAGGTAATTAAACATCTAAATTAAACGTACTGTATTAAAAATACCTTTCATTTTGACATGGGCAATAGGCCAAGAAAAGCCCTAACATAAATCATATACACAGACGAATACCATGTCAGATACTCTCATAGACAAACAAAAAGTAGAATTTTTTTCCCACCAGGGATCCAGAAGGGGAGGATAAATTAAAAATAATGTTAGGGGTACATGGGTTAGTTGGTATAGAAGGGATTAGGAATCTGTCCCTAATTCTAACCCTATGTCTTACTCAGCCCAGGGACACCTCATAAAGGTAGGGGTGCCCTGTCCCCGTACCTAGATCTATTGTTCCCCTAAGTTACCCTATATCCAATATCATAGGCAAAAACAGTAAAGATAGTCACTAGGGATGCTCATGGAAGGATACTTAAGATATAATATGGTATGAAAGCACATAACCCCAACACGTTTCTACCGCACCAGCAGCTCATCAGGGTGTAATAGTAAGATCGTGCAACATATATAGTAATAAAGGAAGAAAAAGATACTTAGCTCCCATATATTGATACTATTTTTTGTTTATCTGTGAGACTATCTGACACGGTATTCGTCTGTGTATATGATTCACGTTACGGCTTTTTTTGGCCTATTACCCATGTAAAAATTAAAGGTATTTTTAATACAGCACGTTTAATTTAGATGTTTAAAGACTGGAACATTGGCCCGAACTGACACACCACACTCTTTCTTCTTTTTTTCCCAGCCTCCAGTGTCACACAGGGGATGTGGTGACACTTAAACAGACAAAGCTGCTCCCCGCCAGTGTCCAAAACATTACTTTTGTCAAAATGAACCAAGCCTGGATTCGGGAGGCCAATGAATAGATCTGGCCTTGCTGACAGTGCCCTATCTTGCCACTGTTGCTGTCTGCCTGCCTGCTGTCCTGCCCACCATTATGCTCCATATGGCTTCAGCTACCTGAATATCAATATGTTCCATATGGATGCTACTTCCGCCTACGTCCTGCTGCCGCCTTCATGCCACAGCTGCTACCTGCTTACCATCATGTTCCGTAGAGGTGCTACTTCTGCTTCCATTAAGCCACTGCTGCCATCATGCTGCTGCTGCCTGCCTATCATCATGTTCTGTATCTTCAAAAAGACAGACTTAATTTTGCTGTGGGAACAGAGCAAACGAGAGGCCCAACATAGGGTAAGTATGTCCTAGGCATTGGGCTGAGGGTAGGAATCTCCAAATTGGAGACTCACCTTGCCTAGTTGTGCAAATAATAGGCTAATCAAAAGCTGTAACCAGAGATGCCATATGTGCTGCCACAGCTGAAGAGACTTTTTTACTGGAGAAGTCCAATCTCTCAGAGGATCCGAATAATTGCAATAAACTTTGCTGCTTCGGTGCGAGAAAACCGGCATCACTCGGTTGACAGGTAGATCTTCTTTTATTGGAATTAATGCATAAAATAACGCGCTTCAGGAATACCAATGGAAGGAGATCTTGGTATCCCCGAAATAGGTTGTTATTTTATGCCTTAATTCCAATAAAAGAAGATCTACTCATCTGAGTGATGCTGGTTTTCTTGCGCTAAAGCAGCAAATTTTCTTGCAATCATGTTCCGTATCGCTGCTGCCTATATTATGCTGCCACTTGCCTGCCAATATGTACTATACGGCTGCTGCTGCCGTCATCGTCTCAGCTGCTGCTTCTTGCTGCTAATCTGCTATTGCTATCACTGTTAATGCTACCCTTCTGCCACTACTACCACTGCCAGAACTACCAACACTACTATTACTACCCATAGATAGTCGATCTACTTCTTTTTATGTTCCATGCTATGCTAGTTCTGCTGCTGCTACTATTGTGGCCTCACATTCATACTGTACTGCGGCTGCTCCCAATTAAAAGGGAGAAATTTTCTAGGCTCGTTCACAACCAGCCATTTTTTTCTGACAATTAAATCTTCTGCGCCTCATATATGGTGGCATTCTGACCCTGTCAAGGCATTATTTTTGGATGCTTGCTTCCTTAAAAATCCACATTTCTTTTTCCATTGCACGTATGTGTTTAAACACTATCTGCCTCCGATAAGAGACAAGAGCTTTGCAAGATGAAAAAGAAAACACCTTCTATGACGTGGTGTGTTTTTAAACACTCTGTTTGTTAATGCTGTCAAACATATATTTACCCATAGCTATATATGTCAGTGTCACGCTTTACATTATTTACTATTGCTGTCATTGCCTTTAAGAGGGGAGGGGGAGGGAAAAAGCAAAAATGTATTTAAAAAATGAAGGAAAAGAGAAGTTTTCCTTAAAAAAAAAAAATCTGAGTACTAGGAGAATTGAGGGCATTATATACCAATTTCTTGGGCAATTGGAGCCAATTTGGTTTGGCCCTAACTAGTTTGGGTCCAAGCTGAACTTTTTAAACATTTGACAAATCTAAACTGAACCTTGACCATCTCTAACTTTAATTCATGTAGAACAAATTGGGTTTAAAAAAAACTCAACTAATTAAATGTAAAACAAATTTCTATAAATTCACTCATCTTTAATCCATAACTCATCTCATTCCCTGTCCAATTGCTCTGCTAGATTTTCCTCAGGCTGACAGCTCAGGGAGCATGTCCTTTGTGCTGAAGCACTCTCCCTATCACAGCTCAGGATATGTGTCTTATTTGCAGTAGCTCTCTCTTTGTCACAGCTGAGTGAGCATTTCCTTTCTGCTGAAGCTCTCCCCTTGTAACTGTCACAACCTCTAACAGTAGATATGGCTGGTAACAGTTAAAGCATGGAACTAAACATACAGTACGTGACCATGCTCATCCAACTCAGTTGGTGTACATGCACATTACTTTACCAATTTAAGACCAGGGGACTCCATTATAATAAAGTAAAAATGTAACTCGTTTTTCATGCTACATTATATGAATATAATGGTGGTGGCACATCCCCTTTAACAGTCATCACAGGTCTGCTGCATCCCATGCTAGCAGTTATTGGTCCCTATGTTATGTACCTTCAAGATCTAATCTTACTAAGCACTTTTCCATAATTTTTTCAAGCGTATCTTCTTTCGAAATCGCAATTCAGAGAGCCCAGAGAGGACTAAAATATCCCATTCTTTAGAGATTGACATAGTTTTAAAGAGATGAACATATAAGTGCATCTTATTATCTCTTCATTCTATTTTTCAATAATCCAATAAATAAAGGAACATTTTACTTTATGCCACATGCTTTTGGGTTTTCAGGCTCCTCATTGAAGCAATAGCCAAGTTTTGGGCACAGTGAAATACAGCCTATTTACCAAATGATAAGCAAATGAAGCAGCGGGATTTGTTTGAGTGATAATTTAGCACCAGGTCAAAAAAGCTCAACCAAAAAAATAATTATCATATCCGTATTGGTTGCACTACTGCTGGCCAACACAGAAAATGTTATATTTTAACTTTCTAAATCAATGCAACATACTAGTAAAATACCTGACAAGCTGAAATTCATACTACAACCACTGAATAGAAACCTATAGACACATTGGGGCAGATTTACTAATACTGTCTAAAAGGAAGATAGTGTAAACTTAAATTGTCCTAAACTGTGCAAGATTTCCCATAGTGGCTGATGCTGATTGCTGTTTACACCACCTATAAGTTGATTTAATTTTACTCCAAAAATGCACTTTTTGGTGCATGGAGCCACATTAAAGCCATACCCTTTCCCATGAAACCACATCTCTGTCCCCTAAGTCATTTCCCCTTGGAAATCAAGGTGTAAAAAAAACTATGTCTAAGACAGTGACACATGTCATATCCAGGACATGTCCAGCCAAGAGGAATGATAAAGATATGTCTTACAGATGAACACATTTCTCGAAATTTTATTCAGGAGAAAGATAAAGAATCATCCTTTTAAGTAGTCTTATAGGCCAGAAAAGCCTTCTCATGGTATGCAAATTAGCTTTCATTCCGAAAGGCACAGAAAACTAAACCTCTTATAGCCACCAGATGTTAGATATCAATCTAATAAGTCAACGCTTAGCCTTTTAAAAAATCTTTGAAGCATAATTTAGATTGCTCCTCATCCATGCAAAGCAGAGAGAAGTGGCCTAGCTAGGTGAGAGGTCTTGATCAGGATCTGGGCAGTACTATTTATTCTTATGGAGGACAATTGACCACTTAGGCTAGACAATACTCCTCAGGGTTTCCGGGAAAAAGATATGCAAATTATCTTTCGATCCTAAAGAATCTGCCATACGCCATTATTTATGCTGTGGCATGTTAATTCCCCAGTAGAACACAGTGAAGGGATTGATAATTTGCAACCCTATAGGATAAATTGGGGGAAGTCTCTATTGTGCAGCCGGGCAACGCTACTTTGAAAATTGTCCCTTCTCTATGTTTTGTGTGTGGGTCTTGCAAATATTTAACTTTGTGTGTAGTAATTATTCACAATAGTAGAATAAAATTATATTACTAAGCATTCTGGATGTGGAACTAATAAGATTATAGAATTTTTTACTAAGAAACAGAAGTCCTACCCTTCTTTGAATATACTTACCTGGAAGTATAGAGAATACAACACACTATTTATGTCCTACTTGTAAATAATGTATATGATATTAATGCAAGAGAAAGAAAGTTTCAATTCCTGATCTGTACCTCTATACTAGACTGCCACTTTAGTACTGAAATTAAATCTGGGTTTTGTATTTTGATAAGTGGTATATTTTTAAATCCATTGTTACTACAATATCAAAAAAGTTCAGTAATGGATAAAAAAAAAAAACTATTACATTTTCTTTGAATACAAAATGTATTAAAGGATAAAAATTCGTTTTGCTCAGTACAATTGTGTTTTGAGGGAAAAGCCTTCTTTATAAACCTTGATAGAAGCAATGTGTCAGAAGATAATATACCCTTTCTTAAGCCTAGGAAAGCAATATTCAAGAGAATAAAAGTCTTATTCATCAAGTTCCCTAAAAAAATGATTTGGAGGATTATCCCTTTCTCACAAGGCTTGGTAAATCAAACTTTATAAACTATACATTATAATGTTGGCTCAGTAATGCTTACTGAATAAAATGTATTTGTAGGCTAAGGTTAAAAAACACTCCATTTTATTGCTTTCATTGTCGTCCTTCAGGCAGCACAACACAAAGAGTTTATGTCTTGCTCCTCACATCTAGGACAGAAGATAAATCATTAGCAATAATCAGACTAATTAACCCCCCTATAAGTCTATTGGCAAAAGAACGGATCCGTCCTTCCGTCTTATGGATTCTGTTATAACCATGTTATAACAGAAGGCCATAACCAAAACCATAACGCTAGTGTGAACCCACCCTTATAGTGCTGAACATGACTAAACTGGAAGTGGTTTCCAGAGTTATATGCATGTTATAGAGCTGGAGGTGCATACCAGAAATAACTGCATGACATGTCTGAACGGGAAGTGGTCTCCAGAGTTTTTTCCCCATCGGGTGTTCCATGGGAGGATTGAGCTGAGATTTATACTGGAGTGTTCCTGGTGAGTTTCTCATATGAAGCAGATGTTTCCTGTAAAATATGAATGTATGTTCCAGGGTGTGTCCCTGTGAGAAGTGCTGGTTCGGCTGTTACAAGCACTGTTATTACCTTTAGGCCTGCAGGCAGTGTCTCCATCTCAGGAGCCATTTTAGAGTAGAAGTATGCAGGTGCAGCCAAGATAAACTTGACATGTTAAGTAAAAAAATGCCACAAGAGATTAACTAACTCTTTCAATCTAATTCAATAGTTTGTCACAAAATGGTAACTCTGTGCCTTGTGTTACCAGTCGTTTTTAGCCACATCTGTGGCTCTGCACAGGTGTGAGCTCTTACTGCAGCAGCGGAATCACAGCAGCTTTGAGGATCCAGTGTGCTGGAATGGCTTATATGTAGCTTGTATGTATGTGTGAGCGAATAAATGTTACAATTGCAGAACTCTGCAAAGAATCCAATAAAGCTAATATTAGTATGTACACCAACTGTGGACAGCCTGTTCCTGGGGACAATGTAGGAGATATCTGCACCATTGCCTCCTGCTGAAGTTCTCTGGTGCATAGTGGAGAGGTTGTGGAATGGTTTACTTCTCAGCTGTCAGAAGCTTTCACTCAGGTCCTTTCTGGTCAGATATCTATAAGACCTAGCTTATTTACATCTCCTTTTACCTTATCTCTTGCCTCATCTTACCTGGATGTGGACTCTTTCTCTGTGATCAGGAGGATTCTGAATATATTTGTTTCATGATGGCGTACCTTCATTTACCTTTATTAATAAAAGCTGTGGTAGCTTACCCTGAAATAGTTGCACCTAGAGGGGATAAGCCCAAAATGGATGGGGGGACAAAAAAAACCTCTAGGGTATTTCCTGATGATCCTATATAAAAGGATGTTTGGCAGGCGTGTGATCCCAGCCAGACAGGTAACATTGTGGGGAGCTAAATTACAGCCGTAGGTTACAGATCCTGTAGTCTCAACTCAGTGGGGGCAAACCCCCTAAGGTAATATCCCAGGGGCCAGCCTGACTAGGACGTCTTTTTTTTCTGTCAGTCTGTTATTCCCTGTCAGGAAACTTTTCTAGTCAGAAAGATTGTTTCCCTGCTGAAGCATATTAATTCCTTGTCTATGGCTGTGTGCATAGCGTCTTTGGCTTCAGTTTCCTATTGACATAGGGATTGCTTCCCCATGAAGTCCCACTTAGTCAGTAAGATTGGGGGTCCATTCATAGAACCATATCTGATTTTGCAGACTACAAGTTTCAGATCCATAGGACATGGATGCCGCCGTGTGCATTTTGCATTTGCAGTTCATAACATGCTGCCCTATGATGGTAATGCCCGTTTCTTGTCCACAATATGGACAAGGGTGGGACATTTTCTATCTCTTTTCAGGGCCGCGGAATAGATGTGCGGATGTGAATGGCACACTGTGTGCTGTCCGAGTGGCACACTGAAAGTCTGTAGGTGGCAGCAGAAGAAGCAGCATTAGGAGAAGGCCACCAAGTGGCACAATGACAGAGTCTGGAGGTAACGGCAGCAGCATCAGATGGAGACTACAGAGTGGTACAATGACCGAATCTGGAGGTCGCAGCAGCATGGGTAGGCCACAGAGTGGCAAAATGACAGTGTGGAGGTGGCAGAAGCATCAGGAGGAGGCCACAGAGCGACACAATGACAGAGTCTGGAGGTGGCGGCAGCATCAGGAGGCCACAGAGGGGCAAGGGGACATACTGTGGAGGTGGGTGGCAATACCAGTACCCGCTGAAGAAGGTGGGTGAAAGAAGGAGCACTTGGCATCAGATGTGTAGCATCAGGCGGGTAACAGCATCAGAATAGTAGCTGAGGCAAGTAGCCAGAAGAAACCGATCTCTTTTATCAAAGTGTTGGTGTGGCACCATGGATGATCTAGTCTGATGCATCAAGCATTGGTGTGTGGAAATCCTGGCTGATCCAGGCCTGATTCATCTTGATGCACTGTCCCACTATTTGCGATATGTAGGCACTTTAAACTCTTGCTAAATGTCCTATCAAATGTATTGTGGTATCATGCTGCAATTCCCTTTAACAGGCTGGCAGTGTCATTTATCTTTATTCGCCCCTAGGTGGTCCTGGCACCACTCTCTCTCTCTCTCTCTCTCTCTCTCTCTATATATATATATATATATATATATATATATATATATTTTATTATAGCTGTGTGGGGGGTGTCAAGCCAGTGTGTGTATTGAGGATGAGAATGAACAAAGGAGGAAGTTACTGGAGGAGGTAAATCAGAGCAGTCCACAATATAGTTGCTATTTTAACCCCTTGGCTTTGGCCAGGCTAAGGGAGTATAGAGAACACTATTAAAGCAGCACAGCACAGACCAGTGAGTCTACGTCTGGATATATAAGAAAGTCTCCAATATTATACACATGCGATAATCTTTCCATTTCACCTTCCCGGCTTCACCTCCCCATATGCTCTGAACCTGGGGCGAGTCCCAACAGAATGAATTCAATAAAAGAAAAAAATCGGTTCCGGCACCACAAATAATCCGATAAAATTGCTTTTCCTTAGTCGTAACCACAAGTTTCGTAACCTATTCATCCTTAGTTATGGCTAAGGGCGAATAGTCCGAAACGCGTCATCAATTACCGCATACATAATGGATTGTGTCCGCTTGTGAATATGTCTCAATAAAGAAGAAGCAATTTTATCAGACTATTTGTGGTGCCGGAACAGATTTTTTTCCCTTCTATTGATATAAGAAAGTCTAGTGGAGGTTAGAGCTAAATTAGTCAATGGACTTCACAAGTACCAGAGACCAGGAGGAAACTAAAAGTACCAGGACACAGCCGGATGATTAATGCGCAAAATTATCCTTTACCACATGCCTCTATGGACATTGAGGATCAGCGTAAATGGAGGCATCATTAAAAATAATGGAACAGAGGATTTTGCTTGCCATTAGGGAGACTGCCCTGTGGATTGCTAATTACAAGTAAGAATTTATTATATCCAGTACCTGAGTGCGGAGTGTGAACACAATGTCAGAGTCTGGAGGTGGCAGCAGCATGAGGAGACCGCAGAGCAGCACAATGACAGTGTCTGGCGGTGGTAGCAGCAGCATCAGGAGGACAGAGTGGCACAATGACCAAGACTGGAGGTGGCATCAGCTTGAGGAAACCACAGAATGGCATAATGACAGAGTGTCGATCGTCCAAGATACATCTGGGGGAACCTGCCTGGCATGAAAAGGCCTCTAGTAGCTACAGACAATGAGAAGACAAAGCGTCAAGATAGCTTTGAGTCCGGAAGAGTCGCGAAGTTCATCAAGATATGTCACTAAAGATTTTACCGTATATAAATGCAGCACTGACTGCAGAATAAAAAATTTTTCGACCGAAATACTTCAATAACGTTTCTACCACATATAACCGCAGCACTGACGACTGAATAAATTTGGCTTTTCGACCAACATACTTCAATAAAGATTTTACCACATATTTCTGCAGCGCTGAACGCTGAATAAGAATTGTTTTTCCACTGAAATGCGTCAATAAAGATTTTACCACATATAACTGCAGCGCTGAACGCTGAATACAATTTGTTTTTGGACCAAAATACATCACAAAAGATTTTACTACATATAACTGCAGTGCTGAATATAATTTATTTTTTGACCAAAATAAGTCACAAAAGATTTTACCGCACATTACTACAACGCTGAATGCTGAATAAAATTTGTTTTTCCACCAAAATACTTCAATAAAGATTTTACCACATATAACCGGTCACTGAGATGGAAAGGGTTCGGCGCAAAGTTTGTGTTCGGGACCCGAACTTGACCCAAACTTGACCCTGAACCCCATTGAAGTCAATGGGGACCCAAACTTTTGGGCACTAAAATGGCTGTAAAAGAGCTATGGAAAAGGATAGAGGGATAAGTGGCCTGCAAACAACAAATGTGGATAGGGAAATTACTAAAATAACTAAAAATTAATTTTTTTTATCCTGAACTAAGAGGAGGTCCATATGGACTTGGATGTTGAGGAGGCGTTGGATGTGGCGGTGTAGGTGGAAGTGACGGTGGAGGAGGTGGAGGCAGCCAACACAGTGTTTTTTTTTTTTTTTTGTTTTTTTTTTCTTTTTTTTATTTAATTTGGGTACACCACAAAACATTGTGGAATATATATAAAATAACACAAAGTGAAAGTGCGCTGGAGTATAAGAATGGCTGTGTGAAGTCGGTATAATTGTCTATTCTGTACAAGGTACAGACAAGTCTTGTGGGATCCATGCCTGGTTCATTTTAATGAATGTGAGCTTGTCCACATTGGCTGTGGACAGGCGGCTGCGCTTGTCTGTGATAACACCCCCTGCCGTGCTAAGTATTAAGCAAATACCTTTGCTGTATTTGTGGGAGGGGAGGGTGATTACAAGGCTATTTATATGCACCTGTGGGCCCAGGCTGGCTGGTTACTAGACTATTTATAGGCACCTGTGGGCCCAGGCTGACGCCGATTCAGCTGATTTCACTACGTCTGGGTCAGCTCTAGGATACAGCAGCATGGTATAGGGACTCCTTATGGCTGGGCGACGGCAGAATGTCTCAGGTCCGCGACATGTAGCGCTCTGGGAGGAAGCAGAGTTTGTTAGTTGGCTCAAGCTATGCAAGCTGTGTTTTGTGTATCAATGGTCGATTAAAAAAATAAAATGCAAAATGCAGCAGCATCATGTGGAGGCTCATTCACACCTGGGCATCGGCAGAAAGGGCCAGGCGAATGCTGGCATTTACTGTAGAATTGCACTTATTGGCACGGGACCCACAGTGCGGTATGCGATTCGCAGTACTCTGGGTCAAAGCAGAGTTGGGTGCTAACGGTCTAGTGACTGTTAGTATTTTTGTCTAGCTGTTTAGGGGCTTGTTGGGGGCTATTGCATATAGTTATTGGTGTAGCATGCGCCTAGAGTAGGTATGGTCGCATGTTTTCTGATATCTGTTTCATACGGGAAAAAAAGTGCGTGTTTTTCTGTTACCTGTTTTACATGTGGGGCGCACGTCCGCAATTACTGCCAGATATGCAAGGTGTTGGTAAATGTATATCATTGGTCTGTATATGGGGACACAAGCAGATCGGTCAAGGTGCCTGTATTTGAGTTCTGATGCTCTTGTATGTAAGTGTATTTAATCTATAAACTGTATGTTATGGGCATGCATGTGTCAGCGGTTCTGTGCTACGTTTATAGGTGCACTATATGTCGATTAATTGGCGTTGCATCAGGGTTATGTTCAAACACGTTTATGTTTTCTTAGGTGGTGTTGTGATAACCATCTTTAAAAAACAAAACAAAAAAAAACTGCAGCGTTATGTGGGGGTTTGTTTGTGCCTGGATAATGGCAGAAGGTGCCAGGCGAGTGCTGGCATTCACGGTAGTATCGGACTTGGTTACACGGTTAGTGACTTGTAGTGCTCTGGCGCGAAGGAGGTTGGGGCGCTAATGGTCGAATGATCATGGTTAGGTTCGTTACCTTCAAACGCTACGTCCATGTGTCTGCATATACATTTTGTCCTATACTCCATTCACTACTAGAGCTGCGTTCATGCATCTGTTGTTGTATCACATCAATACTCTGCTCACTTTCAGATTGCATTCATACAGCTGCGTTATACCTTGCTCTTCATGCTCAGAGCTGGGCCCATATCATGTTTTAGGCACCTCTCGCATCCAGAGCGGCATTCACCCACCTATTCCTACATCAGATGTTATACTCTGCTTCCACTTAAAGCTGCAGTTTTTTTTCATTGCTACATCATGTTTACTGAGTATTTTCACTAGGGCAGACAGCACACCGCCCTGATACCGTTCTCCCGATAAACATAGCTGCTTTCTTTCAGGTTTACGTTTCTTTCCTCGCTGGTGGTTACATTCCATAGGCCTACTTTTTCTGTTTCACTTCCTGCCCCAGTTCACCATACAGTGCCTCAGCGGTCAGTGGGCTAATAGGAGTAAGTTTCCTATTAGGTTTCACAAGTTGTTCATTCGTTTGTCACGATAAGGGTCTTCTCTTAGCGAACTGTAATGCCTCTGGCTCTTTTTTCTCCCATCTGTTCAGTTTCACGGTTGGTTTAATGTTTTTTTTAGGCACGTGGTTCACTAATGTCTATGCATATCCCATCAGGTCTGGCTCACATTTTAATTACTTATCGTCACTGTAATGTCATTCAGCTCAGTCTTGGCTTCGGGGGCCCGATGACCGCTTCAGCCTCATGGCTCCCCGGGGCCTATGACCGTTCTTCATGTTATTCGTTAGGGGTACAATATGGTTGTAAGCTGGTTAGTGTCCTAGGTTTACTGTCGGAGGGGATCATGGTTATGCAAGTCCCCAAGTTATACTGGTGCTGCATAAGTGGTTTATTATAAAAAAAAAAAAATTTAAAAAAAAAAAAAAATTTAAAAAGGAAAAAAATAATGCCATTAGTCTCGCATTCATGGCCCTGCCATGAGTCTCTCAAGCATGGCTCCACCATTAGTGTCTCTCACGCAGGGCTTCTCCGTTTATGTTTACACACATGGCTCTGCCATGAGTCTCTCAAGCATGGCTCTGCCATTAGCGTCTCCGACGCATGGCTCCGCCATTAGTGTCTCCGACGCATGGCCACGCCATTAGTGTCTCCGACACATGGCTCTGCCATTAGTGTCTCTGACGCATGGCCACGCCATTAGTGTCTCCGACGCATGGCTCTGCCATTAGTGTCTCTGACGCATGGCCACGCCATTAGTGTCTCCGACGCATGGCTCTGCCATTAGTGTCTCTGACGCATGGCCACGCCATTAGTGTCTCCGACGCATGGCTCTGCCATTAGTGTCTCCGACGCATGGCCACGCCATTAGTGTCTCCGACGCATGGCTCTGCCATTAGTGTCTCCGACGCATGGCCACGCCATTAGTGTCTCCGACGCATGGCCACGCCATTGGTGTCTCCGACGCATGGCCACGCCATTGGTGTCTCCGACGCATGGCCACGCCATTGGTGTCTCCGACGCATGGCCACGCCATTGGTGTCTCCGACGCATGGCCCCGCCATTAGTGTCTCCGACGCATGGCCCCGCCATTAGTGCCTCCGACGCATGGCCCCGCCATTAGTGTCTCCGACGCATGGCCCCGCCATTAGTGTCTCCGACGCATGGCCCCGCCATTAGTGTCTCCGACGCATGGCCCCGCCATTAGTGTCTCCGACGCATGGCCCCGCCATTAGTGACAGGCGCCAAACAGCTATCCGCCTCAGGCCCAGCTGCCACTGCATTTACCCAGTGTGCTGTTAGGGAGATATAACGGCCTTGACAGTGCTTACTGGTCCACATATCGGTAGTTATGTGGACCTTGCCACACATGGCGTTGCGCAGTGCACACCTTATTTTGTCCGTCACTTGCTTGTGCAGGTAAGGGTTGGCTCGTCTGGAGAAGTAGTGGCGGCTTGGAATGACGTACTGTGGGACAGCCACCATCATGTGGTTTTTAAAACTCTTCGTCTCCACCAGACGGAATGACAGCATTTCAAAGGCCAGCAATTTTGAAATGCTGGCATTCAGGGCCAGGGATCGCGAGTGGGTAGGGGGGTACTTCCTCTTTCGATCCAGTGCTTGGGAGATGGACAGCTGAACGCTTCCATGGGACAATGTGGTTTTGCTTGTTGAAGGTGACTGACGTGGTCTAGTTGGTGTCACATCCTCCATTTGCGGGGTAGCCGTTGCCACTGTCACTACAGAGGTGGAGGAAGATTCCGAGATTGCAGCAGAACAGGGAGCAGGATAAGCCTGAGACTTTTCTTGGTTTTGGAGGTATATACTCCACTGCAGCTCGTGCGTTGCATTTAGATGCCTGCTCATGCAGGTTGTGCTCAGGTTTAGAATGTTTATGCCTCGCTTTAGGCTCTGATTACACAGCGTGCAAACCACTCATGTGTTATCGTCTGCACGTTGTGTGAAGAACTGCTACGCTGGGGAACTCCTTGGAGCTGTCTTTGGTGTGCTCATTCCCTAGGTGCGGTGGGCAGTAGCAGGCATAGTGTCTAGGGGACGGGCGCTCTGCTTCAGCACCCTGCTCCCTCTTTTGCTGTGCTGGTGTCTCTGTGTGACCACCGCCTCTTCCTCAGAACTGCACAGGTCACTTGCATGAGGTCATCGTCCTCCACATCATCTTCCACCGATAAAAGATTGGTTAAGGTCACAAAACTTTGAAATATATGAGGGGCACAGATCCCCCAACAATCAGTAGTACGCCACCTAATTTAATGAATATTTATTGTCAAGTCAGGTATACAGTGCAGGGGTACTTTGAAACATACAAGGGTTACAGATCCCCCAACAATTAGTAGTACGCCACATAATTTACTGAATATTTATTGCCAAGTCAGGTATGCAGTGCAGGGCTACTTGGAAACAGAGAAGGGGTACAGATCCCCCAACAATCAGTAGTACGCCGCCTAATTTACTGAATAAATTTTGCCAAGTCAGGTATGCAGTGCAGGGGTACTTGGAAATAGAGAAGGGGTACAGATTAGGGGTACATATACCCCAACAATCAGTAGTAAGCCACCTACTTTACTGAATACATTTTTCCAAGTCAGGGATGCAGTGCAGGATTACTTGGAAATGGAGAAGCGGTACAGATCCCTCAACAATCAGTAGTACGCCACATAATTTACTTAATAAATTTTGCTAAGCCAGGGATGCAGTGCAGGGGTACTTGGAAACAGAGAAGGGGTACAGATCCCTCAACAATCAGTAGTACACCATCTAATTTACTGAATATTTATTGCCAAGTCAGGGATGCAGTGCAGGATTACTTGGAAACAGAGAAGGAGTACAGATCCCCCCCCCCCCAACAATCAGTAGTACGCCACCTACTTTACTGAATACATTTTGCCAAGTCAGGGATGCAGTGCAGGATTACTTGGAAATGGAGAAGCGGTACTAATCCCTCAACAATCAGTAGTATGCTACCTAATTTATTGAATATTCATTGGCAAGTCAGGTATGCAGTGCAGGGGTACTTGGAAACAAAGAGGGGTACAGATTAGGGGTACAGATCCCCTAGCAATCAGTAGTGCGCCACCTACTTTACTGAATACATTTTGCCAAGTCAGGTATGCAGTTCAGGGGTACTTGGAAACAAAGAGGGGTACAGATTAGGGGTACAGATCCCCTAGCAATCAGTAGTGCGCCACCTACTTTACTGAATACATTTTGCCAAGTCAGGGATGCAGTGCAGGGGTACTTGAAAACAGAGAAGGGGTACAGATCCCCCAACAATCAGTAGTACGCCACCAAATTTACTGAATATTTATTGCCAAGTCAGGTATGCAGTGCAGGGGTACTTGGAAACAGAGAAGCGGTACAGATCACCCAACAATCAGTAGTACACCACCTAATTTCCTAAATACATTTTGCCAAGTCAGGGATGCAGTGCAGAAGGAACACCACTTCCAAGCCACTTGTGAATGACTGGCCTAACAACTGTTGCAATGTCCACCCACAATCTAAGAGCTGGATTTACTGTTTTTTTTTCACTGTCAGATATTTAGCTCAGGCCACAAGGGTTCTTTATGGCAATAAAAAAAAAATTATTTTTTTCAACCACAATGTCCCAGTGGAATTTGCTTATTTTATTTGCAGTACAAGGCAATAAGGTACTTTATAGGGAAAAAAAATAGGATTTTTTCACCCCCAGTGAAACAGATGGATTTACTGATTACTGTTCAGTATCAGATTTGCTGTTCAGACAAAAAAGGTTCTTTATGGTACAAAGACAATTATTTTTTTAAACCACAGTAATACAGATGAATTTACTAATTATTTTTCAGTATCAGATTTTGTATTTAGTCAGAAACGGCAGTATTATTTTTTTTTAACCACCAGTGAAACAGAGATTTACTGATTTATGTTTCAGTATCAGATTGACTGTGCAGGCAGAAGAGGGAATTTATTTCAACAAAATATATGATTGCTTCACCCTTAAATGAAACAGACTGATGCAAATGAAATTCTTTCACTAGCAGTAGTACAGAGCAGGTCACAAAATTACTTTGGGCCAAAAAGTAAGTGTTTTTTCCACCCACAATGTCTCAGTGGAATATGCTTATTTTATTTGCAGTACAAGAAAATAAGGTACTTTTACAGGATAAAAAAGAGGATTTTTTTCAACCTCTGTGAAACAGATGGATTTACTGATTCTTTTTCACTCTCAGATTTGCTATTCAGTCAGAAAAGGCACTTTATGGTAAAAAAATATATATTTTTCACCCACAGTGAAACATATGGATTTACTGATTATTTTTCAGTATAAGATTTGCTATTCAGGCAGAAAATGTACTTTATTGCAAAAAAGGTGATTGTTTGAACACACGTTGAAACAGATGGATTTACTGATTGTTTTTCACAATCAGATTAGCTGTGTAGGCAGAAGAGGGAATTTATTTCAACCAAATATGATTTCTTCACCCACAAATGAAACAGATCGATTTACTGATTATTTTTCACTATCGGATTTGCTGAGCAGGCAAAAAAGGCACTTAATGGTAAAAAAATATCATCCCCCCCCCCCCAGTGAAACTGATGGATTTAGGCATCTTTCACACGAGTTTCACGGATTTGGTCCGGATGCTTTCAGGGAATATCGTGCAATTTTGTTTGCATGCGGTGTCAGTTTTGTATGCGATGTTGCATCGTGTTGCGTTTTTCCCGCGCGTGTGACATGCAAATTGCACACGTTTTTCATGCGCGTGAAAAAAAACGGATGCATCTACTACATTCACCTGTGACTGCAAACTAATATATAAATACCAACATCAAGCATTGTTTTGTTGGACAGCTCCATTTTTTTGGAGGATTATTTGTCGTGTGGTTGGTGTGTGTGTGGGGTTGGTATTGGATATTTCTTTGCAGGATGTCCACTTTCACCCTGTCATCCACTGACCATGTCTTCCTGCACTGGCTGGTCTACCGCTGTTTTGGATTGCAGCCAGAAATGATTGAGGAGGAACCGTATGTGGGTACATCCTATAGTTTTGCAGCGGGCCAGCACAGGTGTCTTTGTTGGCTTGTACTCAGAGCTCGGTGCGCACCCTCAGAAGTTTTTCAATTTTTGCTGCATGTCGGTGTCAACGTTTGATCGGCTGTTGGGGGAGTTGAGGCCTTCCTTAACTTTCCAGGACACCAATATGCGGCGGAGTGTGTCCTCTGAAGAATGTCTTATTATTACTTTAAGGTAAGTCTAAGTATTATCAGACTAATACTTCAATGACCCACTGTTTTCAAATACATAGTCGGTTAGTCAAAGGCATATGTCTTCTGTATTGTTAATCTTCACAGCATAAGTATGTTAAATTAGTACACATGTATTTTAAAACATTCATTTGTATTCATAAACTGTGTGTGCTTAAGATAGTCACACCAGAATCCTGTTCCACAGGGGTTAATTATTCAAATGCAGCCTGTAATGATGACACTTCACCTGTGTGTATATGTTAATTGTCTATAACTTTATTAAGCTAAATGCTCTTTCGTTTTTTTGAATAATATAACAATCTAAACAATGTCAAAGTACCATTATGTGCTTGGTTCATTTATATTTTACAGACACATTGCCATTAAATAAGGTCAAGTAATATACTTGAATTGTAAATGAATGCAATACAGTATATTAATTTTTTTTTTTTTTTTAAATAATTTTATTTATTGCAACCATGATTGAATACAAAAGCCATCAAAAAAGAAGGAATAATTCATGATTGTTACAATAATTTTCATCCCCTCCCCCCACCCCTGTAGACGCCGATGCACTCCCTCAGACCACCGCTTCCTAATATCCATCACCTGCCAATAACCTAATTATTCCTTAATTTCTCATAGATTGAAATCCGGTACATTAACTGTTCCCATTCTGCGAGGGACGGCAGCACCTCTGTGCCCCAGTATCTAACCAACAACACTTTTGCCACCAAACAGCCTTTTAGCCATTCCCGCTTAATATTCCCTCTGATATCATCCTCCAATCCTAGGCCTAAAATTACTGACTTACAGTCTGGCGTCCAGCTCCTACCAATCGTTTTGAAGATGGATCTCGTGATCTGTTCCCAAAAATTCTGGACCTCTCCACATCCCCAAAGGAGATGGAGGGAGTCCGCATCTTTATGTCCACATTTCCAACATTGAGCCGGGCGGCCCCTAGGGCTCATTTTATTCAGCAGTCTGGGGGAATAGTATAGTTCGTGTACTATTTTAAACTGAATTAATCTATAGTTTATTGACTGGGTAGCATGCCTTATGTTTTTAAAAATCTCTGGCCAACACCTCTCTGATACCCCTAGCGCAGCCTTCCATTTTCTAGTGCTTCTAAATACCGTGACTCTCCCTAGTGCCCCCCTTAGTTTACTGTATATCTGTGATATCTTATACCTCACCTCCTTATTGTTCAAAACACAATCCATGAATTCATCCCCTTGTACCTTTAATAACCCTTTATTAACCGTACTCTCATATGCAGATTTAAGCTGAGTAAATTAAAACGTATCCATAAACGTGCATTGTTCCCCCATCAACTCATTCACCCTCTTAAGCCCACTAGGACCTACAATATCTGACACTTTCGTGATTCCCCTTTTAATCCAAAATCCTATCTCTTTTATTTTAGCAAATTCCACCAATTGCCGATTATTCCATAATTCCGTGAAGGGAAGAGCACCGAAATCTCTAATATGTTTTTAACTCTGTGCCATACTTTTGGAGTGACCATTTTATTTTACATACCGTGTCTTTTTCCCCCATACGACCAGATTCCAATTCTACAAACACCTTGCCCATTTGACCACCCCCTCTGCAACCAAATATTTCAGAAATCTCTGATTCCCTACCCCCATACATCTTTTCAGCTGTGCACTAAAGAAATAACCCTGAAGCCAGGGTACCGCCAACCCCCATCTTTTTCAGCCAACCACAGAAATTTTTGCTTCATACGGACCTTTTTCCTCCCCCAAATTAAATCATTCAGTATTCTTTCCAGTTGATAGAAGAACCGATCCTCTACCCATAACAAGGACACCGTAATTGGATAGAGTACCATCGGGAGGATTACTGACTTAATCAACACTATCCTATCAGCTTGGGACAATGGTAAATCCCCCCATATTCTGACCTTCGCCTTCACCTTTTCTAGGAGTGGGTACAGATTTAATTCATTAAAACTCTCTAATTTCGCCCCTAACTTCACGCCTAGATATTCTATATGATCTGTAACTTGTAGAACCCTAATGTTGCTCTCAACCCCCAGGGGCGGCCGGCTCAATGGCAACAATGCGGTTTTGTTCCAATTAATTCTCAGCCCCGCAAAACTCCCATATTCCTCAATGACCTCCATAACTCTTGGGATCGCCTGCCCTCCATCCCGCAGGAACATCAACATATCATCTGCGTAGAGGCTCAACTTGTCCGCCCCTCCTTCCACTCCGAACCCAACAATACTTCCATCCTGCCTGATCTTCTCAGCTAAAGGTTCGATACTTAAGGCGAAGAGCAGAGGGGAGAGCGGACAGCCCTGCCTCGTACCCCGGTTCAGATCTATCCTCCTAGAGTTACCCCCATTTACCCTCACCACTGCACTGGGATGACCATAGAGCATTTTAACCATTCCTATATAGTAATCCCCCAAACCAAAGCGGGACATCACTTCCCACAGGAAGGGCCACTCCACCCTGTCAAACGCCTTAACCGCGTCTAATGACAGGATGGAGTGGTCCCCGCCCCTCTCAATCCACAGTCCCAGGAGAGCCCTAACCAAGCTATCCTGAATCTGCCTCCCGGGAACAAAGCCCGTCTGATCCTCATGGATCAAGGAGGCGGCCACAGTCCTCAGTCGATTTGCCAATATCTTGGCTAAAATTTTATAATCTGCGTTCAGCAGCGAGATCGGCCTATAAGAACCGACCTCGCCGCTGCACTTACCCTTTTTAATATGAGGACTATCACCGCCTCATCAAAAGACGGGGAGTTTTCCACACTTAACTGACTCCTCAAATACCTCCAACAAAATAGGCAGGAGGGACTTAGCATGATATTTATACAACTCAAAGGGGAGCCCATCATTTCCCGGGGCAGTCCCACACCTGACCTGTGCGATTACCTCTTGGAGTTCTGTCAAAAGTATAGGCTTACCAAGCCCCGCAGAGGCGGCTTCATCCAAACACGGCAAACACACTTGATCAAGGTAGCCCTGTATTCGACAATCTCTATCCCCAATTTCTGACATATATAGCTCTGAAAAAGTCCCCGCAAATTCCTCTCGTATCTCCTCTTCACTTGTTCTCAGTTTACCGGACCTATCTTTAATAGCGTTTATCTTATTATTCCCTTCACGGCATGATAGTAGAGTAGAGAGGAACCTGCATGGACGCCCGGACTCAAAAAAACGCTTCTGTCCTCTAAAGAACAAAGCATTTTGAGTTTTATTGATCAGCATTTGTCTATATTGTTCCGTTGCTTCCTTCAATTTCCCTCTATGGGCTTCATCATTGTGTCGATCTAAGTCAGATTGGGCCCTCTGAATGTTCTCCACTAAAACTTTCTCCTGTTGGGAGAAGAGAGACCGTTTCCTCTTAATCTTACTGTAATACACCCCATGTAAATAGGCTTTCAATGAGTCCCACACATAATGTATATGTGTAGAGCCCTTGTTCCTATCCCAAAACTCCATTATTGCTTTATCTATTTCCTCCGCCTCACCCACTACTTTCAACCAATGCGGATTTAGCCTAAAGAGACGAACCCCACTCTGATTACCCCCTTTACAAGTTATCATGACCGGTGAATGGTCTGACAGGCCGTGAACTTCGTATCTCATCCTGGTGACATGCTCCAGCATGTCCTCATTTGCCAGAGCCAGGTCGATTCTTGAGAGGGAACCATATGTTGAACTAATACATGAAAACGCTCTCTTCTTCCCATACAACCTTCTCCACACATCCACCAACTTAAACTCCTGACAGAAATGGAACAGGGGAGTATAGTTTCCCAAACTCTTGACTGAGGCTGTAATTCTATCTTCCTCTGTGACCATAACTGAATTGTAGTCCCCTATCGCAATGAGTGGGCACCTCTCTTTCCCTTCTACAAATTCCATCAACTTAATCAGTACCCTCCTGGAGAATGGTGGAGGGATGTAGACAAACGCCAAAATGTGGTCACAATCATGAAGGATGAGGTGTCGAAATTAAGAACTAAGGTGAAACAGATGGAGACGGAATTGGAAGGGCTAAAAAATGAAGTATTATTATGCAACAATCAGTTGAAAGTAAGAGAGCAGGAGTTCGGCACCCTCAGGAATAAGCTCACTGACCTTGAAGATCGCTCACGCAGGTATAACCTGAGATTTGTGGGCTTTCCTGAGGGAGCCGAACGAAATAGTACGGTGGACTTTATTCAGGATTGGTTAACACAGAACTTAAAGATAGAAGACAAATCCCCAACCTTCTGCGTAGAGCGGGCCCACAGAGTCCCCTATAAAAAGCCCATAGTGGGCGCACCCCCTTGGAATATCTCGATTAAGATGCTCTGTACCAGGGACCGGGACATGGTTTTGCGTAGGAAAAGAGAGGTGGGCGTAATAGAATTTGAGGGAAGGCAGATCCAGATTTATGCGGACTTTTCATATGAAACACAAAAAAAGAGAATGGCCTTCCAAGAGATAAAGAGGAGGTTGGCTGCTGCAAAGTTGAAATATTCTATGCTCTTCCCAGCAAGACTAAGAGTTACCTTTAAGGATACAGTTTACTTCTTTGATTCACCTAAGGAAGCTTCTGAGTGGTGTGAGTCAGAGGGTATAGGAAGTTAGGGAGAAGCAGAATATTGTTAAAGAGTAAGATTATTATGCTGTGTTCGGAGGGGATGAGGGGGTTGGGGGGTGGGGGGGGGGGTTGGGGCGGTGGTGGGAGGGGTGTTGTGGTAGAGGCAGGTGGAACGATTTTCTCACATGCCATGTGGTGGGTGGGGAGGGGGGGTGGGTAGGGGAATGGGACGCCGATGCACTTCACCAGACCCCGGTGGGGGGTCCTCGCGAGAGGATACTATGTTGGATGGCAGCTGACCATAGAATCCTAGTCTGGAATGTGAGAGGGATGGGAGATGTAATAAAGCGCATGGCAGTTTTTGACACTGTGAGGAAACATCTGCCCGCAATAGTGGCCATCTTGGAATCCCATGTTACATTAGAAAATAGGCCCCTATTGGGCAGAGGGTGGGCGGGATGGGAGTACCATTCCTGCTACTCCTCTTACTCAAGGGGGGTTAGTGTCTACATTCATAAAGGGGTGGACTTTTGTCCAATAGATGTTAAAGTCGATAAGGAAGGTAGATACGTCTTTTTATATGTGAAATGGTACGGGAGGACTGTGATAATGACAGTATATTAATTTTAGTTTTTTGTTTTTTTCAGATATCGGGCGACTGGAAATTCTTTTTCATCTTTACATTTTGATTTTCGAATGAGGACCTCCACAATTGCTGGCATGGTACGGGATACATGTTACGCCATTTGGTTGACACTGAAGGCTTCAGTGCTGCCACATCCAACCAGGCAGCAGTGGCTTGATATAGCCCAGGGCTTCCTGGAGAGGGCTCAATTCCCAAATTGTATTGGTGCCCTTGACAGGAAGCCACCGAAGTCAGGGTCCCAATACTTTAATTATAAGCAGTTTTTCTCAGTAGTTTTGTTTTCCTTGGTTGACACAAACTACAGGTTTATAATTGTAGATATTGGGTACTATGGAAGTACTGCAGATGCTCGCATCTTCAGGGCTTCCAGAATGGGTTGCTGGCTTCGGTCCAAACAGGTCATGATGATCCTTCTGCCGGGCTCTAGATAAATAATCTGTGTAGAGCCGGGGGGGGGGGGGGGGGAGTTGAATCAGTGCCCGATGCTGCAGGAGGCCAAGATGGTGCAGTTATGGGTCCTGGAAGACTCTCCAGCTGGGCCGATGTCCATTAACATGCACTTGAAATGTGCTGTGCCGACTTCTCGCCTTCCTCCTCTAGGTTGTCGTCCGTTCTACAAAATTAATACAAAACAAATACATGAGGATATGAAGAATATGTTAATAATGCATATGTGGTAATTGTGGTAGTACAGATGTAGCAGGGATAATACACACACTCTTAAATTGAATGTCTATATTTATCGTCTTACCTTTAACCAAAAGGACTAGAAAAGCTAATGCATAACGCTTTTTTTCGCATTTAGTTGACATTACATATCCCATAAAGCATGTGGGTTAACCCTACTACAAATATCCAGCAGTTTACAACCCCCCTCTTAAAATATCACTTTTATTTATTATCACTAAAATTATTGCTGATACCGAGGTCACTTAACCAAACCCCACCCTAAACTAATAAACAAACACAGATACCATCTTTGTCATCATCTGTATGTCACAACTGCCATCAATTATGTAGATATTTGATATTGGGTATGGCCGAGGAAGAGGTAGGTAGTTGGGTTAATCCTGATGCTAACCCTGCGATTTACCCTGCGTCTCTTCCTTTGCCCAGGGACGGACCCTAGTGGTGGGACCTCCCTGTCCTCGTACCTAAAGCTGTATCACCCTTGGTCTTACCCTATTCTAGTCACAATAATTGCTAATGTCAGTTGTTGAGACACAGAGATGACAACAAATGGTGTATACGTCACAGTTAATTAAGTCCACACAAGTCAGTGAAGGTCTCTAATTATAGTAACACCGAGTCTCCTCTGAGCAATCTGGTACATCCAGACCCCTAGACTCAGGGTAACCCTAGGTTTAGGGTCTGAAAAGTGGGCTTATTAAGACTTAACACCCCAATTATCAATCAGTATAATTTTTCACATCGTGTCTCATTATGCCTTATATATTTTTATTTTTAAACCTCGACGCGTTTCCCTTCAGATTACTGAAGTTCATCAGGGGGCCAGACGGACATCAGTGTCCCAGATTGATATGGTAAAGAATTGATATAGAGAACCTGATATAGCTCAGATGTCAAGAGGAGTTGACTTTGATAGAGTACAGATATCACGGAATACCATTTCAGCAGGCATGTGACTTGTGCCAATTCACAGGGCGTTATGTCACGCTCGTGAATGTTGTCAGAGGAGGAAACATGGTTTTGAGCAGTGACATGTGAGGAGAGGCTATATCGACATTCACGAGCGTGATATAACGCCATGTGAATTGGCACAAGTCACATGCCTGCTGAAATGGTATTCCGTGATATCTGTACTCTATCAAAGTATATGTATATTTCTTTTTCTACTGATATACAGTACCTCAATAAAGGTTTTTCAAGATATAAGTGCAGCAGCGAATTGCGAATGTGTATTTCTTTTTCTACTGATATACCTCAATGAAAGTTTTTCAAGATATAAGTGCAGCAGCGAATGGCGAATGTATATTAAGTTTTTTCTACATATACAGTCCCTGACAAAAGTCTTCTCTATTTTGTAGAAACTTCTGCTATTAACCTGACTTTTAATTAATCAATTGGTGTTAGAAATAGCTCATATGAAAAGCTAAAGCCCTCCCAAATGATGTTTAATGCCCTTAAATAAATTAGTTTCACTTAAAAAAGATTTATCATTTATTCGAGACAGAAAGGTCAAATTTTGGCAAGACAAAAGTTTTGTCGCCTATACAGAAATCGAACAACTTTACTGCAAATCCAAAAATATGTCAGCAAATTAAGTAGTGGTGCTGGGTGAGATCCAAATTTAATATCTCATACAATTTATTGATGAAGTCATCAGGAATAGCAAAGAAAACAGTCTTGCATGCCTCCCAGAGTTCATCAATATTCTTTGGTTTCGTCTTCCATGCTTTCTCTTTCATCCTACCCCAAATATGCTCAATGATGTTCATGTCTGGTGACTGGGCTAGCCAATCCTGGAGCATCTTGATCTTCTTTGCCTTAAGGAACTTTGATGTGGAGATGGAAGTATGTGATGGAGCACCACCCTGCTGCAGAATTTGGCCTTTTTATAGTTGGGAATATAAGAGGTAGCTAGGATTTCTTAGTATTTTAGACTATTGATGTTGCCTTCCACCCTGCAGATCCCTCGCACACCCCCATACTGGATGTAACCCCAGACCATGATTTTTGCCTCCACCAAACTTCACTGTTTTCTGGGTAAATCTCGGCTCCATGCGGGTTCCAGTAGGTCTCCTGCAATATTTGCGGCAACTGTGGTGAAATAAAACAGAAGATTCAGGGATTTCAGTTGACCAGGTCTCGTGGAGCTCTGCTGCAGTGGAAAATGGGCTGGCCTTGGATTTTCGAGCCAACAAAAGGTCCTCTCGAGCAGTTGTCTTGCAGGGTCTGCCTGACCTGGGCTTGTCTAAAACATCTCCAGTCTCTTCAAATCTTTTTTTTTTATCCTCTGAACTTGACGCTGAGACACATTGAAGGTGTCTGCCACATCAGCAGTGGATCTGGTCTTCAGCCTCTTGATAATCAACACTTTAGTCTCAGGGTGAATCTTAGGCATGTTTGCAGAGGTCTAGTTGCAGTTGATGTGAATATCTAGTGTACTGGACTTCTTTTTATACACACCTGAGACTTAAGTGATCCATTATTAGTCACAGGTGAAGCTCATATGACAAGGCGACAACACATGTCTTGGCAAAAATTGACTCAATGGGCTTTACCAAGCTGTGAATATTAGAGTACTTGTCAGTTTCGTTTTGCACTGAAACATTATTACAAAAGCTGTTGGGATTAAAATGACCCATTTCTTGTAACAAAATCTTGATTAGAAATATATTTTAGTGGCACTTCAGGTCAATTTGTACACAAGCGACAAGACTTTTGTCAGGGACTGTAAGTGCAGCAGCAAATGGCGAATGTATATTTCTTTTTGTACTGATATACGTCAATACAGTTTTCTTTACATATAAGTGCAGCAACGAATGGCGAATGTATTTTTATTTTTCTACTGATATACGTCAATAAAGCCTTTTCAAGATGTAAGTGCAGCGGCGAATGTATATTTCTTTTTCTGCTGATATACGTCACTAAAGGTTTTTCAAGATATAAGTGCAGCAGCGAATGGCAAATGTATTTTTATTTTTCTACTGCAATACGCCAGTAAAGGCTTTACCAGAAAATTGCAACAGTGAACGCTGAATATATTTATCTTTTTCAACTGAAATACGGCACTAAAGGCTTCTGAACAGATAACTGCAGCCCTGAACGCAGAATACATTTATCTTTTTCCACGTATATACGTCACTAAATGCTTTTGAACAGATAACTGCAGCGCTGAACGCAGAATAGAGATGGCCTTGAGGTTCGCCTGGAGGTCGTTTCACGGCGAACTTTCCTAATTTGCGGTTCGCCGAACATGCGAATATATGGCGATATTCGCCGGTGCCATATTTTTTTACATTGTGAGAACTTTGACCCATGACACATCCATCAGGTGGTACAGGACAGCCAATTAAGATGTTTCAGCACATGGACATACCCCCTACCTTATAAATAGACCTGATCTGGCTGCCATTTTACATTCTGTCTTTTGTCAGTGTAGGGAGAGGTTACTGTGTGGAGCAGGGAAAGGAGGTTAGAGTGTTACTAGTGACACAAATCGCTAGCTAATGGGTCTACAAAAGTCCTTTTAAGGACTGGTAGAGGTGTGCTATTGATTGGTGTGCAGTACAGAGGGGTGTAATACACTTATAATATACTTTCTAATATAGAAAGCATATTATAGTGGATTTGTATAGTGCAGCATTGTGACTTGTGATCGGTTCTGCAGCGATACTACAAAGAGTGACAAACGCAATTATAAAAAAGTATTATAACCGGTGTGATAGACCAGTGTCCCCCAAAACAACATATTGAAGTGGGGTGTTATCTAAGAATATATTACTCAAATAGTGTATTTGTGTGCTGCAGAAACTTATCCGCTTTCACTGCATTACCTCTGCTACACACAGTGAGAAAATTTAAAGGGAAAACATGAACTGGTGTGAAAGACCAGTGGGCCCCAAAACAACATATAGAATCAGGGGGTTATCTAAGAATATACTACTCAAATAGTGTATTTGTGTGCTGCACAAATATAGCAACTTTCACTGCGTTACCTCTGCTACACACAGTGATAACAGTTTTTTGTTTTTTTTAAACTGGTGTGATTATAGACCAGTTGACAACAAAACGATATATTGAAGCAGGGTGTTACATACCTTCTTCCACATACACTGCGCTTCTCTATAGACTTTTGTCACCAGGTCATTTAAAAAATGACAGGCAGAGGAAGAGGCAGGCCCTTTCGCAGGGGTGGTAGGTGTAGGGCAGGAGCACCAGGCCAGAGCCAAAGTGGGAAGTTGCAGAAGGTGCGTTCAATTTCGTCAAAGGACGCACCAGACTTGGTTGAGTGGCTCACTCAGCCTTCCACTTCTGTACCCTCCTCATCCTCTCTATCTGCACCCTCTTCACTCTCTGCTGTGTGCACCCCCAAAGACACCACCACCACCATATACCCTCCACTTGAGTCACAGGAATTATTTTCCGATCCATCAAAAGACATTTCCGATGCGCAGCCATTCTTGGCATCGGATCAGGAAAAGGAGGTAGCAAGTGCAACAGCCACCACTCAGCAGTCTTACGACAGTACCTAGATCAGCCCGAGGAGGTTGGTCCCTGCTGTTGCTGCCTACTCAGAGATCTCTGTTAGTGGTGGGGAAGGTGACATTGATGATGACGTGTCTATGGACGTAACGTGGGTGCCCACAAGAGAGGAAGAGTAGGGCAGTTCAGAGGGAGAGATGGACCAGCAGATAGGGAGGAAAAGCAGGCCAAACTTACATTGCACAGGAGGGACAAACCAGACTGCTAATGTATCAGGAGTGAGCCATCAACCATGTACGGTCACATCTGGCGCTCCCAGGACGCCATCACATGGCTCTGCAGTGTGGGCTTTTTTTAATGTGCCAGCTGCTGACAATAGTGTTGCCATCTGCAGCCTTTGCAGTCAGCGCATAAGTCGCGGTAAGCCCAACACTCACCTAGGGATGACCGCCTTAAGAAGGCACCTGGCCTCACATCACCGAGCCCAGTGAGAGCAACACCGTCAGAACCCACAAAGCCACACTCCAGGCTCTCACCGTCCTGCCTCTTCTCCTTCTCCTCTCTCCTCCCAATTGTCCTCCACTCCACCTTCCATCATGCCGTCCTCACGTTTGTCAGGAAAAAGGCAGGCTTCCATGGCCCAAATGTTCGAGTGTAAAAAAAATGATGACGCAGGATAATCCTCTTGCCGAACGGTTGACTGCTGGCTTGTCGGAACTGATAGCCCGCCAATTACTGCCATATACACTTGTGGACTCGGAGGCCTTTCGAAAATTTGTGGTCATTGGAACATCACAATGAAAGGTCCTAGGTAGGTAAAACTTCTCGCAGAAGGGCATCCTAGAACTATATGGACATGTTCAGCGGCAAGTGAATGTATCTCTAACACACAGTGTCGGTGCCAAGATACATCTTACCAAAGACACGTGGTCTAGCAAACACGGGCAGGGAAGGTATATAACTTTTACTGCCCACTGGGTGAACCTTCTGACGGCCGTCAAGCATGTAACCCATGGCACCTGTGTAGATTTGGTTTTACTGCCACGGATTGCATGCAGGCCTGCCTGTTCTTCTCCTACTCCTTCCTCCCTCTCCTCCTTGGCTGACTCCTCCTTTTCCGCTACCGTATCTTACACTGCGCCAACAAAGTCCCCAGAACCTATTTGACATGCCAGGTTAGACGTTGCCATGCTCTGCTGCGTTTGTTGTGCCTGGAAACCAAGAGCCACACTGGTCCTGCACTCCTTTCAGCTTTGCATTCACAGGCAGATCAGTGGCTCAATTTGACAATTGGTAATGTGGTGTGCAACAATGGTGCCAATCTGCAGAGCGTGCTGAAACAAGGCAAAATTACTAACGTGCCGTGCATGGCACACATCAAGAACTTGGTCGAGCAGGGATTCGTTGTCAACTTCCCCAGGGTCCAGGACGTCTTGCGGCAGGCCAGGAAAATCGCGGGCCATTTCAGAAAATCTTACATGGCCATGGCTCGCCATAGTGAAATCCAGCAGCTACACAACCTGCACGTCAGACGTCTTATTTGTGACTTCCTGACGCGATGGAACTCAAACTTGTATATGCTCGATAGGCTGCTGAAGATACTGTAGTAGAAAACATATATACAGCCTTGCCAGGGACTTCTACATAATTGACATTATCATAAAGGTGCAGTTCTTTGCATTCCCTGATATGGAGACATGGGCTTGTCTTATTCTCTATATATTTTCATATCATACATGCTGCTCCTAATAGGATGCCAGGACTTGATGCCAGAAACTCTACTTTTCTGGCCAGCAGCTCTATTCAATAAGCTATATAAGACACCAGACAGCCATCTTTTAAGGTGTAATGCTCAGTTTAACCAAGTATGAACAATACCAAATGTGCTTGAAGTATGACTTTCACGGACGTTCCCGTGACGTGGTTTGATCTGATATGTTTTCTATTTGGATCAAATGACGTATGTATTTTTTCTGGTGCTTGCCACATCTTCTTTCCCCAGGTGTGGCTATTATGGTCATTTTACCTTCTCTATTTATTGTTGTTTCTCTCACTATGCTGTGCAGTTTATAGCTTCTGTTGGAGTTGTGGATAGCTGGTGTGTGGATCTCGGCTGTGTTCCTGGTGCTGCCATAGCCACTTGAAGGGAAGTGTTTACTATCCCTTTTGTATTTTGTTTGGGTTATTTTGTGTGTTGCATTTTCCGGTCATTTGTATAAAGGCCTGAGGGAGACTCCCGTTCGTCCTACCTTTTGGAGGGACAGGTTGTCTCAGTCCTGACATTAGTACCAGGGTCCTGTAGGGTGAGTTAAGACATTAGTTACTCCAATGTATGAACTCACCTACCTCTGGCGTCTGTTCATACTGGTAGTTAGTCAGGACTTTGATTAGGGTTTTAGTAGAAGGTGTCCATCTCCTTTCCCTAGTTTCCAGGCTGTATTTCCTCACCCCTTTCCCTCCTATGTTCGGTGTGGTGTTTCCCTCCCACACCCGAACGTGACAATGACGCCAGCACGCTGGCTGACATGATTACCTCATCACAGGTCATGAGAGATTTAGCTCCAGATCTTTAATCAAGATGGCGTTGGCCTGCCTGTCACGTGCGAATGGATGAGGTAAGTATGATTTTTTTATTTTATTTAAAACTGTATGATTATCAGATGCCGCGATCAGCTATGAGGGGTACAATGACAGGAAGTGGCGCAATCGTTGCTCCCTGTCATTGTACCCTCTACTTACAAAGAAATGTGCTTCATGACAAAGTAATTTATCACAAAGCAAATATTTCTGTACAATTCGGCAGACTCGTCGAATTTTGGAATACTTCGCTCATCTCTAATGTCTTCTATACACAGTACAGAAAAAGGAGGAGATCCTGCTCCCCTATAGTATCTCTGTTATATATAGTGATGTCGCGAACATAAAATTTTCAGTTCGCGAACAGCGAACGCGAACTTCTGCAAATGTTCGCGAACAGGCGAACCGGGCGAACCGCCATAGACTTCAATTGGCAGGCGAATTTTAAAACCCACAGGGACTCTTTCTGGCCACAATAGTGATGAGAAAGTTGTTTCAAGGGGTCTAACACCAGGACTGTGGCATGCCGGAGGGGGATCTATGGCAAAACTCCCATGGAAAATTACGTAGTGGACGCAGAGTCGGGTTTTAATCCATAAAGGGCATAAATCAACTAACATTCCTAAATTGTTTGGAATAACGTGCTTTAAAACATCCAGTGTGTGTATACGATCAGGTATGATGTTGTATCGATCAGGTAGTGTAAGGGTTACGCCCGCTTCACTGACATTGACAGACCAAACTCCCCTTTTAATGCACCGCAAACAGTTCATTTGCACAACCGCAAACTCCCCATTTGCACAAGGTTGGATACCAAGCTAGCCACGTCCGGTGATGTCATTGAAGGTTTCTTCCTCCACCCAGCCACGTACAACACCAAGGGTCCCCAAAAGATGAATTGAATTGATTTTTCGAACGGTGAGATGGTTAAAAAACGCTGGCTCCCTCCACTCTGTTTTAAACCACGGTGACTGCGTCTGCGCCGTGCAATTTACTGTCACACCCGATATGAGTGGTATTTTCTGTAGTACTATTCTCATCAGTTTAATCCCTCTAACGTCCCCAATCTGGGGGCCATTTATTGAATAGATTTTTCGAACGGGAGATGGTTAAAAAACGCTGGCTCCCTCCACTCTGTTTTAAACCACGGTCACTGCGTCTGCGCCGTGCAATTTACTGTCACACCCGATATGAGTGGTATTTTCTGTAGTACTATTCTCATCAGTTTAATCCCTCTAACGTCCCCAATCTGGGGGCCATTTATTGAATAGATTTTTCGAACGGGGAGATGGTTAAAAAACGCTGGCTCCCTCCACTCTGTTTTAAACCACGGTCACTGCGTCTGCGCCGTGCAATTTACTGTCACACCCGATATGAGTGGTATTTTCTGTAGTACTATTCTCATCAGTTTAATCCCTCTAACGTCCCCAATCTGGGTGCCATTTATTGAATAGATTTTTCGAACGGGGAGATGGTTAAAAAACGCTGGCTCCCTCCACTCTGTTTTAAACCACGGTGACTGCGTCTGCGCCGTGCAATTTACTGTCACACCCGATATGAGTGGTATTTTCTGTAGTACTATTCTCATCAGTTTAATCCCTCTAACGTCCCCAATCTGGGGGCCATTTATTGAATAGATTTTTCGAACGGGAGATGGTTAAAAAACGCTGGCTCCCTCCACTCTGTTTTAAACCACGGTCACTGCGTCTGCGCCGTGCAATTTACTGTCACACCCGATATGAGTGGTATTTTCTGTAGTACTATTCTCATCAGTTTAATCCCTCTAACGTCCCCAATCTGGGGGCCATTTATTGAATAGATTTTTCGAACGGGGAGATGGTTAAAAAACGCTGGCTCCCTCCACTCTGTTTTAAACCACGGTCACTGCGTCTGCGCCGTGCAATTTACTGTCACACCCGATATGAGTGGTATTTTCTGTAGTACTATTCTCATCAGTTTAATCCCTCTAACGTCCCCGACTCCCCAATCTGGGGGCCATTTATTAAATAGATTTTTTGAACGGGAGATGGTTAAAAAACGCTGGCTCCCTCCACTGATATGAGTGGTATTTTCTGTAGTATTATTCTCATCAGTTTAATCCCTGTTACGTCCCATATCAGGGATTGCCTTTTGTGAAAAAAATTTAGGCCGGGTACCTTCGACTGCCTTCACAGTGACAGACCAAACTCTCGTACACTAAACTGAATTGATTTCAGGAACCGGGAGATGGAAAAAGCAGCTTGGTCGGTCCTCTTACTCCCAAATTGGGGCACTGCGGCGTGCACAGAGCAATGTGCTGTGACACCCTATATGAGTGGTGTCTTAACTAGTACTATTGCTATCAGTTTAATCCCTATTACGGACCCTATCCGGTCGAATTGATTAACCATTGTCGAATCCCCATTGACATCCCCTTATAAGCTGTGTAAAGCATATTTTTAGTTTGGTTTTGAACTGCTGCATCCTTTCCGACTTTCGGTAATTTGGTAACATTTCTGCCACTTTCTGCTTATACCGGGGTCTAGTAGCGTGGCCACCCGATCGCTTTTGGTCTGATCATAATGAAGCAACGGCCTTATCATCTGGGGTGTGGCAACATTGCCAACACACTTATAGAGGTGATGATGATTGCTTCATTGTGATACATAAGCCCCTTCACCACAACAAGGTAACGATCACGAAGGGGAATTGACACTTGTATGTGCCTTTTTTTTTGGTTTGTTTTTGCAGCCACAGTGCTGCACCATAGGACAGAAAAATTAGGCATGTACACATGCCTGAAAAATAATTGCACTGTTGCAGCCGCTATTGTAGCAGCGGCCGGAAAAATTTATGTTTTCCAGGCAGAAAAGTGACTAAAACATTGCGGCTTGAACCCTAGTTGGTGGTGGAGAATTCACGAAAGTCATCCGGTATGCAGACATTAAATACAGCAGCGTGGGGACCATTTTAAGGCCATGGCATGTAATCAGGCCTTTTGTTAGTCAAGCGTATCCCCCACTGTCAGTCCCTTCGGGATCCATGCCTCATTCATCTTTATGAAGGTGAGGTAATCAACACTTTTTGACCGAGGCGACTTCTCTTGTCAGTGACAATGCCTCCTGCTGCACTGAAGGTCCTTTCTGACAGGACACTTGAAGCAGGGCAGGCCAGAAGTTCTATCGCAAACTGGGATAGCTCAGGCCACAGGTCAAGCCTGCACACCCAGTAGTGAAGGGGTTCATTGCTCCTCAGAGTGTCGATATCTGCTGTTAAGGCGAGGTAGTCTGCTACCTGTCGGTCGAGTCGTTCTCTAAGGCTGGATCCCGAAGGGCTGTGGCGATGAGTAGGACTGAAAAAGCTCCGCATGTCCTCCATCAACAACACATCTGTAAATCGTCCAGTCCTTGCCGCCGTGGTAGGAGGAGGATTACACTCACCTCTTCCCCTGTTAGATTCCCGTTGTGCTGTGACATTCCCCTTATAAGCTGTGTAAAGCATATTTTTTAGTTTGGTTTTGAACTGCTGCATCCTTTCCGACTTTCGGTAATTTGGTAACATTTCTGCCACTTTCTGCTTATACCGGGGGTCTAGTAGCGTGGCCACCCAGTACAGATCGTTCTCCTTTATCCTTTTTATACGTGGGTCCCTCAACAGACATGACAGCATGAAAGACCCCATTTGAACAAGGTTGGATGCAGAGCTACTCATTTCCCGTTCCTCGTCCTCACTGATGTCATTGACGGTCTGTTCTTCCCCCAGCCACGTACAACACCATGGGTCCCAGATAGGTGACAACAACGAGCACCCTGGGGTGCCTGCTGTGGTTGGTCTTCCTCCTCCTCAAAGCCACCACATTCCTCCTCTGACTCCTCTTCCTCATACTCCTCTTCCAGCGTTGCTGCAGGTCCGGCAAGCGATGATGACAAGGCTGTTTCTGGTGGTGATGGTGACCACAACTCTTCCTCTTCCTCTTCACGCTCATCTACAGCCTGATCCAGAACTCTTCGCAGGGCACGCTCCAGGAAGAAAACAAATGGGATGAGGTCGCTGATGGTGCCTTCGGTGCGACTGACTAGGTTTGTCACCTCCTCAAAGGACGCATAAGCCTACAGGCATTGCGCATGAGTGTCCAGTAACGTGGCAAAAGATTCCCAGCTCCGCAGAGGCTGTCCTAGCACCCGGTCATACAAATACTCGTTGACGGCTTTTTCTTGTTGGAGCAGGCGGTCGAACATTAGGAGTGTTGAATTCCAACGTGTCGGGCTGTCGCATATCAAGCGCCTCACTGGCATGTTGTTTCGCCGCTGAATATCGGAAAAGTGCGCCATGGCCGTGTAGGAACGCCTGAAATGGCCACACACCTTCCTGGCCTGCTTGAGGACGTCCTGTAAGCCTGGGTACTTAGACACAAAACGTTGTACGATGAGATTCAACACATGTGCCATGCACGGCACATGTGACAACTACCCAAATTTAATGCCGACAACAGATTGCTTCCATTGTCACACACCACTTTGCCGATCTCCAGTTGGTGCGGGGTCAGCCACTGATCCACCTGTGCGTTCAGGGCGGACAGGAGTGCTGGTCCTGTGTGGCTCTCTGCTTTCAGGCAAGTCAACCCCAAGATAGCGTGACACTGTCGTATCCGGGATGTGGAATAGCCCCTGGGGAGCTGGGGGAATCAGTTGATGTGCAGCCAGGCGCCGCAGCAGAAGAGGACTCAGCCGAGGAGGATATTGAAGAGGATGGAGTAGGAGTAGAGGAGGTGGCAGTAGGTCTGCCTGCAAGTCGTGGTGGTGTCACCAACTCCGCTGCGAGCCACGCATTCCATGCTTGTCAGCCGTCAGCAGGTTGACCCAATGCGCAGTATACGTGATATACCTGCCCTGACCGTGCTTTGCAGACCAGGTATCAGTGGTCAGATGGACCCTTGCCCCAACACTGTATGCCAGAGATGCCATGACTTCCTTTTCAATGACATGGTAGAGGTTTGGGATTGCCTTTTTGAAAAAAATTTCGTCCGGGTACCTTCCACTGTGGTGTCCCAATAGCGACAAATTTTTGAAGGCCTCAGACTCTACCAGCTGGTATGGTAAAAGCTGGCGGGCTAAGAGTTCCGTCAAGCCAGCTGTCAGTCGCCGGGCAAGGGGTGACTTTGTGACATTGGCTTCTTATGCTCAAACATGTCCTTGACAGACACCTGACTGTGGGCAGATGAGCAGGAACTGCTGAAGGTGAGAGATGGAGTGGCGGGTGGTTGAGAGGGGGCAGGGAGGACAGCAGTGGTTGGCGTGGCTGAAGATGCTGGACCAGGAGGAGCATGGTGGCTTTGAGTTTGTGTGCTGCTTGTACTCATGTGTTGATCCCATAGGCGTTTGTGATGTGAGATCATGTGCCTTCGCAAAGCAGTTGTACCAAGGTGGGTGTTGGACTTCCACGACTCAGTTTCTTTTGGCACAGGTTGCAAATGGCATTGCTTTTATCAGAGGCAGACACACAAAAAAATGCCACACTGCTGAGCTTTGCAATGACGGCATTCTAGTGGTGGCAACAGCATGCGTTGACTGGCGTGCTGTCTGGCTGACCCCAGGTGCCGATACATGCTGTCTGACTGTGCCACTAACTCCTTGCGACGACCTCCCCTGCTTCCAACTCGTCTCCTCATTCTCTCTGTCTCCCCTTCAGAACTTTCCCCCTCTTCTTCTCTTCGAGCAGGCACCCACGTGGCATCCGTGGACACATCGTCATCATCAACCGCTTCACTTGTATCTGACACCTCAGCAAAGGAAGCAGCAGCGAGTACAACATCATCATCATCATCATCACACTGTACGTCCATGTGTGTAATCCTGCCTGACTGAGACATATCCCGTAATCTACATCATCTGGCAATAATGGTTGCGCATCACTAATTGCATCCAACTGATGTGTAAATAACTCCTCTGACGGATCAAGTGAAGCGGCTGTGGTGGCTGTGGTGGTAGTGGTGGTGGTGGCGACGGGCGGGTGCGTGGTAACTTGAGAGCAGGTGACCGAAGCTGAGCTGGAGGAGGATGGTGCGTCAAGGTTCTTAGCGGAAGCTGTTGAAGGTTGGGTGTCCTGTCTAAGCCAGTCAACTACGTCCTCTGAATTTTTCGGGTTCAGAGTGCGTGGCCTCTGAAAACTGGGCATTATTCCAGGGACAGTGGAAATCACAGCACCACGACCACGGCGGCCCCTGCGAGTCTGGCCTGCCTCTGCCTGTCATTTTTTTTTAGATAAGTGGTACTACGCGTGCTAGGTACTGTGCCACCCGGTATGAGTGGTTGGCACTGGCAGTGGGCACACTACAGTCTGTGGAAGTGGGCCTGACACACACTGGCAGCAGGCAAGCAACTGAATTTAGACTACTGTCTAAAAATTAAATGCCTTATTTATCGGCAAGCTACTGTGCCACCCGGTATCAGTGGTTGGCACTGGCAGTGGGCACACTACAGTCAGTGGAAGAGGGCCTGACACACACTGGCAGCAGGCAAGCAACTGAATTTAGACTACTGTCTAAAAATTAAATGCCTTATTTATCGGCAAGCTACTGTGCCACCCGGTATCAGTGGTTGGCACTGGCAGTGGGCACACTACAGTCAGTGGAAGAGGGCCTGACACACACTGGCAGCAGGCAAGCAACTGAATTTAGACTACTGTCTAAAAATTAAATGCCTTATTTATCGGCAAGCTACTGTGCCACCCGGTATCAGTGGTTGGCACTGGCAGTGGGCACACTACAGTCAGTGGAAGAGGGCCTGACACACACTGGCAGCAGGCAAGCAACTGAATTTAGACTACTGTCTAAAAATTAAATGCCTTATTTATCGGCAAGCTACTGTGCCACCCGGTATCAGTGGTTGGCACTGGCAGTGGGCACACTACAGTCAGTGGAAGCGGGCCTGACACACACTGGCAGCAGGCAAGCAACTGAATTTAGACTACTGTCTAAAAATTAAATGCCTTATTTATCGGCAAGCTACTGTGCCACCCGGTATCAGTGGTTGGCACTGGCAGTGGGCACACTACAGTCAGTGGAAGCGGGCCTGACACACACTGGCAGCAGGCAAGCAACTGAATTTAGACTACTGTCTAAAAATTAAATGCCTTATTTATCGGCAAGCTACTGTGCCACCCGGTATCAGTGGTTGGCACTGGCAGTGGGCACACTACAGTCAGTGGAAGAGGGCCTGACACACACTGGCAGCAGGCAAGCAACTGAATTTAGACTACTGTCTAAAAATTAAATGCCTTATTTATCGGCAAGCTACTGTGCCACCTGGTATCAGTGGTTGGCACTGGCAGTGGGCACACTACAGTCAGTGGAAGTGGGCCTGACACACACTGGCAGGCAACTAACAACTTAGATTAAAGTGTAAAAATTAAGTGCCTTTTTTATAAGCAAAGTCCTGTGCCACACGGGATGACAGGGGTGGGCACTGGCAGTGGGCACACTACAGTCAGTTGAAGTCGGCCTGACACACACTGGCAGCAGGCAAGCAGCTGAAATTACACTAAAGTGTAAAAATTAAATGCCTTTTTATGCAAAGTCCTGTGCCAGCCGGTATGAGTGGTGGACACTGGCAGTGGGCACACTACAGTCAGTGGAAGTCAGCCTGACACACACTGGCAGGCAACTAACCTTAGATTAAAGTGTAAAAATTAAGTGCCTTTTTTTAAGCAAAGTCCTGTGCCACACGGGATGACAGGGGTGGGCACTGGCAGTGGGCACACTACAGTCAGTTGAAGTCGGCCTGACACACACTAGCAGCAGGCAAGCAGCTGAAATTACACTAAAGTGTAAAAATTAAATGACTTTTTATGCAAAGTCCTGTGCCAGCCGGTATGAGTGGTGGACACTGGCAGTGGGCACACTACAGTCAGTGGAAGTCAGCCTGACACACACTGGCAGGCAACTAACCTTAGATTAAAGTGTAAAAATTAAGTGCCTTTTTTTAAGCAAAGTCCTGTGCCACACGGGATGACAGGGGTGGGCACTGGCAGTGGGCACACTACAGTCAGTTGAAGTCAGCCTGACACACACTGGCAGGCAACTAACCTTAGATTAAAGTGTAAAAATTAAGTGCCTTTTTTAAGCAAAGTCCTGTGCCACACGGGATGACAGGGGTGGGCACTGGCAGTGGGCACACTACAGTCAGTTGAAGTCGGCCTGACACACACTAGCAGCAGGCAAGCAGCTGAAATTACACTAAAGTGTAAAAATTAAATGCCTTTTTATGCAAAGTCCTGTGCCAGCCGGTATGAGTGGTGGACACTGGCAGTGGGCACACTACAGTCAGTGGAAGTCAGCCTGACACACACTGGCAGGCAACTAACCTTAGATTAAAGTGTAAAAATTAAGTGCCTTTTTTTAAGCAAAGTCCTGTGCCACATGGGATGACAGGGGTGGGCACTGGCAGTGGGCACACTACAGTCAGTTGAAGTCGACCTGACACACACTAGCAGCAGGCAAGCAGCTGAAATTACACTAAAGTGTAAAAATTAAATGCCTTTTTATGCAAAGTCCTGTGCCAGCCGGTATGAGTGGTGGACACTGGCAGTGGGCACACTACAGTCAGTGGAAGTCAGCCTGACACACACTGGCAGGCAACTAACCTTAGATTAAAGTGTAAAAATTAAGTGCCTTTTTTTAAGCAAAGTCCTGTGCCACACGGGATGACAGGGGTGGGCACTGGCAGTGGGCACACTACAGTCAGTTGAAGTCGGCCTGACACACACTAGCAGCAGGCAAGCAGCTGAAATTACACTAAAGTGTAAAAATTAAATGCCTTTTTTATGCAAAGTCCTGTGCCAGCCGGTATGAGTGGTGGGCACTGGCAGTGGGCACACTACAGTCAGTGTAAGTCAGCCTGACACACACTGGCAGGCAACTAACCTTAGATTAAAGTGTAAAAATTAAATGCCTTTTTTGATGCAAAGTCCTGTACCACACGGAATGACAGGGGTGGGCACTGGCAGTGGGCACACTACAGTCTGTGGGCCTGCAGCTCCTCACACACAGGCAGGCCAGGCAACTGCAATATGTATATAAAGGAAAAAAAAAAGCAGACTAATGTTGCAGCCCTAAAAAGGGCTTTTTGGGGTGCTGTCAGGACGCTGTCCTTACAGCAGAGATCAGATGAGTCTTTCAGGACTGGAGTGGACACTGAATTCACTAGCCTAGCTATCAATTTCCCAATTAAATCAGCAGCTACTACACTCTCCTTCCTCTCACTAAGACTGCAGCTTCAGAATGAATCTAAAATGGATGCTGTGCAGGAGGTGGGAGGGTCTGGGAGGGAGGGTATGCTGCTGATTGGCTGGAATGTGTCTGCTGACTGTGAGGTACAGGGTCAAAGTTTGCTCAATGATGATGTATAGGGGGCGGACCGAACATCGCATATGTTCGCCCGGCAGAGGCGAACGCGAACAAGCTATGTTCGCCGGGAACTGTTCGCCGGCGGATAGTTCGGGCCATCTCTACTTATATATACTCAGAAGCAGGACGGAGAACATTATACAGGAGTACTAAGCAATTTAGCTCTGAATCCAGTCTTGGGGTGAGATACTGAAAAAATTTACTAGAACTAACAGCCAATATGTGTGTGTCCTATCTCTCTCTAATTCTGCAACAGCTTTCTCTTCTCAACCCCCTCTCCATAGACTTCTAAGAGCAGCATATGTAAGCTGATTCTTCAGTGAGCTACTAGCTTGTCTTCTCTGGAGACCAATTTTTAGCAGCAAATTCAGAGTGAGTGATCAGTGCAGAAGAGAGTTTAGGGGGGAGGAGTCTGATCAGTGGAGACAGAGGCATTGTTCTTTAATTAGATATACAACAAAATTTCTTGTGCTCTCCATTACTTTTGATTTATGAAAAAAATTTAAAATAGAAATTACAGTTACGATTAACTGATTTCCTATATGTTGTAGGTTTTATTCCTTGCACTCTCCTGTTGACACATTAGTTATCTTGTCTAGTTGTGTGTTGAATCACTCCAAGTTGCTGCTGCTTATTTGCATGACAACCCTGGATTGCTTATAACATGAATATACTCTCAGAACTGCATTCATATACAAAAAACTGCCTGTTAGTTGATTACACACTTTTATACGAATCTG
Source organism: Bufotes viridis (assembly GCA_033119425.1). Lineage (NCBI taxonomy): Eukaryota > Metazoa > Chordata > Amphibia > Anura > Bufonidae > Bufotes > Bufotes viridis. Next base: position 101,492,664 of record CM065591.1, read on the forward strand.
GTAACAGGTAAATGATTAAATATTGAGTTTAAACATATCTTTTTGTAGAAAAATGTAAAAGTTCACTGTTAATACAAACCAATAACGTATCTCTGTTACTCAGTCACTTTACAATTAGATTATGTTTGGCAGAATGAAGTAATTCCATCCATCATATTCTTGCTTCCCTTCAAGAAAGTTGGCACTGATGCAGGTTAATGGATGGCAGTATATATATGAACAATGACGTTCCTTTTAATAATAATAAAAAAACTAAAAAAAACTGCCAGGCAGTTTTAACTATAACTCAGTAAGCCATACTTAGCTTGAGTTGCAGCAGGAATGTGATTGATGGTATTTCAAACAGACATCTGATCGTTACCTATTTTCTTTTCTTTAACTGATTACAATGATATTTTAAATTTGTGATAAATGTAATGGTGATGAATAAGCTTATTTGGACAATTCATTTTACATTAAAAGTTGTAAGCTGATGAATCATCCCACTGCAGATACCCCCAGCAATAAACTATAATATGTGAAGGCAGGTGTTAAATTACCCTGCATTGATCTCAATAGACTACCTTCTGGCTAATAGACCCACTTCTCTATGAACTATTTGGAAAAAGGTTTCTAATTGAAGAAACACCTTTAACCTCTTAAGGAAACGGCCATATTATACCTTAAGGACCAGGCCATTTTTTGCAAATCTGACCAGTGTCATTTTATGTGGTGATAACTTTAAAATGCTGTTACTTATCCTGGCCATTCTGAGATTGTTTTTTCGTCATATATTGTACTTCATGACACTGGTAAAATGGAGTCAAAAAAATACCAAATTTACCACGGGGTGACGTCACCCCAGGTCCTTCGGCTGTTCAACAGTTCGGGTTGGTGGCAGCCGCCCCTTATGGATTCCATATGCCGCTATAGTGGAATCCATTATGGGATGCACAACTTACCACAACCCGAACACCGAACATCGGACTTTTTTTTAAAGTTCGCTCATCTCTAGTTAACAGGCAAACAAAACTCAATATTTATTGCCCAGATTCTGTAGTTTATAGAAACACCCCATGTGTGGTTGTAAGCTACTGTACGGGCACACGGCAGGGCATAGAGGGAAAGGAGCGCCATGTGGTTTTTGGAAGGCAGATTTTGCCGGACTGGTTTTCAGACACTATGTCCCAGAAGCCCCCTAATGTACCCCTAGACTAGAAACTCCAAAAAATTGACTCCATCTAAGAAAATACACCCCTCAAGGTATTCAAAACTGATTTTACAAGCTTTGTTAACCCTTTAGGTCTTCCACAAGGGTCAATGGCAAATAGAGATAAAATTTCAGTTTTTCAATTTTTTGGCAAATTTTCCATTTAAATCTATTTTTTCCAGTAACAAAGCATGGGTTAACAGCCAAACAAAACTCTGCATTTATTGCCCTGATTCTGTAGTTTGCAGAAACACCCCATATATGGTTGTAAACTACTGTATGGCCAAATGGCAGGGCTCAGAAGGAAAGGAACGCAATATGGTTTTTGGAAGGCAGATTTTATTGGACTGGTTTTTAGACACCATGTCCCATTTGAAGCCCCCCTAATGCAACCCCAGAATAGAAACTCCAAAAAAGTGACCCCATTTTGGATAAGGTGGCAGTTTTGTTGGTACTATTTTAGGGTAAATATGATTTTTGGTTGCTTTATATTACACTTTTTTTGAGGCAAGGTAACAAAAAATAGAAAACTAAAATTTCATCTCCATTTGCCAATAACTCTTGTGGAACACCCAAAGGGTTAACAAAGTTTGTAAAATCAGTTTTGAATATCTTGAGGCATGTGGTTTCTTAGATGGAGTTACTTTTATGGAGTTTCTACTTTAGGGGTGCATCAAGGGGGCTTCAAATGGGACATGGTGTCAAAAAACCAGCCTAGCAAAATCTGCCTTCCAAAAACCATAAGGCGTTCCCTTCCTTCTACGCCCTTCCGTGGGCCTGTACAGTAGTTTACAACCACATATGGGGTGTTTCTGCAAACTAGAGAATCAGGGTAATAAATACTGAGTTTTGATTGGCTGTTAACCCTTGCTTTGTTACTGGAAAAATTGATTAAAATTGAAGATTTGAAAAAAAATTGCTGTTTTGGGATCGTTAATTTTTGTTATTTACATAGATGATCTGACAGGTTAGATTGTGTGCTTTTTCTATAGAGCAGGTTGTTATTGACCCGACAATACCAAATTTGACTACTTTTTGGGAATTTTTGTTTCAGTTTTACATAATTAAAGCATTTTTGAAAAAAAAAAAAAATTTTTGTTTCTCCACATTCTGAAAGCCATATTTTTTTATTTTTTGGGCGACAGTCTTATGTAGGGGCTCATTTTTTGAGGGATGAAATGTCGGTTTGATTGGCACTATATTGGAGTGCATATGACATTTTGGTCGCTTGCTATTATACTTTTTGTGATATAAGATGACAAAAATGGCTTTTGACATCGTATATATATATTTTTTTTTTCTGTGTTCACCTGAGGGGTTAGTTCATGTGTTATTTTTATAGAGAAGGTTGTTACGGACGGGGCAATACATAATTTGTATACTATTTATTTATTTAAACAATAATATTAGTTTTAAAACAAAAAAATTCATGTTTTAGTGTCTCCATAGACTGAGAGACATATTTTTTTTATTTGTTTGGGCTATTGTCCTATATAGGGTATCATTTTTTTGCGGGATGAGATGACGGATTGATTGGCACTATTTTAGCGTTCATAGAAATTTTTGATCGCTTACTATTACACTTTTTGTGATGTGAGGTGACAAAGTTTTTTTTTTACACTGTTTTTATTTAATTTTTTTACGGTATTTACCTGAGGGGTTAGATCATGGGATATTTTTATATAGCAGGTTTTTACGGACGCGGCGATACATAATATGTATACTTTTTTTTTATTTATTTTACTTTAACACAATAACAGCATTTTAGAAAAAACAAAATCATGTTTTAATGTCTGCATAGTCTGCGAGCCATATTTCTCAATTTTTTTGGGCGATTGTCCTACTGTATGTAGGGGCTCATTTTTTTGTGGGATGAGATAGCGGTTTGATTGATACCCTTTTTTTGATGTAAGGTGACAAAAAATAGCTTTTTTTACACCATTTTTTTTATGGTGTTCACCTGAGGGGTTAGGTCATGTGATATTTTTATAGAGCAGTTTTTTAAGGACACAGCGATACCTGATATCTGTCGTGTATTTTATTTTTTAATTTTTATTTGGTGATAAATGTGTTTTCACTTTTTTTTTACATTTTTTTTTACCCAGACCCACTTGGTTCTTGAAGATCCAGTGGGTCTGATGTCTATATAATACAGTTCAGTACACTATATAGTGTACTGTACTGTATTTTTTACTTTAGACTTAGTCTGATCAGACTTCTGCCTTTAGCAGAAGTCAGATCAGACTTACATTACCATGGCAAGCTCTGTGCTCCCATCAAGAATCGGGGGCTGCAAGGGCACAGCAGCCCCCGATGGGAGAGGGAGGTAGCTCCCTCCCCGTTAACCCCTTCCATACAGTGGTCCGTACAGACTGCGGTATGGAAGGGGATAAATGTCAGACTGCGGGGATCAGAAACTGCAAAAAGCACTGCAAACCACAGGTCTGAATTGACCTGCAGTTTGCAGTGATCGCCGATATGGGGGGGGGGTCCCAGGACCCCCCTCTGCATTTGAACATGGTTCCTGCTGCACGATCGTTCCTAGTGCGATTTTTATTTTTTTTTATTTTTTTTATATAGGCGATTTTCTTCAGGACGTATGGGTATGTCTAAACCCTTGAGACCCCCACTTATCGTCAGAATGTCCTCGTCATCATTTGTGCAGGCACAGCTGCAAGTCTATATGGGGGGCTGTACCTGATACTGCAATGTAGTCCTATTTATGTAAAATGGACTGAGCAGCAGTAGCAGGTATAGCCTCAATCATATGCTGGGTTTTGTGCCTATGAAACCATTGAAGAACTCAGCTCCTCATATTTCAGCTCCCCCATTTCGTTGATTGACAAGGTCCTTTTATTGATTGGCAGACCCCACCAGTGAAATGCTGATGACATGTTAAAGATAGACTGTCAGTTCTTTAGTCCTGTAAAAACCCCTCTATATTTGTTTCCCAGCTTCAAAACATCAAGTCTAAATAGGACCTTTCACCGCTCCTGACATGTCAGTTTTAATAGCTTCATGCATTTCCCATGTAATAACAATCCCGGAACATCTATTCTTCTCGCTCTGTTATACCATCGCTTTATTATTTCTCGTTAAAGGAAAGACTGGGCACTCCGATGGATCGCTGGTTAAAAGTTTAATATCGAACTGTAAATGAATCTAATAAATAATAAAATACACAAGTCTGATTAACAGGTGGCACCGTCACCAACCCTTTCAGAAAGAACTGAGTAAGGTGACAGTGTGCCCGAATCAAAAAACAATGGTGTAGGAGATGAATAGTGCTTGAGATCAATAGTACATGAGCTACCTTTGCAGCGTCGCATTCAAAAACATAAATCAATAGCAGCATCCATAAATGGTAAAAAGCAAGGGTAAATGAATCTAATAAATATAATAAAATACACAAGTCTGATTAACAAGTGGCACCGTCACCAACCCTTTCAGAAGGAACTGAGTAAGGTGACAGTGTGCCCGAATCAGAGATCAATGGTGTAGGAGATGAATAGTGCTTGAGATCAATAGTACATGAGCTACCTTAGCAGCGTCGCATTCATAAATCAATAGCAGCATCCATAAATGGTAAAAGCAAGGGTAATCGATCCACCTGGGAATTGGTGAATCGCAAAAAGTCAAAGGACATTGAACCTGGGAATACCTTTTCACTTGACTCGTGGAGTATATACGAATCCTCAAATTGCATATGTTTCCTCAAATTGCATATGTTTGCAAACCACTCAACAGAGGTAAAACATACGTTGCAGCGGCGTCCGCTGAAGTGTGGTGCACCAACTTGAAGTCTCAATTGGATAATAGTGCCGGCTCAAACATGGAGCGATCTTACCCGCTACTCCTTGCCTTTTCCTTTTCGGATGGATAATCCCGGTCACGTCCACGTTGGTGATGCTTGTGCACGCTAGCTTCTAAATCTATCGCGCGCTCCGTTTGCAGTTCACCTCTCACGCGGTCTCTTGGAGTAAATACATGTCGTTCTGCATCTAGTGTATGATGTCCTGGAGATCTTCTGACCTTCTCCTCGAAGGGGACATCATACACCAGAAGATCTCCAGGACATCATACACCAGATGCAGAATGACATGTATTTACTCCAAGAGACCGCGTGAGAGGTGAACTGCAAACGGAGCGCGCGATAGATTTAGAAGCTAGCGTGCACAAGCATCACCAACGTGGACGTGACTGGGATTATCCATCTGAAAAGGAAAAGGCAAGGAGTAGCGGGTAAGATCGCTCCATGTTTGAGCCGGCACTATTATCCAATTGAGACTTCAAGTTGGTGCACCACACTTTCAGCGGGACGCCGCTGCAACGTATGTTTTACCTCTGTTGAGTGGTTTGCAAACATATGCAATTTGAGGAAACATATGCAATTTGAGGATTCGTATATACTCCACGAGTCAAGTGAAAAGGTATTCCCAGGTTCAATGTCCTTTTGACTTTTTTGCGATTCACCAATTCCCAGGTGGATCGATTACCCTTGCTTTTACCATTTATGGATGCTGCTATTGATTTATGAATGCGACGCTGCTAAGGTAGCTCATGTACTATTGATCTCAAGCACTATTCATCTCCTACACCATTGATCTCTGATTCGGGCACACTGTCACCTTACTCAGTTCCTTCTGAAAGGGTTGGTGACGGTGCCACTTGTTAATCAGACTTGTGTATTTTATTATATTTATTAGATTCATTTACCCTTGCTTTTTACCATTTATGGATGCTGCTATTGATTTATGTTTTTGAATGCGACGCTGCAAAGGTAGCTCATGTACTATTGATCTCAAGCACTATTCATCTCCTACACCATTGTTTTTTGATTCGGGCACACTGTCACCTTACTCAGTTCTTTCTGAAAGGGTTGGTGACGGTGCCACCTGTTAATCAGACTTGTGTATTTTATTATTTATTAGATTCATTTACAGTTTGATATTAAACTTTTAACCAGCGATCCATCGGAGTGCCCAGTCTTTCCTTTAACGATTTCTACATTTCTTATGGTAGTTGGTGGAACTACCTGACTGAGAGCACCTGAGAAGGCGTAATTCCACTCCTGTGCGTCATAATTCATTATTTATTTATTATTTCTACTAGTAGTTATGAAGGAATTGCTAACAGTCTGCAGTAAAGGTACAGAGGGGTGGTAACCATTTGGGGATGTGTATTGGCACAGTCTGAAAATGGCAGCACTGATAGGATACAGTGACTCTGTGCAGGGAGACACTTCCAACAGGTTAAGACCCCTCTGTACCTTTACTGCAGACTGCTAGCAATTCATTCATAACTAACTGTGGCGAAACCAACCTCACCACTGGGTTTTGGAGGGGACAGATTGCCAGCCTCTAGCCCCAAGATTATGGGCCCTCTCATCAGCCCATGCTAAACGTTTGAACCCCTGGTCTAATTCGTGCCATTTTGGGATATGTTAAATGTCTGTGTGTACTGTAAAGGGTGGGACATTGTAAATTCGAATAGTGATGTCTCCCCTATTGTCCCCACGTGTGTATTGGCGATTTCCCTTTGTCCTGAGAGATAATGGAATGACTCCTCGGTTGTCTCAGGACAGAAGACATTGTGTATTCTCCTGCCTGTGATGATTACATCAACCCATGTAGGGTAGTTGTATCACAGGCAGAGGGGAGGGATATGCTAGGTGTGTTTGTCCCTATTGTCCATTGTGTGTGATTGGCTACTGGATTCCCTGTGTCTGAGTCTTCCTTCTGGTCCCCTATGGGAGTGTCCACCAGGCGGGAGACCTGCATAAATATTGGGCAGGTAGCCCTCAATAAAGAGAATTCCTGTTTAACCATCAATACGGAGCCTCGTCTCGTACTTGGGGGGAATTGCTACTTCAGAATGTTCTCTAGCCTGTTCCAGGAAAGGAGGACTTCATATGGTTCCAGTTCGGTGGATTCGAGTGGTTGTGGGTTGCTGAGCTCTTCGCCAAGGGAATCGGCCAAACGGTATTAACCCTCACTATACCGGGTTATACCTTAACACTAACTACTAGTAGAAATAATAAAGGAATGGCACAACATAGAGCCATAAGAATAGATGCTCCAAAATCATTTTTACATGGTGAATGCAGGTAGCTAATAAAACAGGCATGTCAGGAGTGGTGAAAGGTCCTCTTAAAACGTGATGTTTTAAAGGTGGGAAACAAATTTAGGGGTTTTTAGAAGGCCAAAGAACTGATAGTCTATCTTTATCATGTCATTAGCATTTGACTGGTGGGGTCTGCCAATAAACAAAAGGACCTTGCCAATCAACAAAATTTTGGGGCTGAAATATATAATTAGTAGAAGTAATAAAGGAATGACACAACATAGAGCCTTAAGAACAGATGTTCCAGATTTGGTATATGGGGTATGCATGAAGCTATTAAAACAGGGATGTCAGGAGTGGTGAAATGTCCCCTTTAAGTTAAAGGGATTGGCCACTTTCTGGCTACTATTGACTAATGTATATGTAAGATGACTATATGACACTTACTCATATCGCCATTGTTTGTATTCTGTGCCGTTAAGCCATAAGCCCTTGTTGGGCAAATATTCTGTGCTGCCCACATAGAGGTCCTTTCTATAAGATGGCCACTGATGGAGGGTCATGTGACCAGACACATCACTCGGCCTCCTCCATTCAGACGCAATGCACTGAACTCCCAACAGTGCAAGTGCATATGGTGCAGTGGAGAAGTTGAAGTGATTTGCCTGGTCAAATGACCTTCCATCAACAGCTATTTTATGGACAGAGCTGTGTGTAGACTGCACAAAAGATTTGGGAAATAAGGAGTCTTATGTTATGAAATGTAGAAAACGACAGAGAAAATCAACAAAAGCTAAATTGGTAAGTGCCATATAGTCATCTTGTAAACACATTGATCAACAGTAACCAGAAAGTTACCTTGTTAAGTTGCCTTGCTTAATGCAGAACCACGCTAAAGCTGCTTTGACTTGAAAGCATTACAGCATAGAACTTCTCCCTGTTTATTGCCACTAAAACTTACATACTGTCCTTGTCCTGCACTATCCATACTGTCTGTCCTTGTATTGTTTTGTTTGTGTCTGTCAAGCAACTACCAAGTCAAATATCTTGTAAGTACAAACTTATTTGGCCAAATAAATTGATTCTGATACTGAAAGTGGCCAAAGATAAATAAGGACTATTTTATGCACTGCCTGATACCAAAATTGACCTCCTATAATTCTGTACATGTACGGTGCTAAGGCTATTAGTTATGGTAATTATCCTAAAACCTTTAATTTAGCAGTAAGGCTAATTTCAGACTCCCTTGAAACATAACCGGCAGAAACAGCCTGTCGGATCCGTCTTTGCTGGGAGTAGCGCAGATCCAGCCACAATCCGGCAAATATACGCAGGCGTTTTCGATAGCCTGTTGGATCTGTTACATGCAAGTGTGAAAAAAGCCTAAGATTGCTGATTTTAGGGGCCAAAAACATCTGAGTGCACATATAAAATGCAGTAATGCCACTGTGTCAATGCAGATAGTACAAATAGGCATAACCATACAAACCATTGATTTTGCCCTCTTTGTGTTCAACAATTACACATATAAAGTTGTTGCTAGGCTTCATTCCTACCACATATTGGAACCATAATTCCATGCAGCTAGATTTGACTATCTACAAGACAAGATAGCAAGTACTGTAAATGTTGCTACACATAACATTCTCCACCGGAACAGACTGCCGGAGTTCACAGCACAGATGTGAACCCAGCCTAAGTGTATTGTGGAGAAAGGAATAAAAAAGCCCATTACTAAAACGATGTAAAAGAACAATCTAAAATACTTGCATCTTGCATTACAAATCTCCCAAAAAATCTTATATTTAGAATAGTTGATGCAGTGATGCATGTGATTTCTTTCCAGCATTGTATACATCAACTAAATCCTAAAATACAGACTAAACTTACATGCAGTAATCACCTCTGGTGTTTGGGGACAAGCAATCACATCAGTGATTGCTTATCCCCATAGAAAATTGTTTGTGGAAATCGGATCTGCTGCAAAGAAACAGTGATTTTTGGTGCCAGCCAAAATTCACAATCACCTAATGAATATTTGCTGAATAATCAGGTGATTTCTGGCACCTTTTAGGATACAGTCAAATGGTCAGTTTTCCTAATTCGGTTTTAGAAAACTACATCTGAAATCTGACCCTGTGGCCATACCCTTACACAGGCCAATTATTATCAGATATGAGTGTTTCTACAAACGCTCATCCCCAATAATTGGCCCGATTGTCAGTCCACTTAAAACATCCTTAATCAAATATAATTTGTTTTTCTTTACTTTTGATTATTCTCTCTGACTACAGGGTGGTGACAGAGGGTGGCTTATTCATCTTTTGATATACAGAATGGTATTTTGTTATGTAAGTTTTGCAAAGAAATAAAAAGGCATTAAGAAAAAAGGTTTCCTGGCAGATGTAAGCTACATGCCATTTCAATAGTCAGCTCTTGCAAGCTCATTAATGCTTTTTACTCTTGATTAGTTGTAAACATAATTTACATTTATAGCTGCCCATATTTTAGTTTGTTTGGAATTCAATTATTTCAGGTGGTAAACTGATTTCTTGAAGGCTGGCCACTGTCTTTTTACATAGCTTCCAAAATTCAATCTCATAGAATAAGAATACATATTTCTGTAATATTTGTTATAAAAGTTTTTTTTCCCTCCTTTTACAGACTATAAACCAAAATGAGAAGCAGCAGTGTTTCAAGAGTTAAAGAGGCAGCATTTACATTTCTATTTTATTATCAACACTTGGGTTCCTGATGTTAACAGCAAAACAGATAAATTTAATTAGGGAATCTTCACAAGTGAGTTATCTTCTTCCTCGCTTGACTATACTGACTTAGGACACATTCAGATGAGAAATGTGATACTGACCTTTGACTATAATACTTATTAAACCTATGTTGTAAAGCATGCATTTCTAAAATGCGTGGACAGGACTTCTATGATGGATGGATGGAGCTCTCACCTTACATAAGCATCAATAAATTCCTGGAGCACCAGAGCTACATAAAAAATAGGTCAGATTTCTATTGTCTTTAGTTCACATGACCTAAATAAATATATGAATCCAATAGTTCTTAACCTTTTTTCTCTGGATCATAATAAGTTTAATGAATAAACTGAATACGTCATATTAGAAAACTATTAAATATGCTAACACACTGAATATACTGTATAAATTAAAAAATGAATTAATGCATAACACTAGAGAAACATATGATGTTCTTCATCTGAAATGCATAAGTCTATATCTACCTTGCTTTTTTACATGTTTTTGACAAATAGATTAAAGGATCATTTTTATGGAGAAGTACTAAGGGTTTAAATATTATTTGCATTCTGAGTGTTTGGAGTTGGCATAGCTAGCCCTTTTCTGAAGGCAGTTCCATTTGGCGCTGAAATGGATTGAACAGACATGCTTGATGTGTCATGACCTATGAATCCCCCCTTCTATTTGATATCATACTGATTTTATTTATTTTTTTATACTAGAGAAGCACTACCTAATATTCAAGGTTGGTGAACATCACCTGGTGGGCTTGGTCCATTGGGCTTCAGCCAACTCACCTACACTCCAGTCCAAAGCCCAGTGCACTACAAAAGTAGAAGTTAGAAAGATGCCTTGATTCCATTATGCAGCATTTAGACAAACATTTGCCTTTATCAAGCATTTCACCTAACTTCTTCTTCTGATGTCAACAACCTTGCATTGGGCTAATGACAGGTGTGATACATCTGTAGAATACTTGAGTTTATCATTTTCCACCATGTATTATTTGCAGTTTATCTTTGTGTACCAGGTAATCCTATTAAGTTATTTTAAAGAATCATTATTTTTCCAATACCCTACTCGAAAATTATGAGTCTTAAATTCAGAGCCTGTGAGTTTTAACCAGAGAAGAGTAGCTACAAAGAAAATCTCTGCACTGCTGGACTCATCAAGCCCACACATGACATGTAAACCTTGAAAACATATTACAACAGACTAAAATCAGAGTATTAATCACAATGTCTTAAATCAGTTCTATAGGGAGCCCTAGTCTTTAAAGAGTATCTGTCAACAGGTTTATGATGTCTGAAGATAGCATCCTGATTATAATGCTGTGTTAATTACTGGTCCCTTTCAATGATACCCACTCTCTATGGAGTCTTTGATGTTCATGCACACTGTAGTGAGAAAGCTGTCAATTAGCCCCAGATAAACAAGAGGAGCCCCCTGCTTATGAACACAAGGGTGTTCTGCTCATGCTGCAGCTAATAAACAGTGGATATATGAAGACAATTAAAGGGGTTGTGAAGTTGGTTTATACTGATGATCTATCCTTGGACAGGTCATCAATATCAGATTAGCGAGGACTGACTTCCAGAACCCTCACCTGGTAACACGAGAGTATTGAAATACACATAATAAGGAGCTAAATATACAGGAAATATGTATTTCAGAAAGTAATGTATTCTCATAGTGGTTCTTCATCTCAGCTGCATTAAAGTCCATGGATTAAATATGGTTAGAATGCATGGAAAACAGCCCTCCATGTACTGTAGCTGTGTGTGGCAAATATTGCATAATAAGACTTGGGAAACCTTGTTGTCCAAGCCTGGACTGAGTAGGTGTGGTCCATCGGGAAAAGGGGAAGACTTGTTACATTAAGGGGTATGACCCATCATGAGGGTTGCATGGTCATAGAACAGGGTCACAGATAAAAAATGTGATGGGGTGCTTCGTGCACTGCATACTCCTGCCACCCACATGTCAGCATTTAACAGTTGGCAAAAAAAATTATCAGGTTTTTATAGACATTCAATACATATGGAAAACCAAAATAACTGTCAGCATGATATGATAAATCAAAAACTTGATGTTGTTTTTCCTATACTTTATTTCTATGCTATATTCCATACTTTATATTAAGAATTGGCGTAAATCTCAAATCCCTGTACTAATTAATAATAGTGCCATTACACAGGTATGGAACCTGTAAAGCCTTACTGTAAAATATTGCTTTATGAATATTTATTAATTTATTTTCTTTTTATGTTATGACAATAAGTAACATAAACCAGTTTTTGTCTCTGGTATCTATGGATATTGGTATAATGGACTGACAGGAGATTTTGAGTGATTGTGTTCAATTATGTAAAATCAGACAAAGCCCGTCCTCCTGAGTCTAATTGAATTGACAATAATTTGGAGCATGCTACCTGATTTTTACAGTTTCCTATAAAGAGTTTACTCTGTAAGATAGAAAGCACTCCTTGGTCATATAACATGATGGAGGCTGCAGTAATTCTTTGATTTTTATTGCCTATTTTTAGTGAAGCCTAATTCTCTTTTATTGATAAAGCCAATATTGCAAGTTTCCAATGGGTCCTTTTAAAGTGAATTACAGTTAATTCAATCATTTATTAAAATTAAAGCATATGGATAAACAATTAGGCCTGGTGTGCTAACCATATGTACTAGATCAACTGAATGACCGGTTAATTTACCTGCTAATTATTTCAATTATTTTCTGTACATGTGTTGTAAAAAATAAAGCTGCACATGGCTGAGTACTTAATATGAAAGCCGCCTCCAGGAAGACATGTTTGGTCACACATTTCCATTGCAGAAAAAATGTTATTTAATAGTAGCCATTAAAAGGACCAGCAATAGAGATAGGCCCACTAAACTGCAAAGGAAGGGTCTGGTACAGAGGATTCTCCTCTATGATGTCTAATGCCCTAATAGGGTATGTAGATATGGGCCCATCTGTGAGCAGCTTTAATTAAGGTAGACTAGGTACTGTTACAGTCACTAAACAACACTACAGTATATGGCTATGTCTGGAACATTTTCATGAAAGGAATTGTGATGCCAGCATATGAATCTACTGTACAAGCAATTATAAAGCAGGAGAGCTGAGCAGATTGATACTGTATATAATTTTATGGGAAAAGATTTGGTAAAACTTGTATTTTCTTCATTTAAACTTCTGCTTGTTCTGGCTTAGGAGTCAAGTGGACAGACCTACTCAGTGATAGACAACCTTCTTGGTATAAGTGTGCATACAGAGATGGTACTGCCCATTGGTCTCCTAAGCCAGAATGAACAGATATTGGGTGGAAGAAGAACTTCCTGTTTTCCTCCGCTTTCTGCTGGATATGGATAGTATGCTTTGCTCTGTAATATTTCACAGAGCTTGCTCCGCGTAGTTAATATGGCGAAGGGATGTGTAGGGGTGTGACTACTGTAGAGAGAACAGTGTGACTGGCTGGGCAAGCCCTGGGAAACATTAAAGAGCAAAGCAATCTGGGTTTGGGTAGAAAACCCAACAGGAAGCTGATGAAAACAGGAATCTCTGCTTGTAAGTATTCTGCCAGGATGCAGTGATGCTGAAAAGGTTGGTAGGAAAGTGTTGACACGAAAAACAAGTTTATGGGTCAAAATGCACAGTTTTTGAAATACTCTGGGAATATAAAAATGCATTATGACACCAGAGAATTCCTTTAAGTATTGAACCAAAAATGCATATGTCATACATGTTTCAATGTTGTGCCTTTAAAAATTACATGAAATAAACTGCTTTGCAATTGAAAGGATTTAAAGCGATTTGTCTGGCTGGTAACACTTTAAAAGAGTTATTAGGGCATAAAAAAATCTAAAAGATTTCATTGGCTGAGTGGTCATTCCAGGGAAAGGGAGCATTGGTGGATTGTGTTTTTTTTTAGTTTTTTTTTTTTTTTTAGTTTTTCTTTTACATCATGTAGAATTATATAATATGTATGCTGGGCTTGGGAAGAAAACCCAACGGCAAGCTGATGAAAATGGTTCTGCTTGTAAATATGGTGTATATGGTACAAAATATGCAGTTCTTGGAATACTCTGGGCATAAAAAATGCATTATGACACAAGAGAATAGACCAAAATGCATATGTCATACATGTTTCAATTTTGTGCCTTTAACATGCACTTGTAATAAACTACTTAGCAACTGAAAGGATTTAAAGCAATTGTCTGGCTGGTAACAATTTTTTTAAAGGGTTATTAGGACATAAAAAAATCAAAACAATTTGATTGGTAGAGATGGCCCAAACTATTCGCCGGCGAACATAGCTTGTTCGCGTCCGCCACGGCGGGCGAACATATTCGATGTTCGCGTTCGCCCCTATACTTTATTATTGAGCAAACTTTGACCCTGTACCTCACAGTCAGCAGACACATTCCAGCAAATCAGCATACCCTCCCTCCCAGACCCTCCCACCTCCTATCTAAACGCAAGGACAGCATCCATCTTACATTCATTCTGAAGCTGCAGTAATAGTAATTGTAAATCGCAATGCGATTAATATAACCTGTATTATTCGCATTGCGATTACAACTTAGATCTGAGTTCCTAACGGTTGTATTGCTAGAATATAATGAAGATAACTAATATAGCACTATATTCGCAATCTTTGTTATATTCTAGCAATACAACAACCATTAGGAACTCAGATCTAAGTTGAATTCTCAATGCGATTAATATAACCTGCATTAATCGCATTGCGAATTCAACTTAGAGCTGAGTTCCTAATTGTTGTATTGCTAGAATATACATTCTATTCTAGCAATACAACCCTTAGGAACTCAGGTCTAAGTTGTAATCGCAATGCGAATAATACTTACAATTATTAATCACTTTGCGAATCCATTTGATGCCTCTATTTGATTGTATATGACGGTTGACTATGACTACCACCAACGTTCTGCTGCCTCCAAAGCAAGATATCTGAACCCCCCCAGGGGCCATTTGGGCGTTTTTTATAGAAAACGCATCAAAAACGCATCTGCGTTTTTATAATTTTTCATTTTTTAGTAAATTTTTTTGGTGTATTTTGCCACATTTGGTTGCATATTTACATTTGGTATAGGCAAATATGGTAGTCTAGATCATTACTCTGCCCAAATCTATATTCAGCTACATGGCTTAGAA
The DNA here is from genome assembly GCA_033119425.1 of Bufotes viridis. Classification (NCBI taxonomy): domain Eukaryota; kingdom Metazoa; phylum Chordata; class Amphibia; order Anura; family Bufonidae; genus Bufotes; species Bufotes viridis. The sequence continues at coordinate 101,507,869 of CM065591.1, forward strand.
AATATGCTGTCAAACAATGATCCTAGGTTTTGGTATAGACACATGATTTAGACTACCATATTTGCCTATACCAAATGTAAATATGCAACCAATTTGTGGCAAAATACACAAAAAAATAAACTAAAAAATGAAAAAATTATTAAAACGCACATGCGTTTTTGATGCGTTTTTGATGCGTTTTCTATCAAAAACGCCCAAATGGCCCCTCGGGGGTTCAGATATCTTGCTTTGGAGGCAGAAGAATGTTGGTGGTAGTCATAGTCAACCATCATATACAATCAAATAGAGGCATCAAATGGATTTGCAAAGTGATTAATAATTGTAAGTATTATTCGCATTACGATTAAAACTTAGACCTGAGTTCCTAATGGTTGTATTGCTAGAATATAACGTATATTCTAGCAATACAACCATTATGAACTCAGCTCTAAGTTGAATTCGCAATGCGATTAATGCAGGTTATATTAATCGCATTGAGAATTCGACTTAGAGCTGGGTTCCTAATGGTTGTATTGCTAGAATTATATAACGAAGATTGAGAATATAGAGCTAAATTCTCAATCTTCGTTATATTCTAGCAATACAACCATTAGGAACCCATCTCTAAGTTGAATTCGCAAATAAGATGTCCCAAACTATTCACCGGCGAATAGTTCCCGGCGAACATAGCTTGTGCGCGTTTGTCGCGGCGGGCGAACATATGCGATGTTAGGTCCACCCCCTATCATTGAGTAAACTTTGACCCTGTACCTCACAGTCAGAAGACACATTCCAGCCAATTAGCATACCCTTCCTCCCAGACCCTCCCATCTCCTGGACAGCATCCATTTTAGATTCATTTGGAAGCTGCAGTCTTAGTGAAAGGAGGGACAGTGTAGTTGCTACTGATTTAATAGGGAAATCGATAGCTAGGCTAGTGTATTCAGTGTCCACTACAGTCCTGAAAGACCCATCTCAATCTCTGCTGTAAGGACAGCGTCTGACAGCACCCCTAAAAAGCCCATTTCTAAGCTAGTCACGAATCAGTTCGTCCCAGACCTTCCACCGCCTTTAAATAGCAAGTGACAGCATCCGTGCTTGATGCATTCTGAACTGCAGTGTTAGAGTCCAATCCCTATCATTGAGTAAACTTTGACCCTGTACCTCACAGTCAGAAGACACATTCCAGCCAATTAGCATACCCTTCCTCCCAGACCCTCCCATCTCCTGGACAGCATCCATTTTAGATTCATTTGGAAGCTGCAGTCTTAGTGAAAGGAGGGACAGTGTAGTTGCTACTGATTTAATAGGGAAATCGATAGCTAGGCTAGTGTATTCAGTGTCCACTACAGTCCTGAAAGACCCATCTGATCTCTGCTGTAAGGACAGCGTTCTGACAGCACCCCAAAAAGCCCTTTTTAGGGCTAGTACATCAGTCTCCCTCCCAGACCCTCCCACCTCCTTTAAAAAAGCAAGGACAGCATCCATCTTAGATTCATTCTGAAGCTGCAGTGTTAGTAGTTGTAATCGCAATGCGAATAATATAACCTGTATTAATCGCATTGGGATTACAATTTAGATCTGTTCCTAATGGTTGTATTGGTAGAATATAACGAAGATTGCGAATATAGCGCTATATTCTCAATCTTCGTTATATTCTAGCAATATAACAACCATTAGGAACCCAGCTCTAAGTTGAATTCGCAATGCGATTATTTTTAACCTGTATTAATCACATTGCGATTACAACTTAGAGCTGAGTTCCTAATTATTGTATTGCTAGAATATAACGAAGATTGAGAATATAGTGCTATATTTGCAATCTTCGTTATATTCTAGCAATACAACCATTAGGAACAGATCTAAGTTGTAATCGCAATGCGATTAATACAGGTTATATTAATCGCATTGCGAATTTAACTTAGAGCTCAGTTCCTAATGGTTGTATTGCTAGAATTTCTAGCAATACAACCATTAGCAACCCAGCTCTAAGTTGAATTTGCAATGCGATTAATATAACCTGTATTAATCGCATTGCGATTACAACTACCACACTCTGCGTCAACTAGGTATTTTTCCATGGGAGTTTTGCCATGGATCCCCCTCCGGCATGCCATAGTCCAGGTGTTAGTCCCCTTGAAACAACTTTTCCATCCCTATTGTGGTCAAAAGGAGTCCCTTTGGTTTTTAAAATTCGCCTGTCTATTAAAGTCTATGGCAGTTCGCACTGTTCGCATGTTCGCGAACATTTGCGGAAGCTTGCGTTCGCCGTTCGCGAACGGAAAATTTTATGTTCGCGACATCACTATTGATTGGCTGAGACAAATGTGTTTCCTTTATTATTATTATTATTATAATTTCTTTTTTATTTTTTGCACAATTTTGAATTATATAACAGGCATGCTTTGTTTGGGAAGAAAACCCAACATCAAGCTGATGAAAACAGGAAGTTTTGCTTGTAAATATCCTGCCAGGATGCAGTGATGCTGAGAAGATTGGTAGGAAAGTGCTGACGTGAAAAACAAGTTTATGGGGGAAAATGTGCCGTTTTTGGAAAACTCTGGGCATTAAAAATGAGAACTCCTTTAAGTATTCAAACTAAAATACATATTTCATACACATTTTCAATGCTGTGCTTTTAAAATGTACTTTTTATGAGCATAAAAATATCCAAAAGATTTCATCGGCTGAGTGGTCATTCCCGGGCATAGGAATGTTTGGGACTGTATTTTTATTAATATTTTTTTAATACCATTTAGAGTTATATAATAAACTTGGTTTGCTTTTCATGCATATAATGTTCTTAGTTGTTTTTATGAGAGCATATAATATGTGTGCTATGTTCAAATACTGTTTGGTGCATACAGGTTGCAGGCCTTAGTCTCTTCCTACAAGACTATAAACAAACCCTGGATTTGTAGCCTATAGCTATATAGACACATAGCTTTAAGAAGGAGCTGTATAAACAAATCAGTAGAATACTTTGATCAAGGTTAATTGAAAAGTGACTTCATTTTTTGTTTCCAATGTTCTGTGTTGGTTGCAAAATGGCACACAGCATTTAAACAGGTTGTCTGAGTGTTTAATACTGATAATCTAATCTCATGACAGGTCTTCAGTATCTGATCGCTTTAGGTACCTCCACTGAACAGGTGTTTGAAGAAACCGCAGGGCTATGAGAGACAGTGACATCGCATTAATTGGTCACATTGCCTTGACACAGCTCACTCCCATCCAAGTGAATGGGGATGAGCTGCAATTCAAAGAAAAGCTGCTATCCAATAGACAGTGCTTGCCTGGTAAACTGTGTGGAGGCCGCATCACTTACCAGGGTGTTGTAGCCTCTAAAAACAGCTGATCACTGTCAGACCCCCAACAATCACATCAGGGCAACCACTTCAAATATTTACAACATGTAACTGCTTTAAAGGGGTAAATAATTTATGGAATATGAGACTTGTGGTATATACAAATCAAATCCAGAGCCAACTGGTAGATTATGCCATTCAGCTGTATGATCTCATGAATGTATGAAAAGTCAGGTTAGAAAGATAAGACATGATTTAGGCTGTGTATTTACCGGACATATCTAAAACTGCAATACAATAATCTCCGATAATTAATGATCTATCATCAATAGGATGTCCAATTATAAATACTGATCTCCCGTCCAAAGGATAGAGGAGAAGAGTCTGACTCATGTGGGTCCAGCCACCAGGGGCCCTCATCGATCACGAGAACATAGACCTAGAGTTCCCCATTGGAATGGATCACCAGTCATGCATGTGCACTGCAGTTCCATTCAATTCTATCAGACTGTCAGAGATAGCCAAGTACAAGCACTCTACTGTCTCTGGAAGTCTAACAGAGATAAATGGATCGGCAGCACACATGCGTGATCACCAGTCCATTCCAATAAGTCTAAATAAAGAAACAACCTCTTTAATGGTTCAAGTGACATACAATTAATACTCTGTTGTGAGGTAACAGAGTACCAGCATGCCATGTTTTTTTAGTTAGTACAAAATTATACTTTTATTCAGATTGGACAGATTTTAAAGAATTCTTATATTTCCTCTATAAAAATGCTTGCTTTCCCCATGAAATGTTAAATTACACTTTGCATTGTGTTGTTCCTCTATTGTTCCTTCTTGGAAATCAAGAATAATTTATCAATTGGGTTACCACTATCCTTGTGAAAAGAGTTTAACACCACCAGCACTAATTGGACAGTGTCAAAGTGTGTAGGGACACACCCGATTGACAAGAAGGGTGTTAACATTCAGTTGTCAATTTGTTCATGCATTTCTAGGTGAAATAACAGAAAAGTGGCACAATGAAGAGTTATATGTAAAGTTGTTCCTTAATTTTTATTTAATACTGAATATATGTATTAAGTAAAACAGGCATGTCAGGAGAGCTGTCAGCTTCCTCTTCAAGTAGAGATGTAGCACACTTTTAACGAGTTGAATACACAGTTGCATCAAGCTTTTAATTGACTTTTTCGGTGGATTCATTGTGCTAAAGAGGTATTTACCATGTGGACATTTATGGTTTATCCACAGAATATGCCATAAATGTCCAAAAGATGCGGGTCCTACCTCTGGTATCCACTTATCTCATAAACAGAGCTCTTTCTTGCACCACTGTAAATTGAGAGGTGGTCGACATGCACATCTCTCGTGATTCAATTCTATTAGATTTCCAGAAATAGCAAAGAAGGTGTGCCTGGCTATTTTCAGAAGTCCTATAAAAATGAATAAATAAGTGGCCACCGCTCCATGCATAGTTGAGACAGGTTGTCGTTTGTAAATGTCCAGATTAGAATACCTCTTTGAATGGGTTGACCCATGCAAACGTATTCTACAGTTTTTAAACTAGGACCTGGATCTGAATACTTTTTGTGATTGCATGTAATTAAACATTTTGTATAGCCACTGATTTATTCAATAAATGTATCTGTACAGCGTCATCTGCTCTTTGTTCTTTTTCTTATTTATTTTTGTCCTGCTCACTGAGATGGCCGCACATGCTCATTTTTTCATCTTTCAACTCCCTCCTGTTCTGTGATAGGTAGAGAGATGCAGCAAAAAAGACACACACCTTGAGCTGCAGCAGAAAAGACACTCCCCTTGAGCTTCCAGCTTAATATAAATCTAGCAGGGTAATGTATGGGGAGATCCCTGGATCCATGTGAGGTACACTAGTTAAATTAACTAAACTGAAGTGAACACATCTCATAAAACAGGAGTGTTAACCATGTTACATCCGTACAGGGATGGTTATAGCTTTGTTAGAAAGAGATTGTCATGTACTGTATGATATCTGACTGATTTTTTACTTTATAAATGGGATAATCCCTTTAAGTGTCAATTTAAAGTTTGCAGTTACAGTGGATTTTCAGATATCAAGTTATCGTTTGTTATATCTTTACAATACATTGCATATAATTTCCAATGTTAGCTTGGTCATTTTAGTACAGAGAAACATTGAAAATTATATATTTTTTTTAACTGTAGGAAATAAAAAAAAAACTAATCAATAGACCTTCAAGCAAAAGAGTTGGAATTGTTGTGAAACATAATCCACTACATTATTAAATTATTAACTGCCTAGCAGGTAAAAAAAAATCAATCTCAATAATATGAATGCATGTAATGTATCTCTCAGCATTTTTGCTGTTGTGACCTCATTAATTACCTGATAATCAAATGTGAAATTTACATATTGTCTTTATATCCTTTGTTCTTACTTCCCTTTTATCTTGACATTCCCCCGTGGGATAACCTACTTCCTAGATTTGAATATACCTCATAGGCAATCTCATTTATACTAAACACAATACAAATTCCCTATGAGCTTGAGACAGCCTTTTAGTTAGAATACCAATAGATATAAAATTGCAATTTGATGTGCAAGCTTATAACACTAATTTCATTGAAAAAAATCCTTCTTTGCAGGAAGTTAGAAATAAAAAAAATAACAAAATGTATGATAAGTCTTTACTACAATGTCCCCCACACATTGAATTGAAGTCATAATTGCATTTTAAAATTTCTTGCTTGGAGGGTACTGAAGCGACCTGACCATTATATAAAATCTCAAATTGTCATAGAGAAACAGTGAAACCCTAGATAATTTATCATGTAGATGTGTAGCTCTTACATAATTGTAGCCAAATTGTATTACTTCTAACTCATATCAGAGATCATGAAATAAACTTTTGTGGATTACCTGTTGTTCTTCAGTTTTGATTACTATTGAAATCATTTATGAAAAGTATCTAATTAATAAAAAGTTGCATTAAAAAGTGGCTCTTGTACACTGCCTTCCCAAATCAAGTAAATCCCATTTAATTTGATGACAAACCTTTGTTTTCTTTGATTTTAAAACTTAGTAAAATATTGCATTAAGAATAAAATATGGGCAATAGTTAAATTAACAAAGTTACATACTAAAGTGCAAAACCAACAGCTCAAGTATAAATTGCAAGTGACCCATCATCTTGTTACACTCTGGATAAGAGGTTAAACCACTTAAACGTGCATGTAAAAACCAGGGACTTAGAATAATGTTTTAATTCTTTTTTTTTTGTAAAACAGAATTTCCTTGTGGATTTGGGTAACAAATGAAAATATAAGTTATTAGACGTTGCATCTCATCTGTAGTATGGCTATTCATGTAATATATAGCCACTGCGTGCCAGCTGCTGTTCACACTAACTGCCTCAGAGTTTCAAACTTAAGATATATATTTATCTTACTTACTTAAGTGTCATTCTGTGTATGTTTAGGCCTTTGCCATATACAGTACTACTTATACATCCAGAATGCATGGTTTTGTATAGGTCTGAATCTGTCACTCCACTGAAAATTTTGAGGTGTGCATTGATTCTTTCCACCAGTAATTAACCTTCAGTAAAATAGCTGCAGATTATCAGCGGTAGGACATTAAAATGTTCTCAATTTTTTTTCATTTGAGGTGGGGAAAAATACTTTTTGGATTCTTTCCTAGGGCACAAGCGCACATCCATGTTTAGTCAATAATATTTAGCCCAAAAATAAATACAATGCCTCATGGGAGCACCCTACAGAGGTATGCGGTGAGCCCTAAAGGTGGCCATACACATTGGATAGAAGGTGGTTGAGCAAACTGGTGAACAATCATTTCACAGCCATACATATTTTGGTCCAGATTGACAATAACAATAATTTAAACACATATGTTCACTGACAATTGGCAAAAAGACAAACTGTCACGGTAGGGATAGGAAATAGTGAGCCCTGAACTCCTGCCTAGCACTGTCCCTGCCTATTTGCACAATCCACCCACAACTGGGCGGAAGTCCCTTCCTAAATCAGTGCAGAGTTCGAATCAGGAATGAGAAACTAGTGAGACAAAAAGACTAGAGACAGAATAGCACAGAAGTTGGAATACAAAAACCAGAAATCCACCAAGCCAAGTTCAATACCAGGAGAGTCTAAAGTGAATCTAAACGAAACCAGTGAGGTGAAACCAGGGGTAGCCAGGGTTCAAACCCTGGAATTCTCATGAAGTCAAAAGGATCAGTCAGGAGGCAGAAATCTGAGGTCAGAAATCCAGAAATCCATCAGACAATATAGGGCTAATGAGGCAAACTTACTAAAGAAAACCAATCACAGGCAACCTGTGGCAATTAAGCTGTCTGTTTAAATAGGCCACGCATCCTGGTCACAAGACATGCCCAGCATTAGGTGACCAGTGACGTCAGCGAGCCTAACAGGCAAGCACTGGTGATGATTGGAAAGGGCTCCTTCACAGGGAGACCTGGACTGTTTCCCTAGCAAGCAAATGTAGGCGGCGCTGAGGCAAAGCACGCCTGCCGGCTGAGAACATGATGCAAACATTCCCTTTCTGGGAATGTTCTTTAAAATAATGTTTTGTTTTCTAACAAAATATTTTACCGTATGTCTGACTATTGCATGAAAACTAAAAGTGTGACCATCTTCTGTTCACATGACTATAGCTAGTTACCAATTGGCTAAAAAGATTGTTCATTGTTTAACGTGTACATGAGTTTTTACCAAAAGCTCCAACATATATAGGGACATCATTTACCAGAAGAGTCTCATCTTACTGCCAGATGTATTCTCCTGTTCTATTCTCCCATTTCTGCTACACTACTATTTTCTGTTGTCTCAATAGCAGGACCTGTGTCACTTAGATGTCAGTCTGCCTGCACTATTATAATTACCAACATTTGAGCTAGTAAAATCGGGGCACATAAGCCCTGCCCTCGGGAACACCCCAGACCCACCCAGAAACACCTATTTATTGGCAGAATTTGCATTATACCCGCCCATTTTCGGCCAAGGTCAGCACAAATTTGTTGGGATTGTCTCTGAAAATCAGGGACAGTCCTGGCAAATTTTGGATAGTAAGCAGCTATGCACTATACTGAGACTACTTCTGTTCCCAGACTTCCCTACATGCATTGCATAGCAAGAAAATTGATGCTTAGCTCTGTATTATGTCTGGATTGCATGAAAGTAAGAAACATGGCACACAACTAAGCAGCTGTAAGAGCTCACTTAAGCTGTTGCAGTACTGGTCTGGCTGATAGGAGAGGCAGGCTGCCTGTGAGCAGACAGACACACCTCCACTTCCTGGAATGAAAATAAGTGCATTGCAAGGTTACTAGATACAGTAGATATAAAAAGTCTACACACCCCTGTTAAAATGTCAGGTTTCTGTGCTGTAAAAAAATTAGACAAAGATAAATCATTTCAGAACTTTTTCCACCTTTAATGTGACCTATAAACTGTTCAACTCAATTGAAAAAAGACCTGAAATCTTTTAAGTAGAGGGAAGAAAAAATATAAAAATAAAACAATATGGTTGCAACTAATACTTTGTTGAAGCACCTTTTGATTTGATTACAGCACTCAATCTTTTTGGGTATGAGTCAGCATGGCACATTTTGACTTGGCAAGATTTTCCCACTCTTCCTTGCAAAAACACTCCAAATCTGTCAGATTGCGAGTTCATCTCCTATGCACAGCCCTCTTCAGATCACCCCACAGATTTTCAATCAGATTCAGGTCTGGGCTCTGGCTGGGCCATTCCAAAACTTGAATCTTCCTCTGGTGAAGCCATTCCTTTGTTGATTTGGATGTATGCTTTGGGTTGTTGTCATGCTAAAAGATGAAGTTCCTCTTCATGTTCAGCTTTCTAGCAGAAGCCTGAAGGTTTTGTGCCAATATTGACTGGCATTTGGAACTGTTCATAATTCCCTCTATCTTAACTAAGGCCCCAGTTCCAGCTGAAGAAAAACAGACCGAAAGCATGATGCTGCCACCACCATGCTTCACTGTGGGTATAGTGTTTTTTTGGTGATGTGCAGTGTTGTTTTTGTGCCAAACATATCTTTTGGAATAATGGCCAAAAAGTTCAACCTTAGTTTCATCAGTCCATAACAACTTTTCCCACATGCTTTTGAGAGACTTCAGATGTGTTTTTGCAAAATGTAGCCCGGCTTGGATGTTTTTCTTCATAAGAAAAGGCTTTCGTCTTGCCACTCTACCCCATATCCCAGACATATGAACAATACGGGAGATTGTTGTCACATGTACCACACAGCCAGTACTTGCCAGATATTCCTGCAGCTCCTTTAATGTTGCTGTAGGCCTCTTGGTAGCCTCCCAGACCAGTTTTCTTCTTATCTTCTCATCAATTTTGGAGGGATGTCTAGTTCTTGGTAATGTCGTGCCATATTTTCTGCACTTGATGATGACTGTCTGACTCTTCACTGTGTTCCATGGTATATCTAATGCCTTGGAAATTCTTTTGTATTCTTCTCCTGACTGATACCTTTTAACAATGAGATCCCTCTGATGCTTTGGAAGCTCTCTGTGGACCATGGCTTTTGCTGTGGGATGCAACTAAGAAGATTTCAGGAAATACCAACTAGAGCAGCTGAACTTTATTTGGGGTTAATCAGAGGAACTGTAAATGATGGCACGTGTATGCTGACTCCTATTTAACATGATTTTGAATGTGATTGCTTAATTCTGAACACAGCTACATCCCCAGTTATAAGAGGGTGTGCACACTTATGCAACAACATTATTTTTGTTTTCTTCTCTCCACCTAAAATATTTCACTTTGTTTTTTAATTGAGTGGTACAGTTAATAGGTTACATTAAAGGTGTAAAAAGTTCTGAAATGATTAACTTCCAAGCTTTTTCATAGCCTTAAAGGGGTTGTGTCATGAAAGACATTTTTCAAACCAGATCCTGGATCTGAAAACTTATGAATTTATATGCAATTAAAAATGTATTATAGCCAATGAGTTTTTTAATAAAATTGATCTGTATATCACTACCTGCTGTTTGTTCTTTTTCCTTTTTTTTGTCCATCTCATTGAGCTAGTCGAACATGCTCAGATCAACTGCCACCAGCCATATGTTCTGTTAGAAGCTGTAGCAGTTACAAGGAGAGAGCTGCAGCAGAAAATACACAGATAGGTTGTCAAGCTGAGGATAATCTAGCAGTGTAATTGGAACATTCAATGTAGAAATGTTTGGACCCTTTTGAAGTACAGGGCCGATTCTAACTTAAAGGTATTGTCATGTACTATATGATGTCTGATTTTAGTTTTTTATATCACTCATGGCATAACCCCTTCAATGGCAATAAAAGCTGGTGATTTGACATATTAGTTGATCTCTTGGAGAATTGTCTACTGATCTATTAATGTTCTAAAAGAAAATTTCCTACAAAAAATTAAATAATAACTGATTATATATATATATATATATGTAGGCTTGACAAAGGCCTCATGGAGTAGGCTGAAACGTTGCCTTGGAATAAATTGGATCATCACCTTTCAACTCAGGAGTGCTGTCTCTTCTCTGGGATCTATATATGTGTGGAGGATTGTCCGTCCTCCTGAGGATTTTGCACCCACCAAGCCCTTTGGACGTGCTGCTGCCTATCTCCGGATTTATATATATATATATATATATATATATATATTCGGTTATGATTTAATTTTTTGTAGGAAATTTTCTTTTAGAACATATATATATATCACTGATAATAAATTGTAAAAATGTAACATTTAAATAATCACAGTAACTTTCCTTGTTGGATAAGCATAATTGAAAATATTAGCATATAATACATATTTTAATCTAATCTAATAATACTATATAATATACAAGCATTGAATGGGTCATTTAAAATTCAACATCTGATCGATGATAGTCTGAACAATCCATTCAGTAAGTTTCTCATATGAACTATTACATTGTAACAAAGCAATTAATAATGAGCAGCCTTTTCTCTTAGCAGCTGCCTGGAGCAGATTGGATCATTTGTGAAAACCGTTGTAGTAAGCAGTAATAAATGTAATTAACATAGATATTTAAACTTTTTGCTTACAAAGTAATTGGTTTGGGATTTAGCAAAAATGATCCCGTGATGAACTTGGTCATCCATTCCATGATTCCTTAATTGACATTATGTAATATTTTAATACTTTACCACAAAAGTTGAGGCATTTAAAATAATGTAGGTTTAACTGAACTGTACAGTGTGTGTGTGTGTGTGTGTGTGTATATATATATATATATATATATATATATATATAATATAAAACATTTCTAAACATCACTAAACTACTGTCATTCAGTTTAGTAAGCAAAACCATAATCCATTTCACTCTAAGAAGTGGTACACTACTAGTTCTGCTAAGAGATATTGAAAACAATTCATATTTTGTTTTGAATCAATGGATGGCGGACCCATGGATGTTCGGGTTCGCCGGGTTCGGCCAAACTTCGGGTCAAAGTTCAGGTTCGGGAATCGAACTTGACATGAACTCGAACCCCATTGAAGTCAATGGGGCCCCGAACTTTGGTGCACTAAAATGGCTGTAAAATAGTCATAGTGAGGGCTAGAGGGCTGCAAAAGGAAGCAAAATGGGGGTAAGAGCAGGATAATTGCCCTGCAAACAAATGTGGATAGGGAAATGATGTAAAATAACATAGAATATAAAAAATTTAAAAATAAAAATCTTGAACTTTGAGGCGGAAGGAAGTCAAAGTAGAGTAGGAGGTTGAGGAGGCGGTGGACGTGGCAGTGTAGGTGGAAGCGGCGGTGGAGGAGGCGGTAGCCAACACTGTTTTTTTTTGGGGTTTTTTTTTTTTGTTTTTTTTAAATTTGGGAAGAACCCAAAACATTGGAAACTAGAAAAGAGAATGCAAAGAGAAGTGCGCTGGAGTCTAACAATGGCTGGGTGCGGCCGATATAATTCAGCACAAGGTACGGACAATTCCTGTGGGATCCATGCCTGGTTCATTTTATTTAATGTAAGCTTGTCCACGTTGGCTGTGGACAGGGGGCTGCGCTTGTCTGTGATCACCTCTCCTGCCATGCTAAACACACGTTCGGACAATACACTGCCACAGGGCAGGCCAGCAACTCCGAAGTGTAAAGGGCAAGCTCAGGCCATGTGCCCAATTTGGAAACCCAGAAGTTGAATGGACCAGACCCATCAGTCAGCATGTGTAGGCGTGTGCACACGTACTGTTCCACCATGTTGCTGAAATGCTGCCTCCTGCTAAGGTTCTAGACTTGACAGCGGCGAATCAATGGATGTCGTATATCTGGACTTCTTCAAAGCATTTGACACTGTACCACATAAAAGGTTAGCATATAAAATGAGGATGGTCGGTCTGGGAGAAAATGTCTGTAAGTGGGTAAGTAACTGGTTGAGTGACAGAAAACAGAGGGTGGTTATTAACAGTACACACTCAGATTGGGCAACTATCAATAGTGGGGTACCTCAGGGGTCAGTACTGGGCCCTATTCTTTTCAATATATTTATTAATGATCTTGTAGAAGGCTTGCATAGTAAAATATAAATTTTTGCAGATGACACAAAACTGTGTAAAGTAATTAACACTGATGAGGACAATATAGTGCTACAGAAGGATCTGGATAGATTTGAGGCTTGGGCAGATAAGTGGCAGATGAGGTTTAACACTAACAAATGTAAAGTTATGCACATGGGAAGGAATAATGCAAGTCACCCGTACATACTAAATGGTAAAACACTTGGTAACACTGACATGGAAAAGGATCTAGGAATTTAATAAACAGCAAACTAAGCTGCAAAAACCAGTGTCAGGCAGCTGCCGCCAAAGCCGATAAGATAATGGGTTGCATAAAAAGGGGCATAGACGCCCGTGATGAGAACATAGACCTACCACTTTACAAATCGCTAGTCAGACCACACATGGAGTACTGTGTACAGTTCTGGGTTTCTGTGAACAAGGCGGACATAGCAGAGCTGGAGAGGGTTCAGAGGAGGGCAACTAAAGTAATAACTGAAATGGGGCAACTACAGTACCCTGAAAGATTATCAAAATTAGGGTTATTTACTTTAGAAAAAAGACGACTGAGGGGAGATCTAATAACTATGTATAAATATATCAGTGGTCAGTACAGAGATCTCTCCCATCATCTATTTATCCTCAGGACTGTCACTGTGACGAGGGGACATCCTCTGTGTCTGGAGGTAAAAAGGTTTGTACACAAACATAGAAGAGGATTATTTACGGTAAGAGCAGTGAGACTATGGAACTCTCTGCCTGAGGAGGTGGTGATGGTGAGTACAATAAAGGAATTCAAGAGGGGCCTGGATGTATTTCTGGAGTGCAATAATATTATAGGATATAGAGATGCGTCGTTGATCCAGGGAGTACTTCCGATTGCCTGATTGGAGTCAGGAAGGAATTTTTTACTCCCCTTAAGTGGGGAAAATTGGCTTCTACCTCACAGGTTTTTTTTTTTTTTGCCTTCCTCTGGATCAGCTAGCAGGATGACAGGCCGAACTGGATGGACAGATGTCTTTTTTCGACCTTATGTACTATGTTACTATGTTACTATGTTTCCTCCTCCTCTTCCTTCGCCTTTTTGCTTCCAATGAGCCCCCGCTGTCAGGTGGGAATGCCATCATCAGCGCGTCTACCAGCGTGCGCTTGTGCTCACGCATCTTCCGATCATGCTCCAGTGACGAAATTTAGGATGGCACATTGTTCTTGTAGCAGGGATCCAGCAGGGTGGCCACCCAGTAATCAGCACTGGTTAGAATTTGGGCAACTCGACGGTCGTTGCGCAGGCACTGCAGCATATAGTCGCTCATGTGTGCCAGGCTGCCCAGAGGTAATGACAAGCTGTCCTCTGTGGGAGGTGTATCGTCCGTGTCCTCTGTATCCCCCAGCCATTCTCCAGTGAAGGCCATGAACTGCTTTGGGTGCCATCCTGCTGTGAACATGGTTCCTACTACTAATCCACCAGAACTGTGTCCTGCCTGGACAGTTGTGTACCTGGCCTCTGTTTGTGCAGGAACCCACCCTCCGAGCCACTTGTGAATGACTGGCATGATAACCATGGAAATGACCCCTCTTCCACCTCTTCTTCTTCCTGTGCCACATCATCTTCCATCATGGCACTGGCCATGTTAGTTGAGTAATCGAAACAACGCAAAAAGGCACACAGGTCTCGCATAGAGGCCCACTCATTGGTGGTGAAGTGGTGCTGTTCCGAAGAGCTACTGGCCCGTGCGTGCTGCAGCTGAAACTCCACTATTGCCTGCTGCTTACTCAGTCTCTCCAGCATATGCTAGGTGGAGTTCCACCTGGTGGGAACGTCGCATATGAGGTGGTGAGCAGGAAGGCCGAAGTTAAACTGCAGCGCAGAAAGGCGAGCAGCAGCAGGGTGAGAACAACGAAAGTGCGCCCAGACGATCCGCACTTTCTGCAACAGCACTAACATATTGAGTTAATTTTTAAGGAACCTCTGCACCACCAAATTCAGCACATGCACCAGGCAAGGGATGTGCATCAAATCGACCCAGATTGGCTACGAGAGTTCGCCCATTGTCGCACACCAGGCCGAGCTTGAGGCTCAGTGGCACCAGCCACTCATTGGTCTGTTGTTCCATGCCCGTCCACAGCTCATGTGCAGTGAATGGTTTTTCCCCCAAACAGATGAGTTTCAAAACAGCCTGCTGTCGTTTCCCCCTGACAGTGCTGAAGTTGGAGGTGCAGGTGCTACACTGACCAAATGAGGAGGCGTTAGAGGAGGAAGCAGAGTAGGAGGAGGAGGCCACAGGAAACAACAAGAAATGTCTTGCAATCCTCGGTGGCGAAGGACATGCGCCAAACTGCTATCTGCCTCAGGTCCAGCCGCCACTGCATTTACCCAGTGTGCAGTTAGGGAGATATAACGTGCCCGTGCTTACTAGTCCACGTATTGGTGCTTATGTGGACATTGCCACAGATGGCATTGCTCAGTGCACACCTGATTTTGTCTGCCACTTGGTTGTGCAGTCCAGGGATGGCTCGCCTGGAAAAGTAGCTAGGAACCACGTACTGTGGGACAGCCACCGTCATAAGGTTTTTAAAAGTCTCCGCCTCCACCAGACAGAATTACAGCATTTCAAAGGCCAGTAATTTTGAAATGCGGACATTCAGGGCCAGGGAACGCGGGTGGGTAGGGGGGTACTTCCTCTTTCTCTCCAGTGTTTGGGGGATGGACAGCTGAACGCTTCCATGGGACAGTGTGGACATGCTGGGTGACGGTGGTGGAGGTGGTGGTATTGCTGCCACATCCTCTGTTACTCCAGAGGGGGAGAAAGAGGCCGAGACTGCAGCAGAAGAGGGAACAGGAGGAGCCTGAGATCTCTTATGGTTTTTAAGGTGTATACTCCACTGCAACTCATGCTTTGCATTTAGATGCCTGGTCATGCAGGGGGTGCTCAGGTTTAGAACATGTGTGCTTCGCTTCAGGCTCTGATTGCACAGCATGCAAACCACTTGTGTCTTGACGTCAGCACATTGTCTGAAGAATTGACACGCCAGGTAACTTCTTAGGGCTGGCTTTGGTGTGCTCAGGCCCTGGGTGCGGTGGGCAGTAGCAGGCGTACTGGCAAGGGGACGGCCACTTTGCTTTTGCACCCTGCTCCCTCTTTTTCCTGTGTGGCTGGCGCTGTGTGACCAACACCTCTTCCTCCGAACTGTACACGTCACTCGCATGACCTTGATTCCATGTGGGGTGTAGGACCTCATCATCCTCCACATCATCTTTCACCCACTCCTCACCCCTGCCCTCCTTGGCGGAGAAAGCCGCAGCAGTTGGTACCTGTGTTTTGTCATCATCAGAGAAGTGCTGCGGTGCTCCTTCCATGTCCACATTCTGAAACATAAGTGGTTGGGCATCAGTGCACTCAATCTTTTCCACTTCTGGGGCAGGGTTATGTGGATGGCCGACGAAAACCCTGCCAGCAGAGTCATCAAAAAGCATGAGAGACTGCTGCATGACTTGGGGCTCAGTCTGTTTTCCTGATTTGCAAGGGGGTGAGGAGAAAGACAGATGCCCATGGGCTGCAGGTGCCAACTCTGCGCTTTTCAGAAGGGGACCGGGTGGTAGACAATGTCAAGGAACTGGAGGCACTGTCAGCTACCCAATCTACTACCGCCTCTACTTGTTCTGGCCTCACCATTTGTATAGGTATTTGGGCCTACAAAATAATGCTGAATGTTCTGTTGCCTACGTGCACCTGAGGAAGGTATTTAATTTGGGAGTGTAACTAGCACAGATCGACCACGTCCACGTCCTCTCCCTGCAACAAGAGCTCCACCAACACCACCATCTCCACAACCAAGGCTATGTCCCTTTTTTGATGCTCTTCTTAATTCTTTGAGGTCACCCACTGTACTAACAGATGGATTAACTTGATTTATTTACTCATCATGTATGCAATGCAGGTACACCTCACCCAAACAATTGGTATATGTCACCCACCGAAATAACAGATGGATTAACTAGATTTATTTCCCTGTCAAGTATGCAGGACAGGTGTACCCCACACAAACAATTGGTATATGTCCCCCACCGATGTAGCAGATGGATTAACTAGATTTATTTTCCCATCATGTATGCAGTGCAGGTGCACATCACACAAACAATTGGGTTATGTCACCCACCGAACTAACAGACAGAATAACGATTATATTTTTGTGTCAAGAGTACAAAGATGGTGCATTGCACCCATAAAAAAAATCGCTATAGGTCACCCACAGAATTAACAGCCAGATTAAGTATTACATTTCTGTGTCAGGGGTGCCAAGATGGTGTATTGCACCCACAAAAAAATCACTATAGGTCACCACAGTATAAATAGTCAGATGGGATTCCTAACACTTTCCCTCACTTCAGCTGCCTGCTTCCTGTCCCTGCAATACTCAGAGCTGATGGGCGGTGCTACACGTGATCCAGCTTTTATTGAGACTGGGTCACATGATGCACGGGCGAATCACAGCCATGCCATTAGTAGGCATAGCTGTGATGGCTTCTAAGTTACCACAGTTTAAAAGCATATTGATTGGCTGCCCTGCAGCCTTTCAACAAGCTTTATTAAATGCCAAAACACCAAACTCGAACTCGAACTTTTCCTGAAAAGTTCGGGTTCGGGTCCGGGTACCCGAACTAGCATAGTTCGGTACAGACCCGAACTTTACAGTTCGGGTTCGCTCAACACTAGTGACTAGATTTTAAAACAGGTGTAATGAATTTAAAAAGGTTCTGTAGTTTAGAAAACCCATTTTCACGTATCCTATTATGGAATCCCGAGGTAATAAAGGCTGACTAGTTTTCAGGATTCTCATTTCTTGGTAGAATTGGAAAGCAGCTATAAAGAGTGTCTCTTAGGGCTCATGCAAACAAACGTTTTTTCTTTCCGTGACCGTTCCATTTTTTTTTTTTGCGGACTGGATGCGAACCATTCACTTCAATGGGTTTGCAAAAAAAAACAGAAGTTACTCCATGTGTATTTCATTTCCGTATGTCCATATTTCAGTTCTGCAAAAAAATAGAACATGTCCTATTATTGTCCACATTAAGGACAAGGATTGTACTGTACTCTTAAGGGCCAGCTGTTCCGTTCGGCAAAATACGGAATGCACACGGATGTCATCCTTATTTTTTGTGGATCCTTTTTTTTGTCGGACTGCAAAATACATACGGTCATGTGCATGAGCCCTTACCCTGTAAGCCCTTCACTGCATTATATATATATAATATATATATATATATATATGATGTGGGGAGTCGCTCTGGTAGATAGCGGTGCGGGTGCAGTACCGAGGCAAACAAGGAGTCCAGAATTGTGCAACAAACAGTGTTTTATTCACACTGACACAAAAATAAACAGAAACAGTCTCTTGGTGGTAATTCACACAGGCCAGACACAAGGAGGCAAAGCAAAACAGGCCAACACAGGTTCAGTCACCTGGGAGGTGTAGGTGCAGGTTCGCACCACGCTGTCGGCCCCGCCGCAGGAGAATCCAGCTTCAGGTAGCCAGGAACAAAACACCTCCTTGCTGAGCTCTTTCCTCCAGGACAGATAACTCCTCAGCCCTGTTAGCAGCTCCAGGATAATCACCCTACCCAGCTGCTAAGGAGGCTGCCTTTTAAAGGGGCCGGATAAAGTCCGGCCTGGACCGTGGGGAGTAGGCACCCACCCTACACTTTACCTACTCCCAGTAAGAGCCGGCCCGGATTAGTTTTGCAGCCAAACTAAGTCACAGAGTCTAGCAGCACTAGCTGCTGCAGACAAAAAACCCGGCTCTCACCTCACCGAGGCCAGCAACCTCGGTGACACGTACCTGCCATCACATATGATACCTTGCACCCTCTTACACACCCCCCCCCTTTGTTCAACCCTGAGGGGGTGAACACACGTGAGGCAGTGGACGCGGGACAGGGCATCTGCGTTGCCCTGCAAGCGGCCTGCCCTGTGTTCCACGGAGAATTTGAAATTTTGAAGGGATAGGAACCACCTGGTGACCCGAGCATTCCTCTCCTTGGCCTGACTCATCCACTTGAGGGGGAATGGTCGGTCACCAGACGGAACCTCCTCCCTAACAGGTAGTAGCGGAGAGATTCGAGTGCCCACTTGATAGCCAGGCACTCCCTCTCCACTATACTATATCTGGACTCAGCAGGACTGAGCTTACGGCTCAGGAAGACAACGGGATGTTCTTCCCGTTGACCTCCTGCGACAGTACCGCACCGAGGCCTACCTCCGAGGCGTCGGTCTGTACGACAAACTCCTTGTTGAAGTCGGGTGTCACCAAAACCGGGGACCCACACAGGGCCGACTTCAACGCGGAGAAAGCCTCCTCCGCCTTCTCACTCCAGCTAACCCTCCCAGACTTTCGCCCCTTCAACAGGTCTGTCAATGGCGCTGCTATTGTGGCAAAGTGGGGCACAAACCTCATGTAGTATCCTACAATCCCCAGGAACGACTTTACCTGCCTGGTGGTGACCGGTCGGGGCCAGTTGCGAATGGCCTCTACCTTAGTTACCTGAGGTTTGATGACTCCCGCCCAATTACATATCCCAGATATTTGGTCTCTTCCAACCCAATCGCACACTTTTTGGATTGGCGGTTAGTCCAGCTTTCCTCAGGGCATCCACTACCGCCTGCACCTTGGGCAAATGGCTTTCCCAGTCGGTGCTGTGGATGACTACATCATCTAAGTAGGCCGAGGCGTACCGACGATGTGGTCGCAGCACTATGTCCATTAACCTTTGGAAAGTGGCGGGGCGCCATGCAGGCCAAAGGGTAACACCTTGTAGTGATATAGGCCCTGCGGGGTAACAAACGCGGTTTTTCCTTAGCCGTCTCCGTTAAGGGTACCTGCCAGTACCCTTTAGTGAGGTCCAGCACAGAAAAATAACGGGCTTGTCCTAAATTTTCAACAAGCTCGTCTACTCGGGGCATGGGATACGCGCCAAACTTGGATACTTCATTTAACTTGCGAAAGTCGTTGCAGAACCGCAACGCCCCATCCGGCTTGGGTATTAGGACTATGGGACTGGCCCACTCACTTTTCGACTCCTCAATGACATCGAAGCTTCAACATTAACTGCACTTCCTCCGCGATGGCCCGCCGCCGAGCCTCGGGTACCCGGTATGGTTTTAACCGGACCTTGGCCTGAGGCTCAGTGACGATGTCATGTCGGATGAGAGACGTGCGGCCAGGGAGGTCTGAGAACACATCCGTGTTCCGACTGAGGAACTCCCTGACTTCCTGAACTTGTTTGGAAGACAGGCTGTCTGCAATTTTTACCGTGGTTACGGCTTCACAGGCCTCGAACTGTGGGGCTGGACCCTTTTCACCTAGAAGCCCTGGTCGGGGGCTGTGGTCGTCGGCCGCGTCCCTATCTTTCCACGGCTTAAGTAAATTCACGTGGTACACCTGCTCCGGCTTGCGCCGCCCTGGCTGGTGTACCTTGTAATTTACTTCCCTACCTTCTCGATCACCTCATAGGGGCCCTGCCACCTAGCTAGGAATTTGCTGTCAAGGGTGGGTACCAGAACCAAAACCCGATCTCCCGGATTGAAGTCCCGCACCCGAGCCTGACGATTGTACACCCTACTCTGGGCTTGTTGTGCTGCCTCCATATGCTCCCGGACCAAGGGCAACACCCTTTCCATCCGTTCCTGCATCTGGGCGACATACTCAATGACACTTTTGTGGGGGACAGGCTGTTGTTCCCATGCTTCCTTGGCGATATCCAACAGGCCCCGAGGGTGTCTGCCATAAAGCAGTTCGAAGGGCGAGAACCCAGTAGAGGCCTGGGGCACCTCTCGCACTGCGAACATGAGATAGGGCAGAAGCAGGTCCCAGTCCTTCCCATCTCTAGACACCACCCTTTTTAACATATTTTTTAGAGTTTGATTAAACCTCTCAACAAGACCGTCTGTTTGCGGATGGTAAACGGACGTCCGTAACTGCTTTATACGCAACAATTTACACAGTTCCTTCATTACTTTGGACATAAAAGGGGTCCCTTGGTCTGTCAGAACCTCTTTTGGCAGGCCCACACGGGAAAACATCTCCATTAACTCTTTGGCAATGAGCCTAGCTGAGGTATGTCGCAGAGGCACCGCCTCCGGATACCGAGTGGCATAGTCGAGAACTACCAGAATGTGTTGGTGGCCCCTAGCAGACTTTGGTACAGGCCCAATTAAATCCATAGCGATTCGCTCAAACGGTACTTCAATAATTGGCAGAGGTACCAGAGGACTACGGAAATGTGGCTGGGGGCTAGTTACCTGACAGGTTGGACAGGACTTACAATAATTTTCTACCTCCTTGAACACACTGGGCCAATAAAACCGCTGCAGTATGCGGTCCTGGGTTTTCTGCCACCCCAGGTGTCCCCCAAGAACATGTTGGTGGGCAAGCTCCATGACAAGCTTGCGATACGCTGTGGGCACCACCAACTGTTCAACAGGTTCACCTCGGATTTGGTTCACCCGATACAACATATCCTGCAGAACAATAAATCGTAGGAACATTAATTCAGCCCCTGGTTTCTGGGGTTTACCATCAATTTCCAGCACATTCTCCCAGGCCCTGGTTAGGGTTTGGTCCCGGTGTTGTGCGGTCCCAAAATTTTCCCCGGAGACATTGAGGTCTGCCAACTCAGGTCCCGGTGGCAAGTCCTCCGTGTCTCCCACCATTACACTCAGTGGGGTTGTCTCCCCACTACCGCTGCAGCAGTGGTCACCCCTACCGCTGGCCCTTCAGACTCGGGCTCCCAGGGTTCTGGCCTTCCAGTGGTATCAGGCCACTCTGCTAGGGTTACCCCTGTCTCAGGGCTATTAGACACCTTCACCTCAGGCCACAGTGATGGAAAACCAGGGAAGTCTCTCCCAATTATCAGTTCATAGGGTAGCTTTGTGGAGATCGCCACCTCACAAGTCCAGGTGCCGGCCGCCGTGGACAGAGACATTACAGCAGTGGGATAGTCCTTTAAGTCTCCGTGAATGCACACCACACCCACTTTCCGGCCCGTATACTGGGTGGGCTGTACCAGGGCAGCACTTACCAGGGTTACCAGGCTCCCTGAGTCCAACAGCGCCACTGCCAGGTTATCCCCGACTTGCACCTGGCACAGATGACGACTGTCTATTGTCTCGGGGTGCCGGTCGCACACAGTCTCCGGGCATACATGGAAGGCCGGTACCCATAATTAGTCTCCATGGGTTCCCCCACTGTGGACAGTTGGCCCTTATGTGTCCAGGCTCCCGACACTGCCAGCAGACCACTGGGGACGGATCTGCAAGAGGTACATCCCGGGCGGGTTTGGCCGGCCGCCGGGACTGGGGTGGAGACTTCCGGGTTTGACTGGCCCCCTCCCAAAAGAACCCCTTGCAGGTTTCTGGTGGCCTCATATCGCTCCACCAGGTCGACCATCTCAAGGGCATTGGTGGGGGATACCTGGCCGATCCAGTGTTGAAGGGGGTAAGGCAAGGCCCTCCAAAACATGTCAGCCAGCAGCCGGTCCAGCATAGCAGTCGGACTTAGAACCTCAGGCTGCAGCCATTTTTGCAACCTGTGCAGCAACTCATAGTACTGCGGCCTGGCGGGTTCAGCCACTTTAAAGTCCCACTGGTGGACCCGCTGAGCCCGGACCAACACGTTTACCCCCAGTCTGGCCAGGATCTCCCCTTCACCGTGGGATAGTCAGCAGCCTGGTCGTCTGCCAAATCAAAAAAACTTGCTGGGGTCCGGATGCCAGGAACGGAGCAACCACCTCGGCCCACTGGTCACGGGGTAACTTTTCCCTCACGGCGACCTTCTCAAAGACCGCTAGGTATGTCTCCACGTCGTCTGCGGGGGTCATCTTTGGGATCGCCGCACGGACCGCTTCCGAGCATCATGGACGTGGTGGGACGCTCCTGCCGCCTGTAATGCCATCACATGTTGTAGCAGTAACTGGTTGGTCTCCCGCTGCTGCACGTTAGCTTCTACGAGAGCCTTCACAGCAGCCTCCATGTTGCCAGAGATCACAGGCTGCAACTTTGCCGGCCTAATATAGGACATTCACTTTTGCTCCGCACAAAAACAAAGTTCGGCGTTCACGCCAGCCTCACTGCGCATGCCCGCATCCGACACCAAATGTGGGAGTCGCTCTGGTAGATAGCGGTGCGGGTGCAGTACCGAGGCAAAACAAGGAGTCCAGAATTGTGCAACAAACAGTGTTTTATTCACACTGACACAAAAATAAACAGAAACAGTCTCTTGGTGGTAATTCACACAGGCCAGACACAAGGAGGCAAAGCAAAACAGGCCAACACAGGTTCAGTCACCTGGGAGGTGTAGGTGCAGGTTCGCACCACGCTGTCGGCCCCGCCGCAGGAGAATCCAGCTTCAGGTAGCCAGGAACAAAACACCTCCTTGCTGAGCTCTTTCCTCCAGGACAGAGAACTCCTCAGCCCTGTTAGCAGCTCCAGGATAATCACCCTACCCAGCTGCTAAGGAGGCTGCCTTTTAAAGGGGCCGGATAAAGTCCGGCCTGGACCGTGGGGAGTAGGCACCCACCCTACACTTTACCTACTCCCAGTAAGAGCCGGCCCGGATTAGCTTTGCAGCCAAACTAAGTCACAGAGTCTAGCAGCACTAGCTGCTGCAGACAAAAAACCCGGCTCTCACCTCACCGAGGCCAGTAACCTCGGTGACACGTACCTGCCATCGCATATGATACCTTGCACCCTCTTACAATATATATATATATACACAGAGTATATATATATATAGCATAATGGTCAGGACCGATTCTAGTTCCTCTGCTGCCTGAGGCAAAAATGTAAATGGTGCCCTCTCCCATTAAAAAATAGTATGAAAGACAAGTAACCAGTGGACTCCGAGACTATCCTGCAAGATCTGGGAAAGTAAAAGTACAGATAATGTTATTGATATCACCTGCAGTTCTATGTAACAGCACAATTAACACAGTGATGGCTATTTGAGTACAGAAAATGTAGTAGTGTTACCTGCAGTCCTATGTAAAACCAGATATAACACTAGTACTAGTACTAGATATAACCTACTCACCTTGTCCCGTAGCTCATAGTCCTCTCTCCCCTGCTGCAGACACAGCCTGAAGGAGTGGAGGAGCTCAGGGAGCTGAGCGGTGAGTGACAGGACCGCAGCTCCCTGCACTCCACTTGGGGGGGAGTGCAGCCTAAAGGGAACACTGGTGGCATCCACCAGCAGCGTTCAACTGCTGTGTGGATGCCATCTCCTCAAAAGTACAGAAAACTGCCGCCTGAGGAGAGATTCTCATCTCACCTCATGGCAGAAACGGCTCTGCTAATGGTGTAAATATATACTGTATGACGCTTCATTTTCCCTGTTGCAGCACTGCAAGGAAACCAAGCACTGAAATGTTTGACGACATCTACCGTACATGTTTCACACAGATACCCAGGGATAATGTCTGCAATCGGCGATAACACAGATTACAAATCTTTAACCTCTAATTTAACTCCTCAGATGCAGTGGTCAAATGTGACTACTGCATCTGAGTGCTGAATACCTGGGAGTAGAGATGAGCGAAGTTTTGAAAAATTAGATTTGGCAATTTCGCTGGTTAGTAGTGATTATCGAGCACCAAAGTATTTGGATGTTCGGCCAGAACACATTGCTATATTCGTGTGCTCAGCCGAGCACCCAAGTATAATAGAAGTCAATAGGAGACAACCAGGCACCCCTTGCTCTGAAGAGGGGAGGGTGCCTGGTCCATTGGAAAAGGTCAGAAAGTGACAGAAACACTACTGAAATGTATTCGGAACCGCATGGGGACGATGTCTGGATACATCTTGGACTCCCAGGTCGCTGCTGGGAACCATGTTGTCCGAGTTGTACGCCACTTTTACAGACTGACAAAAATACGCACAAAAACCCCTAAAAAAATCAGTCTTACAGGAAAAATTGTTAGGAAACATTCTTTCCTGTATATTTGATTGTATATAAAGTGCAAGTGCTGCCAAAAATTACAAGCAAGAGGCACTCTGAATCAGCCTGTATATCACATAAAGGAGGGCCTCATTAACATTGTGGTACAATTGTTCAGGTAGTGGGACTCCTATGCACTAAGTGAAAGGGCTGCCAAAAATTACAAGGAAACGGCAGTCCAATACACCCTTTATTACACATAAAAGGGTATCATGCACACCCTTGAAAAATTATGATTGGGGGCCTGCTGGTGACCCTCAAAAACATTTGGAACAAGGGCTTGCTGGTGACCCTCTAAAACATTAGGGCGAGGGCCTGCTGCTGAGCATTGCAAAAAATGATGGGTAAGTGGCTGCTGCTTAACTGACCATTGAAAAAATTATGGGTGAGTGCCTGCTGCTGAGCTGACCCTGTAAAATATTGTAGTTGAGGGCATGCAGGTGAGCTGACCCTGTAAAATATTGTAGGTGAGGGCCTGCAGGTGAGATGAC
The DNA here is from genome assembly GCA_033119425.1 of Bufotes viridis. Taxonomy (NCBI): domain Eukaryota; kingdom Metazoa; phylum Chordata; class Amphibia; order Anura; family Bufonidae; genus Bufotes; species Bufotes viridis. Next base: position 101,533,205 of record CM065591.1, read on the forward strand.
CCTCTCAAATATTGTAGGTGAGGGCCTGCAGGTGAGCTGACCCTCCCTGAAGAGGGACATGAGGAGATCATGTGCACTGATTCCCAAACTCTTCAGCATCCACAGTCAGAAGAAGATGACGGTCGGGAACGGCAATTAGTGTTTCATGAGGTGGATGATGCGGATGAGACACAGTTGTCAATAAGTAAGGGTCTTGTTAGGTCAACCACACAAGTCAGGAGGATGACCCGAGTGAGGAAGTGGAAGACGGGGTGGTGGACGATGACATCACTGACCCAACCTGGGAAGGTGGCAAGCCAAGCGAGTACAGCAGTACAGAGGGGGAGGGATCCACAGCACCACAACAGGCTGGAAGAGGCTGTGGGATGGCAAAAGGGAGAAGGCGGGCCACACCAAATAGTCCCGTGTACAGGTGTCTTTAACCCAGGCCTTTGAACGTAAGCGCAAATACCCAGTCACCCACCCACAGGCCATAGCACTAAATGCACACCTTTAAAAATTGCTGGCCCTGGAAATGTTGCCATTTAGGCCTGTGGACATTAAGGCTTTTCTGAGCCTCATGGCGGCGGACATCCATCGTTACTCAGTCCCCAACCACCACTATTTTCTCGGTGTGCCGTCCCCGCATTACACCAGCAATTGTGTCCCATAACATAATTCGTGCCCTGACCAACGCAGTTATTGGGAAGGTCCACTTAATGACTGACACACGGACAAGTACTTTTGGCCAGGGACACTACATTTCCGTGACGGCACATTGGGTGAACCTTGTGGAGGTCGGTAGCTAGTCGTACCCTGGGATGGCACATGTACTACCAACGCCAAGGATTGGGGCCCCCATTCCATCAGGATTTTCACCACCACCTACATTAGTTGCAGCAAACCCCCCTTCAGTCAGTAGCTGGAAGCAGTGTAGCATGGCAGTGGGGAAGCGGGAACAGGCCGTGCTGAAACTCATTTGCTTAGGTGACAAACAGCACACCGTTGCAGAGCTGTGGCAGAGTATAAGGGACCAGACTGAGCTGTGGCTCTCGCCACTCAACCTACAACCAGGCATGGTTGGTTGTTGTGTCTGATAATGGCGGTACCTTTTTGGCAGCTTTGGAGCTTGGCAAGCTCACACACATGTCAATCATACAGCATATACAGTAACATAGTAACATAGTAACATAGTATATAAGACCGAAAAAAGACATTTGTCCATCCAGTTCGGCCTGTTTCCTACAAGTTGATCTGTGAGGCAGAAGCCAATTTTCCTCACTTAAGGGGAAAAAAAATTCTTTCCCGACTCCAATCAGGCAATCAGAATAACTCCCTGGATCAACGACCCCTCTCTAGTAGCTATAGCCTGTAATATTATTACACTCCAGAAATAAATCCAGTCCCCTCTTGAATTCCTTTATTGTACTCACCATCACCACCTCCTCAGGCAGAGAGTTCCATAGTCTCACTGCTCTTACAGTGAAGAATCCTCTCCTATGTTTGTGTACAAACCTTCTTTCCTCCAGACGCAGAGGATGTCCCCTTGTCACAGTCACAGTCCTGGGGATAAATAGATGATGGGACAGATCTCTGTACTGACCCCTGATATATTTATACATAGTTATTAGATCTCCCCTCAGTCGTCTTTTTTCTAAAGTGAATAACCCTAATTTTGATAACCTTTCAGGGTACTGTAGATCCCTCATTCCAGTTATTACTTTAGTTGCCCTCCTCTGAACCCTCTCCAGCTCTGCTATGTCTGTCTTGTTCACAGGAGCCCAGAACTGTACACTGTACAGTATGTCCCATGCACAACGTATACATTAATATAGCTAAAAACATAACACACGAGAGTTGGGGTAAACCAATGGCATGGCCTGTAAATTAACTCATCAATAACCAAATAACAATAACATATTTTACAACTATAAACCATGATAAAAATAATAATACCAACAATAATACAACCACAAACCATAATAATAATAGAACAGAATGTCATTGAGGATAAATTGACAGCTGACAACGCTGGTGGCAGAGTACATAGTTTCTTGTGCAACCCAGGAGGGGAGATGAGGGGAATACAAAGCAGTTCCAACAAAGGCAGGACAACACTCTCCAAGGCCTGGAACAGTTTCATGAAACCCCGCCAGCACCCTCACCCTGATGCGCGGCCTAGTGTCACAAGGCGGGAAATCTTTTAGAAAAAATAGTGAAGGAGTACATAGCAGACCGTGTCAGCATTCTCAGTGATACCTCTGTGCCTTACAACTATTGGCTGTCCAAGCTGGACACGTGGCACAAACTGCCACTCTACACCTCAGAGGTGCTGGCCTGCCCTGCCGCCAGTGTTTTGTCAGAGCGGGTATTTAGTGTTGCTGGGGGCATAATAACTGATAAGCTTATCCATCTGTCAACTGAAAATGCTGACAGGTCGATTCTTATAAAAACGAACAAGGCCTGGATTGCCCCTGACTTCTCTACTCCTCCTCCATCATATCAACATGCATTTTAGGCTTCCCTCGCTCATAATGTTTTAGAGGACCAGCTCACCTGCAGGCCCTCACATATAATGTTTAACAGGGTCAGCTCACCTGCAGGCCCTCTCAATTCATATTTTTTAGGTTCATTTCACCTGCAGGCCCTCACATATAATGTTTTAGAGGGTCAGCTCACCTGCAGGCCCTCACATATAAAGTTTCAGAGGCTCAGCTCACCTGCAGGCCCCCACACATAATTTTTTACAGGGTCGTCTACCCTGAAGGGACTCGCAAATGATGTTGTAGAGAGTCAGCTGCCCTGAAGGCACTCGCAAATGATGTTTTATATGATTTAGAGCAGACACGTTCAAACTACGGCCCTCCAGCTGTTGCAAAACTACAAACACACACAGTAGTCCTTAAAAGGACTTTGGGGTCTTTGAAAAGCTTATGGTAGCAAAAACAGCAAATGTCTCTCCCTGCACTCAGTCCCTTCACTCTCCCTGCACTCAGTCCCCTCAGTCCCTTCCGAAGCACTGTCGCTGAGACTGCAGGAGGTAAATAGATTGCTGCTCTAAAACACACACACACGCAGTAGTCCTTAAAAGGACTTTGGGGTCTTTGAAAAGCTTTTGGTAGCAAAAACAGCAAATGTCTCTCCCTGCACTCAGTCTCTTCACTCTCCCTGCACTCAGTCCCCTCAGTCCCTTCCGAAGCACTGTCGCTGAGACTGTAGGAGGTAAATAGATTGCTGCTCTAAAACACACACACACAGTAGTCCTTAAAATGACTTTTGGGTCTTGGAAAAGCTTTCTCAGAATAAAAACTGTGAAAATCGCTCCCTACACTGTTTTTCCCTTGCTATGCTCTGCTCTCCTTGTCTACATCTGAGCTGAACATGCGTAATCGGGTGCAATAAAGCACCCCATGACGCGTTCTGGCCAGCCAATCATTGTAATGCCAGCAGTCAACATGGCTACTGGCATTACAGTGAGAGCAGTACTTACCTGCACCTTTATTGGCTGCTTAAAGCCCGCAAAACGTGCAGTACGGAGTCTCGAGCATTGAACTCAAGCACATGTGGTACCTGGTAGAGTACCCCCATGTGACGAGCATAGCGGTGCTCAAGCTGAACAGATATTCGGCCGAGCATGCTCGCTCATCACTACTGGTTAGCCAAGAAATTAGATTTATTATGAATTAATTTGTCACGAATCACAATAAATGAGCTATACCCAGGGCACTCTGCTTTAAGGTATGGCCACATGAAACGGTCATGCTGGGTGGGTTGCAGCCATGCTGCGCAATTAGCCCACAGCTAACTCTGGGACCCACACCTACAACAAGAACGGAGTGGGGAAAAAACTGGAGGCCACACTGCGCATGCGCAGCTGCCCTCTATTCATTTCAATGGAGACAGCTGCTTCCTGGCTCGGCTATTTCCGTCTGCTCCATAGAAATGAAAGGGAGCAGGGACCGCACGTGCACGGTGCGCTTCTATTCAATTATATGGGAGCAGCGGGAAGCAGCGCTTGTGGTGGATGGACCCACCGAAACCTAGCGATATGCCTCCATTGTATGTGATGGAAATACCCCTTTAAGTCCTAGCCCCCCTAAGGGGTGCAAACTGAATGGTATGGGTTCGCACGCTGGCACCGGAATAATAAAGGCTTCCATCCTATTGGTATTGAATTACCCTTACAACTGATGTAGGAATAAGTAAATGTAGGAAAAAATAAATAAAACTGATTCAACATAAGTCACCTTACACTCTCTCTGCACTCTCCATCCACTTTCCCTGCACTCTCTCTCTTTCCAATATTTTTCTATTAGTCATTTTCAGCAACACTGTCCCTAGCGCATGAGGGTTATCTGCGGATTGGCTGGCTACATGGCATTATGGGTGATCTCGCTTTCCCGGCTTCTTACTTTCACTTTGTAACATGTGAAGCCGCAATTTAATTAAAAACTGATTAGTTACCAGCAAGCACAAAGAAATTCTGAGTTATTGCGAATTAAAGTCTTCCTAAACTTCAGACTGTATTCCACTTCGAATGCTTCACTCAAGTGATGGGCTACCTTGACCGAAATGGCTTCCCTTAGCAGCAATCCGGGGGAGTCGTTCATGCCTTGTGGCAGGCTTGGTGCCTCTAAAGGATCTAAGGCTGCCACAGCTATGTTCCTATGTGGCAAGGCTTCATAGGAACATAGCGAATTTCTCATAGAATTCAATGTTAATTAATTAAGTCGATGAGGTAGGCGATCTGATAATCGCATGTTCATGTTCCACAGAGGAACTTCTAAAAAGTGTAAAAATAAATAAATATAAAAAATATATTATAAAAATAAATAAAAATAAGCATTATAGGCATTGCCTTTCCCCATGCCCATACTATTAAAATATAAAAATATTTATTTCATATAATGAACAGTGCAAAGGAAAAGAAGCAAAATCGACAATTCATCTTTTTGGGAAAAAAAAACACACTGCACGTTTGCAGTCATTTCTGGTATATTTCAGTACTACAAGAAAAATATACAGTATATGCTTTTTACTCTTTAATTGTTTTCTGGTTAAAGCGTATAGTGGCCTTTTTTCGTCCAACAAGAAATGTATATTCTCGGGTCACTTCTGCAGTTATTTCTGGTGACAGGGTATAAGGGCCTATTACAGTAAAAATATATATATATATATATGCACTGCAGTGTTGCAGTGATTTCTGTTGAAACCATATAAGGGCGTATTTCATAAAATAAATAAATATATATATATATATATATATATATATAAAAATGAAACAGCACCTCCTAGAGGAAATTTAAATGCGGGTGAAAGCTACACGGGCAACTATACAGCAAACTAGAGAAATAGCAGCACACTGCAGAATGCACTAAGAATGGGTGAACAGGTGAATGTGTGAACAGGGTCAAATACATGACTGCCATACTTACTATAACATGGGGTAGAAGCTCTTAGCGCATATAGTTGATCAAACATATGTCGGGCCCGTCTACCAAGCGGCAAGGTGGCTTCAAATCAGACGGGGACCTACGCTAACACGGAGTGTCCAACTCCACTATGATGTTGTGATAGTATTAAAGCTCAGATTAAAAGCACTATGCAGGTGGGCGGGCAAGTAGGAGTGCTAAGTTCCATAGAGGATGCCTATTCCTCATTTATATATACATACCAGAAAATGAAACAGCACCTCCTAGAGGTAATTTAAATGCAGGTGCAAGCTACACAGGCAACTATACAGCAAACTAGAGAAATAGCAGCACACTGCTGAATGCACAAAGAATGGGTGAACAGGTGAATGTGTAAACAGGGTCAAATACATGACTGCCATACTTACTATAACATGGGGTAGAAGCACTTAGCGCATATAGTTGATCAAACATATGTCGGGCCCGTCTACCATTTTCTGGTATGTATATATAAATGAGGAATAGGCATCCTCTATGGAACTTGGCACTCCTATTTACCCGCCCACCTGCGTGGTGCTTTTAATCAGTACTATCACAACATCATAGTGGAGTTGGACACTCCGTGTTAGCGTAGGTCCCCGTCTGATTAGAAGCCACCTTGCCACTTGGTAGACGGGCCCGACATATGTTTGATCAACTATATGTGCTAAGAGCTTCTACCCCATGTTATAGTAAGTATGGCAGTCATGTATTTGACCCTGTTCACACATTCACCTGTTCACCCATTCTTAGTGCATTCAGCAGTGTGCTGCTATTTCTCTAGTTTGATATATATATATACACACTTTACTAAAGCGTATAGTGGCCTTTTTCTGTCCAACAAGAAATATATATTCTCGGGTCACTTCTGCAGTTATTTCTGATGAAAGTGTATAGGGGCGTATTTCAGTACTACAAGAAAAATATATTCTCAGTTTACTGGCATATTGCTTTACTGGCATATTGCAGTAGAAAAAGAAATATATATTCGCCAATCGCTGGTGCACTTATATGTAGAAAAACCTTTATTGACGTATATCAGTAGAAAAAGAAATATACATTCACCATTCGCTGCTGCACTTATATCTTGAAAAACCTTTATTGACATATATCAGTAGAAAAATAAAAATATATTCAGTGTTCACTGTTGCAGTTTTATGCGGTAAAGCCTTTAGTGGCTTATTTCTGTACAAAAATCAAGATATATTCAGCGTTCAGCACTGCAGTTATATGTGGGAAAGTCTTTTTTGCGGTATGGACTGAATAACGTTGTGTTGAAATTTTGCAGTTATGTTTCACACACTGCGTGATGACGTCCTTAAGAGCGGCACGCCAATACAGGTGAATACACTATTCACTAACCCTGCACAAAAATGCTAAATAATTCACACTAGCCCACATCTATCTGCAGTATTGCTTACTGGACACTACGGGGACTTTTCTGCAGCACAGAAACTGCACGAGGACCGCGTCTCGCTCTTCCAGCCAGACCTACTTCCTCTGCTACGTCCCGTTCACTTCAGATTACTCCGCCTCAAACGCCTTTGTTTTTTGAAACTGACATCCTAAAACCCTATGTTGAAAAGCCTTTATTGGAGTATATCAGTAGAAAAAGATATTCAGCGTTTAACGCTGCACTTATATGCGGTAAAATCTTGTTTGAAATATTTCGGTGGAAAAAAAATCTTGTATTCATTATTAAGCGCTGCACTTATATGCGGTAAAACCGTGTTTGGATTATTTCGGTGGAGAAAACACTTGTATTCGGCATTAAGCGCTGCACTTATATGCGGTAAAATCTTTTTAGAAATATTTTGGTAGAAAAAAATATTGTATTCATCATTAATTGCTTCACTTATATGCGGTAAAATATTTTTTTAATTATTTTGGCGGAGAAAAAGCTTGAATTCAGCATTAAGCGCTGCACCTATATGTGGTAAAATCTTTTTTGAATTATCTTGGTGGAAATCCAAATTTCCACCTCCTCTATTAACTTCCTCATCTCTTCATTATCATCGGACACACTAACTTTACACCCTCCCCCACCTATATATATAAGTGGTGCCAGCACCACCTAGGAGCAAATAAAGGTAAATGACACTGCCAGTCTTTTAACGGGAATTGCAGCATGATACCACAATACATTTGATAGGACATTTAGCAGGAGTCTAAAGTGCCCACATATGGGACATAGTGGGACACTGCATCAAGATGAATCAAGCGTGGATCAGCCAGGATTTCCACACACCAATGCCTGATGCATCAGACTGGATCATCCATGGTGCCACACCAACAATTTGACCAAATAGACCTGTTTCTTCTGGCTACCTGCCTCAGCTACTATTCTGATGCTGTTACCTCCCTGATGCCACACATCTGATGCCAAGCGCTCCTTCTTCCACCCACTATCTTCAGCGGGTTCTGTTATTGCCACCCACCTCCACAGTATGTCTCCTTGCCACTATGTGGCCTCCTGATGCTGCCGCCACCTCCAGACTCTATCATTGTGCCGCTCTGTGGTCTCCTCATGCTGCTGACATCTCCATACTCTGTCATTGTGCCACTCTGTGGCCTCCTCATATTGCCGCCACCTAAAGACTCTGTCATTGTGTCACTCAGTGGCCTTCTCCTAATGCTGCTGTTCTTGCCACCACTCTGTCATTGTGCAGTTCTGTGGTCTCCTCATGCTGCTGTCACCTGCAGACTCGGTCATAGTGCCACTCGGTGGCCTTCTCATACTGCTTTCACCTCCAGACCCTGTCATTGGGCCACTCTGTGGTCTCCTCATACTGCTTCCACCTCACCACTATGTCATAGGTCCACTCTGTGGACTTCTCATGCTATTCCCACTCTCCCTAGTTCTTGACTGGTCCACTATTATGTTTTTTGTCCTCGCTGACAGCATCATTTATTTGACACTTCTTCAGATCTGTCAGAAGGAAGGAAAAACGAGACGCACAACGGAACCTGTCTGTGTAGTAGCAGCTTTACGGCCTGTATGGTCCCATCAGAAATGACTTATGATTTGGCAGCCAAAAGCAGGAGTGGGTACAAAACACAGAAGACATGCAAATAATACATTTATGTGTCATCTCTGTTTTAGATCCTCTCCGGTTTTGCCTTTAGCAATACTGATGGATTATTGAGCAAATGCTGACCGATTGAAGGCGTATGCTCCACAGACAGGATCCGTTTTTTGTGGGTTATTGTTCTGACGGTTTAGAGGAAAGTCAAAATAATCGGTGATGTCAACACAGACTTACTGCTTACACCGCCTCCACTCTGTCAGTAGTGTTGAGTGTGAATATTCAAATAGCAAATTTTTTTAGCGAATATCGGCATTTTGCTAATTTGCGAATATTTTGAATATAGTGCTATATATTCACTATTTCAAATATTTTTTTTTTTTTTAAGTCCTTGTTGCTCTTTGGTTGTCTTCCCACTTCCCAAATGCTGTCCTTACCTGTCTGGAGGATTCCTGGCTCCCTGCCCGCCCCAGTCAATGCCCGTTGCCGCTTCTGCCGACTTCCCGTGTGCATAACATCTATTACTCGCATTGCATATTCAACTTGTATCTGTGTAGAATTAACTAATATTGAGAATATAGCACTATATTCTCAATCTTCATTATATTCTAGCAAGCCAACCATTAGGAACCGAGCTCTAAGTTGAATTTGCAATGCAAACATATACTTACATTGCGAATTCAACTTAGAGCTGAGTTCCTAATGGTTGGAATATAATGAAGATTGAGAATATAGTGCTATATTCTCAATATTAGTTAATTCTACACAGATGCAAGTTGAATGTACAATGCGAGTAATACAGGTTATATTCGCATTGCGAATACAACTTAGTCAAATTTGTGAGATTGATGAGAAGATAGTGCTATATTCGATATCTTCATTGATTTTACTAAGCTAACCCAATAGGAAATTTGCCTTTATACACCGTTCAAAGTTCAAATCACAATACGCGAATATAAATTCGTGTAACATCCGCAATATATAGAATAATGATGAATATCCGATTTTGACGAATATATGACGAATATTCAATCGAATATTCGTGAAATATCGCGAAATCGAATATGGCACCTCCCGCTCATCACCATCTGTCAGGGCAGCTCTACTTGTATAAGCGTTTAATAGAACAGGTTCTATAGATATCTATGTGGAATCAAATGACGAGGGTGTAAAAGGAGTGCGCTTCTTCTTATTGGTAACATCTACCTGTAAAGCTAAGTTGATACTTCATTTATTTGGTCAGTTTTGGCCCCTTGACCGCCCAAATAAGTGAAGTATGCAGTGATTCTAAGACCGATGCCTGTCATCTGCATGTCATACGGACTCACAGTATTATTTCACTACCAAAGCAGACTCCCTATGCGTGTTACTGCAGGGCACAGTTTTCTACACCACTATAAAGGCTCTCAAGCCAGGAAATAGCAGTTTTTTAACGTAATTTGCCGTGAATATATTCGGATTGAGTCAAATTTTTCCAGAAAAATTTGGCGAACCGGTGAATCGAATTTTGCATGACCGCAAAGGTTTAAACGAAGTCTATCAGCAGTTTTGACCATGGTAAACTGCTAACAGAAGAAAAGAAGAAGAGCAGCGCAAACATACCTCTTTGGAGCAGTTTGCATCCACTAATCTAAGAAAAGAGGAGTTTGAAAACATTATTTGCATTTGCGCGGCTAGATATCCTCTCCTCATTTTTATTGACTAATTAAAAAGTATCTTGTGTCAGCAGAAGAGATTATTGATGGGAGCAGAGCACAACCATTTTGTTTTATTTATTGCGTTAGGCCTCATGCACACACAGCCATTGCCCGGCCGTGCCTATGCAAACAGTGGGTCCGCAATATACGGCACCAGCCGTGTGCACCACATATCACAGATTGAGGCCCATTCACTTGAATGGGTCCCCAATCCGGAAGGTCTGGTGCGAAACTAAGACACGGAACCCCACGGAATCACTACAGAGTGCATCCGTGGGGTTTCTGTATGTGCCTCCACAACGCTTAAAATAGAACATTTTGAATGGGTCTGGATATGTCTGAGGAATCCGCATGGATGTTGCACGTGCATTGAGAATGCAAATTGTACAAGGCCTTAGGCACAGAAAAGTATAGAGAGCAGTTGATATATCAAATGACTCTAGAATTTCAATTTTACAAATTACATTGTCCTCCAAATGCCATTTCATCAACAGGCAAGATATCTGCCCTAATTACATGTATTCAATATATATCTGTTTATAAGCAGTCTCCACTTTAGCTAAAAGCCTTGGTAAAGCAGTCCCACAAAAAAGTAATTATTGGTTACATAAAGATTAAGAAACACTAAGAGAAGGAAGACACTTAAAGATTGTTTAAAAGAAAGCTCAGAGTAATTATGTCATGAGTCGTGACCACATATAGATATTTTACTGCTTGAGCTGACACATACCAGTTAATGGTATTACAGGTGGAGAACTTATAATCATTTGCAATGCCTCAGGGGGCAATTTTCACTGTATTCTGTAGCAGTAACTGTGGGAAAGTGACAAACAGCCAACAAACGGGGACACAGCTTATTTAATAGTTTGCTTCCAAGAGTGCCTTTAATGCGCTTGTAACAATAAGTTGGCTTTGATACGTTTCCCCAATGAATACTTTTATAGAGCAGATGGGGTCTTTATGTGAAGCTGATCCATGGACACCGCCACTCTAAACTGCTCATCCTTAGAAGTGAAATGATTGCTTTCCAAATTTAATGTGAACTATATCTGATATCAAAGAACCTTGTAGTGCTTGAAAACATCACACTCATATTAAAAATGTTTTAATTATATTGCTCCTGGGCTGTTTTCTATTTAAAAAAGAAACTCCTTATTATGCCTTCGACCCAGGGATACAGGATATGTAATGACTAATGCACTGTACAAGGATTATTCATTTTTATGTGACACAATGTGTACAAAGGCATGTCTGCAGTAAGGAAAAGGAGACCAATGCGACCGAGCTGCTCAACCGCAACTAATTTGACTGTTAAGCATAGTAATATCCTTTTGGCAAATATGTAAGACTGATTTTACATGACAGATGGCAGATTTTGTGAACTCCGAAACTCTTCAGTAAAATGACTTCTTATCAAACTTGATATTGTATGCAGTCTGAAATATACTGGGAAGAAATGAACTCTGGAATTTTTCCTAGCATGAAATTTCAAGATTTAAATCAGCATTTTTTCAACAAATTTTCAGAACATTCTTGGATCATTGTGCTAAAATGTATCATATGTATATTAGAGATGAGTGAATCAATTCTAAACTAATCTGATTGATTACAAGTTTGGTGATTAACTTCAGAAAAACCGCACCCAGCAACATTTTATTGTGAAAAATGGCCAGGACAATGACAAGAAGGAAGAAGATGGAGAATCAAATGACCCTGGTAGGGAGGATGGGTACGAATTCAGCCAGGTCCTTCTACTCAGAACAGGCCATTCAGTTTTCAGGTGTGGATGTTATAGGATGCGCTGTGGCTGCGTCTGACAGACTGTAGGGGCACTATAAGGAGTGACTATGAAAATATAATTGGGTACATTTTTTTCAGGGAAAGCAGAGAGAGAATGAGGGACTGGTCACAGTCTCCGTTATTTCATACAGGTTGCTGAAAGTTCTACTCTACAAATGATTGCAAGAAACTCATATTTTTCTGTATGAACAGCCAGCCATCATTTTTTTTGTTACGTTTCTGAAGTTCATAGCCTTATTGACAGCACCCCAATAACATACATTCTGCTGCAAATGCTGAGCAATTGCCCATTTTCTTTCTTTAAACCATACCTTGCTTTATTAGTGAACACATACCATGCTGCATTAACAGCATTTGTATACCAGTTAAGCTTTAACAAATTGCATTGCATCAAGATACCCACATTATTACTGAATGCATTGTGATGAAATACCAGTATTTATATCAGTTAACCAATAATAACGCATTGTATTGCGTCAAGATTAAGGTGAATTATTACTGAATGTGTTGTGCTGCAATAACAGCATTTATATACCAGTTAACCATTGACGGAATATAGTGCATAAAAAATATAGCATTATTAGTGAACACATTGTACTGTAATGACTAGTGTTGATCGCAAATTTTTATCCCGAATATTGGCACTTCGAAAATTCACGAAAATCTAGAATATAGTGCTATATATTCATAATCGCAGAAAAAAGAAGAAAACGTGGTGGGGGGCACTCATAAATATAGGGATCAGATGGACCCACGGTAAATATACAAATGTTTATTGCAACAACATCCTAGAAAAATAAAAATAAAGATAAAAATAAAAATAAAAGTAAAAATAAAACAGCAGTGTAATACACCAAGGGAATAGAGATAAAGTCCAGGAATAGTAGTCCGCTGTCAGAGAGTGATTGTACTCTCTAAAATGCAGGATGTGAGCAGTACCTCGTAGAATGGACACGGTCCTCTTATTAAAGGTAACACACAAGGTAATTGCATATGGAGCAAAGTGCCGTAATGTCCTTATCGGTAGATATATACAGTGCACATAAGGGTACTTTACCGCTTCCCGTTTGATACCTCTGACCGGACCGTGCTCGGCGTCCCGTGCTGGTCTCTCGGCCCGATGCGGCGTCTCACGTGACCGGCTGATTCCACGTGACCAGCTGAATCACATGACCGGCTGAATCCACGTGACTATGACGAACTTGGGATAGGCGGTGTTTTCGCAGGTCCTTGGATGGAAGATCGATGTGAGTACAATTTCACGGCAACTTGCTACGGATCACTCCTTATATTCAGATGAGGGCATAAAGTTCATAAGCCTTGATGGGCTTAGTCTCCGGAGACAGATCTGCAAACTGCACCAAACGCGTTTCGGGGTACGCCCCTTCTTCAGTGGTGATGTCTGCAGACTGAATGGATCACCTTTTATAGTTGAATTCCCTAATATGGGCGGTTTTCAAACAGTGGATCGGAATCTTGTTTCAAAATGGAATTCATCTCATTATAGAAAAAACGCAGTATAATCGCAATAGTATCACATAATATAAGATCGTACACTCAAATAAAACTGTTATATTGGTATAGATTAAAACTAAAATAAAATGAATAAATTACAATAGTCCAAATAAAATAGTATAATAGTATAGTATAATAGTGTAGTATAGTAGTTTGAATGGATGTTTGTATACAGAGGGGTGAGTCGCGCAGGGAGGAGGGATCCAAGTGCTAATAACATTGTATCCCCCATCACTGCACAGCACCCCCTCCATTAAGGTCATAGAAAGCCAAACAGCTCAATCTCAGCATTGTGACCCTTTGGGATGAGGGTGTCAAAATCAAAAATTCTACGTGATTCCTGTTTTGACATTTTCATAATGTGATTGCCCCCTCTCCATGACCGTCCAACCTTTTCTATTGCCACAAATGACAGAGTGGAAGGATCACTATTATGGTAGGTCTTAAAATGTTTGGAAAGGGGGTGGAGTTCATATCCCTTGCGTATGTTGGCCATATGTTCGCTTACTCGTTTCCGTAGTGTTCTAATAGTAAGTCCAATATACTGTTTATGACACCCGTATTCCAAAAGATACACAACGTCAGTGGATGCACAAGTAAGCGTTCCCTTGATGGTCAAACTGAAATCATTGGAAGTAGATTGTACCTTAATGGTTTTTCTCGGGAATGAGGTAGTCTTAGAATTTGTGCATTTGCCACACCTGAAGAAACCATCCATGCTTAACCAATTGGAACCTTGACTGTTGGTGTACATTTTTTTTTTTTTATTGTGGGTGCTATTTTAATGGCGAGGTTCGAGGCTTTCGTATAAGTAATTTGCGGTGTCTGTGTTAAAATAGGGCCTATTAATTTATCCCCCAATAGGTGATGCCAATTTTTTGAAATTATTTTTTCTATTTTCTTATGTTGGGGATGAAAGGGCAAAATAATACGGATAGTTTCCTCTACTAGAGTTTGTTTTTTTGGGGGTAAAAAATTCTGCCCTATTCATATTCTTCACTTTTTCTAAAGCTGTATTGATTATTTGCATGGGATATTCTTTCTCTGTAAATTGTTGTCTCAATTCATTAGCTTCCCTTTCAAATTGTTCATTAGATGTGCAATTACGCTTCAATCTCCTGAACTGGCCCACCGGTATATTGGTGAGCCACCTAGGCAGGTGGCAACTAGAGTATCGTAGATAACTATTTCTAGCTACTGATTTTTTATGTGTGCTACAAATAACTTTTGATGATTGTATTGTAATATTGAGATCTAAAAAGGTTGTCACTTCTTTTTCTATTGTCGGAGTAAATGTTAAATTCCTATCATTTGTATTTAATTCAATTAGGAAGGAGTCAAGTGCCTCTCTGCCATCTCCCCAGATGAATAGAATATCATCAATGTAGCGCCGCCATAGCACCAGAGTCGCCCCAAGCCGTGGTTCAACCAACTCCCTCTCCCAATCTGCAAGGAAGAGGTTGGCATAGCTGGGGGCGAATCTGGTGCCCATGGCGGTGCCGGTACGCTGAAGATAATATGAACTCTAAAATAAAAAATAATTGTGGGACAGTATATATTGTATAGTTTCCAACAAAAAATCCCTTTGTTCCTTTTGCAAATAATTATATGCCTCAAAAGTTCGCCTAAGTGCTTGTAGGCCCTTTTCGTGTTCTATCACTGTATATAAAGAGCTCACATCCAGTGTTCCCATGATGAAATGGTCCTGCCATTCAATAGCCTCGAGTATTTCAATGATTTGTGTCGTATCTCTTATGTATGAAGGAGTTAATTTGACCAGTGGTTGTAACCACTGGTCAATATATCTAGACAGATTTGATGAGACACAATCAATACCCGAGACTATTGGTCGTCCTGGGGGGGATTCAAGATCCTTATGTATCTTGGGAACACAGTAAAAGGCTGGTATCCTTTTCTGGGTTCCCAAGATAAATCTAGATTCACTTTCATTTAGGAATTTCGCTTCCAACCCCTTTTTGGGTTCGTAATCGCAAAACTGTTTCTTGCTTGTGGGCCAATGAGAAGGCTGCAATATCTTTTTCAGAGCTTAGCAACATCCCTAGCAACCAATAGGAACGCTGCCTAACCCTTTACTATATAAGAAACTTCCCAGAAGCCATTTTCTACAGTTTTTTGCAGTTCTAAGAGAGAGCAGTGTCATTGCTGTGCTCTGTGCTTTTCTGAGTCATCTGGATCCTTATGTAATTACATTAGATAGTTAGCTTATATATATAATACAGATAGTTAGTGGGAGATAGTCAATGTAGATTAGATAGTGATATAGTGTAGATGATAGGTTCCAGTGCAGGGTGTTAGGTAGTGTAATAGGAATTACTGTGCTGTGATAGGGATTAGTGTCTCTGTTAGACACAGTTCTGTGATATCACAACAATACTTAGTGCACCAATTAGTAATAATAAATACTCAGACCTGATAAAATGTGAAGTTGCGCATACTGCGCAAAAAAATTAGCATCATTAGCTGATTTGCGCAATCGTGAAAATAATGACTGGATATTTATTGCGAATATTATGCAAAAAATGTGTGAGATGTCGAGAAAACAAATATTGCCTATGCCGCTCATCACTAGTAATGACAACATTAATATAGCATTTTTATTCCACACATTGTATTACTATTGTAAATTGACAGTTTTTAAATTACAGAATAAACACTTGTAACTTTGCTAATACTATGGTTTAATAATCTGTGTACCAAACCCGGGACTATTTCCTCCTCACAGTCATAGCAGGATGATATTTTAGTCAGATCTGTGCTTTGGAGCATGGGGTCGCAGCATTTTGGGGTAGGGCTAGATAGTTTTAGAAGACCATACATTCTAAGCATAACCAACCTCACTGCTCCTATACTGTCACACTTGAAGTGAGGTGAGAAATCTAACCCTTTCCCAACAACTGACATACATATAAGTCAGATGTTGGGTCTTAAAGATGGTGCCCGGTCAGGTGCAGAGTGGGAGTCATAGCCACCAATTGTCTGCTGTTTTACACAGAAGAAACTCTGTGACAGAGTCTGTGATTGGCTATAATGCTGATTATCAAAGACGTTTAACCCCTCAGATGCCATGGTCAATTGCGACCATGGCACTTAAGTGAGCTGCGCTCCCAGTGACCTAATAGGTCTCCCGTTATGAGATCACAGGAGCCATTTGGTTGCTATGGCAGCCTTGGGCCTGCTAAAGGCTCTAAAGCATGTCATAGTTAAGTTTCTATCAAGCTCAGCCTTTGGCTTCATCTCCAAAAAATGACTAAAAAGTGATCAAAAAGTCATACAAATCCCAAAATTGTATCATTGAAAAATACAGATCACCCTGGAAAAAAAATGAGCCCTGACAAAACTCTGTAGATGTAAATATGAAAAGCTATGGGGGTCAGGATATGGCAATGAAGTTTTTATTGTTTTAAGTATTAACATAACTATGAAAATTTGATATCGCTGTAATCATACTGACCCACAGAATGAAGACACATTATTATCATCTTTACCAGATATCTACGATCATAAAAGTGAAACCCATAAAACTTTTGCAGAATTGTGTTTTTGTCTAATTCCACCTAAATTAGATTTTTTTCCAGCTTTCTACTACCTTGTATTGAATAATAATTAGTCCCATAAAAAACAAGCCCTTATATGGTATTTTGAGCTTTGTCCTAGTACATACAGATGCAGCTAAGCTAAACTTTATTGTTAATACATTAAATAAAGATTAGCAAGAAAGAGATATCTAACTTTTCAATGGATTTCAATGGCTTTTGTCATAAGATAATCAAGATGTGACATGTTCCCACACTGGGTGCTTATCTGCCTCCTCCATGTGCTCTTCATCAGACATTCTTCCACCTCCAACAGATTCAGGGCGGAGTGTTGCTTCCACTCCCCCTCCTTCTTATCATATGTCTAAAGTGAAGTGTTGCCATGCCAAGTTACAGCTGACCAGCCTGGGCAAGAGAAGCCACAGAGCCGTTGCACCAGGCAACAAACATCCCACTTGTCTGTCTCTCCATCAACTCCAACTGGGCAAGATGGTCAGTGACAATGGCAGAAACATTATAGCCATGCGGGATTTAGGAGAAATGCATGGTGCATGTGATAAGTTTAGTTGTTCAATGATTTTTGACAAAGTATAGTGGCTTACAGAGGGTACTGGCCATGTCCAGGAGACAGTCCTCGCATTTCGACAATTCTTATTTGGCAAGGAACTTCCTCCTGGACCTGTAACGCCAGAACAGTGTGGCATTACACCACTTGATCCTCAATTTTCCAACTCGCTGGCATTCAACCTTGCATATGCTTGGGCATCTGTATGAGCAGAATGAAGTGGTGAATGGTTTCATAATGCACCAGAGCACCTCAGCAAGAACTATGTGTTGATTTGAGTAGTAGTCAGCGAATCGAAGTTAACAAATTGGAATTAGATGCGAATTTCTGAAAAAAAATGATTTGCCACGAATCCCAATTTCTTGGTGCTTCATGGTAACAAATCAATTTTTCCTGAAATTGCAGCAAAAAACCCAAAACATACTCACCTCATCCATTTGATTTCAGAGAGGCAATCACAGCCATCTTGATTGAAGAAAACACACCAATTTTCCCACACGCTGACATGTGATGTCACCAAGCTGTAGAAATAAAGCATTTCGATCAACACATTAGACAAGGCAACATTTCAGCTTATACTAAGCCTTTCTCAAGCCATAGTATAAATCACACATTGTGCGTTTAAATACCAGACCACTGGTAACCATGGATTGCTTCTATAAAGTGGGAGGTGCGGGCTGTCTTCAAACATATTGTTTGTGCTGTCTGTGCTGTCTGGTATGGTGATATCATCACATCACATCACATCAGCGGGCACGAGAATTGGTGCATTTTCCTCAATCAGTAAGGCCACAACAGGCTCTCCACCTTCAAATGGATGAGGTGAGTATGTATTTTTTTGTTTTAACCACCTGATAGGCTGAATGTGACTCTTAGATGCCGCAATCAGTGATTAAAGGGAGTCTGTCAGCACATTTACACCATTTAAATAGTTCACATAGCGCTATAGCCTAAACCTAGATGCTTAAAATGGTACCTTTATTTGCTTCTGTGGAGTTTTCAAACAGCTAAAAATGTACTTTGATGCATATGTAAATGAGGGCTCGCAAGTGCCCAGGGGCGGCATCAACCGTGTTAGAGCCCAGGCTGCTCTGCCTCTTCGGCTAATATCCCTGCCCAGCCTCTACCCCTCGGCGAGATCCCGCGCCTGCACACTCACTTCCCTGGCCGAGGCATGCGCACTGCGATGCCTATTGCTGGCACGGCATCACAGTAGCTTATGCGGCGGTCCTGTGCCAGCAATGGGCATCACAGTGCGCATGCCCCGGCCAAGGAAGTGAGCGTGCAGGTGCGGGATCTCACCGAGGGAGAGAGAAAAGAGTTGGGCGGGCATAGGAAGAGGATGGGTGGGGATATGAGCCGAAGAGGCAGAGCAGCTTGAGCTCTAATGTGGTGGATGCCGCCCCTGGGCACTTGAGAGCCCTCAATTACATATGCATCAAAGTACGTTTTTGGCTGTTTGAAAACTGCACAGAAGCAAATAAAGGTACCATTTTAAGGATCTAGGTTTAGGCTATAGCGCTATGTGAACTGTTTAAAAGGTGTAAATGTGCTGACAGACTCCCTTTAACATGGCATTTGAGAAGTTAAAGGACAGGAGCAGCGTGATCGATATACCCCATCATTGCGCCTGCTACAATGAAATTCAATTTGCTACAAAGTAATTTGTAACAAATCAAATTTCTTGTCAAAGTTCAGCAAAACAGCCAAATTGACTTTTTGAAAACTTTGCTCATCACTAGTTTTGAAGTCAGTAATGGATATATAGTCAGGCAGTGGTAGCCCCTCAGAGGCACGTCGTATACATCATATTTGTCAGTAAGGACAACAACAGCATCAATGATTCATCCCCCTGATACAGATGTAGTAGGATTAAGACACATGGTTTATGAGACGTATTATTTAAACTAAAAGAGTTAAGCAAACACCTTCAATTGTTTTTCAATCGCTTTTGTTTCAAGATAACGATGAGTTAAGAAATTTGAGTTGGGAGTTTGTATGTTAACCCAGCTACATCTGTATGTACAGTTGTGTTCAAAATTATTCAACCCCCAATGCTATAAAGGGTTTTAGGGAATTTAGTGTACATTTGCAATTGTGTTCAGAATGAAATCTTACAAGGACTTTTTAAAGAACCAAATGCAACTAAAATGAAATCAATTGTTTTTGTAATACAGTATTAAATGTTTTTTTTTGTGATTTCTTCATTGACACAATTATTCAACCCCCTAAAGACTACCACTCTTAAGAACAGAGGTTCATTCAAGTGTTTTCGATCAGGTATTAAAAACACCTCTGGATGTCAAGGAGCAGCAATCAAGCATAATAAGCACCAATTAGGCAGATTTAAAATGACTGTGATACTCAGCTCCTTCTAGACATTTACTGGTGTGTTTACAAACATGGTGAAGTCAAGAGAATGGTCCAGGAAGAGAAGAGAAGAGGTGATTTCTCTTCACAGGAAGGGCAATAGCTATAAGAAGATTGCAAAGATGTTAAACATACCAGGAGACACCATAGGAATCACGCTACCTGGTCGTGGCAGAAAGAAGATGCTTACTTCGACTGCTGTGCGCTACCTGAAGCGCAAAGTGGAGAAAAGTCCCCATGTGACTGCTGAGGAACTGAAAAAAGATTTGTCCGATGCGAGTACTGAAGTTTCAGCTCAGACAATAAGGCGCACACTGCGTAATGAAGGCCTCCATGCCAGAACTCCCAGGCGCACCCCCTTGCTGTCTCCAAAGAATAAGAAGAGTCGACTGCAGTATGCCAAAAGTCATGTGGACAAACCACAAAAGTTTTGGGATAGTGTTCTGTGGACTGATGAAACAAAATTATAACTGTTTGGGCCCATGGATCAACGCTATGTTTGGAGGAGGAAGAACAAGGCTTATGAAGAAAAGAACACCTTGCCTACTGTGAAGCATGGCTGGGGGTCAATCATGCTTTGGGGCTGTTTTGCGTCTACAGGTACAGGGAAGCTTCAGCAAGTGCAAGGTACCATGAATTCTCTTCAGTACCAGGAGATATTGGATGAAAATGTGATGCAGTCCGTCACAAACCTGAGGCTTGGGAGACGTTGGACCTTCCAACAGGACAATGATCCCAAGCATACCTCCAAGTCCACTAGAGCATGGTTGCAGATTAAAGGCTGGAACATTTTGAAGTGGCCATCGCAGTCACCAGACTTAAATCCGATTGAGAACCTCTGGTGGGACTTAAAGAAAGCAGTTGCAGTGCGCAAGCCTAAGAATGTGACTGAACTGGAGGCTTTTGCCCATGAAGAATGGGCGAAGATACCCGTAGATCGCTGCAAGACACTTGTGTCAAACTATGCTTCACGTTTAAAAGCCGTTATAACTGGAAAAGGATGTTTTACTAAGTACTAAGATTGAATGTCACTTGGGGGTTGAATAAAACTGTAGTTATCGCGATTAAAATGCGATTTAAATAATCGCATATTGCGATTTGTACTTAAGGCTACTTTCCTATTGGTTTCATATCTAGAATTAGCGAGGATGACGAATATGATGAATGTATTCGTCATATTCCTCAAAACGAAGATAACGAGTATTCTACATCTTCGCTTTAGCAACCTATTCGTCAACCTCGCTAATTCTAGCAATCAAATAGGAAGGTTGACTATAGAGACAGCTGTGTTAAATTCGCTATGCGATTTTTTTTTAATACAATAATTATATTACTTGATATGATAATATTATTATAAGTATTCTATTTATTAAAAAAAAAAATCGCATAGCGAATTTAACACAGCTGTCTGGTAAGTCAACCTTCCTATTTGATTGCTAGAATTAGCGAGGTTGACGAATAGGTTGCTAAAACGAAGATGTAGAATACTGCTATCTTCGTTTTGAGGAATATGACGAATACATTCGCCATATTCGTCATCCTCGCTAATTCTACCAAGCCAACCATAACTTCTGTGTTCATGGAGCGTCCCCATCACCATGGGAACGTCTCCATATACTAAAATGTACTGTCGGATTTGAGGAATTACGTTGAAATCGCAATGCGATTAATTCAAGTTATATTAATCGCATTGCGATTTCAACTTAGAGCTGGGTTTATAATGGGTCAGCTTGCTAGAATTAACGAAGTTAACGAATATGGAATATAGCAGCAGTGCTAAGTTGAAATCGCAATGCGATTAATTTAACTTAAAGTATTCGCATTGCGATTTCAACTTAGCACTGCTAGTGCATAGCTATATATTCCATATTCGTTAATTCTAGCCTATGTAAGATAGCAGTGCTAAGTTGTAATCGCAATGCGATTAATATAACTTGAATTAATCGCATTGCGATTTCAACGTAATTCCTCAAATCCGACAGTACATTTTAGTATATAGAGATTTTCCCATGGAAGGGGACGCTCCATGAGCACGGAAGTCGGCAGAAGCGGCAACGGGCACTGACTGGAGCAGCCAGGAAGCCAGGAATCCTCATGACAGGTAAGAACTACTTTTGGGAAGTGGGAAAGAAAAAAATATAACTAAAAAAAAAAAAAAAAAAACGAATATTCGAATAGCGAATTTATAGCGCTATATTCGAAATATTCGCGAATTAGCGAAGTGCCGATATTCGCTAAAAAAATTCGCTTTTCGAATATTCGCGCTCAACACTAATAATGATGTGAGCACAGAAAAGACATTTGTGGTTATTTCATTATAAATGTTATGTTATATTTGTCTGACTTACAAGTGCCTCTTTGATTTAATTGTAAACAAGATGACTGAAATGATCAAAATCAATGTCAAACTGGCCAAAACACTCAATTTCAGTGGGGGTTGAATAATTTTGAACACAACTGTATTTATCTTAGAGCAAATGATCACGCTGATGCAACAAGGAGAGGCTATAGAAGAACAGCTTCTGCATCTTGATGGCCACTCTGTAGCTGTTGGGGTTTCACATGAACAAAGTCCCATGGAAGAACAAGTATAGAATGAGGATGAAGATAAGGAGCTTTCAATGGAGGAGGGAGAGTCAGTGGTAGAAAAGCATGAGGCTGATGATGATAATGATGACACTGGCCATAATGTCATTGCAATGGGAGGAGGAGTCAGAAAAAACTGGATCCTTGGGAATTAAGCAATCTGATTATTACAGGATAGCCATGCTTTTAGATCCTTGCTATCAAAGCAAAATGGGGGAATGTCTTCCCGTTACTAAAAGGGAGGTCAAATTGCTATATTACCAGAATACACTGTGTACGCAGCTTGCCGCAGCTTTTAGCAAGCAGACACATGCCGCCCATGTGTCTCACCAGGAGACCCCTCTCTGCTTCCTGGAGACTGGTTGCCTTTTTTTGCAGAGCTGCCTAAGGGGGTAAGGTAGTGGGCTTCTTTGCATTTCTCTCAGATAGATGGTAATGATGCGATCCAGCCCATAATATGCCATCATGGTTGAGAATCCTCACAGGAACGCTAATCCATGTGTAGTATATGCAAGTGCTGTAGTGAGTACAGTGTGTAGTGAGGCCCCACTGCCTTACCACCCTAGGCAGCTAGTGAAGGCAACCATTCTTGCTCACATTATAGGACAGGTTGCTTGTGGCCATTTTAAATCATTCCTGTAGAACCTCTTAGAGGAGAGAGGGAGTTAATATAATAAAAAGAAATGTAAAAAGAGAGAATGACAAGATATTAAAAATCTGTGTCCTAGGAGACCTCAGAGTGTCATATATTAATTTTCAGGTCAATTAGAACACTTTTTATTTTGTAGAATCGATTCAGCCATAAATTGAATTTCAAGAAATGTGCTCGTCTCTAGTGTGAATATGAACTTTTATTCTGCCAAGTTCTTCTCATACAAGTTCCAGGAGGTGGTGCTTCACATTGAAGTGCTCTCTGCATTGAATTGCTTCACAACCTCTTCCCCTGATAGCTGTAGCATCCACCCGGTAGACTTTAACAGCTATCACTCAAAGCAAAAAAAAAAGAAGGGCTGTAAAGCATCTCTATGCAGAAAGCACTTTAAAGGTCATATACACACTATCCATGATAAAAAAAAAAAGCATCACAAAACGTATGTGTGTCCTCTACGTTGACCCCTATAGAAGAGGACACACATATGGATGTTCTCTTTGAACATCCCTTCAGTTTCAAAATCTCAACAATATCAACTCAAATTTAGATGATTTTTTTTCACACAAAAAAAAAATATAGCAATACTGCATAGCAGTTATGTAACTGTTTTGATCTTCAGTAAAGGGAATGAGCTGCCTACAATTTTTTCCACCAATTACAATCTTACCTGAGATGTTATTTAAGCTGTTGGCCCATTTCTTATATTGATGACCTATCCTCATCGCCGACAATCACCTGTTCTAAAAGGATGCAGAGCTCATGCAAGTGCTGCATTCTCTTCACTGTTTACCTGCTACCATCACCATCATAGTGGCAAGCTGGTGTAATTACAGTTCCTTCATCCCATTCGCTTCAATAGGAAGGAGCAGATGTAGTATAACTGCTCCTTCCTATTAAAGTGAATGGGACAGGGGAGCTGCAATTACACCTGCTTACTGCTGCAATGTCGACAGCAAGTGTGTAAACAATAAAGAAAATCCAGTGCTCACATGAGCACTGAATTCTCTTCAAATAGGTGATTGGCGGGGGTGCAGGGAGTTAGACCGGCACTGATATGCTATATAGGTCATCAATATAGGAAAACTTCCAACCCTTTTAAATAACATTTAGCAATATGATTTGGAATACAGGCAAAATAGACTGGAGAGGGCACATTGATTTCTATGAGAGAGTTTTCTAGACATGCTCTGTGGCTCTCTGTCATTGTGCAAGGAAGAGGTAAATAAGCTGTGGCCAGCACCTACTGTATGGTGAATAGTGGATCCTATGCTATCTATATATGAAGATGTTATCTTTTATTGTAATCCTGCTTGTTATGATAATAAGATGACTGCTGAAAGAGATCTCTACACAAAAGGGAGACTCAACATATTATTAGACTTTGAGTAAAAAGTAGTATGTCACACTAGAGCGGTGTAGCGCCAGAAAGTAGGGGTCGTTTTGATACAAACCCCGAAACGCGTTTGGTAATAATCCCCTATGTTAATCCATATCCACGAACACTGGACCATCAATTACCAGGAAATTTGCAGCCAACAATCCCGAAACCCACAGGAACTGACGTTGGCATAATCGGGAATTTCCACCCATGAGACCCGCACGTGCAACGCCGAGGTGAGGTACGGGAAGGCAGCTCTTCAGACCGGACTATAATCTACAATCCACACTATAAGAAAAGTACCGTGTCGAGGGCACATCACCACAAACCTGGTAAGGTCCATCTAGTGGATACCACAAAGGTGGTAAGGAATCGATCACAAACCTTATTTATATGCGGGACGCCGCAAATATATACTAGGGAGTGGGACGCCGCTCTCACCAGTAAAGGAGGAACGATTATTATTTGAATACGGGGATCCTACAAACACAGGGTGGACGCTACATAATCAAATACATGTGGCTTTTGTTCTTATGTATCTGGGACATTGACCACTATTCAATATAATTGTGGTTATTTGGCTGTTGGAGCTGTAACTGTTTTGATTTGTTATTTATGCCACTTATGCACCTTACTCAGGTCAACTCTATTTTCTGACCGAATAGTTTTTTATTGTTTTTTATTTTTTCTATCTTATTAATAAACTATAGAGATTTTACCTCCGCGGTACCCAAATGCTAGAGTGCCCTATCTATTTTTATTAATTATTATTAGACTTTGTCAGAACTTTTACAGATAAAAAGAGTCCATTATATAAGGCCTAAATACAGTGGCTTACATAGAGAAGTTAGGGCCCCATAGCAAGGATCTAACTAGGCCCCCCACACAGGATAGAACGGTTTCTGCCTAAACCCTTTTCATTGACCTTTGGGCCATTTTTCCACTGCTTCATTTGCTAAAAGTTGTTCCTTTAGAGGATAGAGTCCTGAACAAGTTTTTACCTACAGTAGAAAAGGAGATAATTCCAACTAAGACTGGGCCCCCTCTTGCACATCTCCAGATGAGATCCAATACCCTACAGGACATCTTTGATCAGCCATTTTAGCCAATTTATTCAGCATTGGAGATGGCCATCTTGAAACCAAGGGCACTGATTTCTACTAGTCGAAATTTGGTATAGTATAATTTTTCCTATAATTTATAGGCTGATTAAATTATTATACCTCTGTATAGATTTAACCATATTTTATATATAGTAGATTATTTGGTGTAAATTTGGGGAATGTACCTGCAGCATCATTCTTAAAATTTATACAAAATTCTGGAGATCCAGAGATATTATTAATATTATAATATCATCTCCTAGGAACTAAAATTGGTTCTAGCCTTATATGGTTAATCATATACAGATATATCCGTAATACACCAGATTTAGATTTATAACACCTATATCGACTGAGAGAAATCAGATTTGAATTGATTGTATTTTGTGATATTTACATTGTATCAGACATTGCTATAGATTAATTGATTATTACCAATTGTACCGTAGTTTATATTGATTAGTTTTTTTGTTAGTAATAAATTATATATATATTTTGGTCTACAACTGAGTTTTCATCTTCAATTCAGCGCAGATCACGAGCTCATAGTAGCTATATAGTTTATGATAATAAATTCGGATCTCCTTCTTGATAATACTGCTAATCGGAAACAGTATAAATATCCCGACAACTTAGGGGCCAGTTTGAACACTGCAGGATTTCAAGATTTTTTTAAACTATAGCTAGTGACATGGAAAAAAAGTTTTTAAAAATATGTTCAACATAAAACATTATTTAAACAATAGGTCATTCTGAAGTGAATAGGGACAAAGTTATCAACATGGAACCTATGGATGTGATTGTTGGATTATTGAAGTCACCATCAAGCCCAGGGTCAAGTAGGTATTAGATATTGCACTATACCTGTTATAACAAAAATTCGAATATGGCAGCAATAGTAAAACAAGATCTATCAGCATCAGTTGTTTTTATTCTTGCTGTTTTTTTTTAAATGAACTGCACAGAGTGAAAACAATAAAAAGAATTGTTCTTCAATATAAGCTATGATTTAGAAAACATTTTTATTCAGATCAACGATAGTCAAACAAGTTTGAAGGTCTAGGAGATCTCAGTAATATAGGTATGACTTTTTACTGGCAAAAACAGTTTTACTACTATTTCCAAAACTTGCTTTAACTTAATTTATTATGGGTTTAATTGCTATTACTAATGTATGCCCTCTAGTACTGTTTTAATTGAGTGCCATAAAGAATAATGATTGATTGAAAGGCCTACTGTGTTAAGCAATTCTCTGGCAAAAGGTTATAGATGTCATTTAATAGTCTGCTGAAATATATAATTAGAGAATGTGACGCGTGTTGGAAATTATGTACAGCAACTCGACATAATAAATCTTTATGACCTCATAACTAGCATAAAGCAATTTTGTGGGTTATGAACTAGGTAGCTCATATTCCAAAAGTTTGATAAAGAAAGTTATTTGTACGGATATTACTCATTTAGGCTTGCAAAATTGTGTCTATTTTTGTAAATAAAATGTAAAACCATCAAGTTGGTTTGCATCTACAAATACAACACTATAACATGCGACCTGCAGGACAAATTTGATAATATTTCGATGTAAATTATTGGATTATTATTACACATTTTGATCAAGCTGTGTCTATTGACATATTTATAGTTACTAGAGATGAGATAATAGATTTTAAACTAATCTGATTCATCACAAAAATTATTTTTCAAATTGAAGCAGATGTTCAGACGAATCGCGCAAAACTGTTCCCGTTATTTTACTTTTAACCATTTCAGGACTGGACTATTTTCCATTTTTGGATTTCCGTTTTTCACTCCCAGCCTTCTCGGAGCCAACATTTTTTTTTTAATTTTACCATTCACCTAGCTATATGAGGGCTTGCTTTTTGAAGGATAAGTTTTGCTTTCTAATGGCACCATTCACTTTTGCTAACAGTGTAGTGGGAAACAGGATTTTTTTTTTAAATAGGATGGAATTGGAAGAAAAAATATAATTTCTCCACTGTTATATGAGTTTGTTTTTCTAGTGTTCCCTATGCAGTGAAACTGGCCTATTATAATTCTCATTCTCTGGGTCAGTAAAATCACAGCAATATCACATTTGTATAGTTTTTCTTGTGTTCTAATAGTGAATTTTTTTTTTAAACTTAGTAAAACTTTGTTTCATTGCCATATTCTAACCCATTTATATTTAGCTCTATTATGCTGTGTCAAGGCTCATTTTTGGTTGAGCGATCTGTAGTTTTTACTAATACCATTTTGTATTGCATATGATTTTTTTAAAATGACTTTTTATTTAGTTCTTTTGGGGAGGTGAAGCAATGAAAAAATGGTAAATTGGTCATTTTGATATTTTTTTTCCTTTACAACATTCACCGAACAGGATGGATACGCTTATACACTGACGAACAAAAGGGTAACAATGTTTTGAACTTTTGACTTTCAGGCTCCATATCTCACCAGCCACTACAGCTTCGAACACGAGACTACCATGATTTTATAGACAATCATCTTGGCTATCTCATACATAAATTGGACTTGCAACTATTTAGGATGTGATTAGTTATGCAGATTCCTGTTATGTAACTGCATTGTTACTAATTAAAATTCTAAATCTTAATTTTTATTATTTTATTAGTAATTTGTAAATCTGCCTTTGACTTTCAACACTGCTTGGATCCTTCTATGTATGCTCTCGACAAGATTCAAGCATGTCTCGACCGAAATCTGTTCCCAGGTCTCTTCTACATTTTCCCAATATTGGTGCATACTGGTCGACTCACTTGGGTACAAATACAGCATTTTCTTCAACGCTACCCACAAGTATTCGATTGGGTTGAGGTCTGGGGACTGTTAGGGCCAATCCAGCACCTCTACTTCATTGTCACTGAACCATTTATTCACCAATCTCGATGTATGCTTTGGGTCATTGTCCTGCTTGAACAGTATGTGTACACTCGAGTGTATGAAGTAACTCGCCTTGGATACTCACATATAGCTCAGCATTGAGACCACCATGGATCCTGCTCAAGTAGCCAACACCTTTGGCTGTGAAACACCATATATTTTGGCTTTGCCCACTGAACTTAACAGTTCCTTCAATTTCTCGATCCGTTAGCCCTCTTTTTCCTTGTTTCATCTCATCACTCCAAATCATCCAATCTTATACTGTCCACTGTTCATACGTGCAAACTCGAGCTGTTGATGTTGATATTTTGCCTGGATGTCCACCTCCTGGCTTTGGAATGGATGGACAGACTTTATTTGGTATTCCTACAACTGTCAATATGGCACTCACATTATGCAGTTTGGACATTTTCTTGGCTAAGAAACTGCTATCGATGAGTGGGATAATTCTCTTTTCTTGGGAAACCTTCATTGCCGCTTCTGGATTCGAACCAGTGACCTTTCGGTTGGGAATAAACCTAATAATACACTGAGCTACAGGAGCAAAACAGTACCACTGCAGTTGCTATGAGAAGAGTCTGCATAACTAATCATATGATAAATAGTTGCAAGTCCAATTTATATATGAGATAGCCAAGATGATTGTCTATAAAATGATGGAAGTCTCGCATTTGAAGCTGTAGTGGATGGTGAGATATAGAGACTGAAATTCAAAAGTTCAAAACATTGTTACCCTTTTGCAAGTGAATTTTAATAGTTCGGGCATTTTGGGACATGACAATGCCTAAGCTCTTTATTTTTCAAGAGCTTGGACGGGGAGAGAGAGAAAAATAATTGGATTAAAAATAAGAGTGAAAGACGAGAGAGACGAGGTCATAGAGTTGCACAGTGACAGAGTCTGGAGGTGGCGGAAGCATCATGAGTTCACAGAATGGAACAATGATAGAGTGTGGAGGTGGCAGCAGCAACAGCATCAGGAGGAGGCCACAAGGTGGCACAATGACAGAGTCTGGAGGTGGCGGCAGCATCAGGAGGTCACAGAGTGACACAATGACAGAGTTTGGGGTGGCAGCAGCATCAGGAGACCACATAGTGGCATAATGACAGAGTGTGGAGGTGGCAGCGGCAGCAACAGCTTCAGGAGGAGGCCACAGAGTGTGGAGGTGGCAGCAGCAACAGCATCAGGAGGAGGCCACAAGGTGGCACAATGACAGAGTTTGGGGTGGCAGCAGCATCAGGAGACCACATAGTGGCATAATGACAGAGTGTGGAGGTGGCAGCGGCAGCAACAGCTTCAGGAGGAGGCCACAGAGCAGCATGATGACAGAGTGTGAAGGTGGGTGGCAATATCAGTATCAGCTGACGATGGGGGTGTAAGAGGGAGCACTTAGCATCAGATGTCTGGCATCAAGCGGGTGCCAGTATCAGAATAGTAGCTGAGGCAAGTAGAAAAGAGACTGTCAAGGTTTGGGTGAGGCATCATGGATGACCTAATCTGATGCATCAAGCATTGGTGGGAGGAAATTCTGGCTAATCTAGCCTAAATCACCTTGACAAAGGTCAGTTTGGGTAGACAGGAGAGCTCTTCTTGGGGTAGCTATGGCTTCTGCCACACTAAACACCCGCTCTGATGCCACACTACTGACCGGGCAGGACTGCTTTTCCAGAGCAAATTCTGCTAGTTGTGACCACAACTCCAGTTTGGCTGCCCAGTAGTCCAGTGGATCTTCAATGTGGGGTGGCAGGGTACTGTTCAAGTATGCCACCACCTGCTGGTTCAGGTCCTGCTCCAGGTCTAGCTGCTGCTGCTGGTGAGTACTTACTTCACTATGCGGATGAAGAAAGCTAATTATCAGCGACTCTAGACTTAGGCTGCTGCTGATAGAGCTGGTACTGCTCCTGCCTCCCTGCCCCTCCCCAGCAGCCATTTCAGTGGAACGTGAGTGCAGAGGGCCCTCCCAGATCTGCGAGAGGATGGACTATGGCGTAGATAGGCAGCGGCCAACTGACTACACCCACTCTCAGTGGGTGTACAAAATGCCCCCATTTTGGACTGTAGCAAGGGTACAAAA
The DNA here is from genome assembly GCA_033119425.1 of Bufotes viridis. Classification (NCBI taxonomy): domain Eukaryota; kingdom Metazoa; phylum Chordata; class Amphibia; order Anura; family Bufonidae; genus Bufotes; species Bufotes viridis. The sequence goes on from CM065591.1 coordinate 101,563,853, forward strand.
AGGTGGAAAGCCAGAAGTCATCCCTCTGCCGAATGGTGACAATTCGGCTGTTACTATGCAAGCAAGTGAGCATGCATCGCACCATTTGTGCAAGTGACTCGGAGGGACTCCACTGCATACTGCCACTGTGTGTCTGGGTCCTCTGCCTCATCTTCCTCATTGCCCTGTAGCTCCTCTGCCTGGTCCTGCTCCTCCTGCTCCTCCTTTCCTGTCACCTTTGTAGAAAAACCACCCGTTTTGCTACATTGCTTGTGCTCTAATGTCCTCCACCTCCTCCAGTTTAGCCCCCACAGGGCTCATGTGGTCATAAGATATATGCGTCACATCTCCAGTCCCCTGACCAGCCAGATATGCCAGCATCTGTTCCAGGACAGGAAGCAGTGGAATGACATTGTTCATTTTGTAGTCCTGGCGACTGACAAATAACGTGGTATCTTCAAAGGGCCTGAGCAAACGGCAGGTTATGCGCATAAGCTGCCACTGGCTGACAGTGTTGCAAGACCAATGGGGTGGCAACATGCAGGCGGAAGTGGCGTCACCTGGCCAAGTTGCTGGTGTGGCTGTGCAGGAACCACATTCACCCAGTGGGCCATAAAGGACATGTATTGACCCTGCCCATAGTTACATCTCCACACGTCAGTGCTGCCCTGTACTTTGGTAGACACCGACAGGCTCAAGGACTGGCCCACCTACTGTTCTACATCTGTGTGCAGGGCTGGTACTGCCTTTATGGCAAAGAAATGACTGCTTTGGACTATCCACCTAGGCTCGGCACAAGCCATCAGTTCTCTAAAAGGTGCAGAGTCCACTACTTGGAAAGGGAGGGACTGCAGCACCAGAAATTTGGACAGGAGCACATTCAGCTTTTGTGCCGTTGGATGCGTGCACGAATACTGTTGTCTCTTGGCAAATGCTTTGGTGAGCGATTTCTGACGGAATAACTGACGAGGAGTAGGAGGTGCAGGAGCATCAGGACCAGCAGATGAAGGGAAGGACAGACAGCTCCCTTCAGCTGAGGTGGTGGAGCCTTGACTACCTGAAACCAGGTGCGTGCCACTGGGTGATGCAGGGGTTGCTGCGGCAGGCTGGACCACCAATCAGAGCTACGGTTCCTTCAGGCCACTTTATGGTGACGCTGCATATGTTGATGCAGGGCCGTGGTGCCAACATTGGCACCCACGCTTTACCTTCTGCCCACATATTCTACATATGGCCATGTTCACCTCTTCCGGCTTCTTAACAAAAAACTGCCACACCGCCGAGTAGGTGATTTTATCCCCAACACTCCACACTGACTGACTGCTACCGCCGCTGCCCCTGTGTACCCGTGCACTGCTACTTCTTGGGCAGGTAGGCTCCTGCGAAGCAGGTGGTCTACCCCGGGCCCATTTCCCTCCCAACCTCCCACTGCTGCCACCCTGCTGACTAACGGACATGCTAGCACCTGCAGACACTTGCTGGCTCCGCCGCTGGCTCACTGGCAAGCTGCTGACCTCTTCTCCTGATAATGATGAAGCCCCTTCGTCATCTGGCTCCCAAGTGCGATCAGCTACATCATCATCATCGAGTACTGTCTGCACATCACTGATGTCCTCCTCAACCATCTCTGGTTCAGGAGCCTGACCACTTGCAACACAAGCTCCTACATCACCCTCCTCATCAGTACTTGCTCGCTTAGTGGCGGACGCGGCGGATGTCTCCTCCAGATCTTGGCTGGGCAGTAGCTGCTGACTGTCCTCTATTAGTTGGTCTTAGCTGTAAAGGGGATCCGAACCCACAGCACATAATACTTCTCTGGCTGAGGAAACAGAAAAGGACAGAGGAAGGTTGAGGACTGGTGAAGGCACAGGGCCTGCTCCTCAGTCATGCCCACTAAGCGTCGTGTCAGAGGAACCCACCGACTCTTGGCTGGGAGTGTCTGATATCGCTTGGGACTAAGTGGATAACCGCGTCAACCATTCAAGAACCGCTGGGTTGCTGGTCAAGACACGACCGCTAGATGACTTCGGGAGCTCAGGCCTCTCGCTGCGACCCCTGCTGCCACGCCCCCTTACTTTGCTGCGACCTTTGCCTGTGCCACAATCATTTACACCTCTGCCACTTCCCTGTGCAGGACCTGGCACTTCTCTGTATGACATACCGTTAGATCAAATAATCCAATGTTAAATTAAATATTTTTTATTTCGCCACTAATACACGGCAAACAGGGCTTCAGAATATATTACTGCACAGCAGAATGTCAATTAGGAACAAATTTTGTTCTAATTTTACACAACAGGCTTTTCAACTGAGAAGTACAACGCTGGACGGTGAATATATTTTTATTTCCCCACTTAGACACGGCAAACTGGGTTTCAGAATATATCACTGCACCGCAGAATGTCAATTAGACCCAGATTTTTTATAGTTTTACAAATCAGGCTTTTCAACAGATATATGCAAGGCTAGATGGCGAATATATTTTTATTTCATCACTAATACACTGCAAACAGGGCTTTAGAATATATCACTGCACTGCAGAACGTCAATTAGGCTCAATTTTTTTTTCTACTTTTACACAACAGGCTTTTTAACAAGTGCAACACTGGACGGCGAAATGGCGAATATATTTTTATTTTGCCACTAATACACGGCAAATAGGGCTTCCGAATATATCACTGCCCCGCTGAGCAACAAAGATATTTTTCCTTTTTCAACTAATACTCGGAAAAAAGGGCTTTAAAACAGACAACCGCACCTCTGTGGGGCAAATATTTTTTTTCTTTTTCCACTAATACACGGGAAACAGGGCTTTAAAACAGATAACTACACCACAGAGCAGCAAATATATTTTTCTTTTTCCACTAATGCACAGAAAAAAGGGCTTTAAACAGATAACTGCACCGCTGAGCAGCAAATATATTTTACTTTTGCCACTAATACACGATAAAAAGGGCTGTAATTTTCGCCCTTCACCATACAGCGGCTAATAAGCCCTTTTTTCCCGCTAATACAAGCCAAAAAAGGGTTTAGAACATATAACCGCACCGCACAAGGGTAAATAAAATGTAGAAATATTTCCTTGTAATAAACCCTGTTAATGCTTGTATCAAACAGTACTTGCACCCTGATAAGGCAGGTTTGCTGGAATTACAGTGCTGCATAATAGCAATTTGGATCCCCAGTTCAGTGCAGCAAGGTGTAATCGGATTGTTCCTATTACCCAGGCTGTCACCTCCCCTACTGAACCATGTTAAACACAAATGCTGGTGGAATGATTTCTCCCTATCCTTTCTCTGCACTTGTAAATCGTTTTTTTTTCCCCCACAATCAAGTCTTTCCTATCACTATCCCTAGCATCTGCAGACACATCTCTCTCTGCACTAAGCACGCATAATGACAGAATCTAAGATGGCCGCAGTATTTATAGGGCTGTGACATCCCAGGGCTAGCTGGCTGCTTATTTGTTGAATGCATGTCAGTATGCGTGATCCCACCTTCCCAGAGTTCCTTGCCCCATGTACTCACAGGTGTGGCAGCCATTTTAGTAAAAAATGCGATTCATTACCACGTATCGCAAGGAAATTCGGCATCAGTACAAATAAAATTTTTACTGAAATTCGGATCAAATTCCACTTAGTCAGCTTCGATTCGCTCATCTCTAATTATGACCCCTTCAGGACCCTGCCAGTTTTTACCTTAAGGACCAGGCCGTTTTTTGGAAATTTGACATGTTAGAGGGCTAGTTTATTGGCCTGTATTTGTGGGAGGGGCGTAAGTAGCACATTTATACCAGGCAGGCGCCTCCCTTGGGTGTGTCGACGGTGCTGCGTAGTTGTGTGCAGTCTGAGCCACCTGTTGCAGCACATGGGCTGAATCTGCAGCTTCCATACCCATTCAACTTCCAGGATCCCAGTTGAAGTTGTTCCAGTCGGGTGAGGGTTTGCGGCAAGCTCGTGCAGCATCGTCCTGTTACAGTCCAGCTGGCGATGCGTCGGCTCCTTTGGTGAGGAGGAGCAGCATTGCACCGGAGCGATCTGCCTGGCAGCCCACATTTGGCGCCCACGCAGCAGTACGGTTAGGTAGCAGAGGTCAGTGTGACTCCGTCTCGTTTTCTCGTGCCTGGTAGCCCACGCTTGGTGCCCACGTGGCAGCACGTTTAGGCAGCAGGGGTCAGCGTGACTCTGTCTCGTTTTCTCGCAGCCTTCTATGTCTTGCACTGGTCACCTTGCTTAGTCTGTCTGTGTATATCTGTATGCCTTTCTTGTCTGCTTTTCACTTCGCTGCTCGCCAGCAAACCTCTCTCGCTATCCGCAATTATTTCTGCAGACAGACTTAAGCAGCGTCGGACAGGGGTATCTAGGGCCCACCAGTAAAACTTATTTTAGGGGCCCACCATACGGATATATTCAAATATATTAAATAATCTGACAAGTTTTTTTATATGAACATCGGCTGGTTGAGGTGCTGTACATTGAATATATGTATGTAGTGCAGTAAGGCCCCATTCACACGTCCGCAATTCTGTTCCACATTTTGCAGAACGGAATTGCGAAACCCATTCATTCCTATGGGGACACACTATGTCCCGCCCGGATACGGAATTGCGGATCCACACTTACGGGTCCGTACTTCCGTTCCGCAAAAAAATGGAACATGTCCTATTCTTGACCGCAATTGCGGACAAGAAAAGGCATTTTCTATGAGATTGCCGGTGTCCGTGTTTTGCGAATCCGCAAAACACACACGGACGTGTGAATGGGGCCTAAGTCTACTTTGTTATATGCCGCAGGGTGTGGGAGACTAGGGGTCCACCAGAGGATTCACCTGTACCCCTTTGGACCAGTCCAAGCCTGTATATACCCCCTACATATACCTCTATATTACCGTATATATACCCCCTCCATATACCTCTAAATTACCGTATATATACCCCCTCCATATACCCTTATATTACCGTGTATATACTCCCTCCATAGACCTCTATATTACCGTATATATACCCCCTCCATATACCTCTATATTACCGTATATATACCCCCTCCATATACCTCTATATTACCATGTATATACCCCCTCCATATATCTCTATATTACCGTGTATATACCCCCTCCATATACCTCTATATTACCATGTATATACCCCCTCCATATACCTCTATATTACCGTATATATACCCCCTCCATATACCTCTATATTACCGTATATATACCCCCTCCATATACCTCTATATTACCGTATATATACCCCCTCCATATACCTTTATATTACCGTGTATATACCCCCTCCATATACTTCTATATTACCGTATATATACCCCCTCCATATACCTCTATATTACCGTGTATGTACCCCCTCCATACATCTCTATATTACCGTGTATATACCCCCTCCATATACCTCTATATTACCGTGTATATACCCCCTCCATATACCTCTATGTTACCATGTATATACCCCCTCCAAATAACGCTATATTACCATGTATATACCCCCTCCATATACCTCTATATTACCATGTATATAACCCCTTCCTATATCTTTATATATCTGTGTATATACCCCCTCCATATACCTCTATATTACTGCGTATATACCCCCTCCATATATCTCTATATTACCATGTATATACACCCTCTATATACCTCTATATTACCATGTATATACCCCCTTCATATATCTCTATATTACTGTGTATATACCCCCTCCATATACCTCTGCATTACAGTGTATATACCGCTCCACATACCTCTATATTACGGTGTATATACACCCTCCATATTACTGTGTATTTACCCCCACCATATACCTCTATATTACCTTGTATATATACCCTCCATATACCTCTATATGACAGTGTATATTCCCCCTCCAAATACCCTTATATTAGCATGTATATACCCCCTCCATATACCTTTATATTACAGTGTATATGCACCCTCCATATACCTCTATATTATCACATTATACATGATGATACCCCCCCCCCATTCTGTATATATACATCCTCCATATACCTCTTTATTAATATCACATTGTACATGATGAGACTCCCCTCCATACTGTATACATACACCTCCATGATACCTCGGGTTTCTCTCAGTCCAGACATTACAGGACATGATAACAGTTCACTCACCGGCAGGAAATCTGGGGTCTCTTTCCCGCTGTCTGTATGATTAGTGCAGTGGTGAGTCCAGAGAGGGCAGGAAGTTCGGGGCTGTGTCTTATACGGGGTGTCTGAGGAATCTGAGGATATCTGCTGTTGGCAGAGAGCGGCTGGATTCGCTTGGCCGCTGCCTGTCAGTTTTGTTTCCAGCTCCTGCATACTCTCTTCACTTTCGTCTTCCCGGCCCCTCTGCCTCGTCCTGGACAGACGCCAGCCCACTGCCCGCCTCTAACACATGTGCATGGCACCAGCCCTCCTCCGGACTCAGCGTGCGACGGTGGCGGAGGGCAGGGATAGACTCGTACTATAGTAGTTTAAGCAGACAGGCAAGGGGCCCACCGGGCATTTTACCGCCTCCCCGGTGGGCCAGTCCGAGCCTGGACTTAAGCCTTGTTCACACTTACATCCAGCATTATCCCCTTACTTGCATTATAAAGGGTGAGGCAGCTGATTACTCCAGGTGGAGCAGAGTTGCTGTTTACAAAGTGTTATTGTTTCTTTAGTATAAATGCTATTTTGCGATATGTATATTAAATAGACGGTAAGCTCCTCTATGTTGAGGTATCTTCCCAGCAAACCTCTCTCACTATCCACTATTATTTCTGCAGACAGACTAAAGCCTTGTTCACACTGACATCCAGCATTATCCCCTTACTTGCATTATAGAGGGTGAGGCAGCTGATTAATCCAGGTGGAGCAGAGTTGCTGTTTACAAAGTGTTATTGTTTCTATAGTATAAATGCTATTTTTAAATATGTATATTAAGTAGACGGTAAGCTCCTTTGTGATGAGGTATCTTTCATTTGTCTTGTTTCATTTGTTTTGGAAATGTAAAATGTGTGTGTGCCACTTTAAGGTGGTGAACCTGAGTTTGAGTACTTAATGAGCATCTGTGCAAGGTGCTGGGGATCCATCTTCAGTTCAGAGTGTTAGCTGGACACTGGGGGAGCTGTCAGCATACTTCCACAGTCAGAATTGTCTTTACGTGTCATTTGTTGCTTTTCAGGTCATGTCATAGCTCGCCATTCTCAGTTGATGTGGTCAATCACATCTCGTGCTTAGGTAGTAGAAGGGGAAAATAAAAAAATCACATTACGAGTGGATTTCCCATTAGGTTGCGGGCTTTGCTACTTGACGTTTTATTTTTTAGGTTGTTATAGGTTCAGAAGGTTGGGTAAGTCACTTCTCATCAGTTTGCGGTGTCACAACATATGACCTGACCCGTCACTCAAGCCTCTGAGGTTGCAACCATTTTGTTGGTTCTGATGCCTACAGGCCTCACGTCAGTGTCGGCATACTACCACAGCCAGGAGCATCATTGCATGTCATTTGCTTTTTCAGGTCGCGTCACAGCTCGCCATTCTCAGTTAATGTGGTCAATTACATCTGTTGCTAAGGTAGCAGAAAAAAAAAGGGGGCGTTTAGGGAAAAAAAAAACTACAACTAAAATTAAATGGAAAATAAAGTATATGTGAAACTTTATCAGCTTACAAACTCGCTACTTGATGTTTCTTTAAAGACTGCTATAGGTTCAGAGTGTTGGGTAAGTCACGTTTTCATCAGTTTGCGGTATCACAACGTCAAACCGAACACGTCGCTCACATCACGGCGGTTTCAACTATTTTGTTTTTCTGATGCTTCCGCTGGCACTGGTTTTGTAGCCATTTCTTGGCCCCTATATAATCATTTTATTTCCGACTTTCCATTCAGGGTGCCCGGTTCGGGTCTTTCAGCAACTACTGGCAGCAGTAACGGACCAAGGCCTTGTGAGTACTCAGTTGCTGTTCAAATGGCCCTCTCGCCACTGGTGTTGGGCGCGAGTATTCGCAAGGTGAGTTTGATCTCGAATATCGTGATTTCGAGGTTTGCGAATATGTCAAATACTTGACCCCATATTCACAATTACGTATATTAGCTCTTGAGATGGATGGTGAGTGATAGGGAAAAAATCTTGAAAAAAAAAAAAATTCAGTTGCTTCTTTTACAGTTTCCACTATTCCTGTCAGAGTAAAGATTTAATAGGTAAAACTGTCCTGCTAATGTTCGTCACTTGAATAATCGCATTAATCTATTCACGGTTTGCATTCCCTTATCTACCTAGCGTTAACAGGTCGTGTCAGACTCCAGTACGCTGCATGTATTGTGGAAATCCGTAGATGTCTTTTCTCCCCCTTCCATTCACTCAAATGACTTCCGCCATTTCAAGCTTTCTATGCATGTAAAGCTGTTTAAACATTATTAATAACGAACCGTTTTATGCGCACACGACTATTACTTAAGAATTAATCGCTAGTCATGATATTGCATGCGGAATAATGAATATTGCTAAATTGCGAATGTGCGACGAATGTGATGTGGGTTTTTCGTCGGACGTTGCAAAGTCGAATTTGGGTCTTTGCGCTCATCACTACTCAACACACCTCTCAGTCATGCGGCGTGTCTAAATTAGGGTTGTAACCGACAGCTATCGGGCCTTTCCTTTTAGGTGAGGTGCGGCATATGCTGCCTCTAGGTACGAAAGTTCCGGCCCATATTATCCGGAAGCTAGGTCAGTGGTGCTCTGCATGTTCATTAGGTTCATACCTCAATTTTGTCAAGTGATGTTCTTGCATTCCAGGTTGGTCTTGTTGGTGTTGTTGCTGGCACTGGTTTTGTTGCCATTTTTGCCCCAATATAATCATTCTCTTTCCGACATTCCTTTCAGGGTGCCCGGCTTCGTGTCTTTCAGCAATTGCTGGCAGCAGTAACAGACCAAGACCTAAGAGTACTCTGTTGTGGTCCTCACGGCACCACTCATCACCTCTCAGTTATGCGGCATGTCCTATGCCGGTGTCCAATTTTAGGGTCCAAATCGACAGCTATCAGGCCTTTCCTTTAGGTCAGGTGCAGCATGTGCTGCCTCTGGGAACAAAAGTTCTGGCTTATGTTATCTGAAAATTAGGCGCTCTGCATGTTCAGTAGGTTCATACCTCAGCCTAGTCGAGAGATGTTCTTGCATTCCAGAGGTTGGTCATGTTAGATTTGTTGTTACACAATAGTACATATCATTTAGTTGTTGGTTTTTTGCCCCCTTCAGGCATTCCTCCTATGCAGCGGTTACGGCACAACTCAAGCCGCTTAGCTTAGTTAGGTAGGCAGGTAGACGGTTACGTGTCATGTAGCTCCAACCACAAGTGTCAATTTATGTGGTAATAACTTTGGAACGATTTTGCTTGTCCAAGCCTTTCTAAGAATGTTTACTCGTGACACATTGTACTTTATGATAGCGGTTTCAGTCAATATTTTTCATTTTTATTTGGAAAAAAATACCAAATTTACAAAAAAAATTCAATTTCTCAGTTTTTAAAACAGATAGTGATACCTTATATAATAGTTATTACTTTACATTTCCCATATGTCTACTTTGTTTGGATCATCTTGTAAATGGCATTTTATTTTTTGGGGACGTTAGAAGGCTTAGAAGATTAAAAGCAAATCTTGACATTTTTCAGAAAATTTCCAAAACCCACTTTTTAAGGACCAATTCAGGTCTGAAGTACTGATAAGCGGCAGGGGCCATATTCGTATTTGCGATATTTCAGGAAATGTTTGTACAATATTCGTTATATTCGCGAATATTCTAAAAGCCAATATATAGCACTATATTCTATATAGTGCTATATATTCCTTTTTTAGAATACTTGTCATTTGCAAATATTCTAAAAAACAAACATATAGCACTATATCGAAAATATTACTTTTTTTGAGTATTCTTTTTTTTTTTTTTTTTTTTTTTTTTTTTCAATCTCTACGCTTGCTCCACTTCTACATACTCCTCCCCGACAAGCATCCCCGTCACCATGGGAACGCCTGGGGGTTAAAATATACTATCGGATCTGAGTTTTCACTAACTCAGATCTGATGGTATATTCTAAATGCCTGGCATTCCCATGGTGACGGGGACGCTTGTCCGGGAGGAGTATGCGAATATTATTCAATTGCTGCTCATCACTACTGAAGTTCACAAGCTCCACAATAAAGTGTCAGAGGTGCTCAGAGGGGCATCATTCAAAAGGTGCCCAGGAACACCCCCCCCCTACAGAGCCCAAGTACACCTCTCTCTTCTCTCATACACTACGCCCCTAGCCTTGCCATTGCTGTTACGCCCCCCCCCCCCGCCCCTCCATCCCAGCTATGTAGATAACCCCGCCTACCTTTTCCTTTCAGCTTCACCAACAGGCACAGGACTGAACAGTACCGGCGCCTGCGCTCTTCCAGTTTATCTGAGGGCATCAGCCTCAACTGTTTTACTGGGCATGCACGACAGCAATGGCAAGGCTAGGGGCGTAGTGTATGAGAGGAGAGAGAGGTGTACTTGGGCTCTTTAGGGTGGGCGTTCCTGGGCACCTCTTGAATGATGCACCTCTGACACTTTATTGTGGAGCTTGTGAACTTCAATAGTGATGGGTGGCAATTGAATAATATTTGCATACACCTTCCCGACAAGCGTCCATGTCACCATGGGAACGACAGGTGGTTAGAATATACCATCGGATCTGAGTTTTCACGATCTCACTGAGATCGTGAAAACTCAGATCCTATAGTATATTCTAACCCCCAGGCGTTCCCATAGTGATGGGGGACGCTTTTCGGGAAGGAGTATGTAGAAGTGGAGCAAGCGTAGAGATTGGAAAAAAAAAATAAGAATATTCTAAAAAACTAATATATTCGATATAGTGCTATATATTCGTTTTTTAGAATATTCCCCTTTTTTTTTTTTTTTTCTCCATCTGAATTCATGATTCCTTACTGCTGAAGTTGCTTGTGGGCCAATGACTCATTGACCCACAAGAAAGAAGCAGGGAGGAATCGTGTTCAGATGGGGAAAAATTCCGAATATTCGAGAACGCATATATAGCACTATATTCGTAATATTCGCGAATTATCGAAGTTGCGATATTCGCGATTAATATTCGCTATTCGAATATTCATGTTCAAAACACTTCTCATAACTAGTATTATAGTATAGTATAATTAGAGCTGTAGGGTAAAACTGATGACATTTACAGGTATTGGATACAAATGAGAAATTATAACTACAACATGGATGTTCTAATTAGCCTTGTTTCTTTTACTGGTCATTCCATGGACTATGTTACTAGATAAGTGTGTGTTCTGTGCAATCTATGCATGCCTTGAACAGCCGTTTGAGGGTGAAAACATTTGGACTAAATACAGGCATGTTGCATATTTGGAAGCCCAGATTTTGGATCTAATATGCAGTCTGCATCACACAGAACTATCGAAAACCTGGAGAGAGGCTTGGGGTCAGTTAAATGGAGGTGGGTGGAGGAGGGCAAGATTTGGACTGTGGGTTAGCAGCTGGGTAACAGTTATGAGAAAGGATAGGGGGAAAAGTGCCAAGGTGGCTAGCCCTAAGCTGGCACACCCTGGTAAATGTGCTGGTTTGGCTGATATTAGGGATACAAGCCGAGGGCCAGCAACACTGCAGCAGGGCATTGCTGCTAGCAACCAGGAGGATTACTGCTGTAGGAAGGATGGGAAGAGGAGTGTAAAATATGTGAGTGTAAAAAATAAGAAAATGTGGAAAAGGTCAAGGAGTGTGAATACTTTTTCAAGGCACCATACTATATATGGAACAACATATACATAGGTATACTATATACTACACTGCTTGTCCAAAAAAAAAGTCGCCACCATAAAAAAAAAAAGGTCACACACTCTAATATTTAGTTGGACCGCCTTTAGCTTTGATTACAGCACGCATTCGCTGTGGCATTGTTTCGATAAGCTTCTGCAATGTCACAATATTTATTTCTATTCAGTGTTGCATTCATTTTTCACCAAGATCTTTCATTGATGGTAAAGTCTGACCACTGCGCAAAGCCTTCTCCAGCACATCCCAAAAATTCTCAATGGGGTTAAGGTCTGGACTCTGTGGTGGCCAAGCCATGTGTGAAAATGATGTCACATGCTCCCTGAACCACTCTTTCACAATTTAAACCTGATGAATCCTGGCATTGTCATCTTGGAATATGCCTATGCCATCAATCAAGAAAAAATCCATTGATAGAAGATCACCCCAGATCATAGCACTGCCCCCACAGGCTTGTACAGTAGGCCCTAGGCATGATGGGTGCATCACCTTATCTGCCTCTCTTCATACCCTGATGCGCCCATCACTCTGGAACAGGGTAAATCTGGACTCATCAGACCACATGACCTTCTTCCATTGCTCCAGAGTCCAATCTTTATGCTGATTAGTGGTTTTCTTACGGCTACACAGCTGTTCAGTCCCAATTCCTTGAGTTCCCTTCGCATTGTGTGTGTGAAAATGCTCTTACTTTTACTCTTAAACATAGCCCTGAGTTCTACTGTTTCTTCGATTTGATTTCACCAAACGTTTAAGTGATCGCCGATCACGATCATTCAAATTTTTTTTCTGGCCACATTTCTTCCTCGAATACGATTGGTCCCCATTATCCTTTCAGTTTTAATAATGCGATGGACAGTTCTTAACCCAATTTTAGTAGTTTCTGCAATCTCTTTAGATGTTTTCTCTGCATGCCAATGATTTGACCCTTCTCAAACAGACTAACCTCTTTTCCACGACCATGAGATGTGTCTTTCAACATGGTTGTTTAAGAAATGAGAAGCAACTCATTACACCAGTTGGGGTTAAATAACTTGTTGCCAGCTGAAAGATAATCGCCTATGCAGTAATTATCCAATAGGAGGCTCATACCTATTTGCTTAGTTAAATCCGGGTGGTGACTTTTTTGTTGTTGTACAGGCAGTGTATATACACACAGTTATACTATACATTGCACCACATATACAAAGGCATATACTATACACGACAAAACATATACACAGACATATACTATACGTGGCATTATATATACACTGTTACATACTATTCACGGGGCACTACATATACACAGGTATATACTATATATTGCATCACATATACACAGGTATAAACGATACATGGAACACACACACAACCTTGGAAAACGTTTTTAAGTGTTTCTAGATCAGCGTTGCTTAGTCTAAATGAGGCGCTAGCCTCAATATATCCTACAATACATTTTAGACTAACACAAACATGGTCACAAGTGCATATCCATAAAGCAAGCATACAGATAATAAAAACATGTCTGCACAACATTTCACATGCAAACAATAGAACTAAGAAATCATCATTCTAAATTAATAAATACAAAACCAAGGTCATTATATAAATACAGCACCAGAACCAAGATCATTACATAAATACAGCACCAGAACCAAGCTCATCACATGAATACAGCGCCAGAACCATTACTAGTGATGAGCGGCATAGGCATAATTCGTTTTCACTATATTTCTCAAATTTTTCACATAATATTTGCAATAAATTCTAGAATTCACGATCTCCAGTTATTTTCGCGAATGCGGAAATCGGCACTAATGATGCAATACGTGCAACTTCACAATTTATCAGGTGTGAGTAGATATTACTCCCACTAACTAACTATCTGTAATATATATATATATATATATATATATATTATATATAGTCGCTCAGATACGAGGCAGCACACCAATGCAGATAGTGGAGACACAAATTTATTCCAAAGCTACGTTTCTGCCTTCTCAATGAGGCCTTTGTCAAGCTGTACAAACAGTGTCAATCTCAAACTTAAATACCCCTAAATGGGGTCATGTGACATGGGCGTGGCTAGAATGACATCACAATGACATCAAGTGTTTACTAGACATTGATCAAAGTGCATATAAGTGCAAAATAAACAATCAAAATCTGCATCAGCAATCATTTAAAGTGTTGTGTCAATCCAACAATGTTAAAAGTCCATAGAAGTGTCCAATGTGAACAATCCACTGTGCTCTGTAAATCAGATGCACCTCGTGCGATGCCCTGCACCTCCAGGGCATATATTATAAGTGCAGATTAAAAACATCATGTTGCAGCCTACCCTGGTGGATCCGGATGAATCGCAATTACACGGCGGCGTCTTCACCAACTGGATGCGCATGCCCGGAAGTACACCTTCCATCTCAGACCAAGGGAAGCGTCCGTTGGCATGGTGAGTCACCCACGTGATCTGGTGACGTCAACAGAGCGGCGCTCCCTCAGTCAAGGGAGGGGTTAGATATCAAGTGACCAATGCAAAGAAAGCATTGTGGTTCCCATAGTGATCATGTGACGATACCGGACAAAAAGGAACCCCGGTCCATTCACACAGCTTCAACCAGTGGTAGCATTCATGTCCAGTACCGTGGGGGGACCCGTCGCTCAGATCGGCACCCGACACCGGTCCCCCAGTAGCCGGCACCGATCAGCCTGGTTGTCTGTCGTCCACCCCCATGTCCTGGAGTAGGGCGCCACGCTCCCATAGCAACGTACCCCCACGGACACTCCGAACACTTATCGCCAACCACATTTTCAAGATTCCGGTAAAAATAGAAAAATAGAAAAATGAGATGTCAAATGGCCATATTCATACATATATAATGTGCACGCATCCTATGGGCTCAGTCTAACTTCATCCGTGGCTTCTGGGCTTGTGTAGCAAAATGCGTGTTCTGCGATACTCCGGGTCCACCAAGGGCACTGCTGCACTATAACAAAGGTCTCTAATCTAGAGAAATAGAAAAAGAACTGAATTAGACTTACCGGTAATTCCATTTCCTTGAATCCACCATGACGGCCACAAGGAGATTGACCCTTGACCTCTGAAGGGGCAGGAACACACGGAGAGTTTAAATTCCCCACCCACCTTCAGCTCCTCAGTGTTTTACAGATCACCCGAAGTGCAAAAAAATTTGACAGGATATTCATCTTCATATCCATTTACTTTTTTTTTTTTTTTTTTTTGGGAGGGAATAATACGGGCCGTCATGGTGGATTCAAGGAAATGGAATTACCGGTAAGTCTAATTCAGTTCTTCCATTTCATCCACCATGACGGCCACAAGGAGACTTAACAAATGATTAGGAGGGTAGGGAAAACGCCTCGAGAACTCTACGTCCGAACAGAGTCTCATTGGAGTCTAGGAGACTAAGGCGATAATGTTTTACGAAAGTATTTATACTAGACCATGTAGCGGCCCTGCAAATCTGCTCGAGCGACACTCCTCCTCTTTCTGCCCAAGAGGAGGCTGTGGCTCTAGTCGAGTGGGCTTTAATGAGACCAGGACTAGATAAACCCTGTATCTTATAACAGCATTCGATAGTGGACCTGATCCATCTAGCTATGGAAGCTTTGGAAAGTTTTTTACCCCTGTTTTTCCCTGAAAACTGAACTAAAAGGTTATTATCTACTCTAAACTCTTTGGTAGTGTCCAGATACTGGATAACCGTATCTTTTACATCTAGAAGATGGAATCTGTCGTCGCCATCGGACCTTTGAGACTTAGGTATGGAAGGAAGAAAGATCTCCTGGTTTCGATGGAAGTTAGAAACGACTTTAGGGAGAAACCCGGGATCGAGTTTTAGTCTAATATGATCCTCTTTTATCAGGAGATATGGTTCTTTACAAGATAAGGCCTGTAATTCGCCTATCCGACGGGCAGAAGTTATGGCTATTAGAAAAGCTGTTTTAAAAGACAGATGTTTTAAGGAAATGCTTTCTAGAGGAACAAACGGAGGTTTTGTTAAGCCTTCGAGGACAATGTTTAGGTCCCAAGAGGGAGAATTAGACTTCAGGGATGGACTAAGTCTGGTGGCTGCTCTTATAAAACGTTTTATCCACCTATGGTCGGCTAGTGAGCGGTCATAGAAGACGCTAAGGGCCGAAATTTGTACTTTTAAGGTACTAGGTCTTAGCCCTAATTCTAGCCCTTGTTGTAGGAACTCCAGGATCTTATCGACCGGGGGGGAAGATGTGTCTGGAAACTCTATCCCTAACCAGGAACAATACTTCTTCCATACTTTCAGGTAAATAGCGGAAGTGACCTTTTTCCTGCAGGCTTTTAGAGTAAGGATAACCTTGTCTGAGAGACCCTGTTTCCTCAGGGTTTCCCCTTCAGGATCCAGACAGCCAGATTGAACTTCTCTGGGTCCGGATGATGAAGGGGACCTTGTACTAGCATGTCCCTTTGGTAGGGGATTTTCCATGGACCCTCTATGGAGAGACGTTGTAGTACTGGGAACCAACACCTTTTGGCCATAGAGGGGTTATGAGTATTAGTGTTACTGGTTCCCTCTGTATTTTCTGTACAATCCTTGGTATAAGGGGTATTGGAGGAAATGCGTACGCAAGGTGCCATTCCCATTTTATGGAGAGGGCGTCTATGGCCCAAGGTTTGTCTCTTGGGTTCAGGGAGCAGAATACATCTACTTGGGCGTTCTTTTTTGAGGAAAAAAGATCGATAGCAGGACATCCCCATCTTCTTATAATGTACTGGAAGATATTTCTGTTTAGTGACCATTCTGAGGGGTCTATTTTTTCCCTGCTGAGATAATCTGCAACGAGGTTGTCGCTGCCCTTCAGGTGTAATGCTGATAGAGACAGAACACTTCTTTCTGCCCAGGAGAATATTTTTTGTGCTATTTCCCCCAGAGTGTCTGATCTTGTGCCTCCTTGGTGTCTTAAGTAGGCTACGGTGGTGGTGTTGTCTGACAGGATTTTTAAGTGACGACCTTTTAACAAGTCTTCCCCCTTGCGGATGGTTTCGAGGACTGCATATAGTTCTCGGAAGTTGGATGATCTTTTCATTATGTCTTTTAGCCAGGAACCCTGGAAGAAATGATCCCCCAGACTGGCCCCCCAACCGGTTTGGCTTGCATCTGTTATGATTTGTATCTCTGGATACTTTTGCCAATCTAACCCTAAAAGAAGATTCTTTCCCTTTTTCCACCAGTCTAGATCTGTTTTTATTTTTAGTGGTATTTGTATTTTTCTTTCTAGATCCGTTTGTTTCTTGTTCCATTGTTTCAGGATCCAATTTTGGATTTTTCTTGTATGGCTCTGGCTCCAGGGCACCGCTGTGATGCATGCTGTCAGATTCCCCAGCAGACTCATGGCCTCTCTGATAGAGTATTTCTTTGATTTTTGGAATTTTGTGATCTTTGATATCAGGTTTTCCACTTTGTCTTTTGGTAAAAAGGTTTTTTGAGCCGAAGAGTCTAGTTCTACTCCTAGGAATCTCTTCCTTACCGATGGTTCTAGGGAGGATTTTTTTGTATTGATGATCCAGCCTAGAGATGAAAGGACTTCTTTGAATCTGTTGGTTGCGCTGCGATTTCTTTCCTCTGTTTCTCCCAGAATTAAAAAATCGTCTAGGTATGGGATTATACAAATTCCTTCTTGGCGAAGGAAGGCAACCATTTCCACTATCAGCTTTGTGAACACTCGCGGAGCCGAGGAGATACCGAATGGGAGTGCGACAAACTGGAAATGATGGGTAGTCCCTTTTAGGTCTTTTAGAGCAAACCTCAGATATTTCTGATAGAGAGGGTGGATAGGGACGTGATAATAAGCGTCTTTTAAATCGACGGATGACATGAAAGTTCCTTTTGCGATGAGTGGGATTGTTGTGGCTACTGTCTCCATCTTGAACTTTCTGTACAAGATGTACCTGTTTAGGTGTTTGAGATTTATTATAGTTCTGAACGACTGGTCGGGTTTTTTTACAAGAAAGAGATTTGAGTAAAATCCCTCTCCTTCCTCTGATTTTAGCACCCTCTGAATTGCAGCAAGTTTTAAGAGGTCCTGTACACTTGACCAAATTTTTATTAAATCTCCTTTTTTGTGGGAAGAAATATGGAAGCTTTTTGGGGCGAGAGACATAAACTCTATTTTGTAACCGTGGGAAACAAGATTTAGCGCCCACTGATTTGATGTTATCTCGGTCCATGCCGGAAAAATTTTTTTAGCCTGCCCCCCACAATGGCGTCATTGCCTGGACTGCCTATTTTGGGGATTAAGGATGAAGCCTCTTCCTCTTCCCCCTTTAGGGTAACTCCACCTTCCTGTCTTCCCTTTCCCCCTATAGGATTTCTGTTGGGGCTGGTATTGACGAAAGGGATTCTTTTTGGTATCTTTTTCTTCCGGAAACCCTTTTTTCTTATCCGCAGCTTTCTCAAGGATCTTATCTAGAGTAGGTCCAAATACGTACTCGCCCGAAAAAGGTATGGAGCATAATTTAGCCTTAGAGGCTTTATCTCCTGACCAAGCCTTCATCCATAAGGCTCTCCTGGCAGTGTTAGCAAAAGCTGCTTCCTTGGCAGAGAACCGAATGGATTCTGCCGAGGCATCAGCGAGAAAGGCCGTGGCGGAGCGAAGAAGAGGGATAGAATCCCTTATTTCCTCTCTAGGGGTTTTGTCTTTAAGCCTTTCATCTAGTTCGCCTAGCCAGATGTACATAGCCCTGGCGACTGAGGTAGCTGAGATGTTCGTTTTTACCCCAAACATGGCTGCTTCCCAGGATTTTTTTTAGCATCCCATCAGCTTTGCGATCCATAGGATCCCCTAGTTGGGAGGAATCCTCAAAAGGTATAGCCGTCTTTTTTACGACTTTTGCTACCTGAATGTCAATTTTTGGTGTTTCATCAAAAATTTTTGATTCTGCTTGGTCGAAACAGAGTCGGTTTCTAAATTCTTTAGGGACTCCAATCCTCTTTTCTGGATCCAGCCATTCTCCCATGATCATTTCCCGAATATTTTCATTAATAGGAAAGACCATGGTTCTTTTTGATCTTAATCCCCCAAACATCACGTCCTGAACTGTGCGGGGTTTGGGAGTGTCCTCTATACCCATGGTGGATCTTACGGCCCTTAATAAATCCTCCATTTCATCAGAAGAGAAGAAATATTTTTTATCTTCTTCTATGACTTCCCCTTCAGACATGGGATCCTCCCCCTGCCTGGAGGAGATGGAGGCACCATCAGCGTCCTCTGCCTCAGAAGAGGAAATGACTGAAAGTTTCTGTTTTTTTGATGGAACCGGAGTATTACTAGGGGTGGACATGGAGGCTATAGAGGACTTAATTTCTTCCTGTATAAAGGATTTAACCTCAGCCAGAAGATTTGGTTGTTCCTCCCTCAGAACTTCAGAAATGCAGGTTTTGCATAATTTCTTTTTGTAATCTTCCGGGAGCCGTTTAGCGCAGGCACTGCATTTTTGGAGTCTAATTTTTTGTTTAGACTCTTTAGTGGCCTAGGAGGAACAACCATAAAAAGCTCCATGTTAAAAGGATCCCTCCAGAATACATAACATAATTACAGTAACCTTTTGACCCCTGAGGGGACTCACGGTACTGGTGGCCGAAGGATCCGGACCCTCATGGCGGGTGGCAGGGGCGTCCATTGCGGTGCAGGAGTCTGATACGGCCTGGGACCGCAGGATTAACTTTTGCCGGCGTCTGACGTCAGATCCGGCTGACGTCATCGATCTGCGCCCTGCTGGTAATTATGCGCACGCGGCGCGGACCGCCCCTTAGTGCGTGACGCACTTCCCCCCCTCGCATACCGGCGATGACTTGGACGCCGCGCAGCGCGCGTGTCCGCCGGTATGCTGCCTACCTGGACTGCTTCCCAAGGGAAGGAGGTCCGGAGGATCGGGGGTGGGGGCCGCAGGACCCAGTATAAGCCGAGCCGAGGGACCCCGATGCTCCTGGCTGCCCAGCATCCGCTCCTGCTTCCGGAGGACAGCCGGAGAATTTTCCTAAGGGACCTGCTGGAAGCTCTGGTATGGTCCCAGGTTTAGCATAAAAAAATCCCAGCGGGATTCTCTCCACATGTTTGCCCCTGAAGGGGCAGGAAAACACTGAGGAGCTGAAGGTGGGTGGGGAATTTAAACTCTCCGTGTGTTCCTGCCCCTTCAGAGGTCAAGGGTCAATCTCCTTGTGGCCGTCATGGTGGATGAAATGGAAAAGAGAGATTCGTAAGTATCATTTTATATTGACACTGTAGCAAAGTAGTGCACCAGACAATACAAGGGAGAGCGCAGGGAGGCTCCGGTCAGTAACAGCCTACGTATAGAACAGGAAAACATTGTATTCAGTGTTAAGTCCTGCGGGTTTCAACGTCCCTAGTCGGTGTATCCACCTGACCTCGCGTTGTTTAAGTAATTTCTCTCTATTGCCACCTCTTTTCAAGGGAGGGATAGAGTCAATAATTCTGAATTTCAACTCAGACTCCTTGTGTTTCATCTCAGTAAAGTGTTTTGACACAGGAAGATCCTTTCTTTGTTGTCTTATAGTGTAGCGATGATAATTAAATCGCGTTTTGAAATCTAGCATGGTCTCTCCTATGTACCAAAGCTCACAGGGACAAGACAACAAATAAATAACAAAGGAGCTATCACAGGTCAGGTAGTGTCTAATATCATACATCTCCCCTGTGACCGGGTGGATGAACTGATTCCCTTTGATCATCTGTTTACAATTAATGCAGTTCAAGCACGGGTAACAGCCCACTCATCTTGATCCAAAAAATGTCTGTACTTTACCCGGCTTAGGGACCTCAGCCTTCACCAATTTGTCCCGGAGGTTCTTAGACCTCCTATAGACCAACAATGGAGGATTATGAAACTCAGGAATGTGCGGCAAATTACTTTTAAGAATATGCCAGTGTTTCCGGACTATACCAGCAATCTCCGGACTTCTGGAAGTGTAAGTAGAAATAAACTTAATGCGTTCCCCTGTGCCTCTCTCTTTCTGTCTGTCCTGTCCCAAATCCATGAGATGTTTCCGTACCAGGGAGTGAGGGTAACCTCTCTCTGTAAATTTCCTGGCCGTCTCTGTCAATCTCTGTTGTCTCTGCTGTGTATCTTTGACTATACGGGATACCCTAAGGAGTTGACTCCTAGGGAGTGACCGCACCATGCTCCTAGGGTGGCAGCTCTCATATTTAAGCAGGTTGTTACAGTCAGTAGGTTTAACATATAAATCGGTCGTAAGACCCTGTCCGCTAACAGTCATTGAGAAATGTGTGAAATTCAAGCAATAACGGTTCAGGGCCCTCCCAGATGACAAACACGTCATCAATGTATCGCCACCACCCCCGCACATGGCGGAAGTGGTGGGACACATAGACATGCTCCTCCTCAAGGGAGGCCATGAACACGTTAGCGTAAGTCGGCGCCACATTAGAACCCATCGCGGTTCCGCATAATTGAAGATAGTATTCTTCACGGAAAACAAAATAATTATATCTGAGCACGATATTCAGAAGATCCAGTACAAATTCCTTACAAGCAGGGGTGTACCCTGCTGAGATCAGACATCTCCGCACTGCCTCAACACCCCTATCATGATCAATAGAGGTGTAGAGGCTAACCACGTCAAACGATGCCAATATGGTGTCGGCAGTAACACATACTCCAGAAATTTTGTTCAAAAAGTCCCCTGTATCTCGTATGTATGAACGTGATGTATTAGCATACTCCCGTAGAATCTTATCAAGGAAAATAGATATGTTGGAAAAAATCGAGTCCCTGCTGGACACAATGGGCCTGCCCGGTGGGTCTATAAGGGACTTGTGAATCTTAGGCAACACGTACAACGTTGGAGTTCTAGGGTGTGAGTTTAGTAAAAAGGTGAATAGTTGTTTATCAATAATGTCTGCCTCAATTGCTTTTTCCAAAATACCTGTAATAATTTTTAGAATTTCAAACTTCGGGTCATAGGGCAATTTTCTATATATCTCCCCATCGGATAATTGCCACATAATCTCTGCACAGTATTTGGAAGAGTCCATCACCACAACAGCTCCCCCTTTATCGGCAGGCTTCACCGTGAGGCAGCTGTTGGCCATGATCTCCTCCAATGCTGCCATTTCCCCAGATGTAATATTAGGTGCAATAAGTGTATCCGGATCACTAGTCTGTTTATACGCCTTAATATCAAGTTCAACTGCAGTTTTAAATGCATCCACAGCAGGACATTTGACCGGAGGGTTAAAATTACTCTTAACCCTCAGGCCAAGTTTGTCCAAGGACAGTTCGCTGCGTGTGGTAGACTCGGCCTGTGACTCAACCACCGGGTGCTGGGAAAACCACACTTTCAATTTCACATTACGGAGCAATTGGTTAAAATCAAGATCAAATTGAAACCAATCTGTCCTAGATGTGGGACAGAATGTTAAACCCTTAGATAACAAATCCATTTGTGATGGTGTCAGAGAGGAAGAGGAGATATTTACCACATTTGGTTTTTTCTCCGTACTGTCCGATTCCTGTTGTGTCGTGGTTCTTGGGGTTTTGCGCCATCGATGTTGCCGTCTTCCACCCCGCCTGGATCTTTTGGCGCAGTGGGTGTGGATAAAAAAGCAGGCTCATCTGGATTATGTGACCTCTGAACCGCAGAGTTTTTTCTCTCCTGTCGATCTTTATTTTGTTGTCCATCTGATGCTGGTCTCTGTAGTCGTCCTTGTGTTGTTCGTTTGTAGTCCCTCTGTTCCTGCCACGTATATATGTTGCCCCGTTTGCAATCTTCCTCGTCCCTCAGCCACTTACGGCGTTTAATTATTTGTTGTTCGCACCTAAATTTTTCTAGATATTCGGTGCATTTAATAAAATATGTGTCAAATTCCTGAGATGAAAACGAGGCTTTAAGCTCTTTCTCTGTTGCTTCTTGTCTCAACCGCACTGTCTCAAGTTCATGTTGGAGATACTCAAGATTTAACAGGATAATGTCCATGGCGTATTTATTTGAGATCTGCGCAAATCTCTGTGTGTAGATTGATTCCACTGGGAATAAGTTCGGTTTTAGCTGTGAACGAATACCTCTATGGATGCGGTGTACTCTATAGTATTCTGCTAAGGTATTCCAATGTAGTTCCATAGCAGTAAGCTTTTTACCATCTGCCTCAAAGAGTTTCTTGAGTTCAATAGTGGATGGAGTGGAAAGAAAGGCATTATTACTGACCAGGCCTCCAAGAATCCTCTCCTCATCTTGTCTGGTGTACGCAAAAGTCTCGGAAGGGTCCATCAGGAGACAGCAGGTGTCACTGTTGTAAGAATGTGCTAGCTGTATAGTCCAGGATATACAAACACCGAAAAAGGAGCAGCACTGTTCAGGTGTGGGTGGGTGCAATTCCTCAGGACAACGGACAATCTTCCTAAAATATAGTCGCTCAGATACGAGGCAGCACACCAATGCAGATAGTGGAGACCCAAATTTATTCCAAAGCTACTTTTCTGCCTTCTCAATGAGGCCTTTGTCAAGCTGTACAAACAGTGTCAATCTCAAACTTAAATACCCCTAAATGGGGTCATGTGACATGGGTGTGGCTAGAATGACATCACAATGACATCGAGTGTTTACTAGACATTGATCAAAGTGCATATAAGTGCAATACTGTGCAGAGATTGTGAGGCAATTATCCGATGGGGAGATATATAGAAAATTGCCCTATGACCCGAAGTTTGAAATTCTCAAAATTATTACAGGTATTTTGGAAAAAGCAATTGAGGCAGACATTATTGATAAACAACTATTCACCTTTTTACTAAACTCACACCCTAGAACTCCAACGTTGTACGTGTTGCCTAAGATTCACAAGTTCCTTGTAGACCCACCGGGCAGGCCCATTGTGTCCAGCAGGGACTCGATTTTTTCCAACATATCTATTTTCCTTGATAAGATTCTACGGGAGTATGCTAATACATCACGTTCATACATACGAGATACAGGGGACTTTTTGAACAAAATTTCTGGAGTATGTGTTACTGCCGACACCATATTGGCATTGTTTGACGTGGTTAGCCTCTACACCTCTATTGATCATGATAGGGGTGTTGAGGCGGTGCGGAGATGTCTGATCTCAGCAGGGTACACCCCTGCTTGTAAGGAATTTGTACTGGATCTTCTGAATATCGTGCTCAGATATAATTATTTTGTTTTCCGTGAAGAATACTATCTTCAATTACGCGGAACCGCGATGGGTTCTAATGTGGCGCCGACTTACGCTAACGTGTTCATGGCCTCCCTTGAGGAGGAGCATGTCTATGTGTCCCACCACTTCCGCCATGTGCGGGGGTGGTGGCGATACATTGATGACGTGTTTGTCATCTGGGAGGGCCCTGAACCGTTATTGCTTGAATTTCACACATTTCTCAATAATCTTGATCCGGACATTCAGTTCACACTGACACATTCACCACAGAATGTTCAATTTTTGGACACTATGGTGACTGTTAGCGGACAGGGTCTTACGACCGATTTATATGTTAAACCTACTGACTGTAACAACCTGCTTAAATATGAGAGCTGCCACCCTAGGAGCATGGTGCGGTCACTCCCTAGGAGTCAACTCCTTAGGGTATCCCGTATAGTCAAAGATACACAGCAGAGACAACAGAGATTGACAGAGACGGCCAGGAAATTTACAGAGAGAGGTTATCCTCACTCCCTGGTACGGAAACATCTCATGGATTTGGGACAGGACAGACAGAAAGAGAGAGGCACAGGGGAACGCATTAAGTTTATTTCTACTTACACTTCCAGAAGTCCGGAGATTGCTGGTATAGTCCGGAAACACTGGCATATTCTTAAAAGTAATTTGCCGCACATTCCTAAATTTCACAATCCTCCATTGTTGGTCTATAGGAGGTCTAAGAACCTCCGGGACAAATTGGTGAAGGCTGAGGTCCCTAAGCCGGGTAAAGTACAGACATTTTTTGGATCAAGACGAGTAGGCTGTTACCCGTGCTTGAACTGCATTAATTGTAAACAGATGATCAAAGGGAATCAGTTCATCCACCCGGTCACAGGGGAGATGTATGATATTAGACACTACCTGACCTGTGATAGCTCCTTTGTTATTTATTTGTTGTCTTGTCCCTGTGAGCTTTGGTACATAGGAGAGACCACGCTAGATTTCAAAACGCGATTTAATTATCATCGCTACACTATAAGACAACAAAGAAAGGATCTTCCTGTGTCAAAACACTTTACTGAGATGAAACACAAGGAGTCTGAGTTGAAATTCAGAATTATTGACTCTATCCCTCCCTTGAAAAGAGGTGGCAATAGAGAGAAATTACTTAAACAACGCGAGGTCAGGTGGATACACCGACTAGGGACGTTGAAACCCGCAGGACTTAACACTGAATACAATGTTTCCCTGTTCTATACGTAGGCTGTTACTGACCGGAGCCTCCCTGCGCTCTCCCTTGTATTGTCTGGTGCACTACTTTGCTACAGTGTCAATATAAAATGATACTTACGAATCTCTCTTTTTTTCTATTTCTCTAGATTAGAGACCTTTGTTATAGTGCAGCAGTGCCCTTGGTGGACCCGGAGTATCGCAGAACACGCATTTTGCTACACAAGCCCAGAAGCCATGGATGAAGTTAGACTGAGCCCATAGGATGCGTGCACATTATATATGTATGAATATGGCCATTGGACATCTCATTTTTTTATTTTTCTATTTTTACCGGAATCTTGAAAATGTGGTTGGCGATAAGTGTTCGGAGTGTCCGTGGAGGTACGTTGCTATGGGAGCGTGGCGCCCTACTCCAGGACATGGGGGTGGACGACAGACAACCAGGCTGATCGGTGCCGGCTACTGGGGGACCGGTGTCGGGTGCCGATCTGAGCGACGGGTCCCCCCACGGTACTGGACATGAATGCTACCACTGGTTGAAGCTGTGTGAATGGACCGGGGTTCCTTTTTGTCCGGTATCGTCACATGATCACTATGGGAACCACAATGCTTTCTTTGCATTGGTCACTTTATTTCTAACCCCTCCCTTGACTGAGGGAGCGCCGCTCTGTTGACGTCACCAGATCACGTGGGTGACTCACCATGCCAACGGACGCTTCCCTCGGTCTGAGATGGAAGGTGTACTTCCGGGCATGCGCATCCAGTTGGTGAAGACGCCGCCGTGTAATTGCGATTCATCCGGATCCACCAGGGTAGGCTGCAACATGATGTTTTTAATCTGCACTTATAATATATGCCCTGGAGGTGCAGGGCATCGCACGAGGTGCATCTGATTTACAGAGTACAGTGGATTGTTCACATTGGACACTTCTATGGACTTTTAACATTGTTGGATTGACACAACACTTTAAATGATTGCTGATGCAGATTTTGATTGTTTATTTTGCACTTATATGCACTTTGATCAATGTCTAGTAAACACTCGATGTCATTGTGATGTCATTCTAGCCACGCCCATGTCACATGACCCCGTTTAGGGGTATTTAAGTTTGAGATTGACACTGTTTGTACAGCTTGACAAAGGCCTCATTGAGAAGGCAGACACGTAGCTTTGGAATAAATTTGGGTCTCCACTATCTGCATTGATGTGCTGCCTCGTATCTGAGCGACTATATTTGAGGAAGATTGTCCGTTTTCCTGAGGAATTGCACCCGCCCACACCTGAACAGTGCTGCTCCTTTTTCGGTGTTTGTGTATATATATATATATATATATTTATATATATATATATATATATATATATATATATATATACTTATTATCTAATGTAAGAGCACAGAGCACAGCAATGACATTGCTCTCTCTCAATCTCAGAACTGCAAAAAACAGCAGAAAGTAGTACTGGTGAAAAAAAAACTTGAATATTCGCGATTACGAATATATTGCACTATATTCTAGATTTTACCAAATTCTCGAAGTGCCGATATTCTCTATAAAAATTCGCGATTAGAATATTCTCGATCAACACTAGTCTGAAGTCACTTTGTGAGGCTTACATAATAGAAACCACCCAAAAATGACCCCATTTTAGAAACTACACCCCTCGAGGAATTCAAAACTGATTTTACAAACTTTGTTAACCCTTTAGATGTTCCACAAGAATTAAAGGAAAATGTAGGTGCAATTTCAGAATTTCCCTTTTTTGGTAGATTTTCAATTTTTTTTCCAGTAACAAAGAAAGGGTTAACAGCCAAACAAAACTCAATATTTATTACCTTGATTCTGTAGTTTACAAAAAAACACCTTATTTGTGATTGTAAATTGTTGTATAGGCACAAGGCAGGGCACAGAAGCAAACGAGTGTCATGTGGTTTTTAGAAGGCAGATTTCAGTGGGATAATTTTAAGTTGCCATGTCACATTTGAAGAACCCCTGAATTGCACCGCTAGAGAAGAAACTCCAACAAAGTGACACCATTTTGGAAACTACGGGATAAGGTGGAAGTTTTGTTGGCACAGCTTTTATTTTTTTGTTATTTACAACGTTAATCTGACAGGTTAGATCATGTGCTATTTTTATAGAGCAGGTTGTTACGGATGAGACAATACCAAATATAACAAAAATGCCTTTTTTTTGTTTTGCTGCAGTTTTACATAATAAAGCTTTTTTGAAAAAAAATATTCTTTAGTGTTTCCATATTCTAAAAGCCTAAGTTTTTTTTTTTAGTTAGGGTGTCTTTTTTTTTTTTTTTTTGCTGGATGAGATGAAGGTTTTGGGATTTTGGGTTGTGTTTGACTTTTTGATCGCTTGCTAAATTATACTTTTTGTGATGTAAGGTGACAAAAAATGGCTTTTGACACCGTTTTTATTTTTTTATTTAAGGTGTTTACCTGAGAGGTTAGATCATGTGATATTTTTATAGAACAGGTCATTATGGATGTGGCAATACCTAATATGTATACTTTTTTATTTATTTAAGTTTGACACAATAATATCATTTTTGAAACAAACAAAAAAAAATCATATTTTGTTGTCTCCATATTCTGAGAGCTATAGTTTTTTTTTTTTTGGGCAATTGTCTTAGGTAGAGTGTCATTTTTGCAGGATGAGATGACGGTTTGATTGGCACTATTTTGGTGTGCATATGACTTATTGATCGCTTGCTATTACACTTTTTGTGATGTACGGTGACAAAAAATTGGTTTTTTGGCACAGTTTCTATTTTGTTTTACCATGTTCACCTGAGGGGTTAGGTCATGTGGTATTTTTATAGAGAAAGTCGTTACAGACGTGGCAATACCTAATATGTACGTATACATATTTATTAAGTTTTACACAATATCATTTTTTTAACAAAAAAATCATGTTTTAGTGTCTCCATAGTCTGAAAGACATAGTTTTTTATTTTTTGGGCGATTGTCTTAGGTAGGGTATAATTTTTGTGGGATGAGATAAAGGTTTGATTGGCATTATTTTGGGGTGCATATGACTTATTGATCACTTGCTATTATACTGTTTGTGATGTAAGGTGGCAAAAAATAGCGTTTTTTACACCGTTTATATTTCATTTTTTTACGGTGTTCAACTGAGGGGTTAGGTCATGTGGTATTTTTTTTAGAGCAGGTTGTTTCCGAAGCGGCGATACCGAATATCTCTTTTAAATTTTTTTTTTTTTACATTTAACACAATAAAAGCATTTTTGTAACAAAAAAAATCATGTTTTAGTGTCTCAATAGTCTGATAGCCAGAGTTTATTTTTTATTTTTTGAGCGATTGTCTTAGGTAAGGGCTAATTTTTTGCGGGATGAGGTAACGGCTAGATTTGTATTATATTGGGGGCATACGCCTTTTTTATCGCTTGGTGTTGCACTTTTAGTGATGTAAGGTGACAAAAAATATTTTTTTAGCACAGTTTGCATTAAAATTGCAGCATGCTCTATATTGTTCGTTTTTCACACAATGCAGGCCCCATAGAAGTGAATGGGGCTGCGTCAAAATCGCAAGCATCCGCAATCAAGTGCGGATGCAGTGCAATTTTCCTGCAAGGTTGCTAAGAGACTATCAGGATGGAGACCCGATCTTTATTATTTTCCCTTATAACAGGGTTATAAGGGAAAATAATAGCATTCTCACTACAGAATGCTTAGTAAAATATGGTTTAAGGGGTTAAAAATAAAAAAATAAAAATTCACCTTATCCACTTGATCTCTTAGTTGCCGATCTCTTCTCTCTTCTTCAATCATTAGCTGCCGGCTAAAGGACCTGTGATGATGTCACTGAGCTCATCACATGGTCCAATCACCATGTGATTTGACGTCACCACAGGTCCTTTAGCCGGCAGCTAATGATTGAAGAAGAGATCGCAACTATGCGACCAAGTGGATAAGGTGAGTTAATTTTTTTTATTTTTAACCCCTCCATCGACATTTTACTAAGCATTCTGTACTGAGAATGCTATTATTTTCCCTTATAACCATGTTATAAGGGAAAATAATAAAATCTACAGAATACTCAACCCAAACCCGAACTTCAATGACGAAGTCCAGGTTTGGGTCTGGGTACCAAACATGACGATTTTTCCCACGCACGTGCAAAACGCATTAAAACGCTTTGCACTTGCGCAGAAAAATCGCACATTTTCCCGCAACGCACCCGCATCCTTTCCGACCCCATTCCACAATGCCCGTGTGAAAGGAGCCTAAGACCCAGCCAAAGGGCTGGATCTAACAGGCTTCTGTAGAAGGCAATCTCCAATGCCTATGGAAGGCATCAGGTTGCCTTTTCTGCCATCGGGTCCCCATCACTGCAGCGCGGGGACCCGATGGGGAAGCGGAGAGCATGCGTACCCTCCGCAAACCCTGTGCATGCAGTGGTCAGCTTTGACCGCAGCATGCGAGGGGTTAATAAGCCGGCATCTGTGTTTTGGATGAAAACACAGATGTCGGAGTATGCAACAGGGTTCCGGCTGTCAGTAACTGCCGGACCCCTTCCGCTGATTGGGCGGGTGCTGCACCTGCACCCGCCCGATCAGCCCACCGTACATGTATGGTGCTGGTCCTTAAGCCACGTCCACCAGCGCCATACATATACGGCGCGGGTCCTTTAGGGGTTAATGCAATCTAATAACTTATAGATTTCTTTCTTGGATCCACATAACACCAGCAACACATCATCTATGTAAATAGACACCAAAACCATATCTCTAAAACCTATTCATACTGGTATAAATAAAAACTGCTTCAAGATTGGTGATGAGCGGCCTAGGCAAAATTCAAATTCGCGACATTTTGTGTTTTTTTTTTTTTTGCCGAATATTCGCCTCAAAATCGAGAATCCCTCATCTCCAGTTTTATTCACTTGATTGTGAAAAATCGGCAAGGTAATATATTTGCAATTAAAATTTGAGATTAGAAAATTCGTGATCAACACTAAGTGGTAGGCAACTTTCCTTTTGTTTGCTAGGAATGTTGCTAAGTGCCGATATTTGCAATGAATTCATGATTAGAATATGCGTGATCAACACTATTCGCGAATACAAATATATAGCACTATAATCTCAATATTCGCAAATTCTCGAAGTGGCGATATTAAAATTCGCAATTCGAATATTCGCGCTCAACACTATTCAAGTTTAGCCAAATATAAATTTGCAAAAGTTGGGACCACCGGAGTACCCATGGCACATCATGTGCATTGGAAATACCAATTACCATGAAATACAAATGCATTGTGGAAGAGAACAAAGGATGCATCCCACACATACAGAATCCTTCCCTGCTTTTTACATTATCTTTTGAATAACCTCAGCACCCTCCACATGTCTAATTCTGGTGTACAAGTTAACAAAATCATTGGGTTATCTTGAATGACTCATTCCATCAAAAATCTTCCACTAAATGTAGAAGTGACTTAGTATCAGCAAGGTAAGAGGGAATACTACCAAGTAATGGCCACAAAAACAATCAACATATTCAGATAAGGGTACAGTCAATGATCCACAGCCTACCACAATTGGGCAGCACTGGCAAGAAATACTATTTTGGAATCTCAGAATTTTGAGGAAGTATTCTCTAACCCATCTTCTTAGAAATAACTCCAAATTCCACATCTTTATGTAAAAATGACTAAAGCTTCATGCCATATCTAGGAATCTGATTCTTTCCCCCAGTTGACGATTCACCTCCTCCACCCCCACCAAGTACTTTTTAGACATCACCACTACATTTCCTCCCTTGTCACCAGGTTTGACAATCAAATCCTGCTAACTCTTTAACCAAAGCAATTCTCCCCTGTTCAGATAAATTACAATCACTTGTCTTCATATAAGCTTGCACTTGTCTTGAAAAAATATCAACAGTGTTACCTGTTGTAATAGAGATTTGATTGGAGGATTTAAGGTCCATCAGAGGCACAACATTTTATTTTAATACCCTTTCTGAAGTCAAATTTGGAGCTATGCATCCGTAAATATGGTGTGTAGACTGGAAGAATTACAGCAGTATTAAATATATATTTTTTTTTCCTTTGATAGCAGCATTGCCACTGAGCGATCACTTGCCTCATTAAAGGTTGGTAAATAAAATAAGGATGCTCGGACTGGTAGAAAATGTCTGTGTGGGTAAGTAACTGGCTGAGTGACAGAAAACAGAGGGTGGTTATTAATGGTACACACTCAGATTGGGTCACTGTCAATAGTGGGGTACCTCAGGGGTCAATATCTCCAATATATTTATTAATGATCTTGTAGAAGGCTTGCACAGTAAAATATCTATTTTTGCAGATGACACTAAACTGTGTAAAGTAATTAACACTGAAGAGGACAGTTTTCTGCTACAGAGGGATCTGGATAGATTGGAGGCTTGGGCAGAGAAATGGCAGATGAGGATTAACACTGACAAATGTAAAGTTATGCACATGGGAAGGAATAATGCAAGTCACCCGTACATACTAAATGGTAAAACACTCGGTAACACTGACATGGGAAAAGGATCTAGGAATTTTAATAAATCGCAAACTAAGCTGCAAAAACCAGTGTCAGGCAGCTGCCGCCAAAGCCAATAAGATAATAGGTTGCATCAAAAGGGGCATAGATTCCCGTGGTGAGAACATAGTCCTACCACTTTACAAATCGCTAGTCAGACCACACATGGAGTACTGTGTACAGTTCTGGGTTTCTGTGAACAAGGCGGACATAGCAGAGCTGGAGAGGGTTCAAAGGAGGGCAACTAAAGTAATAACTGGAATGGGGCAACTACAGTACCCTGAAAGATTATCAAAATTAGGGTTATTTACTTTAGAAAAAAGACGACTGAGGGGAGATCTAATATCTATGTATAAATATATCAGGGGTCAGTGCAGAAATCTCTCCCATCATTTATTTATCCCCAGGGCTGTGACTGTGACAAGGTGACATCCTCTGCGTCTGGAGGAAAGAAGGTTTGTACACAAACATAGAAAAGGATTCTTTACGGCAAGAGCAGTGAGACTATAGAACTCTCTGCCTGAGGAGGTAGTGATGGTAAGTACAATAAAGGAATTCAAGAGGGGCCTGGATGCAGCGGCGTAACTATAGGGGAAGCAGGGGAAGAGGCTGCTTTGGGGCCCTGACCCAGAAGGGGCCCATCCAAGAGGAGGAGAAGTACTAAAAGATTTTGTCAGGGCCCCTCAACATTATTACACAATGAAATTATATACAGTGGCAGTATAGACAGTGTAGAAAACGGATGGAACAGCTGCCGGGCCTGGTCTAAGAGAGCCATTTTTACTAGCCACAGGAAAGGGGCGGCATGAAAGGAAGGGGTTGTGAAAAAATTACTGGGGGAGGAGGCCCCATTTCAAAAATTTGCTGTGGGGCCCTGTCATTTCTAGTTACGCCACTGCCCGGATGTATTTCTGGAGTGTAATAATATTACAGGCTATAACTACTAGAGAGGGGTCGTTCATCCAGGGAGTTATTCTGATTGCCTGATTGGAGTCAGGGAGGAATTTTTTTTTTTCCCCTTAAGTGGGGAAAATTGCCTTCTGCCTCACAGGGTTTTTTTTGCCTTCCTCTGGATCAACTTGTAGGAAACAGGCTGAACTGGATGGACAAATGTCTTTTTTCAGTCTTATATACTATGTTACTATGTAAATTTGGAAGAGGTTGGGGAGGGGAATGAGAGGAGCTTGAAGAGATTTAGCCGAGAATTGGGGGTATGATTGTTCTGGTGATACTTGCTACTGCTAGTTGTAGCATAAAACACACATAA
Source organism: Bufotes viridis (assembly GCA_033119425.1). Taxonomy (NCBI): domain Eukaryota; kingdom Metazoa; phylum Chordata; class Amphibia; order Anura; family Bufonidae; genus Bufotes; species Bufotes viridis. The sequence goes on from CM065591.1 coordinate 101,596,873, forward strand.
AATACACTCCTAGGATGACACACCGCTTATCACAAAATATCACATTTTTCACATTCACATTTTTACAATGTTACTTAACAAAAGATTTAATGAATACAGCATAAAGCAAGTACTGTAATATTTTTACAAAGTTTAGACTTTGAGTGATGTTGATAGTGATTTAGAATCTAGGCTTAATGCCAGAAGAAAAATTAGTCGTAGGTCAAGTAGGTCTTGATCAGGACAGTGTTTCATGGGCTGGTCTAAGGATCCAAAGATGAGGTATGTTAAAGACAGTTTAATTAAGGGAATAATGTTAAAGATGAATATTTCTTACAATTAAGCATGTCAAATACAAGTCCTCCTCATAAAATATACCTTATGAATCAATGAAGTAAGGGAAGAAATTTTTTTTATATTAACTACTTACATGTCTCTATGAACTGTAGTCTGCAGCCTTGTCATTTTACATATCACAGCTATATATAGATACCACGAGAGATATATAAAAAATGAATATCACTGACAAGAAAAAATTATCAAAACACGATTCACCCCAAAACTAGATTAGAAAAATAAATAGATAATTAACTCTGTATTATCTCACATTTTCAGGAGCTGTATCGCCACTGGAGCATATAAAAATAAATATGAATAACTTACTCTTTTTCAATGTACAGTATATCCAGTGAGGCGATAATACAGAAGTAATAAATGGGTTTACTTACAATTTGATCTCAGACACATGGTAGGGTTTTAGTCTAGTTGGGTTTGGGGGGGGGGGGGAATTTATATGTATCCCTAAATCGTCCCTACAGCTTCCCTTCCTAAAAGCGGAGCAACCCACTTATCGGTGGCTAAACCCTGTTCTGTGACCTGAATTGCCCGGAAAATGAGGAATTAATTGATTAATGATGTGCTTGTCCCGAGGAGTTTCCCCAATGTACTGGTTCTTTAGGGAACCAAAGTGCAATATTTAGAGAAAAAAGATGATGGCATCCGGATCAATAGTGGAGCTCTGAAATCATCTCAGGCACCGCTTTAAATACCAACTATTACAAACAGAGTGCTCAAGCTGAGGCACGCTCCTTGCGTGAACTCACTTCCGGTGCTTTGCTCTATAACTTTCGGTCTTTGGAACGAAAACCGAAAGTGGTGTGCATGCTGTATAAGGAATTGAATCTAGACCTCAAGAGACCCACCCAGGTAATATATATCATGCCAAAAAGGTGGGATATTATATTCCCATACCTACCCAAAAACAAATGATAGTTTTTAATTGATATTGCATACTGCCGGAAATGACAAACAAAAGGAGAAATTCTTGCTCTCAACGGTGGAACGCAACCCAGGTTAAAGGTCGGGTCGTTTAGCAGGCAAAAAGTATCATTGAACCGGGTGATTAATGGGTACGATAACATAATCCTGTGAAATCATATTATATGATAATCACAGGGACCCCAAGATATATTCTTAGATACCAAATTTGAGAGCCATTCACGGCTTGATATTTTTCAGGAAACCTGATAAAAAACAGGGAACCTTGAATGATCAGAAATTTAATAAATGAAGAAAACAATGGTGGATATGAAGCTAAATGTAGGCCAAAAGAAGTAGGATTCATAAAAAAACAACCAAGAGATTGTTCGTTCAAACCATATTGGCTCATAGTTCTAAGGTGATAAATCCACCAAGACTCTTTGCATAAAATTATCCTGTCCCAGTCCCCTCTTCTGAGTGATTGGTGTACTACCTCAATTACTTGGAATCTCAAAATCTCATCATCATTATGGGCTTGTAGAACATGGCGTGAAACGGGTTTGTCCCTACGGTTATTTACATCCCCAATATGTTCGCAAACTCGTCTTCTTAATTTGCGTTTTGTTTTACCAATGTTATTGAGTAGACATTCACATGTACATGAATAAATGATGCCTTGTGTTTTACAGTTGGTGAAATCTTGCATAAGATAGGACCTGCCCTTTGATACACTAGTAAAACTTTTAGATTTTTGTATTTCTGATCGAGCCATGTTCCTGTTTCTGGAGGTTTTTGATAATGGCTATGCACCAAACGATCTTTTATTGATATACCTCGCTTATACGTAATTGAGGGTAAGAGGGGTATGATATCTCTTATATGCGAGTCTGACAGGAGAATTTGCCAATATCTCTTTAGTATGCCCATAATCCTAGAGTTTTGATCATCATATGCACCAATAATCCTAGTGACTCTCTTATCATCATTAGTTTTAGGATTAGGGGAGAGCAAAGAATGCCTATCAATGTGTTTGGAATGATTGAAGGCAATTCTTAGAACCTCAGATGGGTAGCCCCTTTGAGAAAACATCCCTCGCATGTCTTTAGCTTGAGACTAGAGTTGAGCGAACACCTGGATGTTCGGGTTCAAGAAGTTCGGTCGAACTTCCCGAAAATGTTCGGGATCCAAACTCAACCCGAACTTCACCCCGAACCCCATTGAAGTCAATGGGGACCCGAACTTTTGGGCAATAAAAAGGCTGTAAAATAGCCCAGGAAAGGGTTAGAGGGGTGCAAAAGGCAGCAACATGTAGGTAAATCCCCTGCAAACAAATGTGGATAGGGAAATGACTTAAAATAAAATAAAAAAAAATTAACCAATATCAATTGGCAACTTAGAGGAGGAGGAGGTGGAATAGAAGGTTGGGGTGGCATCAGGTGGGAATGCTACGGGAGCCAAAAAGGATTCATGTCTGCCTGCAGTGCCACAGGCCTCATTCACAGACTCGGCCCCTGGCACCCAGATGGAAGAGAGGTTCATTCAACTTTGGGTTGCCCCGCAAAATAATGGTAAAATGAAGAAAAGAGGATTCAATAAAGAAGTGCCCTGGAGTACAAAAATATATGGTTAAGGGGAGGTAGTTATAAATGTCTATTCTGCACAAGGGATGGATAGGTCCTGTGTGATCCATGCCTGGTTCATTTTTATGAATGTCAGCTTGTCCACGTTGGCTGTGGACAGGCGGCTGCGTTTGTCAGTAATGACGCCACCTGCCGTGCTGAATACACGTTAAGACAAAACGATGGCTGCCGGGCAGGCCAGCACCTCCAAGGCATAAAAGACTAGCTCTGGCCACGTGGACAATTTGGAGACCCAGAAGTTGAATGGGGCCGAACCATCAGTCAGTACGTGGAGGGGTGTACGCACGTACTGTATCACCATGTTAGTGAAATGCTGCCTCCTACTAACACGTTCCGTATCAGGTGGTGGTGCAGTTAGCTGTGGCATGGTGACAAAACGTTTCCACATCTCTGCCATGCTAACCCTGCCCTCAGAGGAGCTGGCCATGACACCTCCTCTGCCTTCGCGTTGGGCTTCTACTTGTTCCCCTGTGACATTTGGAATGCTCTCAGTAGCGAGTCTACCAACATGCGCTTGTACTCGCGGATCTTCCTATCACGCTCTAGTGCAGGAAATAAGGTGGGCACATTGTCTCGAAACAGGGCACACAGGTCTCGAATGGAGGTCCAGTCATTGGTGGTAAAGTGGTGCTGTTCCGCAGTGCGACTGAACTGTGCGTGCAGCAGCTGAAACTCCACTATGGCCTGCTGCTGCTCGCACAGTCTCTCCAGCATGTGCAAGGTGGAGTTCCACCTGGTGGGCATGTCGCATATGAGGTGGTGAGCGGGAAGGCCGAAGTTACGCTGTAGCGCAGACATGCGAGCAGCGGCAGAATGTGAACACCAGAAGCACAGATGGTCCGCACTTTGTGCAGCAGCTCTGACATGTCGGGGTAGTTGTGAATGAACTTCTGCACCACCAAATTCAGCACATGCGCCAGGCAAGGGATGTGTGTCAAACCGGCTAATCCCAGAGCTGCGACGAGATTTTGCCCATTATCGCACACCAATAGCCTGGGCTTGAGGCCCACCGGCACCAACCACTCGTTGGTCTGTTGTTCAGTACCCCGCCACAACTCCTGCGTTGTGTGGGGCCTGTCCCCCAAATATATGAGTTTCGGAACGGCCTGCTGACGTTTACCCCGGGCTGTGCTGAAGTTGGTGGTGAAGGTGTGTGGCTGACTGGATGAGCAGGTGGAAGAAGAGGAGGAGGAAGCCAAGTCGGAGAAGGACGCTACAGGAGGCAAAGAATGATGCACTGCGATCATTGGCGGTGGAAGGATGTGCGCCAAAGAACTCTCCGCCTGGGGCCCAGCCGCCACTTCATTTACCCAGTGTGCAGTTAGGGAGATATAGCGTGGCCATGCTTACTGGTCCACGTATCTGTGGTTAGGTGGACCTTGCCACAGATAGCGTTGCGCAGTCCACACTTGATTTTATCGGACACTTGGTTGTGCAGGGAAGGCACGGCTGACTTGGAGAAGAAGTGGTGGCTGAGAACAACATACTGTGGGACAGCCATGGCCATCAGCTGTTTGAAGCTGTCTGTGTTAATCAGCCTGAATGACAGCATTTCAAAGGCCAGTAGTTTAGAAATACTGGCATTAAGGCCCAGGGCTCGAGGGTGGGTAGGTGGGAATTTACGCTTTCCCTCCAAGGTTTGTGAGATGGAGAGCTGAACGCTGCCGTGGGACATGGTGGAGATGCTTGGTGACGGAGGTGGTGGTGTTGGAGGCACATCCTCTGTTTGGTGGGCGGCAGGTGCCAACATTCCTCCCGAGGAAGAGGCCGAGGCAGCAGCAGAAGAGGGAGCAGGGGGAGCCTGAGTGAGTTCCTTGCTTTTACGGTGTTTACTCCACTGTTTTTCATGCTTTGCATGTAGATCTCTGGTCATGCAGGTTGTGCTAAGGTTCAGAACGTTAATGCTTCACTTTAGGCTCTGATGGCACAGCGTGCAAACCACTTGGGTCTTGACGTCAGCACATTTTTTAAAGAAGTGCCATGCCAGGGAACTCCTTGAAGCTGCCTTTGGGGTGCTCGGTCCCTGGTGGCGGTGGCCAGTAGCAGGTGAACTCTCTTGGCGGCGGCTGTTCTGCTTTTGTTCCCTGCTCTCTCTTTTGCTACGCTGCTCGGTCTCACCACTGCCTTCCTCTGAACTATGAAAGTCAGTGGCACAACCTTCATTCCATATGGGGTCTAGGACCTCATCGTCCCCTGCATCATCTTCCACACAGTCTTCCTCCCTGACCTCCTGTTCGGTCTGCACACTGCAGAAAGACTCAGCAGTTGGCACCTGTGTTTCGTCATCAGAGACGTGCGGCCTCTAATGAGGTGGTATTGCCATGTCCTCATCATCAGGAAAAATAAGTGGTTGTGCGTCAGTGCATTCTATGTCTTCCGCCACTGGGGAAGGGCTAGGTGTATTCCCTTGGGAAACCCTGCCAGCAGAGTCTTCAAACAGCATAAGAGACTGCTGCATAACTTGAGGCTCAGACAGTTTCCCTGATATGTATGGGGGTGATGGGACAGACTGATGGGCTTGGTTTTCAGGCGCCACCTGTGCGCTTTCTGCAGAAGACTGGGTGGGAGATAATGTTGTGAACGTGCTGGATCCACTGTCGGCCACCCAATTCACTAGCGCCTGTACTTGCTCAGGCCTTACCATCCATAGAACGGCATTGGGCCCCACCAAATATTGCTGCAAATTCTGGCATGTACTGGATTCCGAGGTAGTTGGTTCACTAGGACGTGTGGCTGTGGCAGAACGGCCACGTTCTCTCCCAGCACCAGAGGGTCCACTAACAACACCACGACCATGTCCGCGTCCCTTACTAGATGTTTTCCTCATTGTTACCGTTCACCAAAATAAAAAAATAAATCATTTGGCCCAATGTATTGAATTCAAATTCAGGCCTTTTTTTACAGGCACCTAACACTATCTGGCTATCTATTTATGTAACGTATTACACTAATCCAGGCCCAGCAGTAACCACAGATTTAGGGGACTATCAATTGTAGGCCTAGTATTTAGGCCCTGGATGAAAGGTATCCTTTTACGGACAGATTTACACTTTGAGATGCACAGTAGTGTGTGATAAAATATATAGGATTATGCTTTCAGCACTTGTATTTTAACACTTTGTGTAATATACCCTTTAGCGGAAAGAAATACACTTAGAGATGAACGCTGAGTGTAATATACCCTTTTGCGGACAGATTTACACTTGGCCTGCAACAGCTGGAACACCAGATTTTGGGTATTGCTATTTTCGCAATTGAATTTCACCCCAGAAAATAATATATCCTTTGCCGGACACTATTAAACTTGGCCAGCCACAGCTAAAACTACTGATTTATGGTATTGCTATTTTGGCAACTGAATTTCACCCCAGAAAATAATATATCCTATGACGGACACTATGAAACTTGTCCAGTGACAGCTGGAACACCAGATTTACGGTATTTCTATTTTTGCAACTGAATTTCACCCCAAAAAATAATAAATCCTTTGACTGACACTATTAAACTTGGCCAGACACTGCTGGGACACCAGATTTACGGTGTTGCTATTTTGGCAATTGAATTTCCCCCCGGAAAAAAAATATCCTTTGCCAGACACTATCAAACTTGGCCAGACACTGCTGGGGCACCAGATTTAGGGGAATGCTATTTTGGCAATTGAATTTCACCACAGAAAAAAATCAATCCTTTGCCAGACAGCAGACAGTATTACACTTGGCTAGCCGCAGCTGCAACACCAGATTTGGGGGATGGCTATTTTGGCAATTGAATTTAACCCCTCAATAAAATATAGAAAATTCTTTCCTGAGTTTCTAGGGGTGACAATAAACACAATCAAGCCTCTGATGTAGGATATAGCAAAAAAAACTAGTATTGATGGATTGATGGACTTGGTGGCAGCTTGTGCTGGTGCACCACAAGACACAAAATGGCCACCGATCACCCCAGAATAAAGTGACAGAAAAACGCTCTGTGCAGCCTAAAAACCAGTGAGCAATTAACTAGAAGAAGTTGAATGATTCACAGCTGTAGATCGATCACTTTATTAGGCAGGAAAAACTCAGCAAAAACACCTAACCTTGCCCTCACAGCTGCTGCGTCCTATCCCTACACTAATCATAGCAGTGACGTGCGGAGCTACTTGACTCCAGCTTAAATAGAGGCTGGGTTCCATGCTGCACTTGGCCAATCACAGCCATGCCATTAGTAGGCATGGCTGTAATGGCTTCTTAGGGCAAGAAGTAAAAAGCTAGCTGATTGGCTGCTGTGCAGCCCTTCAGAAAGCGGGAAGAAATCGCCGAACAACGAACCCGAACTTTTTTGAAAATGTCCGGGTCCCGAACTCCCCAAAATTTGGTACAAACCCGAACTATACAGTTCGGGTTCGCTCATCTCTACTTGAGACATAAATGATGAACTATTTCTACTGATTCTGAGGTATTGTCCTTGGGGGATACCCCTCTTGAGGCTCTTGGGGTGATGGCTTTCCCACAGTAGACTATTAGTAGCAGTTTGTTTTCAATACGTTTCAGTCAGTAATTCGCCCTGCCTTTTGGTGATACAAATATCCAGGAATGGAATACGTTCCTTATTGACCTCATAGGTGAATCTTAGACCAATTGTATTGTGATTTAATATATATAGTATCTGGGCACTCTGATATTGGGGACAATATCGACGGGATTAGAAACAGATGTCAAGATGTTATTCGACAAAATTTATTAGACAATAATAAAATAAAAGGTATCATTCATTTAGTACCTACTATAAGTTACTTGGATCTAAATAAAAATGTAATGGTCTTATGTAGGGCTGCTGTACACCCACTAAAAAGAACTAGAGTAAACCGGTTGTAAAAGACACTTGTTCAATACGTCTCTTTAGGAGCTTATTATATACTGCAAAAGTCCAATATAATAGTCTACTGCGTTTCAGGGTTGAAGGGTCACTTTCAACCCCGAAACGCGTCTGGTAGAGATCCCCCCCCCCCCCTCATTATACGGATCAACCTAACCGTATCATTGACTGCAGGATTGTGGACTTTAAATCGGATCAGTGTGGAGAAACTGGTGTGGATACCGCCTACCACGTGAGAAGCAGCATTTGAAACACAACAGGCAGAGAGATTAAAGAGCCCACGTGTAATGCTGAGCTGCCAGCGTGGAGAGCAGCCAAGAGGAACGGAGCGGGCATACTAACTCGACTAGAAGTTAGCAAATAAAGTGCCTGATTCCCTGGCCAAACCACCATTACCACCACCGGTAAGATTGTTCCACATTATCGATTTTAGAGAAAGACATTAACTTACTCTAATCAGCGGGACGCTGCTGACAGTTTGTGAGTAGCGGGACGCCGCACTCACATGAATAAGATACAGCGCTAGTCAATGATTGATGAAACCTAACTCATTGATACAATTAAAAGGACACATAAGGAGAAAGACAGTTATACCTCTAAGAAGGACTATTAATATTGGACTTTTAAAGTATATAATAAGCTCCTAAAGAGACGTATTGAACAAGTGTCTTTTACAACAGTTTTACTCTAGTTCTTTTTAGTGGGTGTACAGCAGCCCTACATAAGACCATTACATTTTTATTTAGATCCAAGTAACTTATAGTGGGTACTAAATGAATGATACCTTTTATTATTGTCTAATAAATTTTGTCAAATAACATCTTGACATCTGTTTCTAATCCCGTCGATATTATCCCCAATATCAGAGAGTGCCCAGATACTATATATATTTATTGTTTTTGCTAGCTAGAAAGGTGAATCTACTAATCTAAGAGCACCTCATGTTGGTGATTGGCTGACAAATTTCTCTTAAATTTCACTTCTGTATTGTGATTTAGTTGTGCAATGAAACATGTGAATAGTTCCTCTGGTCCATTCCACAGTATAAAGATGTCATCTACAGTATATATTGTCCACCTGTCATGCTCTTCCCTAAAGACTATAGTGTCCACTGTCCTCCCACCAGCCCAAAAACAGATTAGCATAACTGGGGGCACAAGGGCTCCCCATAGCTATACCCCTGAGTTGGTGGAAGAAGCAAGTCTCAAACATAAAGTATATAACTATAGGCAGGCATTTGGAACCACCCAGAGACATTTGTGTCTTTTTTTCATTATTTAATATTACACATTCCCCTAAAAATACACAAAATAATATAAAACTGAATTAACAATTAGCTTTAAATAAATAAAATAGTGTATTACTTATATATTCAATATATCTCTCTCCATATCAAATATATGGCTGTGTATATAACTATTGACATTGCACATGTGCGATGGATAATGGATATAATGGAATATATAATATATACTACAACCATATATCTCTGTGGTTTATGGCAATTTTTTACTGGTAATATTTCTCCTATTTTTCAATTCAAATAATCCACATTTTATAAATACAATATTTGAGTTAAATTGCTCATATAAATGTAATTCTTATATACTGATATAAAGGGGTATATATTTTTTCTTCTTTATATTGTGTCCACAATTCCCCTTAGATTGTTTTCTCCATTCAATTTTGGGTTATTTGTAAATCCTCTTTAGCAATACATTAGTAATGGTGGTAAAGTGGCATGTACTCACTGTTGGTGGTTAGCTATTCACTGGCCGTGGCGTCCCACATGGTGATGAACGTGCTCACCTTTACCTCACGTGGTGCTGTAACTCGATCTCGGCATTCCAGGTGTTGTAGTGGGCTGTGCTCAGGCTGCCTGAATTTTCATAGGGTTATATTGTTAATGTCAGTGGAGCTCTCCACTCTTTCCCTACTTCTCCAGCATAAGTGGAATTCCTTCACAGAATAATGGGTTCTTTTAGTGGGTCCTGGATTATATTAACATTCTTATTGCAACTGAGAGGATATGGAGGGATGTGGGTTCAGATAACTCCACCTACATGCTGAAGATTTTATGCTGCACCCTATACATTTGTAGTAAACAGATTTCCATAACATTTGAACAAAAACATTGAATTGTTTTTGCTATCTGTTCTCAACCCTCTCTCCATAGCATTGGTTGAGGCCGCATTTAACAGTAGTGATGTCGCGAACATAAAAATTTCCGTTCGCGAACGAGCGAACCGCCATAGACTTCAATAGGCAGGTGAATTTTAAAACCCACAGGGACTCTTTCTGGCCACAATAGTGATAGAAAAGTTGTTTCAAGGGGACTAACACCTGGACTGTGGCATGCCGTAGGGGGATCCATGGCAAAACTCCCATGGAAAATTACGTAGTGGACGCAGAGTCGGGTTTTAATCCATAAAGGGCATAAATCAACTAACATTCCTAAATTGTTTGGAATAACATGCTTTAAAACATTCAGTGTGTGTGTATACGATCAGGTATGATGTATCGATCAGGTAGTGTAAGGGTTACTCCGGCTTCACAGACATTGACAGACCAAACTCCCCTTTTAATGCACCGCAAACAGTCCATTTGCACAACGGCAAACTCCCCATTTGCACAAGGTTGGATAACAAGCTAGCCATGTCCCGGTGATGTCATTGAAGGTTTCTTACTCCACCTAGTCACGTACAACACCAAGGGTCCCCGAAAGGTGAATTGAATTGATTTTTCAAACGGGGAGATGGTTAAAAAAACGCTGGCTCCCTCCCCTTTGTTTTAATCCACGGTCACTGCGTCTGCGCCGTGCAATTGACTGTCCCAGTCAGACAGCATGTATCGGCACCCGGGGTCAGCCAGACAGCACGCCAGTCAACGCATGCTGTTGCCACCACCAGAATGCCGTCATTGCAAAGCTCAGCGGTGTGGCATTTTTTTGTGTGTCTGCCTCTGATAACAGCAATGCCATTTGCAACCTGTGCCAAAGGAAACTGAGTCGTGGGAAGTCCAACACCCACCTCGGTACAACTGCTTTGCGAAGGCACATGATCTCACATCACAAACGCCTATGGGATCAACACATGAGTACAAGCAGCACACAAACTCAAAGCCACCATGCTCCTCCTGGTCCAGCATCTTCAGCCATGTCAACCACTGCTGTCCTCCCTGCCCCCTCTCAACCAACCGCCACTCCGCCTCTCACCTTCAGCAGTTCCTGCTCATCTGCCCACAGTCAGGTGTCTGTCAAGGACATGTTTGAGCAAAAGAAGCCAATGTCACAGAGTCACCCCCTTGCCCGGCGACTGACAGCTGGCTTGACGGAACTCTTAGCCCGCCAGCTTTTACCATACCAGCTGGTGGAGTCTGAGGCCTTCAAAAAATTTGTCGCTATTGGGACACCACAGTGGAAAGTACCCAGACTAATTTTTTTTTCAAAAAAGGCAATCCCAAACCTCTACAATGTCATTGAAAAGGAAGTAATGGCATCTCTGGCATACAGTGTTGGAGCAAGAGTCCATCTGACCACTGATACCTGGTCTGCAAAGCACGGTCAGGGCAGGTATATCACGTACACTGCGCATTGGGTCAACCTGCTGACGGCTGACAAGCATTCAACACACTTGCCATGCAGGGCACATGTGACAACTTGCCCAAATTCAATGCCACCAACAGATTGCTTCCGTTGTCACACACCACTTTGCCGATCTCCAGTTCGGGCCATCTCTATTTAACAGTTTTCATTGTTCATTTCAGGCAGCAGAGAGGCTTAGCCTCATAAAGAATAGTGATGAGCGGCAGGGGCAATATTCGAATTTGCGATATTTCACGAATATTCAGTAGAATATTCATCATATATTCGCAGAAAATTCGTATTTGAGATTATTCTATTGATTGCGAAAAATCTGCAATGAAACATTTGCGTAATGCGAATATTCTAAAACCCAAATATATAGCACTATATATATAATATAAGTAATATAAAATAATATAGTGCTATATATTCTTTTTTTAGAATATTCATTATTTTTTTTCCATCTGAAGTCATGATTCCCCATTGCGTAACTTGCTTTTGGGCCAATGACTACTCACATTAAATTGGAAAAAATATATTCTAGTGCTGTATATTTGTGTTTTAGAATATTCCCATTACGCGAACATTACATTGCTGATTTTTCGCATAAGAGAAAAAAAATAAAAATAATGAAGAATATTCTAATTCACTACAGACTACAATATTGCAACCTTCTCACATTGGCCCACAAGTAAGAAGCAGGTAGGTATCCTAGGTAAAGGGTTCAGATGAAGAAAAAAAACAAAAAAAAAAACAATATTCCTTTTTCCGAATATCTATCACTATATTCGAAATATTCACGAATTTTCAAAGTGCCGATATTCGCGATAAAAATTCTAAATTTGAATATTCGCACTCAACAGTAATGAAGTATTATTTTGGTCCTAGATACATTTTTGCCTGTTTATGTCCTGAGATCTTTGAACAGTCATGAAGGCCACTGTGGTTCCTGTGACTTCAAAATAAATCTACCTTACCAATGAAAGGTTCCACAGTTGGTCAATGCTTTTCTAAACATTCACTGCATTATGAAGGTCATCTTATAGGAAAACAGTTACTAAAAGGCAATTTTTCAAAGAAAAAACATAATCTAACTTGAAAGGTCTTTGCTATCCTCCAAACGCTGTCAAGAAATAAGACAGATGGAAATTTATCGAGAAAAGGTTGCCCAACAAAACCAAGCATCCATGAAAAGAACTTGTTATATGAAAAAGAGTTGCTATGTGTAACATCTAGTGGTTAGATTTTTTTTTTTTAACCATTCAGACAAAAAAAAAGCTACCATTAGAGCTGTACATGATATACTGCAATAAAGGGCACAGTCCATTCATATGAAAAAACATTCTCCGGGCCACTAATGCAATATGTTGTCTACCATACTATATCCTTCAACACTGAATAAGGATAAATAGGTACCAAGATCTGCAGCTGACATGCACACATGCAAGATTCGCTAATGGGACACTTAGCAATTTCTCTGGTGGATGATAATAAGCTAGCAAATTTGATATGTATAGTAAAAATAATTGCAGTTCTCATATGCATTTTAGTTGAGGGTGAAAAGCACTTTTATGGTGGCAGTGGGTCTCCATGCTTACATAGCTTCTATGCAGCTACACAGATTACAAGTATGTTAAGTCCCCTTTCTACCCAGTAGGGTTTATCTGTCTGACCATATTAGACTATGTTCACACATGTCCAACATTCGGCACCCCTACCAATCAGCTGTGTCGGACAGATAGCAGTGCCAGAAACTCTACAATGGACATAAGCCTTTGTCCACTATTTAGTTTCTGGCACTAGCATCGGTCAGCTTAGGAACTTTGATAGGAGCTGAGCTGCAGGACCTTATCAAAGCCACTACACAATAGATCGACGGTGAAGAGTGCTTCTGGTTACATTTTGGTTCCAACTCATGTATAGTTTTTGCACCAGAAGTTGTCTGGTGTTGGATCCTTGCCAATCTGATATTGATGACCTATTCTGAGGATAGGCTGTCAATATCAAAGCATCAGAAACCCCCTTTAATATAGTTTTTGATTATTGATTGTTGTGGTCTCACGGGTTACCATTTGTTTATCCGCAACCTTCAATGTTCAGGAGCTATTTCATGAGCTGTTGCTATCTTTGTACAGTTCTGGCTCAGGTTATACCACTTGTACCTCTCTGGTAGTTCTGCCTCACGTGTACACTTTTTATCTTTATCCACCCACCCTTATACCAGCTGTGGGCCCCTGGAATTCTCCCCTTCTACTATGCACATTATCAATCACCATTTAAAATTTTGATTTAATTAGTTTCCAGCTTAATTTATAGGAGCAGGTGGCGTAATGTAAACTTCCAGGTTATACCACTTGTACCTCTCTGGTAGTTCTGCCTCACGTGTACACTTTTTATCTTTATCCACCCACCCTTATACCAGCTGTGGGCCCCTGGAATTCTCCCTTTCTACTATGCACATTATCAATCACCATTTAAAATTTTGATTTAATTAGTTTCCAGCTTAATTTATAGGAGCAGGTGGCGTAATGTACATAGTTTTAACTTATCTTTTTCATATCTAATATTTACATGGGATATTTGGGTGGAAAAGAAATTGGGGTAGCTTCTTGGTTATAGGATCAGGGTAAAAGGGTGGATATTTCTAATCAGAACTAGGTTTTATTTTAGTATACATTTTCTGGATTGGATATTCTAATTAGTGTGCCAATTTTCTTATTTACATCAATGATTATAGTATTTAGTCCATAACTCAAAATAAATATTTATAAACCTTGGCATGACATAGGTGGACCATGGGCCATAGAGTTGTTAGTTCTGAGCTACCCCATGTGCTAGTGGATATATTGTAATAAGGAAAATGCATTTTTTAAATCAAAATCACCTATTGAGCTGTGGCAGTAATGAGTTTGATCATGTAAAATAATTTGTGAAATTAATTACTTTCCCAGTTGCATTGAGGATTACTATTTGAATTGTTACAGCGACTATTTGAATTAGGCCTACAATGGTTAAATAATCCAAAGAAGAGGTTGGCCTGCTGTTTCAACTATATAAAAAAAAAAGTACTCCTATTAATGTAAGAGAAATTATTAGGATAATAAATATTTACAGAAATAAATCTTTAAGAAAAAGCAAGTCAATATGAAAAATAACCAAACCACATACAGAACAGAACATACAAAATCTTGAAGAGAATTGTTGGTCTTCGTACTTGGTAGATCAATCAGTCCTGATAAGGATGCTCATCACGGAGTTAGGCACTTTCCTATAACACAGTGTCTTCAGGACTCATAGAAAAGGCCACAATTTTTTTTCTCTCACCTGTACACCATGGCTGAATTGCCTAACAGAGCCCCAGTGGATGCTGCTATCAAAATCAAACTCTTTCTACAGTTTTACGTTGGGAGTGTTATAATCCTGGACAAATTTGCGTAGAATACAAGCTGATCTCATGATGACATCTACTGTGGAATTATGCAACTTTAGTGCATGGGTGAATACCTTCCACTTATCTATGATCCACTCCACTAAGCGTTGTGCCCAGATCAGCAGCTCATGGAAGAATTTCCAGTCAACTGGTCCTCTCCATGGGCAGGCGGCTTGATTTAAGCAGAATACAGATTAATGTACATAGCTGATGCATTACTCAAGTGCTCAAAACTTCCAATGGACCTAGAATTCATTACTTTTTTTTTAACATTTTGGTGACTTTTTGGGGGGTTTGTGTAAGGTTAACAAGCCTATATGCTTAGAGCATTAAGCAGAGTAGGATGTTACTCATAGTTGGTTAGACGGAATTTGCATAGTCATGTTTGATAAAGCAGCCTGTCAATTCTCAATTCCACAGCAAAATATGTATCTAAATTCAACTTTAAAAGCTCAGATCAAATGCATGTGCAATCGACAATATTGAAAATCTGTGCCAGTAATCATCAGCTAAACTGAAAACCGTTGAGGATTCTCATTTACTCCTCACTCCAGCTTTGTCAAGTCATCCGTGCTTCATGCAACATAATTGCTCTTGACCAAGTGCTATCTCAGGCATTGCAACAAAGTCTCTTACAAGTGAATGGAGCACTGCTAAAATTCCTCCAAATGGCTTGAAGGTGAGCAGTAGAGATGGCCTTGCGGTTCACCCGGCGGTTGTTTCGCGGCAAACTTTTTGCATTCACAATTCGCCGAACATGCGAACATATGGCAATATTCGCATGAGCCATATTCTTTTGCATTGCGCTGAACTTTGACCCATGACACATCCATCAGGTGGGACAGGACATCCAATTGAGACTTTTTAGCACACGGACACATCCCCACCCTACAAATGAACCAGATCTGGCAGCCATTTTACATTCAGTGCATTTGTATTGTGCAGCAGTTGTGTGCGGTTCTACTGTGATACCGCAGGTATATAGAGTGACAAGCGCTATTGGAACAACTATTTTCAACGAGAGTGATATACCTGTTGCCCCCCAAAAATTGAGGGGTGTGATATACCTTCTTCCACAAAATACTGATTGAGGGCTGCGGTATACCTGTTGCACCAAATAAACAGGGTGGTGTGATATAACTGTGGCAAAAAAAGTAATTGAGGGGTGTAATATACCTGCTTCCACAAATATTGATTGAGGCCTGCGATATACTTGCTTCCACAAAATATTGATTGTGGGGTGCGATATACCTGCTTCCACAAAATACTGATTAAGGGGTTTGATATACCTGCTTTCACCAAATATTGATTGAGGCCTGCGATATACCTGCTTCCATAGAATATTGATTGAGGGGTGAAATATACCTGCTTGCGCCAAATACTGCTCTTCTCTAGGGACTTAGGCACAGGGTCATTTAGAAAATGACAGGCAGAGGAAGAGGCAGGTTGTTCCACATGGGTGGTAGGGGTCGGGCAGGTGCACCAGGCAGGAGCCTAAGTAGGAAGTTGGAGAGGGTGTGTGCGATTACTTCAAAGGACGCACCAGAGTTGGTTGAGTGGCTCACTCAGCGTTCTGCGTCTGCACCCTCCTCACTCTCTGCTGTGTGACACCACCACCACCATAGCCCCAACATTCAAGTCAGAGGAATTATTTTCCCATCCATTCCCAGACCTTATCGATGCAGAGAAATTCGTGGCATCAGATGAGGAATAGGAGGTAGCAACAGCCGCCACCCAGTGGTCTGACGACAGTACTCAGGTCAGCCCAAGAATTGACGTCCCCGCTGTTGCTGCCTACTCCGAGATCTCAAATGTCAGTGGTGGTAAAGGTGACGATGATGACGTGTTGATGGACGTCACATGGGTGCCCACAAAAGAGGAAGAGGAGGGGAATTCAGAGGGGGAGATAGAGCAGTAGAGAGGGAGGAGAAGCAGGCAGAGCTTGAAGGGCACAGGAGGCAAAAAGCAGACTGCAAATGCACGGTCACATCTGACACTCCCAGGACGCTGGCACATGGCTCCACCGTGTGGGCTTTTTTTAATGTGTCAGCTGCTGACAATAGTGTTGCCATCTGCAGCCTGAGCTGTCATTGCATAAGTCGCGGTAAGCCAAACACTCACCAAACAGCCACACTCCCGGCGCTCCACGTCCTGCCTCTTATCTTTCTACTCTCTCCTCCTATTTGTCCTCCACTCCACCTTCCACAGTGCCGTCATAGCGTTCATCTGGCAGAAGGCAGGCTTCCATGGCCAAAATGTTTGAGCATAAAAAGTTGATGACGCCGGATAACCGATTGCCAAACGGCTGACCGCTGGCTTGTCAGAACTGCTAGCCCGCCAACTACTCTCATATAAACTGGTGGACTCAGAGGCCTTTAGAAAAAAAATTCCCATTGGTACACCGCAATGGAAGGTCCCCGGAGGAAAATAATTCACTCAGAAGGGCATCCCAGAGCTATATCATCCCAGAGCTATATGGCCATGTTCAGCGGCAAGTGAATATATCTCTGGCACACAGTGTCGGTGCCAAGATGCCTCTGACCACAGACACGTGGTCTAGCAAACACGGGCAAGAAAGGTACATAACTTTTACTGCCCACTGCGTGAACCTTCTGACGGCCGCCAAGACTGTAACCCATGGCTCCCGAGTGGATTTTGTGTTACCACCATGAATTGCATGCAGGCCTGCCTCTTCTCCTCCTCCAACTCCATCCTCCGGTTCCACTACTACCACTTCTTCCACTGCGCCCACAAGCTCCCCAGAACCTATTCAACGTGCCAAGTAAGACGCTGCCATGCTGTGCTGCGGCTGTTGTGCCTGGAAGCCAAGAGCCACATCGGTCATGCGCTGCTTTCTGCTCTGTGGTCACAGGACGATCAGTGGCTAACCTCACTCAATTTGACAGTTGGTAATATGGTGTTCAACAATGGTGCCAATCTGCTGAAAGCGCTGAAACAGGGCAAAATGACACACGTCCTGAACGTAGTCATGCAGCGATTCGTTGCCAAATACCCCGGGGTCCAGGACGTCTTACGGCAAGCCAGAAAGAGCTCTGATCATTTTAAAAGATCTTACACGGCCATGTCTCACCTTGCTGATGTTCAGCGGCAATACCACCTGCCCGACAGACGTCCGATTTGTGACAGCCCGATGCGCTGGAACTCGACCTTGTATATGCTTGGTAGGCTGCTCCAGCAGCAACGTGCCGTTAATGACTACTTGCAGCTGGACAGGTTCTGGGGAGCTTGGTTTCTTTTCACCGCGCCAGTGGCTGCTCATGCACAATGCTTGCAGACTTTTTCGGCCATTTGCTGAGATCACCGAGCTGGAAGATGAGGAAGTCGCAATGCTGAAGGAGTCTGAAGAGGAGTCAGAGGAGGATGGTGACTGGGGGTGGAGGAGGATGAGGAGCAAGAAGAGGAGGCAATGAGGGGGACTTTAAACTTTTCGGGGATCCCTGGTGTTGTCCGTGGTTGGGGAGAGGAGACTGAGGATGACATTCTCCTGGGCGATAAGCAGGAGTCGGGGCGCTCCACCGCTTCCAATTTAGTGTAAATAGGGGCCTTTATGCTTCAGTGTTTGAAGAGGGACCCCATATAAAAAGCATAAAGTGCAATGACCAGTACTGGTTGGCAACGTAAATAGACCCCAGGTACAAACACAAAATGGCGGACGTGTTACCAGCATCTCAGAGGGCTGGCAGAATGCAGCATTTCGAGGCCTTGCTGCGAGACATGCTGCATTCTGCTGTTGCAGGCGCTGGCTGAGGATTTTCCACCCACATTGAAACATGTGCAGGTACCAATCCTACCGCGCCTGCAAAAAGAGGGCGGTTTGAAGATGTGTTGGTCACTTCAGATATGAGATCATTTTTGCAGCCAACCCATCGACAGACTACATCGGGTTAAAGGCCGATGTGGACGCTCTGAGAAGCGAGGAACCCCTGGACTACTAGGTGTGCAGGCTTGACCTGTGGCCAGAGCTGGCACAATTTGTCATGAAACTCTTGTCTTGGCCCTCGTCGAGTGTCCTATTAAAAGGACGTTCAACGCAGCAGGGGGGGTCGTGACAGATAAGCGCATTCGCCTAGCTCACACCAGTGTGGACTACCTCACATTTATAAAAATGAATGATGCATTGATCTTAAAGGAATTCAACATCTCTGACCACATTTAATTGAATTGCCTCATGCCAGCCCACACATATCCGCCAGCACCCAGAACAAAGAATAGTCCTTGTCTTATGTATATACAGCGGCATAAAAGGCCTTTTCTGGCCAGTAAATGCATACTTTCTGGGGCCTGTACTCCACTGGCCTACAGTAAAATTTTTATCCAGTGACCGCCTAATATACCTCCAGCTACATAATCACTTGTTATTTTCTGTCAGGTGATTTTTGGGGCCTGTACTCCCGTGGCATAAAATTGTTTTCTAGGCTCCAGCAGGGCACATTTTTAGGAGTTTCCCTTTAAGACTCATATAAATGGCCCCTGATTAAAATACATATTTTTTGTGGGAATTTTTGCCATTGATCCCCCTCTGTTATGTCACTGTCCATGTTGTGGAACTATTTGTGCACTTATACTATTTGTTGGCTGCAAATCTGACCTGAAGGTTTTTCAGGTTTGCCTGCGATTAAAGTGAATGGGGCCCACAGCAAACACGTGGTTCTCGAACATTTGATCTCGAACGCGCGTTTGAAACTTCCCAGCCGATGTTCGTCATAGCCTAACAATGTGTCATCACTATCCATGGTGAAAATAAACACCTATATTATACGTCAGCAATTAAGAGCAGGAATGCAAACTAATTCTGCATGCGGCAGGCTTATTATTTTGTTGCATGTGTTTTAGAGCATGTGTAATGAGACATAATGATACTTAATCACTCAGTGCTTGAAGCCTGCATCTTTCTGACCCACCTTTTAAATACAAGGTAGTGTTCTGATTTTAGGTGCAGCATTTGGCCTTCATTTCTTGATTAGCTGCAGCACTTTTTATTCTGGGCACGCTACGTCTTATCATCTCAGTGATTGTTTTGTTGCTATGCAACAGAAAGGCTACATGCATCTCTGCTTCATTACGGTTTCTGTCTGAAAGACTACGTACAGGGGAATGCCTTCTGAGCAGAGTAAAGTCTATGTAGGGATGGGTAAAAGATAAAGTGATAGATAGATATTACATAGAATACAAAACAAGGGCAGCACAGCAAAAAGATAACAAGAAAAATAGTATGGTAGGGTGCCAGCGGCTGTGGGGGCGATCCACCCACCTTATTTACAAAAATGATAAACTCCACTGCACATCCCGCAGTAGCAAAAGTAACAAAAATTTGTTTACCAGACATACAGCAACGTTTCAATCAACTCAGTGGGATCTTTCTCAAGCAAATGGTGATGACAAAATGGTGCTCACATATAGGGGCATATATACACACCCACAAATCAATCAATCAACAAAGTTAATTAATGTAAAACAGTATAAAAAGCATAAAAAATCCATAGGTGTACATACAAAACTTTAGTATGCAAGTATAATACAGTGAAAACATACATAAAATGAATTTATAATATGCAAATGTCCGAAGGCTCTAATACAGGCAAAATTTCTAAAGTGTCATAATTATCTAATCACATATCTGTGAAAACCCATGTGAACATAATTATAATTAATGATTGGCGAGGGGGGGCAAGTTGTAAGTACTACCCAGCATGGGAACATCTCGTTTGTCTGAGCATCTTCCAGTGTGGACTGCGCATGTCGGAAAACAGTGTCGAGTCACGTGACCACCAGACGTCAGCTGGCTCAGGTCACGTGACTCACTAGACACCATCAACGCCCGCCTCCAAAGGTCCTTGCAGTACAAGTGAAAAACTAACATGCAGCAAAAGATCCTGGAGGCTCACACATCATGTGACCACATGTATTGGTCACATGATCGGACAATTGCAAAGCCAGACTGGATATGTTATGATATAATAACCGCAATGTGGCAGTTTAAATATGCTTTTTTTTACATAGTGACACATTATAAACCAATAAGGCATCCAAAGTGTGTAGACGGTTATGTTGTGATTCACCTCTTTGAAAAAGAATAAAGATATTCTAAGTGCTGCGAGAAGATTGGAGTGGTGGAAGACGGTTGCAGAAAGACATCCTGGATTATTGGGGCCAACCGATGCCGTGTCAACAGCCACGATAGATCCCGGTGTCACAGACAATCAAGTCCAACATCTTGTCAAGGAGTTTGGACATATGTGTCATCTGTGACTATATATACAAAGGCTATAAGAAGAGCAACAGTCTAGCAGGATAA
Organism: Bufotes viridis; assembly: GCA_033119425.1. Lineage (NCBI taxonomy): Eukaryota > Metazoa > Chordata > Amphibia > Anura > Bufonidae > Bufotes > Bufotes viridis. The sequence goes on from CM065591.1 coordinate 101,617,938, forward strand.
TCATCTACTGATCGTGGGACCCGGCTCATGTGGTGTAGGGTCCCCGGTCAATTTGCTCAGTGGGGATCAAACTGCATAATAGATAGATAGATATTTAGATAGAGAGAGATTTTAGATACAGAGATATTAGATACAGAGACAGATATATAGATACAGTAAATAGGATAGAGATAGATAGATGGATGGATAGATAGAAAGATAGAGTGGCAGTGGAGTTGCCAGTGGGCCATATAAGGGCCAGTAAAATGGTGTATCTCACCCACAGGAAGCTGAATAATAAGAAGAAAGACTGGAAAAATAGGTCTTTTCCTCTGTGTATCAGCCAGGCTGGTAATGAAGGTAATTAGCAGCCAGCTGAGGAGCTCAGGTAAATGTGGAGGGAGCAGGCTGCACCAAGGCCTGTGGGAGTCAGGACCCTCTCACCCTGTGTGGAGTAAGCACTGCGTGGTGTTTTGGGAAGCTGGGTGCTAGACCCAGATCCCGATACAGAGGGAGAAATACTGTGTAGAAAATGGCCAGACGGCCAAGGATTTATGTTTATGGGTTACCCTTTGATGCCAGTAAATTGTGGTCAGTTTGCACCCAAATCTGCAGCGTTGGAGTGGCTTCTTGAGGTGTGCCAACCGTCTAAGCTAAGAAGACGGCGATCCTGGATAGCTAAGTGACCCCAAGTTGTCACATTAAATACATAGAATAGATAGACAGAGTTAATCACCAACTAAAATGGCTAGTACAATTCCTCAGCATAGGGGAGGTGTGGACATATGTAAAGAGAAAATACCTTCAGTTTGACAATCTTCTACAATAAGGCCCCTTTCACACGGGCGAGTTTTCCGCGCGGGTGCAATGCGTGAGGAGGACGCATTGCACCCGCACTGAATCCGGACCCATTCATTTCTATGGGGCTGTGCAAATGAGCGGTGATTTTCACGCATTACTTCTGCATTGCGTGAAAATCGCAGCATGCTCTATATTGTGCGTTTTTCACGCAACGCAGGCCCCATAGAAGTGAATGGGGCTGCGGGAAAATCGCAAGCATCCGCAAACAAGTGCGGATGCAGTGTGATTTTCCCGCATGGTTGCTTAGCAACGGGACCAGATCTTTATTATTTTCCCTTATAACATGGTTATAAGGGGAAATAATAGCATTCTTAATAAAGAATGCATAGTAAAATGAAGTGGAAGGGGTTAAAAATAATAAGTTAACTTACCTTAGCCACTTGATCGCGTAGTTGCGATCTGTCCTCTCTTTCCCAGCATCAGCTAACAACTAAAGGACCTGTGATGACGTCACATCACATGGTCCAATCACATGGTCCATCTCCTCCTCGGCTGACTCCTCCTTTTCCACTGCTACACATCTTCTGCTGCGCCCCCTAAGCTCCCCAGAACATATTCAAAGTCCCAGGTGAGACGTTGCCATGCTGTGCTGCGGCCGTTGTGCCTGGAAGCCAAGAGCCACAGCGGTCCTGCACTTTATTCAGCTTTACAGTCACAGGCTGATCAGTTGCTAACCCAGCTCAATTTGACAGTTGGTAAAGTGGTGTGCGACAACGGTGCTGAGCACGCTTAAACAGGGCAAAATGACACCCGTGCCATGCATGGCACACGTACTGAACTTAGTCGTGCAGCCATTCGTTGCCAAATACCCCGGGTCCAAGACGTCTTGCGGCAGGCAAGGAAAATATCTTAGAAGATCTTTAGAAGATTTTAAACGGCCATGGCTCGCCATGCTGAAGTTCAGTGGTGACACCACTTGCCCGTCAGTCGTCTGATTTGTGACAGCCCGACCCGCTGGAACTCCACCTTGTATATGCTTCATAGGCTGCTCCAGCAGCAACGTGCCATTAACGACTACCTGTATGGACTCTGCAGCAGGACAGGCTTTGGGGAGCTTGGTTTCCTTTCACCGGGCTAGTGGCTGCTCATGCGCAACGCATGCAGACTTCTGCGGCCATTTGATGAGATCACCAAACTGATCAGTCGCAGCAAGGGCACCATCAGTGACATTGTACCTTACACCTTCTTTCTGGAGTTTGCATTGCGTTGTGTCATTGATCAAGCCATCGAGGAGCGGGAGCTGCAAGATGAGGAAGTCGAAATGCTGAATGAATTCCCAGGGGGGGGGGGCTACTCCATCTGAGACAAGTCAGAAGGAGTCTGAAGAGGAGTCAGAGGAGAATAGTGGCTGGGGGGAAGAGGAGGAGGAGGAGCAAGAAGAGCAGGCTTTGCGGGGGACTTTAAACTTTTCGGGGATCCCTGGTGTTGTCCGTGGCTGGGGGGAGGAGACCGAGGACGACATTCTCCTGGGCGAAGAGCAGGAGCCAGGGCGTTCCACCGCTTCCAATTTAGTGCAAATGGGGGCCTTCATGCTCCAGTGTTTTGAAGAGGGACCCCGGTATAAAAAGCATAAAGTGCAAGGACCAGTACTGGGTGGCAACATGCTTAGACCACTGGTACAAGCACAAAATTGGGGACATGTAACCAGCATCACAGAGGGCTGGCAGAAAGCAGCATTTTCATGCCTTGCTGCTAGAGATGCTGCATTCTGCTGTTGCGGTCGCTGGCAGAGGAATTTACACCCACAGCGAAACAGGTGCGGGTACCTATCCTACCGCACCTGCAAGAAGAGAGCGGTTTGGAGATGTGTTGGTCACTTCGGATATGAGATCATTCTTGCAGCTAACCCATCGACAGGCGCCCTCCAGATCCAGCTACAGGTGTCCGACTACATCGGGTTAACGGCCGATGTGGATGCTCTAAGAAGCGAGGAACCCCTGGACTACTGGGTGTGCAGGCTTGACCTGTGGCCAGAGCTGGCACAATTTGCCATGGAACTCTTGGCTTGCCCCTCATCGAGTATTCTGTCCGAAAGGAAGTTCAGCGAAGTAGGGGGGATCATGACTGATAAGCGCACTTGCCTAGCTCATAACAGTGTGGACTATCTTACATTTCTAAAAATGAATGAGGCATGGATCTCGGAGAAATTCAACACCTGTGATAACCACGTGTAATTGAATTTCCTCATGCCAGCCCACACATATCCGCCACCACCCAGAACAAAGAATGGCCCTTGTCTTATGTATATACAGCGGCATAAAAGGCCTTTTCTGTCAGGTGAATGCCAATTTTTTGGGGCCTGTACTGGCCTATAGTAAAATTTTTAGCCGGTCACCGCCTAATGTACCTCCAGACACATAGGTAATCACAAGTTTTTTTCTGTCAGGTGAATGCCTAATTTTCGGGGCCTGTACTCCACTGGCCTACAGTCAAATTTTTAGCCGGTGACCGCCTAATGTACCTCCAGCCACATAATCAGAAGTTCTTTTCTGCCAGTTGAATTCCTAATTTTTAGGGCCTGTACTCCAGTGGCCTACAGTTAAATTTTTAGCCGGTGATCGCCTAATGTACCTCCAGCCATAAAATCACAAGTTCTTTCTGTCAGGTGAATACCTAATTTGTGGGACCTGTAGTCCAGTGGCCTACAGTAAAATTGTTATCCAGTGACCGCCTAATGTACCACCAGCCACATAATCAGAAGTTCTTTTCTGTCAGATGAATTCCTAATTTTTGGGGCCTTTACTGGCCTATAGTGATGAGCGAGCACCAAAGTGTTCGGGTGTTTGTGTACTCGGTCCGAACACATAGCGTTATTCGTGCGCTCGGCCGAGCACCCACATATAATGGAAGTCAAGGGGATGCAACCAGGCAAATGAGGAGAGGGTGCCTGGTTCATAGGAAAAGGTCTGAAAGTGATGGAAACACCTCTAAAATCGATCAGGAACAGCAGGGGGACCATGTCTGGATGCATCTTGGACTCCAATGTCGCTGCCGGGAACCATATTGTCCGAGTTGTATGCCACTTTTACAGACTGACAAAAATACGCACAAAACCCCCTAAAAAAAGTCTATTTTACTAGAAAAATTGTTAGGAAACATTCTTTACAGTATATTCAATTGTATATACAGTGCAAGTGCTGCCAAAAATTACAAGGAAGAAGCACCCCGATTCATCCTGTATTTCACATAAATGAGGGTCTCATTCACACACCCTTGAAAATGTATCCTTCAAGGCCTGCTGGTGACCCTCCAAAACATTTGGAGCAAGGGCCTGCTGATCTGACCATCTAAGAAGGTAAGTGACCCAGTCAGCACAGGCTACCAAGAAAGAATGACCAATTTCAAATTTTTTGGGGGGGTTAGAGATAACGTTAATGTCACATAGCAGAGTTAGCACAGTGAATGGCGGTTAGCACCTGCTACGAAAAAATTACATTGCATTTCACAGCTATATTTTGGATGCGCTACCGTTACCCTGCAGATTGAGCGCAGGGAATGTCGTTCAGCACCAGCTAGGAAAAAAGTTTGAAATATTTACCCCAGTGCAACTATATAAAAACCCTAATTCTGCGAAAAACACATGTGTTAAAGATTCACCACTGAAGGAAAGCAGATTATGTTTCCTTCCAAGTCTGAAACATAGAAAAGAATATACCATGTGAGCTGACCCCCCCAAAAATTGTAGGTGAGGGCTTGCAGGTGAGCTGACCCTCCCTGAAGAGGGACATGAGGATATCTTATGCACTGATCCCCAAACTCTTCAGCCTCCAAAGTCACAGGAAGATGATGATGGGGGGGGGGGGGGGCCATGAGACACAGTTGTCAATAAATAAATAGGGTCTTGTTAGGTCAACACAAGTCAGGAGGATGACCAGAGTGAGGAAGTGGATTTGGAGATGGGGACGATGACATCACTGACCCAACCTGGGAAGGTGGAAAGCCAAGCGAGGACAGCAGGACAGAGGGAGAGGAATGCACAGCACCGCAACAGGCTGGAAGAGGCTGTGGGGTGGTGAAAAGGAGAAGGCGGGCCACAACAAATTGGCCTGCACCTGTTCCCCCTTGCGCAAATCTCCCTTGCCAAGGGGTAGGTGTTCCGCAGTCTGGGGCTTTTTTGAGGAAAGTGAGGACAAAAAATTATTTTTAATAGCAAACTGTGCCATACCAAAATAAGAACTCAACATTTCATAAATAACAATAACCATAACATATTTTACATCCTATTAATAAACTAACTGAAACCATAACAATAACACCTCAAACACGGGAACATACTGGGGGAAGACTGTACACTGGAGGCTAAATGAGTACGGGTGGGAACATTTGCAACCTCAACACCACCAGCATGATCTGCCACATGGCATCACAGCACCCTAATAGGTGGGTCCTCAATCAGTATCTGTGGGTCACACCACTGCCTCCTTTTCCTCCCCTGTGTTACGTGCTGGCCACTCGTCTGTCCTAGATGCAGGCCTGGATGACTCCTGCCATGCAGCTCGGCCTTCGGAAGCACCATCAGCTAGCACACCCACTTCTGTGTCCAAGCACAGTATACAGATATCCCCAGGCCTTTGAACGTAAGTGCCAATACCCTGCCACCCACCCACAGGCCATAGCACTAAATGCGCACCTTTCAAATATTGTAGCCATGGAAATGTTGCCATTTCGGCCTGTGGACACTGAGGCTTTCCTCAGCCTCATGGCGCGACCGTCCTTCGTTACTCAGTCCCCAGCTGACACTATTTTTCTCAGTGTGCCATTCCCACATTACACCAGCAATGGTGTCCCGTAACATCACCCGTGCCCTGAACAACGAAATTATTGGGAAGGTCCACTTAACAACGGAAACACGGACAAGTGCTTTTGATCAGGGATGCTATATTTCCGTGACAGCACACTGGGTGAACCTTGCGGAGGCCGGTAGCGAGTCATACCCTGGGATGGCACTGGTGTCACCGACGCCAAGACATTACTTCCATCAGGATTTCTGCCACCACCTACATTAGTGGCTGCAACCCCCTCTTCTTCTCCTCCGCCTCCACCTCTTCCTCCACTGCAAACTCTGAATTCTCATGGGGAAGCAGCAACAGGCCTTGCTGAAATTCATTTTCTTGGATGACAAACAGCACACCGCTGCAGAGCTGTGGCAGGGTATAAGGGAACAGGTTGGTTGTGTCTGATAATGGCCATAACTTCTTGGCAGCTTTGTAGGTTGGCAAGCTCACACACATGGCAATCATACAGCATATAGGTACCATGCACAATAAACCTCCCAAATGTATACATTATTATAATCGAAAAACTAACACAAGAGTGGAGGTAAACCAATGGCATGAACTTGTTAAGAACTTATAAATAACCAAATAACCATAACATATTTTATTTGACAGCCTAGTCAGAAACTCAAACTCAAACCATAACGATAAAAAATCAAACCCTGGAACATAACATGCCCAGCCCTCAGTGAGTCATGGCCATCACAGGGGCAGAAACCAACCTCTGCCCAGTGAAGAAGGGAAAATTGTACATGGGACAAATGCTACATAACAATAATAACATATTTTACAGACTAGTCATAAACTCTAACTCTAACCATAACAAAAAAAGTCAAACACAGTACACAGGGTGATAGCAAGACCACCCTCAGTTTGTCTTCTTTACGCCTCAGAGGTGCTTGCCTGCCCTGCCACCAGCGTTTTGTCACGGCGGGTATTTAGTGCTGCTTGGGCCATAATAACAGATAAGCGCATGCGCCTGTCAACTGAAAATGCTGACAGGTTGACTAATATAAAAATTAACCGGGCCTGGATTGCACCTGACTTCTCTACTCCACCAGATGAAAGCGGCTGAACATAAAGGCACTTTAAATGTGTTGTTTGTAATGTACTGAATACACTGTATTCACATACACCTCTGCCACCACCAAAAAGGTTATATGGTTCAATCTTCCTTTTCTCGTCCTTCTCTCCTCCATCATATCAACATGCTTTTTAGGCTGCCCTCACTCATAAGGTTTTACAGGATCAGCAAAACTCTTGCACAGGTGCCAAAGGCGACACTCAGAGCGCTCTCTGTGGGCACCCTTACCCTTGAAAAAGTCCATGGTGCACCAATATGCCTTACACTTTTCCTGCTATTCATTAGCGTCGGGTACACCATGAATGGCACAGGCAGCACATTGACTGTAGGCAGGCTATTATAGCTAAGTAATAAAGAACATGGGAGATATACTATATTGGACTGTAGTATTCAGGGTAAATGATCGTCTGGGCACTTTGCAATAAATAAATGTGTTTGTGGTTGCAGTTTGGGAAATCAGTCTCTATAAGGTTCGCCATCGCCTTCATAGTTTTAGAGGGTTAGCGCACCTGGAGGCCCTCAGCTACATTATTTTACTCTGTTTCATTGAGCCCAGGGCCACAGCCTCTGCGTGAACCATCAGCACCATGGCCTCTTCCACGTCCCGTACTGGCTGCCATCTTAATATTAAATGTTATATATGATTAAAGGTATGTCACACGTACAGTATTAGTAACATAGTATATAAGACCGAAAAAAGACATTTGTCCATCCAGTTCGGCCTGTTTCCTACAAGTTGATCCAGAGGAAGGCAAAAAACCCCCGTGAGGCAGAAGCCAATCCTCCTCACTCAAGGGGAAAAAAAATTCCCTCCCGACTCCAATCAGGCAACCAGAACAACTCCCTGGATCAACGACCCCTCTCTAGTAGCTATAGCCTGTAATATTATTACACTCCAGAAATAAATCCAGTCCCCTCTTGAATTCCTTTATTGTACTCACCATCACCACCTCCTCAGGCAGAGAGTTCCATAGTCTCACTGCTCTTACAGTGAAGAATCCTTTTCTATGTTTGTGTACAAACCTTCTTTCCTCCAGAGCATGGAGGATGTCCCCTTGTCACAGTCACAGTCCTGGGGATAAATAGATGATGGGAGAGATCTCTGTACTGACCCTGATATATTTATACATAGTTATTAGATCTCCCCTCAGTCGTCTTTTTCTAAAGTGAATAACCCTAATTTTGATAACCTTTCAGGGTACTGTAGATCCCTCATTCCAGTTATTACTTTAGTTGCCCTCCTCTGAACCCTCTCCAGCTCTGCTATGTCTGTCTTGTTCACAGGAGCCCAGAACTGTACACAGTACTCCATGTGTGGTCTAACCAGTGATTTGTAAAGTGGTAGGACTATGTTCTCATCACGGGCGTCTATGCCCCTTTTGATGCAACCCATTATCTTATTGGCCTTGGCAGTAGCTGCCTGACACTGGTTTTTGCAGCTTAATTTGCTGTTTATTAAAATTCCTAGATCCTTTTCCATGTCAGTGTTACCGAGTGTTTTACCATTTAATATGTACGGGTGACTTGCATTATTCCTTCCCATGTGCATAACTTTACATTTGTCAGTGTTAAACCTCATCTGCCATTTTTCTGCCCAAGCCTCCAATCTATCCAGATCCCTCTGTAGCAGAAAACTGTAGGATGTGTACGCACCAATAAATTAAAACAGGTATTTTGGATGCGCACACTTTGCACAGGGGATGTAGCTCTGATAAGGTCACAGACTACCATACACCGTCTGCGGATGAAGTACAGTATATGTTAGTGATATGTATGAAATGCATTAAATGAAAAAAATATGTATGAAATGCATAAAATGAAACATTTTACTTTTCCACAAAATACACTGTTTTCACATACTTTAGAGCCACGCGCTATGGACACTAGATTTGGACCAGATTATTTAGATTGTCGCAAGACACACACATTTTAAATTTGAGTCAGTATATGCCCCAGTAATGAACAGAATATGGACACTAGGTTATGCACAGATGAGTTAGATTGGCGCAAGAGACACTCTTTTCAAATGTGGTAGAGTATTTGTCACAGAAATTCACATTATATGGACAGTATATTTGGCACAAAACAGTTAAATTTGTCCCGAATACCAAAAATTCTCTGCTGGAATACCCTATATGGTTGCGGCACACACACAGATGTTAAATTTGTCCCAAATAAATTTATTCTCTGCTGGAATACTGTATATACGGTTGCGGCCTAAACGCACACACAGATTTCCCCCGAACTAGTTAAATTTGTCCCAAATACAAATAATTCTCTACTGAAATACTGTATATATTGTTGCGGCCTAAACACATACAGAGATGTGCCTAAAACTAGTTAAATTTGCCCAAAATATAAAAAATTATCTGCTGGAGAAATGAATACAACGGTTGCGGATTGAACGCACACACAGATGTGGCACAAATTAGGTAAATTTTTTTCTCTGGCGCCGTGTATATCTCACTAGCAGGCACACTCTAGTGAGTAAGCCGCTTTTTATAATGTCTGCTAAACACACTGCTTTCTGATGGCATACTGTAGATCTCACTTGCAGACACTCTCTAGTGAATAAACCCCTTTTTATAATGTCTGCTAAACACACTGCTTTCTGATGGCGTACTGTAGATCTCACTTGCAGACACACTTTAGTGAATAAGCCCCTTTTTATAATGTCTGCTAAACACACTGCTTTCTGATGGTGTACTGTAGATGTCACTTGCAGACACACTCTAGTGAATAAGCCCCTTTTTATAATGTCTGCTAAATACACTGCTTTCTGATGGCGTACTGTAGATCTCACTAATATCAAATCTTTCAGTCTTTTAAAAACTTTTGGGTACTTAAAAAAGCGATTTTTTTTTTTCCAGCCCTGCACTATCTGTCCCTTCCTGAAGACGCCTGTCCCTCCCTGATACTGCTGAATGTAACCCCTGGAAAAGAAAAAAAAAAAGATGGTGTTGCACTGCTGTCAAACACATACTGTAATCCTTAAAGGGACTGTTTGGTCTTTCAATAGTTTTTTTGGAGTTAAATCTAATCTATGAATTTCCAGCAAAGCGCTATCTGTCCCTACCTACTGTCTGCTCTCCCTGACACTGAATGAGCCGAGTGCAGGACATCAGCTCCTATATAATCTGGTATCACGTGTTCCGGCCAGCCAATCAGAGCAAGGCTAATAGCTAACATGGCTATGGCATTACACTGAAGGGAATTAATTACCTGAACGTTGATTGGCTGCTCAGAAGGCGCCAAGCGTGCGGGGAGGAGACTCGAGCAATGCGACGAGCACACGTGGTATTCGGCCGAGTACCGCCACATGCCGAACATAGCGATGCTCGAGCCGAACTGGTACTCGGACGAGCATGCTCGCTCATCACTACTGGCCTACAATAAAAATTTTATCCAGTGACCACCTAATGTAACTCCAGCCACATAAATACTTGTTTTTTTCTGGCAAGTGAATGCCTAATTTTTCGGGCCTGTACTCCACTGGCCTACAGTAAAACTTTTAGCCAGTGACCGCTTAATGTACCTCCAGCCACATAATCACAAGTTCTTTTCTGCCTAATTTTGGGGCCTGTACTCCCGTGGCCAAAAATAAAAATGTTCTATGCTCCAGCAGGGCACATTTTTAAGAGCTTTCCTTTAAGTCTACATGCACACTACCGTATGTGTTTTGCGGTCCGTGTGTGTTTTTGGGGGATCCGTAAAAAAACAAACGATGACATCTGTATGCTATCCATTTTTATTTATATTTTGCGGAGCCATTGTAATAAGAATAGGACATGTTATATTTTTTTGCGGGGCTACGGATAGCACACGGTGTGCTGTCCGCATTTTTTTGCGGACCCATTGAAATTACAGGGGTCTGCATTCTATCCGCAAAAAAAATGGAACGGACACTGAAACAAAATACGTTCGTGTGCATGAGGTTTAAGACACATAAAAATGGCCCATGATTGTAATATTTTTTTTTTTTTTGTGGGAATTTTTGCCATTGATCCCCCTCTGATTTGTGGTCGGGGCTTAAACATGAAGGAATGACCCCTACCTACTGGATACCTAAAAGCGGTTAGAATTATGCCGGAACCGCGACGCTGAAGGGACGCCTGAAGGGGGGCATCCCCTGGTGTGAGATAGTGAAAGTAAGGGTGGGTAGGGTGGGTACACTGGAGACGACGTTCACTGTGGGAGGAAACGCCCGGCCAGATATAGTTATCATCACCCCTCCCACAAATACAGGCCAATGAATCGGCCTTAACACTTGTGGTCGGGGCTTAAACATGAAGGAATGACCCCTACCTACTGGATACCTAAAAGCGGTTAGAATTATGCCGAACCGCGACGCTGAAGGGACGCCTGAAGGGGGCCAAAAGGACACAAACTCGATCAAAGAGCTTTATCACAACCTCCTATTACGATTTCACTGCCAACGAGCGAGCTGCAGCCAGGGTAATGGGATCGGAAGTAGTGAAGCGCACCGAGGCATTGTGGCACCGTAGACGTCCGCTTCAGGAAACTTGTGAAAGAGAATTAGCTCGGACAGGGCACCGGCTGCTATATATTTGGATTCGGGTACATGAATGTGTGTAATGAATTTGGTGTAGTAATGAGCGAAGCACCTGACACCTAACAAAAGATATCAGTAGGACCAAGCCGTTAATCAAATATCCATGACCGCGACATTGACATAAACATACATCATGTAACCAGCCTATTCCCGACCCCCTGCATGCACAGCCGCCATTATAGGATAAAGTTCAACCAACGCTGAAATCTGTGGAACCCGGGATCAACCAACCTCACTCGTCCACCCACCAGCTAGCCAGTGGGGGCCAAAAAATGGCAGCAAAACCTGAGCTCGACGTGACCTCAGGAAACTAGGAAATTTACTGTATACCTCTGGAATAAAGAGAAATACCATACCAATGCCTGATAATGTGGCCTCAGGAAACTAGGAGAATGACTGTACACCTCTGGAATAAAAGAGAAATACCATACCAATGCCTGAGAAAGTGGTCCCACATGGAAAGTCAGCAATCGCCTGAACATCAAGGCATATATAAACACTTGATCCTGAGAGATAAACGCAAGAAACCCTTTTAATCTTTACCAATGCCACTAATGTGGTATCATGGCGAACTGATGAAATGACAAGTCGAACACGTATGCGTAAAAACGTAGCGCAAGCGTAACCCTATTCAGAATCTGGCGCTAATCCGCAGTGCGGACCAACATCCTAACAGTGCCCCTATACATATGTATATATACATATAAACTGTACACACATATATATGTTTTTTTTTTTTTTTTTTAAACTAACACTGGAGCCTGAACTCACACTCTGCCCCGCACTTCCAGCTGTGGCCACATAGAGGGCGCCAGAGCCACAACTATGCGTGTCTGTGGAACCCAGCCAGCAGATCAGAGCGAGGGGCAGAGGTAAGTGCATGCCTGAATAGTGCGGGAGGAGAGACTGACTAAACAGACACCGTGCATGCTATGCACCCCACCTCAACTAGTAGCTCTGCATGAGGAAAACACATGACAGCCGGCTGCAGAGCAGAGCGAGGGGAAGAGGTGGGTGCACGCCCGAATAGTGCGGGAGGAGAGACTGACTAAAACAGACACCGTGCATCCTGTGCATCCCACCTCACTAGTAGCTCTGCATGAGGAAAACACATGACAGCCGGCTGCAGAGCAGAGCTGAATACATGGTCGAAGTGACCCCAGTAAGCTGACTCCTGTGACGTGCTTTCCACATAGTATAGCTGTAGTGTGAGATTACTCTAAGAACCTGACATACCCTGACTAGAACACTAGACTCAATGTCCCTTCCCATAATAAATGTGTTTTTTTTTTTTTTTTTTTACATTTCATTAAAGTCACACACCCTCTTTTTTTTTTTTTTTTTTTAAGCACACACTCTTCCTGAACCTTACTACTCCCCTTGCTGAGTGAATTCACCTGTGCACCCCCTGGATAGAAACAACATGCTGAAGCCTAATTTGTCCGCCCCTCCCCCTGCCTGTCTAACAGCACAGCAGCCTGTGCAATACTTTATCGAGCGGGCACACGCTGTGCCCTGCACCCTACGTGTCATGCCGCGTGGGGAGAAGAGCGTGTCTCCCTGGCAGACCGCTCCGGTGCGGTGCTGCTCCCCCTTACCAAGGGAGCTGACACACCGCCGGCCGGACTTAAAGCAACGATGCTGCTGAATGAGGCAGCTACTTATCTGGACCGTGGAAAGTCGGGGCCTGGAACTGCCGTGTAGCGCTGCACCCTTGTTGCTCCCTGAGGACGGTAAGTAGAGCTCCCACACCATACACTGGAGACGACGTTCACTGTGGGAGGAAACGCCCGGCCAGATATAGTTATCATCACCCCTCCCACAAATACAGGCCAATGAATCGGCCTTAACACATGTCACTGTCCATGTTGTGGGACTATTTGTGCACTTGTAGTAAGTATTTGGTGGCTGCAAATTTGACCTGAAGGTTTTTCAGGTTCGCCTGCCATTAAAGTCCACGTGGCCCGCCGCGAACGTGTGGTTCGCAAACATTTGACCGCGAACACGCATTCGCAAAACGTCTCGGCCATCACTATTTAACGTATAAATATTTTTTTATTTTAATAGAACCAGCATTTTGGGATGTGGCAATGTATATGATCTTTAATTTTTTTATATATATTTTTTTTCACTTTTTTAAGTGCCCCCACTCCTTCTCCTCCAGGCCTGCAATGCTTCTCTGGGCTCTGTCGCTGAAAAAATCTGGTTTGACATCGCCTGCAGCCAATCACTGGCCATGACAGTGACCAGATCCCCTTGCATTAAGTGACTATTTGTCATAATGTAAGGAGAGCCGGTAACCGCCATGGCCAGTGATTGGCTGCATGCAATCTCAAGCTGGAACAACCGGCTGCAGGTGTGAAAGAGGTCTAAGAGGTTTAAGCTTCTCTTTACAGGTCCGGCTAAGTGAAAAGGTTTGCCAACCACCCAACCACCCCTCATTCTCACACAACCCCCTTAAGACTCTTTCACATAGGCTGAGGATTGGGCTCATTATCAGGAATGGTCCATTCCCTATAGTTGCCTTACATCTGCTCATGTATGTTTTTACATAAACCTCTAAAATGTATGTATACTAATGCCAGAAGCCTGAATAACAAGACTGATGAACTGGAATTAGTGATGTGTGAGGAGGACTATGACATGGCTGGATGATAGCTATGACTGGGCAGTTAATATAAAAGGTTACAATTTGTTTAGAAAGGATCATCAAAACCTGAGAGGGGGAGAGTGTGCCTTAATGTGAATTCCTTTCTAAAGCCCACAATTTGAGAAGATATAAGTGAGGGACATGAACATGTGAAGTCACTGTGGGTAGAAATACATGGAGGCAAAAACAATAATACATTACTAATAGCAGTTTATTATTAACCACCTAATATACCAGAGTCCACAGAAAATCTATTACTAAACGAGATAGACGAGGCGGCAAATCATAATGAAGTCGTTATTATGGGGGACTTCAACTACCCAGATATAGACTGGGAAACTGAAAGCTGTACATCCCATAAAGGAAACAGGTTCTTGGCAATAGCCAAAGACAATTACCTTTCCCAACCGGTTCAGGACCCAACTAGAGGGACCGCCATACTGGACTTAGTATTAACCAATAATCTGACAGAATAACAGATGTGCAGGTGGGGACACCTAGAAAATAGTGACCATAAAGTAATAACCTTCCAAATATTCTTCAAACGAGAGTTTCTAAAGGGAGGAACAAAAATACTAAACTTCAAAAAGGCTAAATTTAGCCAACTAAGCGAGGCCATAGGTCTAACTAACTGGGACAAAGTCCTCAAAAATAAAAATACAACCACCAAATGGGAGATTTTTAAAAGCATTGTAACATTTAATTGTGAGAGGTACATAACTTATAGGAATAAAAGGCTAAGAAACAATAAGAAACCAATGTGGATGAATAGAACTGTAAAGAAAGCAATAAATGACAAAAAGAAAGCATATAAATCACTAAAACAGCAGAGGAGCCAGGAAGCACTGATAAACTATAAGGAAAGAAATAGAATAGTAAAATAGTAAAAAAACTAATAAAAATTGCCAAACTAGAGACCAAGAGATTCATTGCCAAAGAGAGTAAAACTAACCCTAAAATGTTCTTCAATTATATAAATGATAAAAAATATAAATCTGAAGGAGTCGGCCCTCTACACAGCAATGAGGGGGACTTGCAGAGAGCGACGAGGATAAAGCAAAACTATTAAATATTTTTTTCTCCACTATATTCACTGAGGAAAGTAAACTGTCAGATGAAATGCAGAATGTAAAAGTAAATTCCCCATTAAAAGTGCCCTGTCTGACCCAGGAAGAAGTACAACAGCGACTTAAAAAGATTAAAATAAACAAATCGCCAGGACTGGATGGCATACACCCCAGTATCCTAAGAGAAAGTGATGTCATAGCCAGACTTTTATTTCTGATATTTACGGACTCTATACTGACAGGGAATTTTCCACAGGATTGGCGCATAGCAAATGAGGTGCCAATATTCAAAAAGGGTCCAAAAACAGAGCCTGGATATTATAGGCCGGTAAGTTTAACATCTATTGTTGGTAAACTGTTTGAAGGGTTTCTAAGAGATGCTATTTTGGAGTATCTCAATGAAAATAAGCACATAGCGCCATATCAGCATGGCTTCATGAGGGATCGGTCATGCCAAACTAATTTAATCAGCTTCTATGAGGAGGTAAGTTCTAGACTTGACAGCGGCGAATCAATGGATGTCATATATCTGGACTTCTCCGAAGCATTTGACACTGTACCTCATAAAAGGTTAGTATATAAAATGAGAAAGTAACTGGCTGAGAAAACAGAGGGTGGTTATTAACGGTAGATACTCAGATTGGGTCACTGTCACTAGTGGGGTACCTCAGGGGTCAGTATTGGGCCCTATTCTCTTCAATATATTTATTATTGATCTTGTAGAAGGCTTGCACAGTAAAATATCAATTTTTGCAGATTACACTAAACTGTGTAAAGTAATTAACACTGAAGAGGACAGTTTTATGCTACAGAGGGATCTGGATAGATTGACAAATGTAAAGTTATGCACATGGGAAGGAATAATGCAAGTCACCCGTACATATGAAATGGTGAAACACTCGGTAACACCGACATGGAAAAGGATCTAGGAATTTTAATAAACAGCAAATTAAGCTGCAAAAAACAGTTTTAGGCAGCTAATGCCAAGGCCAATAAGATAATAGGTTGCATCAAAATGGACATAGATGCCCGTGATGAGAACATAGTCCTACCACTTTACAAATCACTAGTCAGACTACACATGGAGTACTGTGTACAGTTCTGGGATCCTGTGAACAAGGCAAACATAGCAGAGTTGGAGAGGGTTCAGAGGAGGGCAACTAAAGTAATAACTGGAATTGGGCAACTACAGTACCCTGAAAGATTATCAAAATTATGGTTATTCACTTAAAAAAAAAAGACGACTGAGGGGAGATCTAATATCTATGTATAAATATATCAGGGGTCAGTACAGAGATCTCTACCATCTAGAGATGAGCGAAAACCTGGATGTTCGGGTTCGAGAAGTTCGGCCGAACTTCCCGAAAATGTTCGGGTTCGGGATCCGAACTCGACCAGAACTTTATCCGAATCGACCCGAACCCCATTGAAGTCAATGGGGACCCAAACTTTTGGGCACTAAAAAGGCTGTAAAATAGTCCAGGAAAGGGCTAGAGGGCTGCAAAAGGCAGCAAAATGTAGGTAAATGCCCTGCAAACAAATGTGGATAGGGAAATGAATTAAAATAATATAAAATAAATAAAAATTAACCAATATCAATATCAATTGGAGAGAGGTCCCATAGCAGAGAATCATGCGTCATATCACCCACCACTGGTGAAGGCCACTTTCAGTTATTTCGGCCCAGCACCCAGACCGAGGATACAGGTCCCACAGCAAGGAATAAGGCGCCATATCACCCGCCACTGGAGAAGGCCACTTTCAGTTATTTCGGCCCAGCACCCAGACCGAGGAGAGAGGTCCCACAGCAAGGAATCATGCGTCATTTCACCCACCACTAGAGAAGGTCACTTTCAGTTATTTAGGCCCCAGCACCCAGACAGAGGAGAGAGGTCCCACAGCAAGGAATAAGGCGTCATATCACCCACCACTGGAGAAGGCCACTTTCAGTTATTTCGGCCCTAGCACCCAGATCGAGGATAAAAGTCCCACAGCAAGGAATCATGCGCCATATCACCCACCACTGGAGAAGGCCACTTTCAGTTATTTTGGCCCAGCAACCAGACAGAGGAGAGGTTCATTCAACTTTGGGTTGCACCGCAAGATCATGGTAAAGTTAAAAAAATGAGGATTCAATAAAGAAGTGCCACGGAGTACAAGAATACATGGTTGAGGGGGAGGCAGTTATAAATGTCTATTCTGCACAAGGGAGGCACAGGTCTTGTGGGATCCATGCCTGGTTCATTTTTATGAACGTCAGCTTGTCCACGTTGGCTGTGGACAGGCGGCTGCGTTTGTCAGTAATGACGCCCCCTGCCGTGCTGAATACAGGTTCAGACAAAACGCTGGCCGCAGGGCAGGCCAGCACCTCCAAGGCATAAAATGCTAACTCTGGCCACGTGGACAATTTGGAGACCCAGAAGTTGAATGGGGCCGAACCATCAGTCAGTACGTGGAGGGGTGTGCAGACGTACTGTTCAACCATGTTAGTTAAATGCTGCCTCCTGCTAACACATTCCGTATCAGATGGTGGTGCAGTTAGCTGTGGCGTGGAGACAAAACTTTTCCACATTTCTGCCATGCTAACCCTGCCCTCAGAGGAGCTGGCCGTGACACAGCTGCATTGGCGACCTCTTGCTCCTCCTCTGCCTTCACCTTGGGCTTCCACCTGTTCCCCTGTGACATTTGGGAATGCTCTCAAGAGCGCGTCTACCAGCGTTCGCTTGTACTCGCGCATCTTCCAATCACGCTCCAGTGCAGGAAGTAAGGTGGGCACATTGTCTTTGTACCGGGGATCCAGCAGGGTGGCATCCCAGTAGTTCGCACACGTTAAAATGTGGGCAACTCTGCTGTCGTTGCGCAGGCACTGCAGCATGTAGTCGTTCATGTGTGCCAGGCTCCCCAGAGGTAAGGACAAGCGGTTCCTCTGTGGGAGGCGTATTGTCATCGTCCTCCGTATCCCCCCAGCCACGCACCAGTGATGGGCCTGAGCTGTGTCGGGTGCCACCCCGCTGTGAACCTGCTTCATCCTCATCCTCCTCCACCTTCTCCTCATCCTCCTCGTCCTCCAGTAGTGGGCCCTGGCTGGCCACATTTGTACCTGGCCTCTGCTGTTGCAAAAAACCTCCCTCTGAGCCATTTCTAACAGACTGGCCTGAAAGTGCTAAAAATGACCCCTTATCCTCCTCCTCCTCCTGGGCCACCTCCTCTTCCATCATCGCCCTAAGCGTTTTCTCAAGGAGACATAGAAGTGGTATTGTAACGCTGATAACGGTGTCATCACCACTGGCCATGTTGGTGGAGTACTCGAAACAGCGCAACAGGGCACACAGGTCTCGCATGGAGGCCCAATCATTGGTGGTGAAGTGGTGCGACTGACGCATGCGTGCTGCAGCTGAAACTCCACTATGACCTGCTGCTGCTCGCACAGTCTCTCCAGCATGTGCAAGGTGGAGTTCCACCTGGTGGGCACGTCGCATATGAGGCGGTGAGCGGGAAGGCAGAAGTTCCGCTGTAGCGCAGACAGGTGAGCAGCGGCAGGATGTGAACGCCGGAAGCGCGCACAGACGGCCCTCACTTTATGCAGCAGCTTTGACATGTTGGGGTAGTTGTGAATGAACTTCTGCACCACCAAATTCAGCACATGCGCCAGGCAAGGGATGTGCGTCAAACCGGCTAGTTTTGCCCATTTCGCCCATTATCGCACACCACCAGGCAGGGCTTGAGGCCCACCGGCAGAAACCACTCGTCGGTCTGTTGTTCAATACACCGCCACAACTCCTGCGCAGTGTGGGGCCTGTCCCCCAAACATATGAGTTTCAGAATGGCCTGCTGACGTTTACCCCGGGCTGTGCTGAAGTTGGTGGTGAAGGTGTGTGGCTGACTGGATGAGCTGGTGGAAGAAGAGGAGGAGGAAGCCGAGTAGGAGGAGGAGGCTACAGGAGGCAAAGAATGATGCCCTGCGATCCTTGGCGGCGGATGGACGTGCGCCAAGGAACTCTCCGCCTGGGGCCCAGCCGCCACTACATTTACCCAGTGTGCAGTTAGGGAGATATAGCGTCCCTGGCCGTGCTTACTGGTCAACGTATCTGTGGTTAGGTGGACCTTGCCACAGATGGCGTTGCGCAGTCCACACTTGATTTTATCGGATACTTGGTTGTGCAGGGAAGGCACGGCTCTCTTGGAGAAGTAGTGGCGGCTGGGAAGAACATACTGTGGGACAGCCATGGACATCAGCTGTTTGAATCTGTCTGTGTCCACCAGCCTGAATGACAGCATTTCAAAGGCCAGTAGTTTAGAAATGCTGGCATTCAGGCCCAGGGCTTGAGGGTGGCTAGGTGGGAATTTACGCTTTCTCTCCAAGGTTTGTGAGATGGAGAGCTGAACGCTGCCGTGTGACATCGTGGAGATGCTTGGTGACGCAGGTGGTGTTGTCGGTGGCACATCCTCTGTTTGGTGGGCGGCAGGTGCCAACATTCCTCCCGAGGCGGAGGAAGAGGCCGAGGCAGCAGCAGAAGAGGGAGCAGGGGGAGCCAGAGTGAGTTCCTTGCTTTTAAGGTGTTTACTCCACTGCAGTTCATGCTTTTATGGACAGATTTAAACTAGGCCTGCAACAGCTGGAACACCAGATTTAGGGGATTGCTATTTTGGCAATTGAATTTCACCCCAGAACAAAATATATAATTTGCAGGACACTATGAAACTTGGCCAGCCACAGCTGAAACCACTGATTTATGGTATTGCTATTTTGGCAGTTGAATTTCACCCCAGAACAAAATATATGTTTTGGCGGACACTATTATAGTTTGCCAGCCAGTGCTGGGACACCAGATTTAGGGGATTGCTATTTTGGCAATTGAATTTCACCCCAGAACAAAATATATCCTTTGCAGGACACTATGATAACTTGGCCAGCCACAGCTGAAACCACTGATTTATGGTATTGCTATTTTGGCAATTGAATTTCACCCCAGAACAAAATATATGTTTTGCAGGACACTATTATAGTTTGCCAGCCACAGCTGAAACCACTGATTTATGGTATTGCTATTTTGGCAATTGAATTTCACCCCAGAACAAAATATATGCTTTTACGGACACTATTATAGCTTGGCCAGCCACAGCTGTGAACACCAGATTTATGGTATTGCTATTTTGGCAATTGAATTTCACCCCAGAACAAAATATATCCTTTGCAGGACACAATGAAACTTGGCCAGCCACAGCTGAAACCACAGATTTATGGTATTGCTATTTTGGCAACTGAATTTCACCCCAGAACAAAATATACCCTGTTACGGACAGATTTAAACTAGGCCTGCAACAGCTGGAACACCAGATTTAGGGGATTGCTATTTTGGCAATTGAATTTCACCCCAGAACAAAATATATCCTTTGCAGGACACTATGAAACTTGGCCAGCCACAGCTGAAACCACTGATTTATGGTATTGCTATTTTGGCAATTGAATTTCACCCCAGAACAAAATTTATGTTTTAGCGGACACTATTATAGTTTGCCAGCCAGTGCTGGGACACCAGATTTAGGGGATTGCTATTTTGGCAGTTGAATTTCACCCCAGAACAAAATATATGTTTTTGCGGACACTATTATAGTTTGCCAGCCACAGCTGTGACACCAGATTTATGGTATTGCTATTTTGGCAATTGAATTTCACACCATAACAAAATATATCCTTTGCAGGACACTATGAAACTTGGCCAGCCACAGCTGAAACCACTGATTTATGGTATTGCTATTTTGGCAATTGAATTTCACCCCAGAACAAAATATATGTTTCGGCGGACACTATTATAGTTTGCCAGCTACAGCTGAAACCACTGATTTATGGTATTGCTATTTTGGCAGTTGAATTTCACCCCAGAACAAAATATATGTTTTGGCGGACACTATTATAGTTTGCCAGGCAGTGCTGGGACACCAGATTTAGGGGATTGCTATTTTGGCAATTGAATTTCACCCCAGAACAAAATATATGTTTTGGCGGACACTATTATAGTTTGCCAGCCAGTGCTGGGACACCAGATTTAGGGGATTGCTATTTTGGCAGTTGAATTTCACCCCAGAACAAAATATATGTTTTTGCGGACACTATTATAGTTTGCCAGCCACAGCTGTGACACCAGATTTATGGTATTGCTATTTTGGCAATTGAATTTCACCCCAGAATAAAATATGTTTTGGCGGACACTATAATAGTTTGCTAGCCAGTGCTGGGACACCAGATATAGGGGATTGCTATTTTGACAATTGAATTTCGCCACGGAAAATAATCTATTCTTTGCCAAACAGCAGACAGTATTATACTTGGCTAGCCAAAGCTAGAACACCAGATTTAGGGGATTGGTATTTTGGCAATTGTATTTAACCCCTTAATAAAATATAGAAATTGCTATCCTGAGTTTCTAGGGGTGACAATTAGAACAGCCAAGCCCCTGATGTAGGATATAGCAAAAAAATACTAGTATTGATGGATTGATGGACTTGGTGGCAGCTTGTTCTGGTGCACCACAAGTCACAAAATGGCCGCCGATCACCCCAGAAAATAAGTGACAGAAAAACGCTCTGTGCAGCCTAAAAACCAGTGAGCAAGTAACTAGCAGAAGTTCAATCATTCACAGCTGTAGATCGATCACTTCATTAGGTGCTTTTGCAGACTTTTCCCTGCCTAATCTCGCCCTCACAGCAGCTGCGTCCTCTCCCTACACTAATAAGAGCAGTGTGACATGCGGCGCTATGTGATTCCAGCTAAAATAGAGGCTGGGTTACATGCTGCACTTGGCCAATCACAGCCATGCTATAAGTAGGCATGGCTGTGATGGGCTCTTAGGGCAAGAAGTAAAACGCTAGCTGATTGGCTGCTGTGCAGATCCTTTAGAAAGCAGGAGGAAAACACCAAACAACTAACCCGAACCCAAACTTTTTTTTAAATGTTCGGGTCCGTGTCCTTGTCCCGAACACCCCAAAATTCGGTACAAACCCGAACTATTCTCGAACTGTTCGCTCAACACTACTCCCGTCATCTATTTATCCCCAGGACTGTGACTGTGATGAGGGGACATCCTCTCCGTCTGGAGGAAAGAAGGTTTGTACACAAACATAGAAAAGGATTCTTCACGGTAAGAGCAGTAAGACTATGGAACTCTCTGCCTGAGGAGGTGGTTATGGTGAGTACAATAAAGGAATTCAAGAGGGGACTGGATGTATTTCTGGAGTGTATTAATATTACAGGTTGGAGCTACTAGAGAGGGGTCGTTGATCCATGGAGTTATTCTGATTGTCTGATTGGAGTCGGAAAGGAATTTTTTTTCCCCTTAAGTGCCTTCCTCTGGATCAACTTTTAGGAAACAGGCCGAACTGGATGGACAAATGTCTTTTTTCGGTCTTATATACTATGTTACTATGTTATATTATCTAGACTCCCAGCTTACAATACCATCTATCATTAAAGGGATGGTGCAGCCTTTACATATTGAAAATCTATTCTCAGGATAGGTCATCAATATCTCATCAGATCGGTGGAGGTCCAACCTATGGCACCTTTGCCAATCAGCTGTTCGAAGAGGAGGAGGCACTCATACAAGCACTGCTTCCTCTTCAAGATTACACTGCACATCGTCTCGGCAACGCAGTGTAATTACAAGTGCCTGTCCTATTGACTTGGATGGGACGATTACTTGTAATTACGTTGAGACACTGCTGCAACAGAGAGCGTGCCCGGTGCAATCTTGATAAGGAAGCAGTGCTTGTATGAGCGCCACCTCCTCCTCTTCAGACAGCCGATCAACAGGGTTGTCGGGAGTTAGACCTCCACCGATCAGATGAGATATTGATAACTTATCCTGAGGATAGATCATCAATATGTACTGGCTGCAAACCCCTTTAAATCCCTGATATCATCTGGTGACCTTGCTCCCGTCTTGACAGCCATGCTGAGAAGTGAGCTGCATAGAGCAATGGGTGGCAGCATATTGCTTGTGCTCCTCTGGCCAATGTGGAAAATTAAATATTTCACTTTTTATGGATAGTTACATAAAAACTAAAAGAGTAATACTAAAAATAAAAGATGTTTAGACAAAAGAAAAAAAATGGATTTCTGATTATATATAGCAATTTAGTTCACCTTTAGGTCACATATAATTCACAGATATTTCAGTTTTTTTTTTCATTTATTCATTTTACATTTTATAAAGTTTATGAAAATGTACAGAATTTTTTTGACCGATGTAAGTGACAAACTCATGCACATTATTCCACGGGCGTAGGAAGCTGGGGGGACGGGGGGGTCGGATCCCCCCCAAGAAATAATGCGGGGGGGACGGGTATGCAAAAATCCCCCCCAGCTTTCGCAGGGCAATGTGTGCGGCGGTGGCAGGGCACAGGGAGATGAACGCTTCCATTGTGGAAGCGTTCATCTCCATAGTCATCTGTATCGCCGTCCCCAGGACAGTGATACAGATTGCTGTGCTGCGGAGCAGAAGAGGGAGAGGCGTCTCCTTTCCTTGCTCCTCTGATCAGCAGCCTATCAGATGTTGGTACAGGCGGCGCGATGACGTCATCGCGCCGTCTGTGAGCCGTACAGCGCGGGACACAGGCCGGAAGAGGCCTGCATCGCATCGCTGTGACGGATGGAGGTAAGTATAAGTGTCTTGTTTTGTGTGTGTGTGTTTTTTTTTTTTTTAACCGGACCCACTGGCCCATAAGGAGGGGAGGGGAGAGATTCTTGGCACTTGAGGGGGGGGGGGGGGCGGAGAAATGTGGGTGTGGCTTGAGGGTGGGCGGGGACACAGGGGCCCCATAAGTGCTGTCCCCCCCCAGATTTTTGGGGCTTCCTACGCCCCTGCATGATTGTATCCATTTTGCAGCCCCCAAATCGTGAATCAGCAAAACACAGATTCTGGCTGTGCGCATGCCAGCATTTTTTACTCTTGTAGAAATGTTCTGTACTTGTTCGCAAAACTGACAAGAATAGGACATGCTCAATTTTTATTTTTTATTTTTATTTTTTTGGGGGGAGGGGCTGTGGAACGGATGTATGGATGCAGACAGCACATGGTGCTCAATGGGTTCGCATCAAATACACTGAAATGCTGATCGGATGTGGACTGTACATACAGTAATGTGTATGAGGGCTTAGTTGCATCAAACTTCCAGTTATTAAGTTATTGTTTCTTAATGGATATTGTATATTTCTAATTTCATTATGCTGATCTATCTATGAAAAATCCAATTAAAAAATATGGGAATATTTACCCTGAAGTTATGTTTAGATAAATTTCCATATGGCGGTACTGTATACCAGTACAAATATTAGACTTATTGTTATGCACCTGCTATATAATCATCCCTTAAGCCATGTATTATAAACCTTCAATACTTTGTAAAGAAGACAAAACTACATGCATAGGCTCATTATTCATATACATTTCCCAGGTTGTACTATGAACTGAACAATTATTCTATTTGCCAAGAACAAATTGATCGTTATCCCTAAGTTTAGCTTTCTCTAGAGAGTGGTTAACTCCATCCCAGAGCACTTGCAATATTGGATTATGAGTCAATATTAATCAACCCTGAAAAAAATCAATATTGTAGTCGAAAAAATTGTAAACTGAGCCACAGAAACTTTAATTTCTATTTTTGGGTACTGGGATTGGAATAATCTCTTTATAAAGGAAAGAATATGTAATGTCCACTTTAACTTAAAAAAATCTCATTTTGTAATATTGTATATCATAACTAGTGACGATCAGTAGTGTATATGATAACTAGCAAAACGAATTGATTTTGACACGAATTTCAGGAAAAATGTAATTTGCCACAATGCCAAATTTCCTTGCGCTTCATGGTAATGAAACAATTTTACTGAAATGGCAGTAAAAAAGAAAAAAACATACTCACCCCATCCATTTGCTCACGGAGAGGCAGTCGCAGCCATCTTGATTGAAGATAACGTGTGAAATCCCACGCAGGGTGACTTGTGACATCCCCACACTAGTGCACTGGCCAGGAGCAGTGACATCATCAGTGATGTTATGTATTTTTTATTTTTTTGAACTGATTAACCTCTGAAAGGCCTCAGTTGTAGCATCAGATGCTGTGATCAGCGGCGTTCCCTTTCATTGCGCCCACTACATAAAAAGGAATGCGCTTCATGACAAAGTAATTTGTCACCAATCTAATTTCTTTGTGAAATTCGGCTAAGCAGTCAAATCGAATGTTTCATAACTTGGCTTATCACTAATCATAACCCATACATTATGCAAGCAGAGAGAGAACATACAAACTGTACACAGATGTTGCCCTAGTAGTCAGATTTAAACCAAGGACTGCAACACATTGTATAGAAAAATGCTTATACCTGAATGCTTATGTGCCTATGAAAATTGAATTGTGAATCGCCAGAGCATGGGGGATGGGAGAGTATTGTCAACAACACTCCAGCACAGGCATTCAGTTATTACAGGAGAAAGGTATTATGTTCACATTTGACAATTTATAGCTTATCACATTAGAATTATTTGAAGTCTTTGTTTGAACAGATGATGTCACATAATGACATCATCAATTACAGGAGGCCAGTTTTCACCCCCAGTAGAAGAGGGGATAATCCCAACTGGGCCCCATAGCAGTCGCATGGTCTGCCGCTATGATAGTTATGCCCCTGTCTAAGAGAGTCAATGTAGCAGCTGTTTCCATAAACCTAGCCACTTTTTTTTCTGCCACAAACAAGGCATTTTCTGACCTCAGCCATGAAAGCCTAAACTGAGGGGTTTGCTCAAAAGCACTCCTTCATATAACATGCAAAGTTCTAAATAACTTCTGGGGAATTAGGGCTTGTAAAAAATAATATAGAGGGTGTCGCTAATTATATAGGCTTTTGCTGCATTGATGCAACATGTTGACACATGCTATTAAATGTGCATTAAAGGGGTTATCCCATGATTAATTTAAAAAATGAAAATCAGACATCACATAGTACATGACAAGCTCTAACAAAGCCACAACCAGCCCTGCACCTCCCTCACTCATTGCTCCAATTGCTCTGCTAGATTTATGTCAAGCTGGCAACTCAGGGAGTGTGTCCTTTCTCAGGGTTTGTATCCTTTCTGCTGCAGAAATCTCCCTATAACAACTCAGGAGGCAGTTGAAGGATAAAACTGAGCATATGTGTCCACTGTAGCAAGGTAGACCTAAAAATAAGAAAAACAAACAGCAGGTGGTGCTGTGAAGATGCATTTTATTGAATAACTCAGTGGTTATACAAAATTCTTAAAGGGGTTCTCCAGGAATTAAGAAAATAAAAATATTTAAATAATACTTTATTATAAATATATTCCTAAATACCTTTCATTAGTTATAATGCCTCATTTTGTCTGGGGAGCAATCATAAGGAGAAACAAAATGGACGCTGTCTTATTACTACACACAAAACCTGTAACACAGCAGGACAAGTTACTTCACAACACTGAGCTAAAGAGCTGACTCTTACTCCTCTCTGCTCTGCTTGTCAGGGATTATGATTCTGAATACAGTTTAATATGAGCTTCAGCTGAGTCTCTGGGAAGTAGAGTTCATGAGGAGACATGAAGTACAGAGAGGAAGGAGGATATGTGAGTAATGAGCAGCAGCTCTTGTATGCAGTCTCCATTACCACAGTCTGTCCTGTCCGTCCTCTCTGTACTTTATGTCTCCAAATGAGCTCCTTTCTTTCAGAGATTCAGCAGAAGATCTTATCATCTGTATTGAGGATCATAATTAGAGTTGATCGGACAACTGGGATTTCGGGTGCGACCGAACTTCACAAAATGTTCGGGACCCGAAACCCATTGAACTTCAATGGGGACCCGAACTTTTGGGCACTAAAATGGCTGTACAAAAGTCCTGGAAAGGGCTAGAGGGCTGCAAAAGGCAGCAAAATGTGGGTAAATGCCCTGCAAACAAATGTGGATAGGTATATAACTTAAAATAAAATAAATAAAAATTATTAACCTGCAACTCTGAAGTTGTCCTTACATAGGACAATCGCCCAAAAAAATAAAAAAATATGGCTCTCAGACTATGGAAACACTAAAACATAATTTTTTTTTCTAAAATGCTATTATTGTGTTAAAGTAAAATAAATTTAAAAAAAGTATACATATTAGGTATCGTCGCGTCCGTAAAAACCTGCTCTATAAAAATATCACATGATCTAACCCCTCAGGTAAATACCGTTAAAAAAATAAAATAAAAACAATGTAAAAAAAAAAACATTTTTGTCACCTCACATCTCAAAAACTGTAATAGCAAGCGATCAAAAAGTTATATGCACCCCAAAATAGTGCCAATCAAACCGTCATCTCATCCTGCAAAAAATGATACCCCACATAGGACAATCGCCCCATAAAAGTAAAAAAAATATGGCTCTCAGACTATGGAGACACTAAAACATGATTTTTTTTTTTGTTTTAAAAAATGATAATATTGTGTAAAACTTAAATAAATAAATAAATAATAAGTATACATAGTAGGTATTGCCGCGTCCATCAAAACCAGCTCTATAAAAATAACACATGACCAAACCCCCCAGATGAACACAACAAAAAAAAAATATATATGGTGTCAAAAGCCATTTTTGTCACCTTACATCACAAAAAGTGCAATCGCAAGCGACCAAAATGTCATATGCACCCCAAGTTAGTGCCAATCAAACTGACATCTCATCCCACAAAAAATGAGCCCCTACATAAGGGAGTCGCATCAAAAAGAAAAAAAAATATGGCTTTCAGAATGTGGAGACACTAAAAAATCATGTTTTTTTTCAAAAATGATTTATTATGTAAAACTGAAATAAAACCCCCCACAAAGTAGCCATTATTGGTATTTTCGCGTCCGTAGCAACCTGCTCTATAGAAATAGCACACAATATAACCTGTCAGTTCAACGATATAAATAACAAAAAATAAAAACGATCCGAAAACAGCTATTTTTTTGCAAATTTTCCATTTTAATCCATTTTTCCAGTAACAAAGCAAGGGTTAACAGCCAAACAAAACTCAATGTTTATTGCCCTGATTCTCTAGTTTGCAGAAACACCCTATATGTGGTTGTAAACTGCTGTATAGCCAAACGGCAGGGTGTAGAAGGAAGGGAACGCCATATGGTTTTTGTGAAGGCAGATTTTGCTGGACTGGTTTTTTGACACCATGTCCCATTTGAAGCCCCCCTGATGCACCCCTACAGTAGAAACTCCAAAAAAGTTACCCTATTTTGGAAACTATGGGATAAGGTGGCAGTTTTGTTTGTATTATTTAAGGGTAAATATGATTTTTGGTTGCTCTATATTACACTTTTTTTGAGGCAAGATAACAAAAAATAGAAATTCTGAAATGTCATCTCCATTTGCCAATAACTCTTGTGGAACACATAAAGGGTTAACAAAGTTTGTAAAATCGATTTTAAATACCTTCAGGGGTGTAATTTCCTAGATGGAGTCACTTTTTTATGGAGTTTCTACTCTAGGGGTGCATCAGGGGGCTTCAAATGGGACATTGTGTCAAAAATCCAGTCCAGCAAAATCCGCCTTCCAAAAACCATATGGCGTTCCTTTACTTCCATGCCCTGCTGTTTGGCCATACAGCAGTATACGACCACATATGGGGTGTTTCTGCAAACTACAGAATCGGGGCAATAAATACTGAGTTTTGTTTGGCTGTTAACCCTTGCTTTGTTACTGGAAAAAATGGATTAAAACGGAAAATTTTCCCAAAAATCAAATTTCTGAAATGTTATCTCCATTTGCCATTAACTCTTGTGGAAAACCTAACTCTTGTGGAAAGACTGATGGGCATGGGATGAAGGTGCCAACTCTGAGCTTTCGGCTTTCGAGGACTGAGTGGGAGATACTGTGAAGGAACTGGCGCCACTGTCAGCCACCCAATCTACTGTCGCCTGTACATGTTCTGGCCTCACCATCCGTAGAGCGGCATTCGGGCCTACCAAATAACGCTGCAGGTTCTGTTGCCTACTCGCACCTGAGGAAGGTGTTTCACTTGGTCCTGTAGCTGGTGCAGAACGGCCACGTCCTCTCCCAGCAACAGGAGCTCCACCAACACCACTACGACCATGTCCACATCCCTTATTTGATGTTCTCCTCATTATTTGCCTTCACCCACCAAACTAACAGATGGTTTATCTCAGGTGTCAATTTAACTGCCAAAAGTCAACAATTAAGTTCATTTAGGCAGGGTTCACATCTGCGCGTCCCGCTTCGCGCGTACGACGCTCTATCTTTACTTTTATTTTCGCATCGTGAAAATGAAAGTAAAAATCGTGCGTCGTGCGCACGTTTGCGATATATATCCCTATGGGGGACGCGCGACAATACACCCCAAAGAGGCTCCTGTACTTCTTTGGGCGTAGGGTGTTTTACAGCGCATTCGTACGCGCTGTAAAACGCTCAGATGAGAACCATGCCCATAGGGAAACATGGGTTTTTGCCTGTTGAGCATTTTACAGCGCGTAGGAATGCGCTGTAAAACGCTCAAGTCTGAACCCAGCCTTACAGTAAGGCATTGCCCGTGTCATAAACAGAATAAATTTCTTTAGGTCACACAACAGTGTAATAGAGCAATTCAATAGAATTACTTTACTATCAACAAAAATTAGATTTTTCAAACCAACAATGTAACAGCAGAGGTTAACGGTTTAATTTGACTGTCAGAAATGCAGCATACACCGCAAATGTGTTTTCTACCACAAAACCGGTGTTTTTGCAACCAACTATGTAAATGCAGAGTTCCACAGGTTACTTAAAATGACTGAAATACAGGGTAGGCCTCAGATCTTCTATGTAGCACAAAACCAGTGTTTATTGCAACAAAGTACAGAAATGCAGTATGTCACCCCAAAAATTTTAAAACTGTTTTTTCAGCGATGTATGCAAACGTGCTCTGTGGTACGACCGTACGGGTTTATTCCCCCAACTACAGAAATACACTATGTCACCGCAAAATTTTAAAATAGGTAATGTAAGGGGACTTGACCTGCCAGAAAAAAGGAATTTTTCCTCCACTGAGCTACCAAAAAATAATTAGACTGATGTCCCTGGCAGGCTGGCACACATGCAGGTCACATGCAATTCCAAGGACACTGCAGTTGCTAAAATGGCTGCCGACCCCCACCTCACTAACAGATGGATTAAAAAGTATTTTGCAGTATCACTGGGCTCAGGGCTGGGTACAAATATATAGCATAGCACCCTCAATAATTGCTATAGTTTGAAGATTTAACACCACCAAGTTCAACAGATTTCTTCCCTAATCTCTCCCGCACAGCAGCAGCATTAACCTGTCCCTAGACTAAGGCCCCTTTCACACGGGCGAGTTTTCCGCGCGGGTGCAATGCGTGAGGAGGACGCATTGCACCCGCACTGAATCCGGACCCATTCATTTCTATGGGGCTGTGCACATGAGCGGTGATTTTCACGCATCACTTCTGCGTTGCCTGAAAATCGCAGCATGCTCTATATTGTGCGTTTTTCACGCCCCATAGAAGTGAATGGGGCTGCGGGAAAATCGCAAGCATCCGCAAGCAAGTGCGGATGCAGTGTGATTTTCCCGCATGGTTGCTTAGCAACGGGACCAGATCTTTATTATTTTCCCTTATAACATGGTTATAAGGGGAAATAATAGCATTCTTAATAAAGAATGCATAGTTAAATGAAGAGGAAGGGGTTAAAAATAATAAAAGTTAACTTACCTTAGCCACTTGATCGCGTAGTTGCAATCTGTCCTCTCTTTCTTAGCATCAGCTAACAACTAAAGGACCTGTGATGACGTCACATCACATGGTCCAATCACATGGTCCATCTTACCATGGTGATGGACCATGTGATTGGACCATGTGATGTGACGTCATCAAAGGTCCTTTAGTTGTTAACTGATGCTGGGAAAGAGAGGACAGATCGCAACTACGCGATCAATATTAAGAATGCTATTATTTTCCCTTAAAACCATGTTATAAGGGAAAATAATAAATTCACCAGAATACCCGAAACCGGACTTCAGTGATGAAGTCCGGTTTCGTCTGGGTACCAAAAATGGCGATTTTTCTCACGCGCGTGCAAAACGCATTACAAACGTTTGCACCCGCGGGAAAATCGCGCATATTCCCGCAACGCACCCGCCTCTTATCCGGGCGTCAAACATGACGCCCGTGTGAAAGAGGCCTAAGAGCAGCAGAGTGACGTGTGGCGCTACGTGACTCCAGCTTATATAGAGGCTGGGTCACATGCTGCACTTAGCTAATCACAGCCATGCCAATAGTAGCTACTTTGCCCTAAGAATGGCTTCTTAGGGCAAAGTAGTGAAGGCCCTGCAGCCTTTCAAAAAGCAGGAAGAAATTGGGAAGAATGAAACCGAACCCAAACTTTTAAGGAAATGTTCGGGTCCAGGTGAGGAAAACCGTAAAGTTCGGTATGAACCCGAACTATACAGTTTGGGTTCGCTCAACTCTAATCATAATCCCTGACAAGAAGAGAGGAGGATGACAGTTCTTTAGCTCAGTATTGTGAGTAATTTGTCCTTCTGTGTGATCGCTAGTGATGGACGAACATAGAAGGCGAACCTGAAAAACCTTAAGGTCATATTTGCAGCCGTCAAATACAAACTATGAGTGCACAAATAGTCCCACGACAGAGACAGTGACATACCACAGGGGGATCATTGGAAAAAATTCACACAAAAAATATGTATTTTAACCAGGGGCCATTTTTATGCTTGTTAAATGGAAGCTCTCAAAAATGTGCCCTGCTTGAGCCTAGAAAATTTTAATTTCCTATCGGTTTGATATATGCAAATGTAAAGTACTCCACGTTTTTGTATCCTGCAGAGTCCAGTAAAAAAATGTATACATTAACGTCATTTTTTTTTTTTCTACCATGGAACAGTATGGTGAACGTACTCAACTGTATGGCATCAGTCTGAGGCATCTGTTAACGCATACATTTTTGGTATGCATTAAATGGATGGCAAAAATAGGATGTGAACCCAGCCCTAGTGTCAGAATAAGCAGCAGTACACAGCGGAACAGCGTGGCGGAGAGGGGAGGCCGCCATGTACTGACAGAGAGCTACCTGGTCCTGGTGGTCAGGGATAAGGACTGTTTCCCAAGAATCATTTCTCTACTGGGAAATATAGGGCACAGTATAATACACTAGAATCTATATAATATAAAGATATTAGCCCTACCCCCAAATAATAATACAATTAGGTGGTCATTTATTATATAGAAATACTGACACAGATTGTGGCGCAAAGGTCTTTAGAAACCGCAATCTTCATATTTTTTCCGTTCATGTCAGGTCTAAAAAAGGTGGCATGGGCAGGGAAAGGTATACAGTTACAGTGCCTTGTGAAAGTATTTGGGCCTCTTGAACTTTTCAACCTTTTGCCACATTTCAGGCTTCAAACATAAAGATATAAAACTGTATTTTTTTGTGAAGAATCAACAAGTGGGACACAATCATGAAAGTGGAACGCAATTTATTGGATATTTCAAACTTTTTTAACAAATAAAAAACTGAAAAATTGGGCGTGCAAAATTATTCAGCCCCCTTAAGTTAATACTTTGTAGCGCCACCTTTTGCTGCGATTACAGCTGTAAGTCGCTTGGGGTATGTCTCTATCAGTTTTGCACATCGAGAGACTGACATTTTTGCCCTTTCCTCCTTGCAAAACAGCTCGAGCTCAGTGAGGTTGGATGGAGAGCGTTTGTGAACAGCAGTTTTCAGTTCTTTCCACAGATTCTAGATAGGATTCAGGTCTGGACTTTGACTTGGCCATTCTAACACCTGGATATGTTTATTTGTGAACCATTCCATTGTAGATTTTGCTTTATGTTTTGGGTCATTGTCTTGTTGGAAGACAGATCTCCGTCCCAGTCTCAGGTCTTTTGCAGACTCCATCAGGTTTTTTTCCAGAATGGTCCTGTATTTGGCTCCATCCATCTTCCCATCAATTTTAACCATCTTTCCTGTCCCTGCTGAAGAAAAGCAGGCCCAAACCATGATGCTGCCACCACCATGTTTGACAATGGGGATGTTCAGGGTGATGAGCTGTGTTGCTTTTACGCCAAACATAACGTTTTGCATTGTTGCCAAAAAGTTCGAATTTGGTTTCATCTGACCAGAGCACCTCTTCCACATGTTTGGTGTGTCTCCCAGGTGGCTTGTGGCAAACTTTAAACAAGACTTTTTATGAATATCTTTAGGAAATGGCTTTCTTCTTGCCACTCTTTCAT
The DNA here is from genome assembly GCA_033119425.1 of Bufotes viridis. NCBI lineage: Eukaryota > Metazoa > Chordata > Amphibia > Anura > Bufonidae > Bufotes > Bufotes viridis. The sequence goes on from CM065591.1 coordinate 101,651,230, forward strand.
AAAGGCCAGATTAGTGCAGTATACGACTGATTGTTGTCCTATGGACAGAGTGTCCCACCTCAGCTGTAGATCTCTGCAGTTCATCCAGAGTGATCATGGGCCTCTTGGCTGCATCTCTGATCAGTCTTCTCCTTGTATGAGCTGAAAGTTTAGAGGGACGGCCAGGTCTTGGTAGATTTGCAGTGGTCTGATACTCCTTCCATTTCAATATTATCGCTTGCACAGTGCTCCTTGGGATGTTTAAAGCTTGGGAAATCTTTTTGTATCCAAATCCAGCTTTAAAGGGGTATTCCCATTTGCGTATTTCATACTTACCTGCTCCCGGCGCGCCGTCCACTTCCTGGTTTCGGCAGGGGGCGGGATCCTTCTTGATTGAAGTCTTCTCCCTGCCGGGCGCGCGCTGGACTGAACGCGCACGCAGCCGCGCATGCGCCCTGGTGACTTCTTCTTGGCAAGTATACTATACTGGCCAGGAAGAAGTCATCATAGCGCATGCGTGGCGCTGGCGTGCGCTTTCGGGAGTACGCGCGCGACCCGGCCAGGAGAAAAGAAGTCATCTGCGCAAGTGCGGCCACCGCGATTCCAGAGAAGAGCGGTGGCCGTAACCAGGGGAGAAGGAAAACAACAATCAGGTAAGTATATGTTAATTATCTTCTAAGGGGTGGGAATTAGTTAATTCATTATATTTAGAAAAATGATCACTGTTAAATCATTAACAGATTTAACAGTGATCATTAAAGTGGGAATAACCCTTTAAACTTCTCCACAACAGTATATCGGACCTGCCTGGTATGTTCCTTGGTCTTCATGATGCTCTCTGCGCTTTAAACTGACCTCTGAGACTCTCACAGTGCAGGCGCATTTATACGGAGACTTGATTACACACAGGTGGATTCTATTTATCATCATTAGTCATTTAGGTCAACATTGGATCATTCAGAGATCCTCACTGAACTTCTGGAGAGAGTTTGCTGCACTGTAAGTAAAGGGGCTGAATAATTTTGCACGCCCAATTTTTCAGTTTTTTATTTGTTAACAAAGTTTGAAATATCCAGTAAATTTCATTCCACTTCATAATTGTGTCCCACTTGTTGTTGATTCTTCACAAAAAATTACAGTTTTATATCTTTATGTTTGAAGCCTGAAATGTGGCAAAAGGTCGAAAAGTTCAAGGGGGCCAAATACTTTCACAAGGCACTGTATGGCCATCCAGTTATTGGATACCAACCCAATACATTGACCAGATAACACCTCTGTATAGTTACAGGATAACACCGCCATACCGTGACCGGATAAAAGGGTATAGGAGGGCACAGTACAGAGAATGACTAGGGGCATTGCACAAGGTGTGGTAAGAGGGCACCATGCAGGGTATACGGGGGCACAGTACGGGTTGGGGGGCACAGTCACATGACCCTGTGACATTAGAAGGTCCTTATGGTGAATGCGGTTCATACGACACCATAATGAGAGGTAGAGGAGTGAGACAGGGGTGTGATTATGTGGCAAGAGATAAAAAATGTAACTGTCGGCCAGTACAAGACCCAAAAATTAGCCAATAGGCATTCACCAGACAGCAAAGAACTTTGGATTAGAGATCTCTGAGTAGGCAGCATCAGCGGGGACCTCCCTCGTGGGCTTATCTAAGTATCTCCTCTTCCTGATCCGATTCCAAGAATGGCTGCACATCGCTAAGGTCTGGGAATGGATGGGAAAATAATAACTCTGACTCGAGTGGAGGGGCTATGGTGGTAGTGTCTTTGGGGGTGCACACAGCAGAGAGTGAGGAGGGTGCAGATACAGAGGATGAGGAGGGTGCAGAAGCGGAAGGCTGAGTGAGCCATTTAACCAACTGTGGTTTGTCCTTTAAAGTTATCGCACATGCCTTCTCCAACTTCCCACTTAGGCTCCGGCCTGATTCACCTGCCCGACCCCTACCACCCTTGTGGAGCGGCCTGCCTCTCTCTGCCTGTCATTTTCTAAATGACCCCGTGCCTAAGTCCGTAGAGAAGAGCAGTACTTGTGGAAGCTGATATATGGCAGGCCTCAATCATTTGTTAGTTGAAGCAGGTATATCACCCTTAAGCAGTAATTTTGTGCACAGAGGTATATGAGAAACCTCAATCATTATTTTGTGGAAGCTGATAGATCGCAGCCCTCAATCAGTATTTTCTGGAAGCATACAAATGCACTATAATATACTTTCTATGTTAGAAAGTATATTATAAGTATATCACACCCATCTGTGTAGCACACCTATCGATAGCACAACATTACCAGTCCTTAAAAGGACTATTAGCTAGTGTTTAGTGTCCCTAAGTTCCTAACAGCCTCCCTGCTCCAAAATGCAACCTCTCCCTACACTGACAAAACACATAATGTAAAATCGATGACAGATAGGGTCCTGTTTATAGGGTTGGGGCTGTGTCCATGTGCTGAAATGTCTCAATTGGCTGTCCTGACCCACCTGATGGATATTTCATTGGTCAAAGTTTGGCGCCATGCAAAAAAATATGGGGCATGCGAATATCGCCATATGTTCACATGTTCGGCGGATCGCGAATGCGCAAAGTTCGCTGCAAAACGACCACATGGCCGCAAGGCCATCTCTAGTGATCGCTCCCTAGACAAAATGAACCATATATTTATAATAAAGTAATATTTGGGTATTTTCATTTTCTTAATTGGAGAACCCCTTTTATTACATGCAATTACAAAAGTATTCAGATCTAGGTGCTGGTTTGAAAACAGCAGAATCTTTTTTGTGGGACAACCCCTGAAACATCAGAGCAACTCCAGGAGCATCATTAGAATTATTTCAAGTTTTAGATTTGTGAGATTAGAAAACATTTTTCCCAACATCTGCACCACTGTTACCCATGAACTGTGTGCCAAATTGCAGCTCAGTCCTACCCACTGAAGTAAAACACACATCCTTGGAAGCACTCGATAGTTACAAATAGTTAATAACACATATTTTTTTCTTCCCTAAAATAAAATTGTCACCCCTTATGGATAGCAAAGTGGTGCCCGATGCAAGTGCCTACTTTCACCTACTCAGCCCCCCAGTTCATTTCCATAGTGTTACATACATTTGGGAATGAGAAATTGCAGAGTAGATCACATTTAGCAATACCCAGATATTAGCTGCTGGATTTCTATGAGATATCATTCCATATTAAGTACTTGCATTCCATCAAATATAGACTGAAAATGTGAAAGATCACTGAAACTTGTCAGACCTTACTCCACTATAATCATTAGAGATGAGCGAATCGAAGCTGTCGAAGTGGAATTCGTTACGAATTTCAGGAAAAATTCGATTCGCAACAAATGCGAATTTCCTCGCACTTTGTGGTAACAAATAACAATTTTTGCTAAAACGGTGGCTAAAATGGTCGGCTACACGTGTGAAGACATGGGCAAGGAAATCTGGGAAGGCGATATGACCCATAATGCCATGCATACAGCCAATCGGCAGCCAGCCAGCTAGCCCTGTGATGTCACAGCCCTATAAATACGGCGGCAATCTTGGATTCAGACATTTTCCAGCGTTCTGAGTGCAGGGACAGACGTGAGAAGATGCTAGGGACAGCAATAGGAAAAACCGCGACAAAAAATAAAATTTTACATGAACTCACCATACCCCTCACGGAATACCTTGGGGTGTTTTCTATCTAAAATGGGGTCACTTGTGAGGTTTTTGTACTGCTCTAGCATTTGAGGGTCTCTGCAATCATTACACGTATGGCCAGCATTAGGAGTTTCTGCTATTCTCCTTATATTGAGCATACGGGTAATAAGATTTTTTTATTTCCGTTCAGCCTTTGGGCTGAAAAAAAAATAAAAATGAACGGCACAGATTTTTTCATTCGCATTGATCAATGTGGATGAAAAAATCTCTGCCAAAATCAGTGACTGCGGTGTGGTGGGCTGGGTGCTAACTACCTAACAAGTAGCTAACTAACTGGCGGTGATAAGGGACCCTTATGCCCCATTCACACGTCCGCAATTCTGTTTGCGGAACGGAATTGTGGACCCATTCATTTCTATGGGGACAGACTTTGTCCCGCTCGGATCCGGAATTGCGGATCCGCATTTCCAGGTCTGCACTTCCGTTCCGCAAAAATATAGAACAGCGTCTAATACACCTGTTTGATGCCTTTTATTTTAGATCTACAGCCTGCCAGCGATTCATCGTCGCTGGCAGGCTGTAGTACAACTCCTAAAATGCGATCTTCTGTGAAGGCGAGCGCGCGCGCGTTCACAGCAAATCTCGCCTCTCGCGAGATGACGTGCTGCCGCGTCAAAGAGGAACAGACCTGCCGCCTGGACGCATCCCTGCATTAGGCGGTCGGCAGGCGGTTAAAAAGCCGTGTTCTGGGTCCACAAACCACTTTTGCATACAGCGTAGAAATACTTATGTTTTATTGATAGCAGTGAAATACTGCATTTCTGTGTTTTATTAAAAAAAAGTCCGTGTTCTAGGTCCACAAACCACTTTTGCATACAGCGTATAAATACCTGCGCTAAATTTACATCAGTAAAATTCTGCATTTCTGTGTTTTACTAAAAAAATCCTTGTTCTGGGTCCACAAACCACTTTTGCATACAGCGTAGAAATACCTATGTTTTTATTTTGGCAGTTAAATACCACATATCTGGGTTTTATTGAAAAAAGCCGTGTTCTGGGTCCACAAACCACTTATGCATACAGCGCACCAATACCAGTTTTAAATTGCAGCACGAAAATAGTGCCTTACTGTGTTTTACTGAAAAAACAAAAACGTGTTCTTGGTTCACCAAACAGTTGTGCATACAGCGTACAAATACATATTTTACATTTCTGCAGTGAAATTGAGAATCAGTGTGTTTTAGGCCAAAAAAAACTTTATTCTTGATCCACAGAGCATTTTTATGACACGGGCAGTGCCTTACTGAACTTAATTGTTGACAACTGGCAGTTAAATTGACACCTGAGAGAAACCATCTTTCAGCTTGGTGGTTGAACGCAAATAATGAGGAGAGCATCAAATAAGGGACGTGGGCATGGTCGTGGTGGTGCTGGTGGAGCTCCTGTTGCTGGGAGAGGACTTGGCCGTTCAGCGCCAACTACGGTTCAAGTGAAACACCTTTCTCTGGTACAAGTAGGCGACATAATCTGCAGGGTTATTTGGTAGGCCCGAATGCCTCTTTCACGGATGGTGAGGCCAGAACATGTACAGGTGATAGTAGATTGGGTGGCTGACAGTGCCTCCAGTTCCTTCAGTGTCTACCACCCAGTCCTCTGCAGAAATCTCAGGGTCGGTACCTGCAGCCCATGCCAATCAGTCTTTCACCTCACCCCCTTGCAAATCAGGCAAGTAGTCAGAGCTCCAAGTCATGCAGCAGACTCTTATGCTTTTTGATGACTCTGTTGGCAGGGTTTCCCTGGCCCATCCACCTAGCCCTGCCCCAGAAGTGGAAGACCTTGAATGCACTGATGCACCACTAACTACTGATGGTGCAGAATGAGGACATAGGAGGACCGCCGCAGCATGTCTCTGATGACTAAACACAGGTGTCAATTGCTGTGGCTTTCTGCAATGTGCACACTGACTAGGAGGGCAGGGGTCATGAATGGTTGGAAGATGATGTGGAGGATGATGCTGCAATCGTGTGCAATTCTGAGGAAGAGGTGGTGGTCGCACAGAGGCAACAACACAGCAAAAGAGGGAGCAGGGTGCAAAAGCGGAGCGGCCGTTACATAGACAGTAAACCTTCTACTGCCCACCGCACTAAGGCACCAAGCACACCAAGGCTTGCTCCAAGGCGTTCATTGGCGTGGCAGTTCTTCACACAATGTCCTGACGACAAGACACGAGTGGTTTGCACGTTGTGCCATCAGAGCCTAAAGCGAGGCATAAACGTTCTTAACCTGAGAACAACCTACATGACCTGGCATCTACATGCAAAGCACGAACTGCAGTGGAGTAAACACCTTCAAAACCATGAAAGGTCTGAGGTTCCTCCAGCTCCCTCTTCTGCTGCTGTCTCAGCCTCTTCCTCTGGCGTCAACGTGGCACCTGGCAACCAGCAAACAGAGTATGTCCCACCAACACTGCCACCACCTCCGTCACCATGACCAAGCATCTTCACCATGTCACAGGCAAGCGTTCAGCTGTCCATATCCCAAACACTGGAGAGAAAGAGAAAATACCCACCTACCCACCCTCGATCCCTGATCCTAAATGCCAGCATTTCAAAATTGCTGGCCTTTGAAAAGCTGTCATTCCGTCTAGTGGAGACGGACTGTTTCAAGCAGCTGATGGCGGTGGCTCTCCCACAGTATGTAGTTCCCAGCCGCCACTACTTTTCCAGGCGAGCCGTCCCTTCCCTGCACAACTAAGTGGAGGATAAAATCAAGTGTGAGCTGCGCAACAGCATCTGTGGAAAGGTCCACATAACCACAGATATTTGGACCAGTAAGCGTGGCCAGGTCCGCTATATCTCCCTAACTGGTCACTGGACAAACGTAGTGGCAGCTGGGCCAGAGGCGGATAGCGGTTTGGCGCATGTCCTTCCACCACAGAGGATCGCAGGGCATTATTCTTTGCCTCCTCTTCCTACTCCACATCCTCCTCTTCTTCTATCACCCCCACATCCGATCATCGAAAGAACCTCACCCGCAACTTTAGCACAGCCAGCGGTAAACGTCAGCAGGCGATTTTAGCCGGTTTGACGCACATCTCTTGCCTGGCGCATGTGCTGAATCTGGAGGTGCAGAAGTTTCTTAAAAACTACCCAGACATGTCAGAGCTGCTGCTGAAAGTGCGGTCTGTCTGTGCTCACTTTTGGCGTTCTCACCCTACTGCTGCTCGACTGTCTGCGCTGCTGCGTAACTTCGGCCTTCCAGCTCACCGCCTGATATGCAACTTGCCCACGATGTGGAACTCCACCTTGCATATGCTGTGCGAGCAGCAGCAGGCGATAGTGGAATTTCAGCTGCAGCACGCACGGGCCAGTCGCTCTGCGGATCAACACCACTTTACCAACAGTGACTGGGCCTGCATGTGAGACCTGTGTACCTTGTTGCGGCATTTTGAGTACTCAACCAACATGGCCAGTGCTGATGACGCCATTGTTGGCATTACAATACCACTTCTATGTCTCCTTGAAAAATAAATGAAGTCGATGATGGAAGAGGATGTGGCAGAGAAGGAGGAGGAAGAGGGGGCATTTCACAGGGTTTCAGGCTGGTCATACCTAAAGTGGCTCAGAGGATGGGTTCCTGGACCAGCAGAGGCCAGGTACACATGTGGCCAGCCAGGGCACAGTTCTCGCGGACGAAGAGGAGGATGAGGTAGAGGAGGAGGAACCGGGTTCTTTGCAGTGTGGCACCCAGCGCAGCTCAGGGCCATCACTGGAGCATGGCTGGGGGGATACAGAGGTCACAGACGATACACCACCGACAGACGACAGCTTATCCCTACCCTAGGCAGCCTGGCACACATGAGAGACAACATGCTGCAGTGCCTGCACAACGACAGCAGAGTTGCCCACATTGTAACTTGTGCTAACTGCTAGGTTGCCACCCTGCTGGATCCCCAGTACAAAGACAAGGTGCCCACCTTAATTCCCGCACTGGAGTGTGATAGGAAGATGCACGAGTACAAGTGCATGCTGGTAGACGCACTTCTGAGGGCATTCCCAACTGACACAGGGATACAAGTGGAAGCACAAGACGAAGGCCAAGGCGGAGGAGGTGCAAGAGGTCGCCAACGCAGCTATGTCATGGCCAGCACCTCAGGAGGCAGGGTTAGCATGCAACCTGCACCACCAGATGATAAATAACATTTTAGCAGGAGGCAGCATTTGAACAACATGGTGGAACAGTATCTGTGCACACGCCTCATTCTGCCCCATTTAACTTCTGGGTCTCCAAATTGTCTACATGGCCTGAGCTTGCTCTTTATGCCTTGGAGGTGCTGGCCTGCCCTGCAGCCAGTGTATTGTCTGAACATGTATTTAGCATGGCAGGGGGCGTCATTACAGACAAACGCAGCCGCCTGTCCACAGGCAACGTTGACAAGCTCACGTTCATTAAAATGAACCAGGCATGGATCCCACAGGACTTGTCCGTACCTTGTGCAGAATAGACATTTTATAACCACCTCAAACATAAATTCTTGTACTCCAGTGCACTTATTCATTGAGTCCTTTTTTTTATTTGTCCTATTTATTTCGGGGGCTATCCCAATTTTTAAATGAACCTCTCCTCTGTCTGGGTGCCAGGGGCCTTAATTTGTGAAAATGGCCTGTTCCATTGCTGGGTCACATTAACTTGTTATTGCCGTGAATGCACCTCTCCTCTGTCTGGGTGCCAGGGGCCTAAATTAGTCAAAATGGCCTGTTCCATTGCTGGGTGACATGAAGCCTGTTTTGCCATGCATTGACCTCTCCTCTGTCTGGGTGCCAGGGGCCTACATTTCTGACAATCGCCTGTTGCATTGCTGGGTGACATGAAGCCTGTTTTGCCGTGAATTGACCTCACCTCTGTCTGGGTGCCAGGGGCCTGCATTTATGATAATCACCTGCTGTATTGCTGGGTGATTTAAAGCCTGTTTTGCCGTTATTGGACCTCTCCCCTGTCTGGGTGCCAGGGGACTAAATTAGTGAAAATGGCCTTTTCCATTGCTGGGTTACAAGAAGCCTGTTTTGCTGTGCATTGACCTCTCCTCTGTCTGGGTGCCAGGGGCCTAACATTTCTGAATATCACCTGTTCCATTGTTGGGTAACATTAACCCAGTTTTGCCAGTGATGAGCCAAAGCTGTGCATTGCTGACAGGAAACAACATTTTGTAAAAGCGTGTGTTACTGATCAAAAGATGCGTGACTGACTACAAAACGCATGCTGGTAGACGCGCTGCTGATGGCATTCCCACCTGATGCCTCCCCAACCTCCAATTCCCCCTCCTCCTCCGAGCTGCCAATTAATATTGTTTCATTTTTATTTATTTCATTTTATTTTAAGTTATTTTCCTATCCACATTTGTTTGCAGGACATTTTTCTGCCTTTTTCAGCCCTCTAGCCCTCTCCTGGGCTATTTTACAGCCATTTTAGTGCCCAAAAGTTCGGGTCTCCATTTACTTCAATGGGGTTCGGGTTCGGAGACATGTTCGGGTCAAGTTCAGATCCCAAACCCGAACATTTCAGTGACGTTCGGCCGAACTCCTTGAACCCGAACATCCAGGTGTCCGCTCAACTCTATTAGGGAAGAATCATTTCACAGCATCTTAGTGCAGGGAGAGATGTCAGAAGGCGCTAGGGGAAGTGATAGGAAAAACCTCAGTGAAGAAAAAGCGATTTACAAGTTCAGGAAAAGATTATTTTGGGATCCAAATAGCCATTAGACAGCTCTGTCATTCCAGCAATTTGTTCTTCGGGTGCAAGTGCTATGTTGAAAAGCCTTTAGTGGCTTATATCTATGGAAAAAGAAAATTTATATATGCAGTTCACTTCTGCAGTTATATGTGGTGGTAAAAGTTTTTATATGGCCTGTATACAGTTCCTTGCAAAAGTATTCACCTCTCTTGACTTTTTTCGTGTTTTGGTGCCTCACAACCTGGAATTAACATGGATTGTTTGAGGATTTGCATCATTTAATTTACAGAACATGCCCACAACTTTGAAGATTTTTTTTTTTTTTATTGTGAAGCAAACCACAAATAGGACAACATAACAGAAAAAGTCAATGTGCATAACTATTCACACCCCTAAAGTCAATACTTTGTAGAGCCACCTTTTGCGGCAATCACAGCTCCAAGTCGCTTTGGATAAGTCTCTATGAGCTTGCCACATCTTACCACTGGGATTTTTGCCCATTCCCCTTTGCAAAACTGCTCCAGCTCCTTCAAGTTGGATGGTTTGCGCTTGTGAACAGCAGTCTTTAAGTCTGACCACAGATTTTCTATTGGATTGAGATCTGGGCTTTGACTAGGCCATTCCAACATATTTACATGTTTCCCTTTAAACCACTCAAGTGTTGCTTTAGCAGTGTCTTTGGGGTCATTGTCCTGCTAGAAGATAACCCTCCTAGCCTTAAATCACTCAGAGTGGTACAGGTTTTGCTTAAGAATATCTCTGTATTTAGCACCATCCATCTTTCCCTCAACTCTGACCAGTTTTCCAGTCCTTGCTGCTGAAAAACATCCCCACAGTGTGATGCTGCCACCACCATGTTTCACTGTGGGGATGTTGTTCTTTGGGTTATGTGATGTGTTGGGTTTGCGCCAGACATAGCATTTTCTTTGGCCAAAAAGTTAAATTTTAGTTTAATCAGACCAGAGCACCTTCTTCTATACATTTTGATAGTCTCCCACATGCCTTTTCGCAAACTCACAACGTGCCTTTTTGTTTTTTGCTAAAAGTAATGGCTTTCTTCTGGCCACTCTGCCATAAAGCCCAACTCTATGGAGCGTATGGCTTAGTGTCGTCCTATGTACAGATACTCCAGTCTCTGCTGTGGAACTCTGCAGCTCCTCCAGGCTTACCTTAGGTCTCTGTGCTGCCTCTCTGATTAATGCCCTCGTTGCCTGGTCTGTGAGTTTTGTTGGACAGCCATCTCTTGGTTTTCTGTTGTCATGTTCTTTCCATTTGGTTATGATAGATTTGATGATGCTCCTGGGGATCAGCAAAGATTTGGATATTTTTTATAAACTAACCCTGACTTTTACTTCTCAACAACAATTCCCTTACTTGTTTGGAGAGTTTCTTGGTCTTCATGGCAGGGTTTGGTTAGTGATGCCTCTTGCTTAGGTGTTGCAGGCTCTGGTGCCTTTCAAAAAAGGTGTGTATATGTAATGACGGATCATGTGACATTATTTCATTAATTATGTGACTACTGAAGGTAATTGGTTGCATCAGAGCTTGTTAGGGGCTTCCAATCAAAGGGGGTGAATACATACGCACATGCCAATTTTCTGTTTTCTATTTCTGAACAATTTTATTTATATATTTTTCTAATTTCCCTTCACCAACTTAGACTATTGTGTTCTGATCTATCACATAAAATTCTGATTAACAAAACATTGAACTTAAGGCTGTAATGTAACAAAACAGTTCACTTCTGCAGTTATATGTGGTGAAAGCGTTTAGTGGCGTATTTCAGAACAAAAAGAAAAATATATACACACTTCACTCTTGCAGTTATTTGTGGTGAAAAAGTTTAGTGGCCTCTTTTAGTACAAACAGAAAAATATATACGCATTTCACTTCTGCAGTTGTATGTGATGAAAGTGTTTAGTGGCCTATTTCACTACAGAAAGAAAAATATATATGTACTTCACTGTTGCAGTTGTTTGTGGCGAAAGCGTTTAGTGGCCAATTTCAGTAAAAAAATATATTCTTAGTTTACTTCGGCAGTTATATGTGGTAAAGGGCGTTTAGTGACGTATTTCAGTACTAAAAGAAAAATATATACGCAGTTCACTGTTGCAGTTATTTGCGGTAAAAGGCTTTAGTGGCCTATTTCAGTACAAAAAGAAAAATATTTTCGTCGCTTTTAGGGATCTTTTATTTTGCTTTTAATTTATTTAGTTCAGCTAAAAGAATGTCAGACAGAGAAGTGACAGGCCATGCACAGAGGAGTGGCAGAGACCTAAATGTTTCTGGTGCAGGCAGAGGTCGCAGCAGAGTAAGGGGGCATAGCAACAGAAGTCGCAGCAAGAGGCCTGAGCTCCCGGTGTCATCTAGCGGTCATGTCTTGACCAGCAACCCAGCGGTTCTTGATTGGTTAACTCAGTCATCCACTTCATCCCAAGTGATATCAGACACCCCCAGCCAACAGTCGGTGGGTTTGTCAGACACAACCCTTAGTTGGCATGGCCCAGAAGAAGGCCCTGTGCCCTCACCTGTCCCCACCTGCCTCTGGCCTTTTCTGTTCCCTCACTGTGAGAAGTACTACATGCAGTGGGCTCAGTTTCACTTTTTAGTGAGGAAGAGCTACTAGAGGACATTCAGCAGCTACTGCCCAGCCAAGATGTGGAGGAGACATCCGCCGCTTTCTCTGATAGGCGGGCAAGTAGTGATGGAGGAGGACATCAGTGACGTGCACTTGGGAGCAAGGTGCAGAAGGGGCTTCATCATCAGGAAAAGAGGGTGGCAGCTTGCCCGTGAGGCTGAGCCAGCAAGGTGGTAGCATGGCTGGGAGTCAGCAGGGTAGCAGCAGTGGGAGGTCGGGAGCCAAACATGCCCAGGGTGGACCACCTGCTTCGCAGAAGCCTACCTGCTTGGGAAGCAGTGGAGCAGGGGTTCACGGAGGCAGCACCGGTAGCAGTCAGTCAGTGCGGACTGTTGGGGGGAGGGGGAATCAATTCGGCAGTGTGGCAGCTTTTTGTTAAGCTGACACAGGAGGTGAACGTGGCCATATGTAGAATCTGTGGGCAGAAGGTGAAGCGTGGCCAGGGTGCCAATGTTGGCACTACAGCCCTGCATCAACATATGCAGTGTCGTCATACAGTGGCCTGGGAGAACCGTGGCTCTGATGTTGTGGTCCAGCCTGCCGCATCAACCGCTGCATCACCCAGTGGCACGCACCCGGTTTCAAGCAGTCAAGGCTTCACCACCTCAGCCGAAACAAGCTGTCTATCATTCCCATCATCTGCTGGTCCTAATGCTGCTGCTCCTGCTCCTCCTCCTCACCAGTCATTCTATCAGCAATCGATCACCGAAGCGATTTCAAAGAGACAGCAGTATGCGTCCACTCATCCAACTGCGCAGAAGCAGAATGTGCTCCTGGCCAAGATGTTGGTGCTGCAGTACCTCCCTTTACAAGTAGTGGGCTCTGCACCTTTTACCACCAGTCCCAAGCTGTCATTTCTTTGCGAAAAAGGCAGTACCAGCCCTGCACAAATATGGCCAGGTCATGCTGTTTCTGCCCCCATGTTGTCATGCCGTTGGTCCTGCGACAATGTCAGCCTCTGCCTCCTCATCCTCCACCATGTCCTCAGCCTCCACTACAGGGACAAGTCACAGTGCCCCTCCAGCATACCACATGTGCAGGGCACTGCGGTATCATGGTTTTCTGCACCTGGTTTGCCTTGGCAAACGGAGTCACACAGGGGAGGAACTGCTCCATGTGATTCATCAAGAAATCGAATCCTGGCTTTCTCCGTGACAACTGAAAATCGGAACCATGGTGACCAACAACAGGAAGAACATGATGCGCTGCATCAAGGAAGGCTGAGCCATGCACCCTGCATGGCACATGTGTTCAATCTGATTGTTAAGCTGTTCCTGAAGTCTTCCACCCATCTGCAAGACATCCTAAAAATGGCCAGGAAACTTTGCATGCACTTCAGCCACTCGTACACAGCAAAGTACACCCTCCTTGAGCTGCAGTGGCAGAACAGCATCCCCCAACTTAAGCTGATATGCGAAGTTTCCACCCGTTGGAATTCCACCCTTTATATGTTGGACAGACTATACGAACAGAGAAAGGCCATCAATGATTTATTGATGATGCAAGCGGATAGGAGTATTCCCCTGTGTAACTTTGATGTCAGCCAGTGGCAGCTCATGCGTGACACCTGCCATTTGCTCAGGTTCTTTGAGGATGCCACGTTATATGTTAGTCACCAGGAGTAGGGGATGAACGACGTTATTCCACTGCTTCATGTCCTGGAACAGATTGTGGTACCAATGGCTGGTCAGGGGACAGGAGACCAGGCACCTAGATCTCACGGCCACATGAGCCCTGTGGGGGCTGAACTGGAAGAGGAGGAGGAGGGGCAGGAGGACATTGGAGCACAGGCAATGTGTAGCGAAATTGTGTTTTTTTTCTACTCAGCTGACAGGAGAGGAGGAGCAGGAGCAGCCAGAGGAGCTACAGGGCGATGTGGAAGTCGAGACAGAGGACCAAAACACACCGTGGCAGTATGCAGTGGAGATGGAGGCAGAGAGTCCTTCCAAGTCACTTGCACAAATAGCCCAATGCATGGCTCTCCACCTTGTTGGACCCTTGCTACCGGTCCAAAATGGGGGCCTTTTTTACACCCACTGAGAGGGAGAACAAACGTAATTACTACAGAGACATCCTACGTAGTCAGTTGGCCGCTGTCTTGCATCTGCGCCATCGTCCATCCTCTCGCAGATCTGACCGGGGGGACCCTCTGTGCTCACGTTCCACTGCCATGGCTGCTGAGGAGGGGTGGGATGGCAAGAGCAGTACCAGCTCAGTCAGCAGCAGCCTCAGTCTACAGTTGCTGATGAACAGCTTTCTTTACCCGCATAGTAAAGAAACTACTCACCAGCAGCAGGTAGACCTGGAGCAGGACCTGAACCAGCAGGTGGTGGCATACCTGTACAGCACCCTGCAACCCCACATTGAAGATCCGCTGGACTACTGGGCAGCCAAACTGGATTTGTGGCCAAAACTGGCAGAGTTTGCCCTGGAAAAGCTGTCCTGCCAAGCCAGTTGTGTGGCATCAGAGCGGGTGTTTAGTGTGTCGGGAGCCATAGTTACCCTAAGAAGAACTCGCCTGTCCACCAAAAATGTGGAGAGACTGACCTTTGTCAAGATGAATCAGGCGTGGATCAGCCAGGATTTCCACCCACCAATTCCTAATACATCTGATTAGATCATCCATGCCGCCTCACCCAAACCTACCTCTCTCGGGTACTACTCTGCTGCTGCCACCTGCCTGATGCCACACATCTGATGCCAAGTGCTGCTTCTTACACCCACCTTCGTCAGCGGGTACTGGTATTTCCACCCACCACCCCACTCTGTCACCGGGTCACTTTGTGGTCTCCTGATGCTGCTGCTGCCATCTTCACACTATGTCACCTTCACACTCTGTGGTACCCTGATGCTGCTATATCCACACTATATCCCCTTGCCGCTCTGTGGCATCCAGCTGCTGCTGCTGCCATCTCCACACTATGTCACCTTGCCACTCTATGGTATCCTGCTGCTGCTGCCATATCCACACTGTCACCTTGCACCTCTGTGGTATCCTGATGCTGCTGCCATCTCCACACTATGTCACCTTGCCACTCTGTGGTGTCCTGATGCTGCTTCTGCCATATCCACACTGTCACCTTGCACCTCTGTGGTATCCTGATGCTACTGCTGCCATCTCCATGCTTTCATCTTGCCACTCTGTGGTATCCTGATGCTGCTGCCATCTCCATACTATGTCACCTTGCCACTCTGTGGTATCCTGCTGCTGCCATCTCCACACTATCTCAACTTGCCAATCTCTGGCATCCTGATACTGCTGCTGCCATATCCACACTATGTCAACTTGCCACTCTGTGGTATCCTGATGCTGCTTCTGCCATATCCACACCATGTCACCTTGCCACTGTGTGGTATCCTGATGCTGCTGCTGCCATCTCCACACTATGTCGCCTTGCCACTCTGTGGTATCCTCCTGACGCTGCTGCCATATCCACACTATGTCAACTTGCCACTCTGTGGTATCTTGATGCTGCTGCTGCCATCTCCACACGGTCACCTTGCCACTCTGTGGTATCCTGATGCTGCTGCTGCCATCTCCACACTGTCACCTTGCCACTCTGTGGTATCCTGATGCTGCTTCTGCCATCTCCACACTATGTCACCTTGCCACTCTGTGGTATCCTCCTGACGCTGCTGCTGTCACCAGCTCCAAACTCGGTCATTGTGCCACTCTTTGGCCTCCTCCTGATGCTGCCAACTCCAGTCTGCGTCATTGTGCCTCTCTGTTGCCTTCTCCTGATGCTGCCAACTCCAGACTCTGTAATTGTACCACTCGGTAGCCTCCTCATACTACTGCCAACTCCAGACTCTGTAATTGTGCCACTCGGGGGCCTTCTCTTGATGCTGCTACTGCTGCCACCTCCAGACTCTGTAATCATGCCACTCGTTAGCCTCCTCATACTGCTGCCAACTCCAGACTCTGTCATTGTGCCACTCGTTGGCCTCCTCATACTGCTGCCACTTCCAGATTCTGTCATTGTATCACTCGGTGGCCTTCTCCTGATGCTGCTACTGCTGCCACTTCCAGACTTTGGCATTGTTTCACTCGGTGGCCTCCTTAGAAGAAAGTAAAAATGAGACGCACAACAGATCCTGTCTGTGTAGCAGCTGTAAGGCCTGTATGGTCCCATTAGAATTGGCTTATAATTTGGTAGCCAAAAGCAGGAGTGGGTACAAAACACAGAAGACATGAAAATATTCCATTTACTTGTCAGCTCTGTTTTAGATCCACTCCTGTTTTTTTTTGGCATTAGCAATACTGATGGATTATTGAGCAAATGCTGACCGAGTGAAAGCGGATGCTCCACAGACAGGATCCAATTTTATGTAGGTTATTGTTCTCACGGATCAGAGGAAGGGAAAATTAATCAGTGAAGTCAACACAAACTTACTGCTGACACCTCCTCCACTCTGTTGGGGGGCTCTACTTGTATAAGCATGGAATTAACTGAATACGGTGTAAAAGGAGTGCGCTTCTTCTTCGCGCTAACGTCGAACTGTAAGGCTGAGTTCATACTTTAGTTATTTGGTCAGTTTTGGCCCCGTGACTGCCCAAATAAGTGAAGTGTGCAGTAATTCGAAGATTGACGCCTGTCCATTTGCATGTCATACGGACATACAGTATTATTTCACTACCCAAGCAGAACCCTATGCCTGTTACTTTAAGTGCACAGACACTATAAAGGCTCCCTGCAGCCAGGAAATAGCCGGTTTTTAACATAATTCTCCACGAATATATTTGGATCGAACCAAATTTTTCCCCCAAAAAAATGACGAACCAGCGAATCGAATTTTTGAAAAAATTCGCTCATCTCTAATAATCATCATTATCAGCAAATTTAAAATATGGGATTGTTTTTTCAAATATACAGGGATAATGCACACAGTAATGTCACAAGAGTGTGATGGTGAACACTGTAAAGTTTCAGCGCACAAGTAATAGTCGAAGTCACATTATAAGAATAATACAAATGGTAATGGTGTAGTATAGGGATTAGGCAGGCATTGATATCACAATAGTGAGATTATTAGCACAATGCAGAGATAATGAGCGCAGTGATGTTACAGTACAGGCATGATTTACCCAGTGAAATAATAATGTACTGCCCAGGAATTATACCAATAGTGATGTCACAATATAAGGATGATGAACAACATAAAATCATATCATAGTACATGTAAGCACAGTACTAGTATAATTCAGTAAGGCTACAGCAATGAGTTCACAGCAGTGCAAAAAGTAATGCCCCATGCATGTAACACCTATATATTCTCCAGATTTAATAAATTAAGAAATAATTGATGCATTATTGTGTTTTCTTTCCATTTTTATTTATTAACTTTTGTCACTTCTTGCATATTTATATACACTGTACTTTCACACAATTTCATTTTATTTAAGGAGGACCTTTCATGTTTTTTTTTTTAGCTTAGATAAATACCTTTCCTTGTAGTGTACCCTCCGCTGATGCTGCCACCGTGCCTGTTTTTTTCAAATATCGCTCCTATGCCCCGCTGTGCTCCCATGCAGTTTTCCCGCTCAGTATGTTAATATTGAGCATCGGTACAGGAAGGAGGAGACGCCAGGGTTTCTTTTTTTTTTTTTCTTCCTTCCCTTTTTAATTAATGTCTGTTAGAATTGTTTCTTGGAATGTTAGAGGACTTGGGGAGAGGGTTAAGAGACAAGCTATTATGGATGCAGCGAAGAGATACCTCCCTGCAATTGTCTGAATAGTTGAAACTCACCTTACCGAAGAGACCGTGTCCCGGTTGATGACGGGATGTCATTCCCAATCCTACCATTCTACCTTTAGTGGTGCCTCTAGGGGCGTATCGGTTCTGATTCATAATTCTATAGATTTTTCCCTAATTGAATCTCACATAGATAATCAAGGTAGATTTATTTTTCTGTATGGGAGATTATATGGATATAGTTACATTCTCGCCTTTTTCTATATACCCCCTCCATTCTCTATGTATCCACTCATCCAACTACTGCGTTTTTTTGGAAAAAAAAGCCAGAATGCCGGCTTGTTCTGATGGGAGACTTTAACACTGTTATGGATCCCAAAAAGGACAGACTGACTTTAGACGCAGATCGGGGAAGGAGTATGTGTAATTCTCCATTGCCTCAGTTCTGCTTGGAGACTGGATTGATGGATATATGGGAATATATTGGTGGAGGAAAGAGAGTGTATTCTTGTGTTAGTAGAGGTGGTAGAGCAATGTCTAGGATTGATTTGGCGCTTACTAATGAGAACAACTTGAACATTATTAAAAGGATACGATATGGAGTAAGAACAGTTTCAGACCATTCACCAGTCCTAATTGAGGTTTGCATTGGGGAGAATAAAGACAATAGGGGATTTGGGTTTAAACTGAACCCGTATTGGCTTACTATTATGGATAATTATCAGTCTATTAAAACACATATATCTTCCTTTTGGGAGGTGAATCTTCCCTCTGCTAACATCAACTCAGTTTGGGATGCTCTGAAAGCATATTTGAGGGGGGTTCTTATTAGTGACATCACTGCTGTGAGAAGATCATTTCAGAAGAGGGAGGAGGACTTGACTGATACTGTGGCTTCTACAACCGAACGGTTTATTGATCAACCTACTGAATGTGGCAAAGAAGAGATGCAGAAGGCTAGTTGTTCCTTGAAGGAATATTTGAGAAAGCAAATCATAAGTTACTTTTTAAGGGACAGAAGTATTTTTCAGAATCTGGACGTCCTGGTAAGCTCTTAGCTAATATAATATCACAACAGGATAAAAAAAAGAAAGCTATTACTTTAGTTCGTAATTCAGATGGGGTAGCAATATCAGACCCAGAGGGTATTAGAGACACCTTTCTGCAATACTTCTCCCAGATATATAGAGATTTCTTCTGGTCTGCCAACTGACACGGCGAGACAGTTCCTGGAGAGAATTTCTCTTCCGATGCTAACAGAAGCCCAAAAAGAATCTCTGGAAGGAGAGTTGTCTCTTGTAGAGATTCAAGAGGCCTTGAGGTCTATCTCCGGGAACTCATCGCCAGGGTCAGATGGTTTTCCATATGAATTCTACCGTAAGTACAGTGATGTCATCCTCCCTCACTTACTGGAAGTGTTTGCTCAAGCATCGCAGGGAGGGGCTTTGCCACAGTCTATGATGGAAGCTGTGATAGTTCTAATCCCTAAAAAAGATAAAGACCCGGCGGATCTGAGCTCATATAGACCAATTTCCCTATTAAATAAGGACGTTAAGTTGTTATCAAAGGCTTTCGCTAAGAGGCTATCTCAGGTAATGTCCTCTCTGATTCATCCACATCAAAATGGCTTTATGTTAAAAAGGGGTACCCACCATAATATCCATAGGTTCTTTGCTAATATTCAGTCTCCCGTTGGGAGCGCCCGATCGGTCCTGTCATTGGATGCTACTAAGGCATTCGACAGGGTCGATTGGCCGTTTCTCTGGGAGGTGATGAAAAAAATGGGCTTTGGCCCTAAATTTATAGGGATGGTTCAGTTGCTATACAAATGCCCAGTGGCCAGAATTAGGATCAATGACATGCTGACAGAGAGTTTTGTTTTGGGCAGAGGTACTCGTCAAGGATGTCCTCTTTCCCCTCTCTTATTTAATATTTATATTGAACCTCTTGCAGCTAGTATAAGGCAAGATTCGAGAGTGGCTGGCTTTGGTGTAATAGAGAAGCAAGATCGTATATCTCTCTATGCAGATGATATCTTGTTTTTTATTCATCAAACAGGAAGAACACTCCCTCGAATAATGGAATTGGTCAGCCTATTTTCCCATTCCTCCGGTTTGGAGGTTAATTGGGGGAAGACTGTTCTTCTCCCTATAGATAAATTGCGAGGATCTGTGGAGAATCTCCCTAATCGGGTATCGATCTCCGATTCAATAAAATATCTGGGGATAACAGCCTCTGCTAAAACTCAAGATTATCTCCAACTTAATTTGATCCCTTTATTGTCAAAACTGAGATCAAAAATTAAGATATGGCAAAAAGTTCTGCCTGCAAGAGGGGATAGAATTGCATTAATAAAAATGGTGGTGTTGCCCCAGGTTCTGTATGTTCTTCGTAATTCGCCCGTTTGGATTGAAGATAAGTACTTTAGGTTGATAGAACGGATGATCAATGACTTATTATGGGTGAGGAAGCGGGTGAGACTAAAGTCGCTTTATTTCTCTATGCCCTACAATAGGGGAGGCCTTAACCTCCCCTATTTTAGGGGATATTTTATGGCCTCTCAACTTTGCTTCTTTAATGACTGGGAAAATAGCCAACTCTGTAGAAAACTGGTGAAAGACTCAGGTTTCTCAGACCTATTTACAGTATTGGAGTCTGATTATTTACTTAATATACAGATTGGATATAAATCTTTCTGCAGAATGGCTACAAAGGCATGGCTGGTGATAAAGAGCTGGTTTAAAGTTAAGGCAGCACTTATCTGTACCCCACTATGGTATAACTTAATGCTTTTGAAATTAGATGACTCAAATTGTCGGCAATATTGGAGGACGAGAAATATTCAATATCTGAATCAGGTGGTTAAAAATGGGCAAGTCCTGTCTCTCATGGAGTTAAAACAGAATTTAAATTTAGGTGAGGTGGCTTGGTATGCATATTTTCAATTGAGGTCAGCACTTAATACTGTTGATAGTTATTCACTTGATGTAGACACTCCTGAATTTTTGCACACTCTAATTTGTAAGAAAGGTGGTATGAAAGTTAAATTATCACATTGTTATAGGCACTTGATGAAAAGTTTTTTTTTGGAATGTTCTTCTCCGGGACAGAGATCCTGGTCTGCTTTATTGTCAGAGGTGTCAGAGGTGGGGTCTCTGGATTGGGAAAATATAGGGGAGAATTTTAGTCAGGTTTCGCACAATTTTAATCACACTGTTGTACAGTTCAATATAATACACAAAATATATGTGACACCTTTATGGCTCCATAAGAGGGGTTTTAGAGCCTCCTCCAACTGTCTTCGCTGTGGGGAGCCCGGGGCAGACCATCTTCATCTGTTCTGGGATTGCCTCATAGTGAGTAAATATTGGAGAATGATTCAAACAACCTTGATTCGGAGACTTAAAATAGATATTCCTCTATCTCCCAAGGTATGGGTTTTAGGGGATTTAACAGAAGTTAATTGCCAGCCCATGAAGAGCCGTCTGTTGACTAAAGTGATTTTTTTGGCCAGACTTCCTGTAGCCAGAGAATGGTTTTCCTCCTCTGCTCCAGACTGCAATAATTGTCTATGTTTAGTGGATAAGGTGAAAATCTATGAGAGAATTATGTACAGCCAAAGAGGATCATATGTGAAATGGGCCAATGTCTGGAGAGACTGGGATGGTTGAGGATATTAACTTTTTTTTTTTTTTTCTCTTCCCTGCAGGATTGGGGGGTGGGTTAAGGGGGGTGGGAGGAATGGGGAGGTTGTTTTTTTGTAATTTGCTTGATGAATTGTGTTTTTTGAGATGATTGAAATAAAAACTTATTAATAAAAAAAAAAAACTATTAACTTATTGATATTATAATTAATCTTTTTATGAATTGATTATGGATTTACGTAGTAAATGTTCCTTCTTACATGGTTTTTGACATTTTTTTTAATGGGATTTTTGTCTGATTTTTACAATGAAGAACTAATTACAATGTGCATTGTATCAATTATTTCCTAATGTATTACAGTTATAAATATATTACAATAATATTCAATAATTAGTAGAATATATAGGTGTTATATCTGTTTATGTCTCTTGTAAATAGAGATATATCTGCTGTATAGGTGTTGATATCATTGCCCTTGAATCGTTATGGCCATTGTTCTATTCAGCTGTTTTATACAACTGAAAATTAAATACAAAATATTGTCCTACTGATACTTTGACTTCAAGAATATGCTTTACAACCAAAGCTCAAAAATGCAGAGACCTACAGTGCCTTGCACAAGTATTTATCTACCTTGACTTTTTTCGTGCTTTGGTGCCTCACAACCTGGAATTAACATGGATTTTTTGAGGATTGGCATCATTTAATTTACAGAACATGCCCACAACTTTGAAGATTTTTGATTTGTATTGTGAAGCAAACAACAAATAGGACAAAATAACAGAAAAAGTCAATGTGCATAACTATTCACCCCCCTAAAGTCAATACTTTGTAGAGCCACTTTTTGCGGCAATAATAGCTCCAAGTCGCTTTGGAAAGGTCTCTATGAGCTTGCCACATCTTACCACTGGGATTTTTGCCCATTCCTCCTTGCAAAACTGATCCAGCTCCTTCAAGTTGGATGGTTTGCGCTTGTGAACAGCAATCTTTAAGTCTGACTAAGACATTTACATATTTCCCCTTAAACCACTCAAGTGTTACTTTAGCAGTGTGTTTAGGGTTATTGTCCTACTGGAAGGTGAACCTCCATCCTAGCCTCAAATCATGCACAGAGTGGTACAGGTTTTGCTCAAGAATATCCCTGTATTTGGCACCATCCATCTTTCCCTCAACTCTGAAGAGTTTTCCAGTCCCGGCTGCTGTAAAACATCCCCACAACATCATGCTGCCACCACCATGTTTCACTGTGGGGATGGTGTTCTTTGGGTGATGTGATGTGTTGGTTTTGCGTTTTCTTTGATGGCCGGAAAGTTCAATTTTAGTCTCATCAGACCAGAGCACCTTTCTCCATACATTTTGGGAGTCTCCCACATGCCTTTTTGCAAACTCACAATGTGCCTTTTAGTTTTTACTCTGCCATAAAGACCAACTCTATGGAGCGTACAGCTTATTGTCATCCTATGTACAGATACTCCAGTCTCTGCTGTGGAACTCTGCAGCTCCTCCAGGGTTACCTTTGGTTTCTGTGCTGTCTCTTGATTAATGCCCTACTTGCCTGGTCCGTGGGTTTTGGTGGGTGGCCGTCTTTTGGCAGGTTTTCTGTTGTGCCATGTTCTTTCCATTTAGTTATGATAGATTTGATGGTGCTCCTGGGGATCATCAAAGAATTGGATAATTTTTTTATAACCCAACCCTGACTTGTACTTCTCAACAACATTTTCCCTTACTTGTTTGGGGAGTTCCTTGGTCTTCATGGCAGTGTTTGGTTAGTGATGCGTCTTGCTTGGGTATTGCAGCCTCTGGGGCCTTTTAAATAAGGCTTGCATATGTAATGACAGATCATGTGACACTTATATTACACATAGGTGGAAATCATTTCACTAACTATCTGACTTCTGAAGGTAATTGGTTGCACTAGAGCTTTTTATGGGCTTCCTAACAAACGGAGTAAATATATACACACGCCAATTTTCTGTTTCTATTTCTAAACAATAGTTTTATTTATATATTTTTCTCATTTCACTTCACCAACTTAGACTATTGTGTTCTGATCCATCACATAAAATTCATATTAACAAAACATACGAAAAAAGTCAAGGGGGGTGAATACTTTTGCAAGGCACTGTATAACAATGCATGTATTCATTTACCAGTCACCTATTAACAATCAGGCTACACTTTACATACATTTTGCCTTAGAGTATTCAGAGATAACCATATTTTTCCCTAACAATTGATTTTTTAGCTTTCACTAACCACAGTTAATAAGAATCATTAAAAGGGTTGTGCAGCAATATATAATGATGACCTATCCACAGGACAACTGGCATCCCCGCCAATCAACTGTTTGAAGAGCAGGCAGCACTCCATGTGAGCACTACTTCCGGTCCATTACACTGCACGTCGTCTAGAAGTTTCGGTGCTGCAGTGAACTTGAATGGAGCAAGTACTTGTAATTACACTATTCCACCACTCCACAGGAGACAACAGGCAGTGTAATGAACAAGAAGCAACACTCGCATAGAGTGCCCCCTCCTCTTCAAACAGCCGATCAACAAGGATGTCGGGTGTCGGACCACCGTCGATGAGATACTGATTACCTATTATAAGGATAGGCTATCACTATATATTGCTGCACAACCCCTTTATCAATTTATTGTTCTGCAGTAAAATATTAAACTTTTAGTCTTTATTGTTGTATACTTATTGGTTAGCCAGCATTATATTTTTGTCTTCGAAAACTTCTTTAAATTTACCAGGACAAATGTAATCTATTTAATCAAATTTGATTTGCACATTATGAATATGATTGTTTAGTTATGCAAAAACCTCGTTCCACCCTGTTTGAAATTAGAATGACACAATGTCTGGTTGTATTCAATTACTTCACAGCCTGAAATACAGATAAACTCACACAATCTTGTTAAAATAGTTTTAGTACTTCAAAATAATAGATACTGAGAAACCTCTTTCAGATGACTCCCCAAATAGCACAAAATGGTCTTTTTTTGTGTGATTCTCTTAAATATAAAAGTGTAAAGAATGCAAGTTAAACTGTCTGGTATGGTGATATGGTAAGCAAACATGCATTGTACATAAATAAAAACTAATTGCTGAAACAGCCTCAAAGGGGGTTGTTGTGCCCAACCCTTAACCACCCCCAACCCCCACCGCTTCAAGTGGGGCCTAGGAGAGAGCTACGGTGTATAATTATCTTCTCCCCACCACTCCATTTGAGCTCCATGGCCCCCCAAATGATTATTATATCCTGTACTTTCTCATATAACACACGTGTAATATGTAGAATGTCAGTAGTGTCATACTTGTGGCCTCCCAGTTTACTCTACCATTGACTTGTAGTGCATGATTGGACATGTAGTATTGAAACAACTGGAGAGTTTGAACACTGCAGTATAGCATAAAGTATCTTATTGTATCGTTCTAAGACTCCTCTCCTTCAGTTTCCAACATGGCTCTACTTCCCTCAGTCCTCCCCAGTAGCTTCTCTTCTCATGCTACCCTAAATAATAATCCACTCCAGCCATAGGCATAGATGTATGGGAAAAATACTTTGGTCTGAATTCTGAGCTTAAGCTCATGCAAATTTTCACTTTCTGCTCTATTTTTGTATGAAGCAGTCGGACCCTGAGAAAGGTCCATGTTGTCTCTAAAGTTGTGGCATGCTCCATCAACTCCAGTATAAAATGAAGTAGACTTCAATAGAAGCTTTGATGAGCAAGTGGAGACTAGTTTTCACTTATATCTCCCCACTATCGTGTACATTTTTGAGTATGGGTCATTATTCTTTTTGTATGTAAAATGTTCTCCATTTCTTGTGTTTTCCCACCCATTACACAACAGTGGAACTATCAAGTAATGTGGAGAAAACATAACATCATTTAATTACACTTACCACCAACACAGGAAAAAATAAATTTAAAAAATATTTGCCAACAAGTATATAAATTGAATACATCACCATCTAGGCCATTTACCTATAATGAGAGTTAACACAACAAGATAAATCTTTGAACAAATTAAGAAAAGCAATGCATTTAAAGTGCTCATACATCACAAGTAAAATTCCACATGGATTAGAATGTGTAGACCCCTGATAGACTGGAAATGATAGAAGATAGTCTACTGGGAACATTAGACTTTGGCTTGTGAGATGCAAGCAGAAAACAATTTCCAGCAGTGCTACCAATTTATTTTTCTTGTGTTAATTGTTGTATCGCAGATAGGATGATAATCCTGGTCCTCTATAGTCACTGCCTTCAAGGATTAGATAAATATCACACAACATAATGTACAAGATGTTTGCGTTATTTTTTTTACATACTAGACACAAAATATGTTTTCTTTATAAATGTGCAGAGAAAGTCTATGGTGAAAAGTCTGGTGTGAAGACATAAGCTCTGTCACAAACCAGCGGGTGTGAACCCACTGTGCCACATGTTCTACCTCCTCTAAGGGCGTTGTCTAAGTGAACCCCTCGATCCTCACAATACCCTTGATAGTGGGGATAGACTTTCCCGAGAGAAACACCAGGTCGCTATCTCTTCAGGAGGATAGGCACACAAGGCAACTGGTTCTGGCGGGCCAGGAGGTACCTGACAAAACAGGCGTTGTCAGCAGGCTGAGTCGTTACCAGGAGCAACAGTGCAGGAACGAAGGATGAGGCAGAGGCAAAGTCAGTCAGGCAAAATGTCAGGGCAGATGGCACAGGTCCAGGTCAGGCAATCCAGATCGGCAACAGGAGAGTCAAGACAAGCAGGCAGGGATCAAATAGGTAGCAGAATCCAGGAACACAAGTACGAGTCAGGAACACAGGAAAACAAGTGGATATCAGGAACCTTAGCAGGACACAAAGTCCTTGACACTACGGCATCTGGGAAGGTGGCTGAACCACTTATATATGTGCAGGAGGGCTTAGATTGGTTAGCGAGGTCACATGACCTACACCATAAAGCCCAGGAAGTGTCGCGCGATGGCCCTCAAGGAAGTGTTGCAGGAAACAAGCAACAAGCATGCTGTGGCCAGGGCTGAGAGGAAACTATGGAACGGATCCCAGAACAACAGTACCTACACAGACATAGCCCAGGACCGCAGCAGTGAATGGGAAGCAGTGGCTGCAAATCACCGCTGAGCACGGCGCCCGGGACCTCGGCAGTAAGCAGGGGAACAGCAGCACACAGCAGCCACTGTTACAGTAACCCCCCCCCCCTCATTTAGGCCCCCTCTTCTTGAGCCCACGATGAGACAGAAACCTTTTTATCAAGTTTGGAGCATAAATGTTATTTCCTGGTCTTCAAGCCCTCTCCTAGGGGCCCTTCCAGTCCACAAGATAGTAGGTCTTCAAGCCACGCTTCTTGATGTCCAGGATGTCTTTGAACTCAAATATCTCGTCAAAATCTTCAGATACCGGAGTTTGAGTAGAAGGAGTCATTGAGAAGCGATTAAGGACTACTGGTTTTAGTAAGGACATGTGGAAGGCATTAGGAATACGCAGAGACAGAGGTAACTTATATGTCACTTCATTGATCCTCCTCAATACTTCAAAGGGTCCAAGAAACCTAGGAGCAAACTTGAAACTGGGAACCCTAAAGCGGATGTTTTTAGAGGAGAGCCATAGCCAATCTCGAGACGAGAACTGAGGCGGTTTTCTTCTTCTCTTGTCTGCATTCGTTATTATGCGGGTCACTGCTTTGTCGATGCAGTCCTTTGTGTCACACCAAATCTTCAAAAAATCCCTACAATAGGAATCCGCAGCTGGTACCCCAGAAGATGTAGGAATAGGGAGAGGAGTACGAGGGTGTTGTCTATAAACGATAAAAAGAATGGAGAGGATCCAGTAGACTCACTAGAGTGGATGTTATAGGAGAATTCAGCCCAGGGTAGCAATTGTACCCAGTTGTCGTGTTGAGCTGAAACAAAATGCCCGAGATGGTTCTCTAATATTTGATTGACCCGCTCTATTTGCCCATTGGTCTGGGGATGATAACCGGAAGAGTGTCCAGCTCAATTTTAAGCAGCCAGCAAAGAGCTCTCCTGAGCTTAGAGGTAAACTGGACTCCGCGATCAGAAACAATATGCCAAGGCAGACCTTGCAAGCGAAATATGTGTCTCATGAACAGTTTAGCAAATTCAGCAGCCGAGGGCAGTCCAGCCAAAGGAACGAAGTGCGCCATCTGAATCTGAAGCGTGAAGCGTTCCACGACCATCCAGATAGCTGTACATCCGGCAGAAGAGGGCATATCTGTAACAAAGTCCATGGCAATGTGTTGCCATGGGGCATCAGGAACAGGAAGAGGTATCAACAGCCCGGTGCTTTGGTTCTGGAGACTTTATTTTGAGCACAGACGGTGCAGGCAGGCACATAATCGCACACATCCATAGACAGTGTGGCTCACCAGTAGTGGCGAGACAAAAGTTCTGTGGTCTTGCGGATCCCTGGGTGACCAGCCAGTTTGGCGTAGTGCCCCCAAGCTAGAATACTGTACGTTTTCTCTTGGCAGATGGCACAAATGTCTTCCCTGGAGGGATGTCTTTTACCAGGACAGGAGGCACTGTGATCAAGCGAGCAGGATCTACAATGTACCGGGGCTTCTCCTGCTGGTCAGAGAAGTCAAATGACCGAGACAGAGCATCCGCCATAATGTTCTTCTCAGCCGAGCGAAAGTGAAGCTCAAAATTTAATTGGGAGAAAAAGAGTGCCTTCCTGTCTTGGCGAGGTTTCAGGCGCTGGGCCGTCTGCAGATATGTAAGGTTCTTGTGGTCGGTGAAGATTATCACTGGATGCTGGGTACCCTCCAATAGATAACGCCACTCCTCCAAGGCAAGTTTTATGGCAAGAAGCTCTCGGTCTCCTATACAGTAATTCCTCTCAGCAGGGGAGAAGAGCTTGGAGGAGAATCCACATGTGAACATCTTGCCCTTGTAACCTTTCTGTAGTAAAACAACACTGGCTCCTATGGAGGAGGCGTCCACTTCTAAATATAATTGGCAGGAGACTTCGGGATGACACAGAACAGATGCAAAACCAAAGAGCCTCTTTAATTGGACTAAAGCGGCCTCCGCCTCAGGAGTCCAGTCTCTGGCATTCACTCCTTTCTTAGTAAGAGTGGAGGTCAGAGTTGTAAGAGAGAAAAAATTCTGGGTGAACTGACGATAGAAATTAGCAAATCCAAGGAAGCGCTGTATAGCACGAAGACCCTGTGGGCGGGGCTAGTCCATTACTGCACTCAATTTTTCAGGATCCATGTGCAACCGGGCATCCGAGATGATGTATCCAAGGAATGGTACGGTAGATTTTTCAAAGATACATTTCTCGAGTTTGGCATAAAGTCGATTCTCTCTTAACCGCTGTAAAAACGTACATGCCTCCAGTGAGTGGTAAAATCTGGACAGTAGATCAGTATATCGTCCAGGTACACTATCATGCAGACATAGAGCAGGTCCTGGAAGATATCGTTAACCAACTCCTGGACCGAAGGATGAGGCAGAAGTGAAGTCAGACAGGCAAAAGGTCAGGGCAGGTGGCATAGATACAGGTCAGGCAATCCGGGTTGGCAACAGGAGAGTCAAGGCCAGCAGGCAGAGATCAAATGGGTAGCAGAATCCAGGAACACAAGTACGAGTCAGGAGCACAGAAACACAGGCGGATATCGGGAACCTTAGTAGGACACAAGGACCTTGACACTGAGGCATCTGAGCAGGAGGGCTAGGATTGGTAAGCGAGGTCACATGACCTAACCCATAAAGCCCAGGAAGTGATGTGCCCTAAGTCACCAGGTTGCTCCCTTGTATTAACCCTGCAAGAGTACAACTAGCTTATGAATTACCCAGGAAGTGATGTGCCCTAAGTGCTGCAGGAAACAAGCAGCAAGCATGCTGTGGCCAGGGCTGAGAGGAAACTGTGGAGCGGATCCCAGAACAACAGTACCTACACAAACAGAGCACAGGACTGCAGCAGTGAATGGAAAGCACTGGCCGCAGATCACTGCTGACCCATTACCCCCCCACCCCCCCCCGGACGGTGGTTGGAGATTGGATGATAGATAGATAGATAGATAGATAGATAGATAGATTAAAATAATTTTCATTTTTGTGTTTCTGATCTTACGAAATATAACATGGAACAAGGTAATTCATAAGCTAGTTGTACTCTTGCAGGGTTAATACAAGGGAGCAACCTGGTGACCAGGCGCTCATTGAACACTTCCCCAATGCATTAACACTTGACCTAAAGTCATAGTGCCAAGTAATTTTCACCAAACACTCACACCACATGCATGAATGAATTATAAAAGAGTTTTACATTTTCCTTAACTGTCCTGCCTTAAAGGATAACTGTCACATTTAGACCCTAATTTCAGTTTTCATATATGTAGTTACTAATATGATAATATACCTGAATCAATAACTATTAGACTTACTTACCCCTTATTTAATAAGATTCAGCCCTTAGCAACCAGTCTGCATAAAACTGCAATTTCACTATTCTGTTAAAATGGCTGCCCTCAGCCCTGAGGCTAATCCATAGGACACCTGCAGTGAAGTTAGTGAAGACCAGCTCTGTATAGGGGGGTCTTGCAGTGAAGTTCCCAGGTCTGGCTGAAGCCTGTAGTTCTCCTACAAGCTCTCCTCTTATCAGATAAGGCTGTCATTTATACACTGAGCAGCCCCATATCTTCTCTGAGCTGTATATTCTCCAGAACTGCTAAGGGAGTGTCTGCCAAGCACAGACATGTGGAGAAGTTCACACACACAGCCCAGCACTGTTATCTCCTGTCAGGAAGAACCTGGCTTTTTATACATTCCCTTACAATGCTGACTCACTATCAGTTCCCAGTGCACGCAGCGTGCTCCGTCCTCTATCTGGTAGACGGAAGGGGCATAGCAACATGATTTTATCTCAGGTAAATATAGCCAATACTGGGGACTTTTAGGTGGCTTTTAGGGGTTATTTATTTAAGAATCAGAAATTAAAACAGGGCCAATAAGGTAATATTTATCACCAGAATCCAATAGTAAAAAAAAAAAAAATTTGACAGTTATACTTTAACCTGCTCCAAATCTCTGGAATTGCTTTCTAAGTGATACCAGTTACTTACCAGTAATGATGATTATTGCGATGTAAGGATGTCCAATAAAATCTGACTGCTGGAAGGAGTTTAGTTCAGTCAGAATTTTCCCTATTGTCATCGTCAACATTCCCAACTAGTTTAACAATGAAATCTGTATGACTGGAACATCATGGATGTATGAGGCCATGTGTGCCAATGAAAAAACATACTCTTTGATAATACTCCATGCAGTGGACCACGCCACAGTCTTTATTTCTCATGGTACTAATAGTGATCATGACTAATGCTAGAAGAATGCACAATACATTTCTGAATGATGGATCTTATTTCTGTCAGTCAGAAATAATATTGTTGTTCACTTGTCACCATAAAAAAATCATTTACATGTTAGTGGCATTTCCTGTGTGTTGAGACAGGATCAGAAAGTCGATACCAGTGGGTAGCCTGTAAACATTAGAATGGCATCAGCATTAAGTGAAGTGAATAGTCCTCCTTTTATTAGTTTTTAAGAAAAAAACATTTTCCCACTGGACAACCCCTTTAACACTCTTCAGGTTGTCCACTTTCAGGTGATATAAAGGGCATAAGTTCACTAACATTTAAAGGTGTTATTCTTTTAACTACTTGTGAGTATGCTTAAATTAATTCTAATTGAATTTCACAAAAATTGTTCTACCAAAGGAATCCAAAGTTTTCGTGAAGTGATGAAGAAGTCGGCCTAGACTTCAAAACGCGTCTGGTCTGGACCCGTAGAATACCGCCATACCATTAAGCATATGAACTGATTGAACCCCTGGAGAAGCGCTTCTTTACTATACCAAGGAATACCTGTTTTCTCCGGCCCCGTGGGACGCGCTAGGTTCGTGCGAAAAGATCTCCTCAGCATAATCTGCATAACCTGCGGAGATTTCCACCACGTGTAACCGCCAGATCGGAGACTGCTGCCGAATATCCAACAGAGGTAACTGCCCTGTCTATAGCTAAGATAAGCGGCCAACATCACTACAACAAGCGGTGGGACGCCACCGCCATCTGCCGCGCAGCCTGGGTGAGTTCCTCCTAAGCTATACCGGAACATTATACGCTACTGTTCTAACCTAAACCATATGGAATATATGCGAATTTTCAAATAATATTCGGCACCTGTATACTACTTGGCATTTTTAAACAATTCCTAGTTGTCCCTACACAATACCCTAGTTGTCTATTTTATTGTCTCCGAAGGCAGTTCATATTTTTTTTTTTTTCTCGACCCTTGGAGCCGACTATGGTATCAGAGCTTGAGCCCACCATATGATCCTCTGGTACTCAGGTCTGCCAGTCCAAAGCTGTGTACAAATGTCCAAAACATAACCTTTGTAAAAATGAATCAGGCACATGACTTCATGATTCTCTGGCTGATGACAATGAATAAATCTGCCATTGCTGACAGTTGCTATTTTGTTAAGGCCCAGTGATGCAAACATATGCACAATATGGGCATAACTACCATTTTTCTTTTTTAGTTCCCTTCCTTTCCCGGGCCATAACTTTTTTATTTTTCCATTCACATAGCCGTAAGAAGGCTTGTTTTTTTGCAGGAAAAGTTGTACTTTCTAAAAGTGCAATTTAATGTTGCATATAATGTACAGGGTGAGTCAAACGTTGCCAGACACTTTTATTTCAGAAACAAAAGGGCAAAAAGGGATGAAATATCTGAATACCTCAGCAAGTAATTGGTGAGGGACATGGAAATAGCTATAGGGGGTGCAGAGGTAGCAGTCACTACCGGGCCCAGGAGCCTGAGGGGCCCCAAAGACCCTTGTGCCGCATAAGAAGACACACAAAGCATTGAGGGAAGGGGGGCAAAGCGGAGCTCCTGCTCCAGGGACCATGAGCCATTAGCTACACCCCTGGTGAGGGACCAATATCTGGAACATGCCCAACATCTTGAAAGCCGACAAGGGAACAAATGTCCTCAGTGAACAGTTCAAAGTTTTTGCTAAGAAACATTTAAACTAGGAAAGGGGGGCACAAAAGAGACAATCCATCAGTTCGGCTGCCCCCCGAAAAAACAATGCCAGAAGATGCCAGGAGCTGATAGGATAAGAAATGACAAGCTGAGAGTCTTGTCTACAAATGCTCGCAGTTTAGGAAATAAGATCAACGAACTAGAGTCTGTAATGGCATCTGAGAATATAGATTTAGTGGCTGTTACTGAGACATGGTTCAATGAGAGTAATGACTGGGACATAACAATACCTGGGTTCTCTCTATATAGGAAAGACAGAGAAGACAAGAAAGGGGGTGGAGTGGCCCTATATGTGAAAGATAGCATAAAATCTAATCTAATACAAGCCAGCGAAACCAATTTAGAGTCAGTTTTGGTTACGTTGCAGCTTGGTAATCATAAGGTAACTCGTGTAGGTGTCATATATAGACCACCTAGCCAAGTCAAAGAATTGGATGATCTACTAGTTGAGGAAATGGCTAAAATGACATTGAAAGGGGAAGTTGTCATTATGGGAGACTTTAATCTTCCTGATATAAACTGGAAAACCAAAATAGCTAGTTCTGCCAGGAGTACAGACATTCTAAATTCCCTACTGGGATTATCTCTACAGCAAGTAGTTGAGGAGCCAACCCGGAAGGAGGCCATTTTAGATTTGGTGTTCACAAATGGCAATTTGGTATCTGATATCACTGTAGGGGAAAGCTTAGGATCCAGTGATCACCAGTCAGTGAGGTTTACTATAAGTACAGTGACTGAGTCACTCCACACAAAAACAAAAGTTTTAGATTTTCGGAAAACAGACTTTTCTAAAATGAGATCAGTGGTATACGAGTCCCTATCAGACTGGAACAATTTCAATGGAGTCCAAAAGAAATGGGAGTACTTAAAAATGGCACTACTGAAGGCAACAGAAAAGTGCATTAGGCTTGTCAGTAAAGGCAAAAAAAGGAAGAGACCACTGTGGTACTCAGCAGAAGTGGCCAAAATCATTAAAAACAAAAAGATGGCATTTAGCAAGTATAAAAACACCCAAAACGAGGATGACCGGGAAATCTATACGATGAGTCAGAGAGAGGCCAAGCAAGTTATAAGAGCTTCTAAAGCTCAGGCAGAAGAGAAATTAGCTCAGTCAGTGAAAAAAGGTGATAAGACATTCTTCAGATACATAAATGAAAAAAGGAAATTAAAAAAAGGAATTACCAAATTAAAAACAAAAGAAGGAAGGTATATGGAAGAGGATAAAGAACTAGCTGACTGCCTCAATGAATACTTCTGTTCAGTTTTTACAAAGGAAAATGAAGGAGAAGGACCTCAGTTAGGGAGGAAGACTAATGAATCCTTTGATGCATGTGTCTTTACAGAGGAAGAGGTTCTAAGTCAGCTGTCTAAAATTAATACAAATAAATCACAGGGGCCTGATGGGATACACCCAAAGCTATTAAAAGAGCTTAGAGGTGTACTAGCAAAACCATTAACAGATTTATTTAACCAATCACTGGTAACAGGTGTCGTCCCAGAAGATTGGAAATTAGCAAACGTTGTGCCAATTCACAAGAAAGGTAGTAGAGAGGAATCGGGCAACTATAGGCCAGTAAGCCTGACATCAATAGTGGGGAAATTAATGGAAACCATACTCAAGGAGAGGATTGTGGAACATCTAAAAACCCATGGGTTGATTGATAAAAAACAGCATGGGTTTACTTCAGGAGATCATGTCAAACTAATCTTATTGACTTTTTTGATTGGGTGACTAAAATAATAGATGGTGGAGGTGCAGTAGACATCGCTTATCTGGACTTTAGTAAGGCATTTGATACTGTCCCACATAGAAGGCTTATCAATAAACTGCAGTCTTTGAGCTTGAGCTCACATATTGTTGAATGGATTAGGCAGTGGCTGAAGGACAGAAAACAGAGGGTTGTAGTCAATGGAGTATATTCAGACCATGGTATTGTTACCAGTGGGGTACCTCAGGGATCTGTTCTGGGACCCATATTGTTTAATATCTTTATCAGCGAAATTGCAGAAGGCCTCAATGGTAAGGTGTGTCTTTTGCTGATGACACAAAGATTTGTAACAGGGTTGATGTTCCTGGAGGGATACACCAAATGGAAAAGGATTTAGGAAAACTAGAGGAATGGTCAAAAAATCTGGCAACTAAAATTTAATGTCGATAAGTGCAAGATAATGCACCTGGGGCGTAAAACCCAAGAGCACAATATAAAATCAGTGATACAGTACTAACCTCAGTATCTGAGGAAAGGGATTTAGGGGTCATTATATCAGACGACCTAAAGGTGGGCAGACAATGTCATAGAGCAGCAGGTAATGCCAGCAGAATGCTTGGGTGTATAGGGAGAGGCATTAACAGTAGAAAGAGGGAGGTGCTTGTGCCGCTCTACAGAGCACTAGTGAGACCTCATTTGGAGTATTGTGTGCAGTACTGGAGACCATATCTGCAGAAGGATATTAAAACTTTGGAAAGAGTTCAGAGAAGAGCTACTAAACTAGTACATGGATTGCAGGACAAAACTTACCAGGAAAGGTTAAAGGACCTTAACATGTATAGCTTGGAAGTAAGAAGAGACAGGGGGGATATGATAGAAACTTTTAAATACATAAAGGGAATCATCATGGTAAAAGAGGAGAGAATATTTAAAAGAAGAAAAACTGCTACAAGAGGACATAGTTTTAAATTAGAGGGGCAAAGGTTTAAAAGTAATATCAGGAAGAATTACTTTACTGAGAGAGTAGTGGACGCATGGAATAGCCTTCCTGCAGAAGTGGCAGCTGCAAATACAGTGAAGGAGTTTAAGCATGCATGGGATAGGCATAAAGCCATCCTTCATATAAGATAGGGCCTGGGGCTATTCATAGTATTCAGCATATTGGGCAGACTAGATGGGCCAAATGGTTCTTATCTGCCAACACATTCTATGTTTCTATGTTTCTATATTGGATCAAGGGCAAATTTTTCCGATGGGAAGGGGTCATGTAGCATATCAGAAATCAATTGCCGAATTTGCAATTCCTCTTGTTGTTTAACACAGAAAGCTGCAACAATGTCCCCTGTGATGCGCAGCTATTTAATATTTCAATGTGCTTTAGTTAACTGTAACAAACAACAAAACTTTGAACTTTCTGTGTTCATAACTTTTAAACAACAAGACATATTGCAAATCTGATTGCGGCAATCTTTGATATGCTAAATGATCCCCTTCCCATTAGAAAATTTTGCCCTTGACCCAATATGGCAGCTTTCAAGATGACGCCTATGTTCTGCAAATAGCCTTAAAGATAGCCCCCCCCCCCAAATCATTATTTACTGAGCTATTCAGATATTTCATTTTTCCCTTTGTTTCTGAAATAAACGAGTGTCCTGCAACTTTTGACTCATTGAGTAGTGAGGAGCTAGAAAGAAAATTTAAATGGGGTGGAATTGCAAAAAAACAACAATTCTGACATATTTTTATGGGTTTTGTTTTTATGGCGTTCCCTATGTGGTAAAAGTGACCTATTCTTTTTATTATCGAGGCAAGTAAAATTTCAGCGATATCATGTTTGTATAGCTTTTCTTCATCGCCATATTATGGCCGCTATAACTTTTTTGTAGTTATGTGTACAGAGCTGGGTGAGGGCTATTTTTTAGTGAATTTCATTGATATCATTTTGGGGTGTGTATGCCTTTTTCATCACTTCAATTTTGTGTGGGAGATGAAGCGACCAAAAAACTGCGAATTGACCATTTTTATTTTTTCACTATTTTACCCTTTGCTCTATTGGCTAAATATTTTTATATTTCAATAGTACTGACATTTTCGCACGTGGAAATGCTAACAATGTTTGCTTTCTTAATTGCTTCATCTATTTTTATTCTGATTTTGGGGAAAGGGGGGGGGTGATTAGAATTTTTATATTTGTTTTTTGCATTTTTAAAAAACATTTATTTCTATACTTATTTTACACTATCTTATAGTTCCCCTAGAGAACGTGAATAAGCAATTATCAGATTACTTCTCTCATAGACTACAGCGCATTAGCATTGTATCTATGAGACTTGCACTATGTTACTATGGAGCTCTTCCACAGTCAGGGTCTACATAGCAACCTATGTGTGGCAGCCCTGGATCATTTGACCACAACATTTGAAGTGCTAAATGTGTCCAACCGATGTTATCATCAATCATATACATTGCCCCAGAGTATCTACTGTTTAACACAGCTTGTTTAACCAGACCATAAGATGCACCTTGGAAATAGAGGAGGAAAATAAGAAAACAAAAATTCAGCAGACCTCCGATCGGGCCCCCATTCCTCCTCAGACCTAAGAGCAGACCTCCATCAGACCCCCAAGCTCCATCAGACCTCAGACCCCCATCAGACCTCAGACCCCCATCAGACCTCTGTATCAGACCCCTATTCCTCCTCTGACCTCAGATCAGACCCACATTCCTCCTCAGATCAGACCCCCAAGCTCCATTAGATTAAAAAAAATTATAAATTAACACACCTCTCCTCCTCTGGACTGCATGCCCTTCCTGCAATTACCGCTCCCTAGACATGACATTGCACAAAAATTATATGACATTATCTATGATGCTTTTTGCTATAAAAAAAAAAGTACGGCAATTGATTTTTAGTCATTTTTGCATACAATATAAACACCGACACACCTACAAAATATACAGCTCATCCTGAAAAAATAAGACAAATAACAAGTTTATTGGTAATCCTAAAAATGTCATACATTTGAATAGGCAAAGGAGTCCCTCAGTGCTACAATGCATTCCTTAAAGAACCTTAACAAAGTGGTAAATACATATTTGTGAATGATTTAGCAATATTTGCAATTTTCATTACAATTTTCATATTTATTTCTGCAAGCTATATCTAGTCATAACAGTCATTAAAATCAGACCAGAGTAAATTCAGTCCGAATGTTTTAGCTGAATCTATCATGTTTATATGGATTTTCCAGGAGTTTAGTATTGATGACCTGTCCTAAAGATAGGTCATCGATATCTGATTGGTGGGGGTCTGACTCACAGCACCCCACCAATCAGCTGTTTGAAGAGGCTGCAGAGCTCTAGTGAGGGCACATGGCCTATTTGCAGTTCAGTCCCATTCAAGTGAATGCAATACCATGCACAGCCACTTTACAATATAAGGCGCTGTGCTTGTTAGGCTGTGCGAATACTACATTGCTCACCGAAGTGCTGCAGTCTCTTCAATTAATCAGCAGGGGGTTTTAGGAGTCAAACCCCCCTCCAATCAGATATTGATGACTGTTTTCTCAAGGGGTTCAATTTCTGGCTTAAGACCAGATCTTTAGTCCCTCAGTTTGGTTGTCTTTGTAAAGATATCTGCATGTAGGCATTGTCATTAGTATAATATATATATATATATATATATATATATATATATATATGTGTGTGTGTGTGTGTGTATATAAATCCTTTTTTTTAAATAATCTGATTTAGACTGAAAAAAATATGAAAGTAGAATTGTAGGAGGTATAAACCATGTTATCCAAATGTCAATGAGTCTTTCTCTCACCTATCCAAGATTTCCAATTACCATTTACTGACAGCCAACACTGTCCTTGATGTTTGATAAGACCTGTTTCCATTCATCTCTTGCCATTGACCACACCATCCATCTTCTCTTTGCTAAACAGATAAGCATATCTGTCTGTCTAAATCTCTTGTCCCTCTCCACCGTACATAAAAATCACATTCTATTTGTGACTGAGACGTTTTCTCGATGTAACCTTCTGTATAGTTAATCCTCTAAACATGCATTCTAAATCCTGCATGTCAGCTCAGTGTATTAAAGGATTTGG
Source organism: Bufotes viridis (assembly GCA_033119425.1). NCBI lineage: Eukaryota > Metazoa > Chordata > Amphibia > Anura > Bufonidae > Bufotes > Bufotes viridis. The sequence goes on from CM065591.1 coordinate 101,689,495, forward strand.
TCAATAAGTACAGTACATTTAGATGAACATCAGATGACTGAAGAGATCTGTCTGTATTGTCTTTTGTCTACACTAGAGACCCCTTAATGGATCTGTTAAATTATGGCATTTATTGTATGTGACATAGCATCTACGGCTCATACATAAAAATGACTATTGCCATAATAACAAGCAAAAGACCACTTTTTCTTCATCATTATTGTTACTATTGATATTAATTATTTGGATGGGCGGGCAGTTATCACAACTTATAAGAGATATTTTAAAGAGGCACTTTAGGAAAATGTAATAGTAGGTTATGCTTAGAGCAGGCAGGATATGAGGGGTGATGCATAATTTAAAGCGCACCATAGACTGAAGTCTGGTTCTGCATTACATATAAGAAAGCGTATCTTGATCATTTACTGCAATGCTGGTGATTAGTCAGGAGCTAATTCGTTTCAGATTAGATTCGGCCAAATTGGTCAGGCGATTCGATTGAGGTCCAAATAAATAAATAGTACCCTAATTACCCTGACAAGTTGTGGGTGACATTCGGTGTATCCTGGGACTCTGGACCCTGGACACTGGGACCATGCAACTCATTTCAAGCTTTTTAATGCCAAGATAATAGTAATATCAAAGTGACAGTGGCAAATATGACTATGGGTAAATACATGGCTGCTAGTGGTAGCAAAAACCCTTTTTAAAAACGCACTACACTATTAGAAGTTTTACTTTTTTTATTGCCCCAAAAATGTTAGCTTTTTGGTGACAAATAACTGCCGGTATAAATACACACACACCTCCCAGGGTCTTGTGATCCTCCTTCTTTATGTTTCCTGCCTTCCTGATGCCATTCTCCTAAACCAAAAAGCCAAAAATTTAGATTCAGTTTAAACCAAATTTTTGGGAAAATTATGGTCGAATTAATTTCAAACAAAATTGATTCACTCGTCTCTACTGGTGAGTCAAAGTTTCCTTACTTTTTATGTTAGTGAAAACTGAAAAATAGTATGGTTCATTTTTTTTATATGAAACTCAGTAACAAATCTCGTCAAGTTACCAATCTGTATAGATTATATGAAAGTGCACAGATACACCAACAAAATGATGGTTGACATTTTCTTTTATTTCTGGTCAAGGAATTTTCATATAGCAGTTTTGACTCCCCTTAATCTCTATATGGGGCCTAGAGAGACATTTCTGAGCTCATCTAAGCATGCTAATAGTAGTAAATAATGTGAGCGAGCATGCTCGGCCGAGTACCGGTTCGGCTCGAGCATCGCTATGCTCGGCACTGGGCTGTACTTGCCCAAGCACCACGTGTGTTTGTCGCATTGCTCAGGTCTAATCCCCTCACGTTTGGCGCCTCCTAAGCAGCCAATCAAGGTCCAGGAAAGTAATTCTCTTCAGTTTAAGGCCATAGCAATGTTAGCTGTAAGCCTTACACTGATTGGCTGGCCGGAACACGTGATGCAAGTTCATATAGAAGCTTGGATCATTCAGCGTCAGGCAGAGCAGACAGTAGACAGGGACAGATAGCGTTTTAGGGATTACGGTGTGTGTGTGTGTGACAGCAGTGCAGCAACATTTTTTTTTTTAACAAGGGGATTAATTTAGCACTATCAGGAACAGGCATCTTCAAGAAGGGAAAGATAGTGCAGGGCTGGAAATAGCTTTTTGGAGTACCCAAACATTTAAAAGACAGAAAGATTTCAGATTCGTGACATCTACAGTACGCCATCAGACAGCAGTGTGTTGAGCAGACATTATAAACGGGATTATTCACTACAGTGTGCCTGCTAGTGAGATAAACACTGCACCATCAGAGACATTTTTTTTTCTTCTGGGGAAATTAACCTACTTTGTGCCACATCTCTGTGTGTGTTAAATCCGCAACCGTTATATTCATTCCTCCAGCAGAGAGTGAATTATATTTTTGCCAAATGTAACTAGTTTTGGGCACATCTGTGTGTGCGTTTAGGCCGCAACTGTATATACAGTATTCCAGTAGAGAATAAATTTTATTTGGGACAAATTTGTATCCAATACTGAGCTGTATTTGAATACAATGTGTATATTACACATTTCATTATCCTAGGCCTAGTATATTGCCCAAAATCTGTTAGATTTTCTATCCAATACTGAACTGCATCTAAATACAGTGTGTCTATTAAAAATTCTAGTATCTTGGGCCTAGTATAGTGACCATAATCTGTTGTTTTTGTATCCAATAATGAACTGCATCTGAATACAGTGTGTATATTACAAATTCAATTAATCTGGGCCTAGTAGTGTAGTGTTCAAAATCTGTTAAATTTTTTATCCAATACTGAACTGCATATGAATACAGTGTGTCTATTAAATTTCCATTATCTTGGGCCTAGTTTAATGGACAAAATCTGTTGTTTTCTGTATCCAATAATGAACTGCATTTGAACACAGTGTATATTAAAAATTTGATTAATCTGGGCCTAGTGTAGTGTTTAAAATTTGTTGCATTTTCTATCCAATACTGAACTGCTTTTGAATACAGTGTGTTTATTAAAATTTCCATTATCTTGGGCCTAGTACAGTGGCAAAAATCTATTGTTTTTTGTTTCTAATACTGAACTGCATCTGAATACAGTGTGTCTATTTAAAATTCCATTATCTTGGGCCTAGTATAGTGGCCAAAATCTTTTTTTTTTTTTTAACTGCATCTGAATACAGTGTGTCTATTACAAATTCCATTATCTTGGGTCTAGTATAGTGGCCAAAATCGGTTGTTTTTTGTATCCAATACTGAACTGCATCTGAATACAGTGTGTATATTACAAATTCGATTAATCTGGGCCTAGTGTAGTGTTTAAAATCTGTTGGAATTTCTATCCAATACTGAACTGCATCTGGATACAGTGTGGCTATTTAAAATTATATTATCTTAGGCCTAGTATAGTGGCCAAAATCAGTTTTTTTTTTTTTATCCAATACTGAACTGCATCTGAATACATTGTGTCTATTAAAATTCTTTTATCTTGGGCCTTATATAGTGGCAAAAATCTGTTGTTTTTTGTACCCAATACTGAACTGCATCTGAATACAGTGTGTATATTAAAAATTCCTTTATCTTGGGCCTAGTATAGTGCCCAAAATCTTTTTTTTTTTTTAAATCCGATACTGAACTGCATCTGAATACAGTGTGTCTATTTAAAATTCCATTATTTTGGGCCTAGTATAGTGGCCAAAATCTTTTTTTTTTTTAACTGCATCTGAATACAGTGTGTCTATTACAAATTCCATTATCTTGGGTCTAGTATAGTGGCCAAAGTCGGTTGTTTTTTGTATCCAATACTGAACTGCATCTGAATACAGTGTGTATATTACAAATTTGATTAATCTGGGCCTAGTGTAGTGTTTAAAATCTGTTGGATTTTCTATCCAATACTGAACTGCATCTGGATACATTGTGGCTATTTAAAATTATATTATCTTAGGCCTAGTATAGTGGGCAAAATCAGTTTTTTTTTTTTTTTTTAATCCAATACTGAACTGCATCTGAATACATTGTGTCTATTAAAATTCTTTTATCTTGGGCCTTATATAGTGGCCAAAATCTGTTGTTTTTTGTATCCAATACTGAACTGTATCTGAATACAGCGTGTATATTAAAAATTCCTTTCTCTTGGGCCTAGTATAGTGCCCAAAATCTTATTTTTTATTTTTTATTTTTTATCCAATACTGAACTGCATCTGAATACAGTGTGTCTATTTAAAATTCCATTATCTTGGACCTAGTAAAGTGGCCAAAATCTGTTGTTTTTTGTATCCAATACTGAACTGCATCTGAATACAGTGGGAATATTACAAATTCGATTAATCTGGGCATAGTAAAGTGTCCACAATCTTTGAGTTTTTTATCCAATACTGTCCTGCATCAGAAAACTGTGTATTTAGCGGACAGTAAAACAATCTGCGCCACATCTACAGACAAAACCATTAATATGAAGAAGGCGAGCACAAAGGGATGGGGAAGTGGGCATGATGTTGATGGTTCACGCAGAGGCTGTGGCCCTGGGCTCAATGAAACAGAGTACAATAATGTAGCTGAGGGCCTCTAGGTGCGCTAACCCTCTAAAACGGTGAAGGCAATGGCAAACCTTTTAGAGACTGATTGCCCAAACTGCAACCACAAATAAACTTATTTATCGCAAAGTGTCCACATGATGATTTACCCTGGATACTACAGTCCAATTTAGTATATCCTCCTTGTTCCTTCTTATTTAGCTATAGTAGCCTGCCTACAGTCAATTTGCTGCCTGTGCCATTTATGGTGTACTCGACGCTGATGAATGGAAGGAAAAGTGTAAGGCATATTGGTGCACCACAGACTTTTTCAAGGGTAAGGGTGCCCACAGAGAGGGCTCTGAGTGTCGCCTCTGGCACCTGTGCAAGAGCTTCGCTAAACCTATAAAACCTTATGAGCGAGGGCAGCCTAAAAAGCATGTTGATATGATGGAGGAGGAGGAGAAGGACAAGAAAAGGAAGATTAACTCATATAACCTTTTTAGTGGTGGCAAAGATGCATGTGAAAACAGTGTATTCAGCACATTACAAACAACACATTTAAAATGCCTTTATCTTCAGCCGCTTTCATCTGGTGGAGTAGAGAAGTCAGGGGCAATCCAGGCCCGGTTAATTTTTATAATAGTCAACCTGTCAGCATTTTCAGTTGACAGGCGCATGCGCTTACAGTATCTGTTATTATTGCCCCAAGCAGCACTAAATACCCGCTGTGCCAAAATGCTGGCGGCAGGGCAGGCCAGCACCTCTGAGGCATAAAGAAGACAAACTAAGGGTGGTCTGGCTATCACCCTGAGTACTGTGTTTGACGTTTTGAGTTAGAGTTTATGACTAGTCTGTAAGATATGTTATTATTGTTATTTATTTTGCTATTTAGGAGTTATTCATCAGGCCATGCCATTGCTTTACCACCACTGTTGTTTGTTATGTTTGTATTTTATAGTAATGTGTAAGTTTTGGATGCGGTTTTAGTGAATACAGTGTACAGACCAGCCCCTCAAAGGCATAGAGTGCAAGTTTGTGCCACGTGTCCAGCATGGACGCCCAATAGTTGTAAAGCACAGAGGGATCACTGAGGACGCTGACACGGTCTTCTATGTACTCCTTTACCATCTTCCAAAATGTTTCCCTCCTTGTGACACTAGGCCACGCATCAGGGTGAGGGTGCTGGCGGGGTGTCATGAAACTGTCCCAGGACTTGGAGAGTGTTGTCCTGCCTCTGTTGAAACTGCTGTGTGTCCCCTTGATCTCCCCGCCTGGGTTGCCCAAGGAACTACGTACTCTGCCTCCAGTGTTGTCATATGGAAATTTTCTAAGCAATTTTTAAACAAGGACAATTTTGTTATTGCATCGTTTTGCTCGTCCCCTCCACCACAGGAATGAGAGATGACAATTTTTCTTTTAAAGGGGGTTGATATGGGTGAACAACCAGTAATCCGTGTTGTCTAACATGCATGTAATGCACGAGTCGCGGGAAAGGCAGCCTAACATGAAGTCAGTCATGTGTGTCAGATTTCCAACAGCCCAATATTTCACTGTCGTCATCAGGAGGATGACTCTCATTCTCCTTATCCTCTTCCTCCTCTCCTGCCCATCTATGCGGAACATATTGAATAAACGTGCTATTGTTACTACCCTCTGTAGCGTAGGCAACTGTCTCTTGCTCCTCCTCCTCGTCCTCATCATCATCATCATCCAATTCACACTGAGAAGCTAAACTGATGGTGTTCTGGCTATTACCCTGTGTAATGTCTTCCCCCTAGTTCCACCTCTCCCACATGTGAAGCGTCTGCCTTCGTTAGAAGCCAGCGTTTCAGTAGACACAGAAGAGGTGTGGTTAGGCTGATAATAGCGGCATCGCCACTCACCATCTGAGTTTATCCATCAAAGTTGCGTAAAACATCACAGAGGTGAGACATACAAGATCATGTTGCAGCTGGTATTCCACTACTGCCCTCTTGTGCTCACATCGCACAATTGTCTGTTAGCTGGCAAATGCAAGCGCTGCAGCAGTGTTGCCAAACCGATGGCAGCTGTAGATGACTTTTGGAAATGGGCACACTCAGTGCACGGTCACCAGTAGCTCAGGCAAAATGGGGTAGATTGGGAAAAAATTGAGAACACGTGGCCTAGGCATGGTATGGCCGGATCTCTGACATTAAGGTGGCATCCATATGGCCATATCAGCATTTGTCCCATGTACAGTTTTCCCTTCTTCATTGGGCAAAGGTTGTTTTCTGCCACTGTGATGGCCCTGATTTGCTAAAGAGATTTTTTATTGTTATGGTTTGAGTTTCTGACTGGGCTGTAAAATAAAATATGTTATGGTTATTTGGGTATTTATGAGTTCTTAAAAAGTTCATGCCATTGGTTTAACTCTACTCTTGTGTGTTAGGTTTTTACTAATATTAATGTATAAGTTTGGTATGTTTGTTGTGCATGGTACATATATGGTGTATGATTGCCATGTGTGTGAGCTTGCCGAGCTACAAAGCTGCCAACGAGTTATGGCCATTATCAGACACAGCCAACCTGGTCCATAATACCCTGCCACGGTGCGATTAGTCACCCAAGCAAATTCATTTCAGCAAGGCCTGTTGCCGCTTCCCCATGAGAATTCAGAGTTTGCAATGGAGGAGGAGGTGGAGGCGGAGGAGAAAAAGGGGGGGGGGGTTGCAGCCACTAATGTAGGTGGTGGCAGATATCCTGAATAAAGTAATGCCCACAATCCTTGCCGTCGGTGGCACGACCCAGGGTACGACTCTCTAACGGCCTCCACAAGTTTCACCCACTATGCCATCACGGAAATGTAGCATCCCTGGCCGAAAGCACTTGTTTGTTTGTCCGTCGTTAAGTGGACCGTCCCATTAACTTTGTTGGTCAGGTCTCGGGTGATGTTACGGGACACAATGTAATGTGGGGATGGCACACCGAGAAAAATAGTGGCGGCTGGGGACTGAGTAACGAAGGACGGTCGCAGCCATGAGGCTGAGGAAAGCCTCAAAGTCCACAGGCCTAAATGGCAACATTCCATAGCTCCAAATTTTGAAAGGTGCGCATTTAGTGCTATGGCCTGTGGGTGGGTGGCGGGGTATTGGCGCTTACGTTCAAAGGCCTAGGGACATCTGTACTCTGTGCTTGGACAAAGAAGGGGGGGGTGCTAGCAGATGGTGCTTGCGAAGGCCCAGCTGTAGGGCGGCAGTCATTCAGGCCTGCGTCTAGAACTGAGGATTAGCCAGCATGTAACACAGGGAAGAGGAGGCAGTGATGTGACCCATAGACACTGATTGTGGACCCAGGGGTTCGGCCCACCTATTGGGGTGCTGTGATGCCATGTGGCGGATAGTATTAAGGTTGTTAGTTTTCCCATCCCTACTCATTTAGTCTCCAGTGTACAGTCTTCCCCCATTATGTTTCCGTGTTTGAGTTTTTATTGGTGTGGTTTATTAATAGGATGTAAAATATGTTATGGTTATTGTTATTTATGAAATGTTGAGTTCTTATTTAGGTATAGCACAGTTACACTTAGTAAATTACAATTCTTTTATCGTCCCCACTTTCCTCAAAAAAGTCCCAGACTGCGGAACACCTACTGTACCCCTTGGTAAGTGAGATTTGCACAAGGGGGAACAGTTGTGGGCCTGTTTATTGTGGCCCGCCTTCTCCCTTTTGCCACCACACAGCCTCTTCCAGCCTTTTGCGGTGCTGTGGATCCCTCCCCCTCTGTCCTGCTGTCCTCCCTTGGCTTTCCACCTTCCCAGGTTGGGTCAGTGATGTCATTGTCCCCAATCTCCTCTTCCACTTACTCACTCTGGTCATCCTCCTCACTTGTGTTGACCTAACAAGACCCTCATGTATTGACAACTGTGTCTCATCCGCATCATCCACCAAGTGAAACACTAATTGCCATTCCCCACCATCATCTTCTTCTAACTGTGGATGCTGAAGAGTTTGGGGATCAGTGCATAATATATCCTCATATCTCTCTTCAGGTAGAGTCAGCTCACCTGCAGGCTCTCACCTACAATTTTTTCGAGAGTCATCTCACATGGTATATTCTTTTCTATGTTTCAGACTTGGAATGAAACATAATTTTGCTTTCCTTCGGTGGTGAATCTTTCACGCATGTGTTTTTTTTACAGGATTCTTGTTTTTATACACAGGGGTAAATATTTAAATTTTTTTATATATATATGTCAGGCTTGACTCCATTTTCTCCTCTCTCCTTTGAAGATGCCTTTTCAGGAGATATTCGACCCTTTTGCATTTCAGGCCTTAAGGAATTACAATTATCAGCAGACACTTGAAAGCATGTCCGTTTCCAGGGGGAATGACCATTCAGGAATTCTCTTTTATTCCTGGATTTGTCTTTTTAAGGATTGACCATGTTTCTTCATATTGTGGAGAACATTACAGGTAATACAGTCAAATGTTGATATCACTGGTTTGAAAACTAAAGGTTTTATAAAATCTATTGTATTCCTTTTATTCATTGTATGTGCCACTTTCCCTAAATCTTTCTTTGGGGTAGACAATATAGTTCCAATATAGTCAGATAGTAGCTTGTAGTTGTGGTATAGTTCCAGTAATGAGTTTCCATCATGTGAAGAGGCAACAAATGCTGACCGCTATTCCCTGCACTAACTCTGCTATGTGACGTTATCTGGACCCAAATCGCAAATTTAGATTAGAAATTGGTCTTTCTTTTTTCGTAGCCAGTGCTGACCGCCATTCAAGTTACAACATAATAGCAGCGATGTTTCGACCCCCACGGGTCTTTTTCCAGCAGTGTACATTACATAATACAAGCGTGCCTTAAATAGGGTATGTGGGTGTGTTAATCCAATCTCCTCCCCCTGACAGTGCTGAGTAAACTCTTTATTTGGTGTCATATAGGGCATCAATACATAGATTCAACTTACATCTACAGTGAATGGAGCTTGATAGGGGGGTCCCATAGTAGAAAACAAAAAACATCCATAACCAGCGTACCGGAACTCCAACTGCGCATGCATCAGATGAAAAGCGCGGAAGACGAACTTGCGCTATAGCCAATGAGAAAATTCACCTCTATAATGTCCGTTGTTGCCAGGGAGAACCAGCATCGCTAGGAGATCAGGACACTCCTGGTATACAACCAATCTGGGAATATGCATGTATGTCATCAGCGATCGCTGTTACATCAAGCAATACAAGAGTGCCATTATATACATACATAAGCGGGGTATACCGCTATTGTGCATAATCTCTAGGGGTGCCATAGGAGACCAATTCTGGCCATGGACCATTTATACACAAGCATACTGGGGGCTATAGTTAGGTCAGTACCGCTCCTTTAACAAGGGCGGATCGGACCACATCACAGCCCTCCAATAGTCCACGGATCACATAGGACCTGATCTTCATATTGCCGACCAGCAGTCTCAATTAAGGGAGCCGTAGACAACATTCACATCATGCACACATTATCTCCAATATCTGGCCTGTACACGGGTGGAAACAACCCCCGCTCACGTCACACGTAAATGTGGAGAAAATCACAGTGATACACTTTGGGATCCTAAGGTCCTCTTTCGGACAATACCATTCCATGGGAAGTACTCCTAAGCGTAATCACCTTCACATATATCGAAGTCTAGGCCCTATGTTTCCATATAGCTTACCCCAGCTGGTTGGTCATTCTATATTTACAATGGGATTAATAGAGGACATGTGGGGGGAAAAGGAACAAGAACCTGATTGCGCGCAAGCGGAGTTATGGATGGATTTGCCAATACAATAAGGTACCTCACAGGGCGCGCTATCTGTAAGTAAAAAAAAGAGTGAGGTTAAAAAATAATACACAACATGAAAAGCATTGTTGGGCACAAACTTAGTTCATAATACAAAATATACAGAGGGGGGTAAAACATACATAGGGGAAAGATCAAAGAAAGATGCTCAGATTAAAATCCCTATTAAGGCCATTGGGTTCCAACGTGCCGAGTTTATGGATCCACTTCAATTAAAGTTTTTTGAGGAGGGTTTCACGATCACCCCCCCCCCCCCCCTCCGGGGTTGTGAGACCCTATAAGTTATCTGGAACCTCAGTTGTGCAATGTTATGGCCAAGGTTGTGAAAATTTTCTGGTACCGGTAGTTCTAAAGCTAGTTTTCTAATCTTAGACTTATGTTGTGTTAGTCTTTTCTTAACCTCCTGTGTGGTCTCCCCTACATAAGGAAGTCCGCAAGGGCATTGTAAAATATAAATTACATTTGACGAATTGCATGTAAAAAATTGTTTGTGGTATCTAGTATCCGTGTGGGGATGTACAAAGGAATTGCCCTTAATCATGCTGCTGGAATGGCAGCAGCTCAGACAAGGAAAGCAACCAGCTCTTTTATTAAGTTGTTTTTGTGATGGAATTAGATCCGCATGGACCAATTTGACCCTCAGGTTGGGGCCTCTCCTATATGAAAAAAGCGGTGTATTCTGGAATTCAGAAATGTTTGGAAAAGCCTGTGTGAGTAAATGCCAATTTTTCTTAATGACCAATTAAATTTTATTGCTAAGGGGAGTAAATTTAGAGACAAATGGAAATCTATCGGATTCTTTCTTCCTTTTTCCTTTTCTAAAAAGTGATTCCCTGGGTGTATTCTGTACTTTATCCAGATGTCTCATCACCAGTTGTGATAGATAACCCCTTCTTACAAATTTGTCATGCATCTCCTGAAGTCTTGGTTGTACATTCTTATCTTCAGTCACTATTCTCCTGGTCCGTAAGAACTGGCTATAGGGCAAAGACTTCACCATCCCGCTTGGATGAGCACTATCAAACTTCAAAACACTATTCCTATCCGTCGGTTTAGTGAATAAATCTGTATTCAGATTGTTGTTCTCAACATAAATCATCGTATCCAAAAATTGTATGCACTCGGTAGAATAAACCTTGGTAAATTGTAGTTCCACATGGATGCTATTTAAGTGGTCATTAAACTCCTCCAATTGCAATGCAGTCCCTGTCCATACAAAGATGTCATCGATATATCTCATCCAGCCTCTCACATGTCTGAAGAGACTGGATGGATATATGTACGCATCTTCAAAGTCATAAAGATATTTGCATACGACGGGGCCACATTGGACCCCATCACAGTTCCTCTACATTGGATATAATATATTATACTGTAATTCATTGTTTGTTGCATTGGATAGCGCATTGTCAGCTTGCATTGTTACCTTATGTTACTGTATGTATAGCAGATTATCTGTATCCTATGCACTGTACAATTGATATATATTCTGAAATACTACTGTTATTTTATCCTGCGGTTTTACCTTTCCTGTCGCAGTCTGCTACCAATAAAAGAGAAGGTTACAGCTTCACAGCATTTTTCTTAACCCCTTAGTGACCACCCATACATGATTTTATGGCGGTCACTAAGGGGCTTTAGGGTGGGCCACTGTAAAAAGTCTAAGCGCTGCACGGGTCCACCGTACAGCGGGGAGCGCGGACCCGGCTCTCACATGATGGTCCTGCTCTAACAGCCCGGAACGGCAGGAGTGCTGATCCTGGCTGCTTTACGATTTACATGCTGAGCGCAATGGCGCCAGCCGCATGTAAAACGGTGACAGAGGGAGCGGATTCCCTCTGTCACCGATCAGCACCCCGCAAATGCGATCGTGAGGTGATGAAGTGTTGTGAAGCCTTACTTGGCTTCCAATCCCTAGGCCCCGTCCTTCCTGTAGTAGATCCATCAGGATTTGCCTCTCTGGCGCAGCCTGCTGGTCAATATTAGAAAAGCATTGCTGTTAAAATACAGTGCATTATAGAGATAATGCATTGTATTTTAAAAGCAATCAAAATAATGTTTGTTATAGTCCCCTTTTGGGACTATTAAGTGGTAAAAAAAAAAAGAAAGAAAAAAACATTTGTTAAATTTAAAAAATTTCCATTAAAAAAAAAATTTACATTGAAAATACACTTTTCAATGAAAAAAATTGCAAAAAAAAATCTCCCCCATATGCGTCCGTAATAGCCCGACCTACATAAATATCACATAAATTATCCACTATGGTGAAAAAAACGGAATTGCTAATTTATTCTTAGTTGCCAACAAAAAAAACGTAATAACAAGCAATCAAAAAGCGGCATTTACTCCAAAATGATACCAATGAAAAATACAAGTCGTCATGAAAAAATCAAGCCCTCACACAACTCCAAAGAATAAAAACTAAAAAAGTTATGGGTCTTGGGAAGCAGCAAAGCAAACTCATTTTTTTGTTTTAAAAAAAGGAGTTTTATTGCAAAAAAAAGTAGTAGAACGTAAAAAAACGATGTGTTTGGTATCGTTGTAATCGTACTGACCCAGAGAATAAAAATATTATGTTAATTATACCGAAAAATGTATGCCGTAAAATTTATAACGTAAAAACGCAGTGACCGTATTGTTTTTTTTTTCCCATCTCCTTCCCAGAAAGAGTAAATAAAAGTTTATCAGGAAGTTACGTGTACCCCAAAATAGCGCTATTAAAAACTACAACTTGTCCTGCAAAAAATAAGCCCTAATAAAGCTATATAGAGGAAAAATAAAAAAGTTATAGCTAGAGATGAGCGAACTTTAAAAATAAGTTCGGCGTTCGGGTTGTGGTAACACGCGCATCCCATTATGGATTCCACTATTGCTGCATATGGAATCCATAAGGGGCGGCTTCCACCAACCCGAACTGTTGAACAGTTGAAGGACCTGGGGTGACGTCAACGTCATGTGATCAGTGCAGGGGGCGTGGCTCAGCACTTGAATTGATCCCATGCTGAGCCATGCCCCCTGCACTGATCACATGACGGTGACATCACCCCAGGTCCTTCGGCTGTTCAACAGTTCGGGTTGGTGGAAGCCACCCCTTATGGATTCCATATGCCGCGATAGTGGAATCCATAACGGGATGCGCGAGTTACCACAACCCGAAAGCCAAACTTTTTTTTAAAGTTCGCTCATCTCTAGTTATAGCTCTTGGAACGCGACGATGAAAAAAGGGAAGAAAAATGCTTGGTCATAAAGGCCCAAACAGGCCTGGTCACTAAGGGGTTAAGAATAGGGATGAGCGAACCCGAACTGTATAGTTCGGGTTCGTACTGAATTTTGGGGTGTTCGGAACATGGACCCGAACCTGAACATTTTCAAAAAAGTTCGGGTTCGTTGTTCGGCGATTTCTTCTCGCTTTCTGAAGGGCTGTACAGCAGCCAATCAGCTAGCGTTTTACTTCTTGCCCTAAGAATCCATCACAGCCATGCCTACTAATGGCATGGCTGTGATTGGCCAAGTGCAGCATGTGACCCAGTCTCTATTTAAGCTGGAGTCACGTAGCGCTGCACGTCACTCTGCTCTGATTATTGTAAGGATAGGACGCAGCTGCTGTGAGGGCGAGATTAGGCAGGGAACACTCAGCAAAAACAGTTAATGATGTGATCGATCTACAGCTGTGAATCATTCAACTTCTGCTAGTTAATTGCTCACTGTTTTTTAGGCTGCACAGAGCGTTTTTCTGTCACTTTTTTCTGGGGTGATCGGCGGCCATTTTGTGTCTTGTGGTGCACCAGCACAAGCTGCCACCAAGTCCATCAATCCATCAATACTAGGGTAGTGATGTCGCGAACATAAAATTTTCAGTTCGCGAACGGCGAATGCGAAATTCCGCAAATGTTCGCGAACCGGGCGAACCGCAATAGACTTCAATAGACAGGCGAATTTTAAAACCCAAAGGGACTCTTTCTGGCCACAATAGTGATGGAAAAGTTGTTTCAAGGGGACTAACACCTGGACTGTGGCATGCCGGAGGGGGATCCATGGCAAAACTCCCATGGAAAATTACATAGTGGACGCAGAGTCGGGTTTTAATCCATAAAGGGCATAAATCAACTAACATTCCTAAATTGTTTGGAATAACATGCTTTAAAACATCCAGTGTGTGTATACGATCAGGTATGATGTTGTATCGATCAGGTAGTGTAAGGGTTACGCCCGCTTCACAGACATTGACAGACCAAATTCCCCTTTTAATGCACCGCAAACAACCGCAAACAGTCCATTTGCACAACCGCAAACTCCCCATTTGCACAAGGTTGGATACCAAGCTAGCCATGTCCCGGTGATGTCATTGAAGGTTTCTTCCTCCACCCAGCCACGTACAACAACAAGGGTCCCCAAAAGGTGAATTGAATAGATTTTTTGAACAGGGAGATGGTTAAAAAAACGCTGGCTCCCTCCCTTTTGTTTTAATCCACGGTCATTGCGTCTGCACCGTGCAATTTACTGTCACACCTGATATGAGTGGTGTCTTAACTAGTTCTATTCCTATCAGTTTAATCCCTGTTACGTCCCATATCAGGGATTGCCTTTTGTGAAAAAAAATGTAGGCCGGGTACCTTCGACTGCCTTCACAGTGACAGACCAAACTCTCATACACCAAATTGAATTGATTTTAGGAACCGGGAGATGGAAAAAGCAGCTTGGTCGGTCCTCTTACTCCCAAATTGGGGCACTGCGCGTGCAAAAAGCAATGTGCAGTGACACCCAATATGAGTGGTGTCTTAACTAGTACTATTCCTATCAGTTTAATCCCTGTAACGTACCCTATCAGGACTAAAGTGTAAAAATTAAATGCCTTATTTATCGGCAAGCTACTGTGCCACCCGTTATGAGTGGTGGTGGGCACTGGCAGTGGGCACACTACAGTCTGTGGAAGTCGGCCTGACACACACTGGCAGCAGGCAAGCAACTGAAATTAAACTAAAGTGTAAAAATTAAATGCCTGTGCCACCCGTTATGAGTGGTGGTGGGCACTGGCAGTGGGCACACTACAGTCTGTGGAAGTTGGCCTGACACACACTGGCAGCAGGCAAGCAACTGAAATTAGACTAAAGTGTAAAAATTAAATGCCTGTGCCACCCGGTATGAGTGGTGGTGGGCACTGGCAGTGGGCACACTACAGTCAGTGGAAGTTAGCCTGACACACACTGGCAGCAGGCAAGCAACTGCAATTAGACTAAAGTGTAAAAATTAAATGCCTGTGCCACCCGGTATGAGTGGTGGTGGGCACTGGCAGTGGGCACACTACAGTATGTGGAAGTTGGCCTGACACACACTGGCAGCAGGCAAGCAACTAAAATTAGACTAAAGTGTAAAAATTAAATGCCTGTGCCAGCCGGTATGAGTGGTGGGCACTGGCAGTGGGCACACTACAGTCTGTGGAAGTCAGCCTGACACACACTGGCAGGCAACTAACCTTAGATTAAAGGGTAAAAATTAAATGCCTTTGTTTGATGCAAAATCCTGTGCCACACGGTATGAGTGGTGGGCACTGGCAGTGGGCACACTACAGTCAGTGGAAGTCAGCCTGACACACACTGGCAGGCAACTAACCTTAGATTAAAGGGTAAAAATTAAATGCCATTTTTTGATGCAAAGTCCTGTGCCACATGGGATGACAGGGGTGGGCACTGGCAGTGAGCACACTACAGTCTGTGGGCCTGCAGCTCCTCACACACAGGCAGGCCAGGCAACTGCAATATGAATATGGAGAAAAAAAAAAGCAGACTAATATAGCAGCCCTAAAAAGGGCTTTTTGGGGTGCTGTCAGGATGCTGTCCTTACAGCAGAGATTAGATGAGTCTTTCAGGACTGGAATGGACACTGAATACACTAGCCTAGCTATCAATTTCCCTATTAAATCAGCAGCAATTACACTCTCCCTCCTCTCACTAAGACTGCAGCTTCAGAATGAATCTAAAATGGATACTGTTCAGGAGATGGGAGGGTCTGGGAGGGAGGGTATGCTGCTGATTGGCTGAAATGTGTCTGCTGACTGTGAGGTACAGGGTCAAAGTTTGCTCAATGATGATGTATAGGAGGCGGACTGAACATCGCATATGTTCGCCTGCCGAGGCGAACGCGAACAAGCTATGTTCGCCGGGAACTGTTCACCGGCGAATAGTTCGGGCCATCTCTATTCTAGGGTTTATTTTGCTATATCCTACATCAGGGGCTTGGCTGTGCTTATTGTCACCCCTAGAAACTCCGGATAGAAATTTCTACATTTTATTTAGGGGTTAAATTCAATTGCCAAACTAGCAATCCCCTAAATCTGGTGTCCCAGCAGTGGCTGGCAAAGTTTAATAGTGTCCAGCAAAGGATATATTTTGTTCTGGGATGAAATTCAATTGCCAAAATAGCAATTCCGTAAATCTGGTGTTCCAGCTATGACTGAACAAGTTTCATAGTGTCCGTCATAGGATATATTATTTTCTGCTGTGAAATTCAGTTGCAAAAATTATAATACAGTAAATCTGGTGTTCCAGCTGTGACCTGACAAGTTTAATAGTGTCCAGCAAAGGATATATTTTGTTCTGGGGTGAAATTCAATTGCCAAAATAGCAATACCATAAATCAGTGGTTTCAGCTGTGGCTGGCCAAGTTTAATAGTGTCCCGCAAAGGGTATATTTTTTTCTGGGGTGAAATTCAATTGCCAAAATAGCAAAACCGTAAATCTGGTGTCCCAGCAGTGGCTGGCCAAGTTTAATAGTGTCCGGCAAAGGATTTATTATTTTCTGGGGTGAAAATCAGTTGCCAAAATAGAAATACAGTAGATCTGGTGTTCCAGCAGTGGTTGGCCAAATTTAATAGTGTTCGGCAAAGGATATATTTTTTTTCTGGGGTGAAATGCAATTGCCAAAATAGCAATACCATAAATCAGTGGTTTCAGCTGTGGCTGGCCAAGTTTAATAGTGTCTGGCAAAGGATACATTTTGTTCTGGGGTGAAATTCAATTGCCAAAATAGCAATACCCTAAATCAGTGGTTTCTGCTGTGGCAGGACAAGTTTTATAGTGTCCGTCAAAGGATAGCTTTTGTTCTGGGGTGAAATTCAATTACCAAAATAGCAATACCATAAATCTGGTGTTCCAGCTGTGACTGGACAAGTTTATTAGTGTCTGTCAAAGAATATATTATTTTCTGGAGTGAAATTCAATTGCCAAAATAGCAATACCGTAAATCAGTGGTTTCAGCTATGGCTGGCCAAGTTTAATACTGTCCGGCAAAGGATATATTTTAAATTGTTGGGTGAAATGTTACCATTTTTGCCAGTTACGAACCTCTGCACTGCATAACTGACAGGGAACTTACAATTGGCGGTTACATTCTTGCATGAAATAAAGCCTTTTTGGGCTGTGAAGCCAACGGTAGTTGCCAATAACTGTTTTTTTTTTTTTTTTTTTTAATTAATTAGTGTAGACCCCAAAACATTGGGAAAATATAAAAAATAAAACAAAGTGTAAGTGCACGGTAGTATAACAGTGGTTGGGTGAGGCCGGTATGCATGTCTATTCTGCATAAGGTACAAACAATTCCTGTGGGATCCATGCCTGGTTCTTTTTAATAAACGAAAGCTTGCCCACATTGTCTGTGGACACGCGGCTGCGCTTGTCTGTGATAATGCCATCAGCTATGCTAAACACACGTTCAGACAATAGAGTGGCTTCAGGGTAGGCCAGCACCTCCAAGGCGTAAAGGGCAACCTCAGGACATGTGCCCAATTTGATGACCCAGAAGTTGAATGGGGCAGACCCAGTGGCGTAGCTAGAAATGATTGGGCACCACAGCAAATTTTTGAATGGGGTCCCCTCCCCCAGTAATTTTTGCGCGAACCCCTTCCTTTCATGCCGCTATACCTGTGGCTACTAAAGATCGCTCTCTCAGACCAGGCCCAGCAGGTGTTCCATTCGCTTTCTACACTGTCTATACTGCCACTGTATATAATTTCATTGTATAATTTCATTGTATAATACTGTTAGTCCTCCTCCTCCTGGATGGGCGCTTTCTAGGTCACTGGATGGGCCCTTTCTAGGTCACGGCCCCAAAGCAGTTGCTTCCCCTGCTTCCCCTGTAGCTATTCCCCTAGGCAGACCCACCATGTTGCTCAAATGCTGCCTCCTGCTAAGATGTTCCAGATCTGCTGGTGGTGCAGGTTGTTGTGGCGTGATGACAAAGCTTTTCCACATTTTGCCCATGCTAACCCTGCCTTCTGAGGTGTTGCTGGTGACCCAGCTGCATTGGCAAATTCTACCTCCTCCTCCTCTGCCTTCACCTTGTGCTTCCACTGAGTCCCCTATGTCAGGTGTGAATGCCATCAGCAGTGTGTCTACTAGAGGGCTCATCTTTATATTACACTTCAGTGAGGGGATGCAGCAGGGTGGCCACCCAGTAATCAGCAAAAGTTAGAATTTGGCAGTAACTGGGCGGTCGTTGGGCAGGCACTGCAGAATGTAGTCGCTCATGTCGGCCAGGCTGCCCAAGGACAAGGACAAGATATCCTCTTTGAGGGACGTATATCGTCTGTGTCCTCTGTATCCCCCAGCTTTCCTCCTACTCCTCTTCCTCATCCTTCAGAACTGTGCCCTGGCTGGACAATTGTGTTCCAGGCCAGGGTCTATGTTGGTGCAGATACCCACCCTCCGAGCCACTTGTATTTGGTTGGCCTCAAGTTAAGGATAAGGCGTGTATATAGTTTTGTTTCTTTATATAGTAAGTTTAGCTGCATTATAGTTATTTTAATATGTTTTTAAGAAAATGTGTAAAAAGTTTGTTAATGGTTTGAATGAAAGGGGGGTTGGGGGTGTTGTATGTGTTCAATTAACTGAATTGATTTTCACTGTCTGGTGTTTAGGAATTTCTGCACCCCAAATTAAGCACATGTGGCAGGCAGGGGATGTGTGTCAAACCGGCTAGGCACAGACCTGCTAGTATATTTCGCCTATTAGCGCACAACACCAGGCCGGGCTGGAGGCTCAGTGGCACCAACCAATGGTCGGTCTGCTGTTCCATGCCTGTCCACAGCTCCTGCGCGGTACGGGGTTTGTCCCACAAACACACAAGTTTTAAAACAACCTGCTGTCGTTTCCCCGTGGCTGTGCTGCTGTGGGTGGTGAAGGTGTTACACTGAGTGGATGAGGAGGAGGTAGAGCAGGAGGAAGCCGAGTAGGAGGAGGAGGAGGTACCAGGAAAGAAAAATGGCCAGCAATCCTCGGGGGCGGAAGGACATTTGCAAAAATGCTATCCGCCTTTGGGCCAGCCGCTACATTTACCCACTGTGTTGTTGGTTATGTGGACGTTGCCATAGATAGCGTTGCGCAGTGCACACTTGATTTTGTCCGCCACTTGGTTGTGCAGGGAAGGGATGGCTCGCCTGCAAAAGTAGCAGCGGCTGGGATACACGTACTGTGGGATAGCCACCGCCATAAGGTTTTTAAAACTGTCCACCAGACAGAATGACAGCATTTCAAAGGACCAGGAAGTTTGAAATAAGGCATTCAGAGCCATGGGTAGGGTACTTCCTCTTTCTATTTCTTTTTCTCTCCAGTGTTTGGGAGATGGACAGCTGATAACTGAACACTTCCATGGGATTTGGTGGAGATGCTTGGTGACAATGACAGATGTGGTGGCGTTGCTGCCACATCCTCTGTTTGGTGGGTGACAGGTGCCACTGTCACTCACTTGGGCTCAAGTTTAGAATGTTTATTATTTTTCTGTATTTTAAGTCATTTCCCTATTCACATATGTTTGCAGGGCATTTACCTACATGTTGCTGCCTTTTGCAGCCCTCTAGCCCTTTCCAGGGCTATTTTACAGCCCAAAAGTTTGGGTCCCCATTGACTTTAATGTGGTTCGGGTTCGGAGTGAAGTTCGGATCCCGAACCCGAACATTTTCGGGAAGTTCGGACGAATTTCTCGAACCCGAACATCCAGGTGTTCGCTCAATTCTAGTTAAGAAGACACAGGGTTTAGCTATATGTCAGATTACACACCGTGCTAACATGTATGAGGGCAGTATACAGAAAGAAGTGATACTCTGCAAACAGACTGATTTTTTTAAACCTGTACCTCAAATGCCAATTGAAAAAATGACTTTTAGCCCAAAATAAGTAAAATGCAAACATAAAAATAAATTCCTGAAGGTGTCCATACCAGTTTAACTGTGTAAAAGGACCCTCACTGACTGTTGGTACCCTTTGTCTGTATTAGGAGACTGTTGAGTACCTTCACCAGTGTAAAATGTAACCTTTACTGATGATCATTAAAACTCACCCAGATTGTGCTAAAAAAAAAAAAACTATTGGCAATAAGGCTGGGCAGGACAAGGAAAGGAAACATATTTAACTCTCACACTTGCCCTATCAAACTACAGGCCCTGCCTAGCAAAAATGGAATGGCCACCCGATAGGGGAGATCCCGTGTCAGGAACCTCCTGATAGGCGCTATATGTCCCTGAAAAGGGATAGATACCACCACCCGAGAAGAGACCTATCATGACAACAGTCGAACAGTAATGTCATTGGTCAGTGCATGTATCAGAAAATAATAAAGTCCCAACATGGATAAATAATCGCACATAATACGTATATGCTCCCAAATAAACCAGTGGTGTCCAAATATGATTACTCGTTTCTCTGAACTGTTCTCTGAATGGAATGAAGTGGGAGAACGGAGCCTCTAGGTGCAGGAGGAACGTCATTTTTTCATATGGAATCCATAAGGGGCGGCTGCCACCAACCCGAACTTTTGCACAGCCAAAGGACCTGGGGTGACGTCACTGTCATGTGATCAGTGCAGGGGGCGTGGCTCAGCACTGGATTTGATCCCGTGCTGAGCCACGCCCCCTGCACTGATCACATGACAGTGACGTCACCCCAGGTCCTTCGGCTGTGCAAAAGTTCGGGTTGGTGGCAGCCGCCCCTTATGGATTCCATATGCCGCTATAGTGGAATCCATAACGGGATGCGCGACTTACCACCACCCGAACGCCGAACAACGGACTTTTTTTTAATGTTCGCTCATCTCTAATTATGACGGAATGCAAAATGGAAGCCTTTAAGAGGCATTCAGTTTTGCATTCCATCATAATAGAAGTCTATGGGCAGCATAACAAAGCTGTTATGCTCCCATAGATTTCTATTATGAAGAAATGCAAAATCGAATGTTTCTAAAGGTGTCCCTTTCATGTTCTTTCTTAAGTAATATGTTATTTTCCGATATAACCATGTTATAACGGAAAGTAAGAAAGTAATTCATAAATCATTCAAACCTCGAACCCAGACTTCAGTTTAAAAAAATCTGGGTTCGTGTTCAGGTACTTTGCAGTTCGGGTTCGCTCATCCCTACTAGCAATGTAAAAACATGATATACAGTACAGTGTACATTGTGTTCTTTATGCCTTAGTTCAAGGTCAAAGAGATTCAACTCCATATATAATATTCTTTTTTTTCTGTACTTCCCATTCATATGTTCCATTTATACATTATCATGTTCCATGAAAATATAATTTATTCATTTTGCATGAAAAATTATGTTTTGTTTTATTATAAACATTTATCTCTGTTTACATTGATGGAACATTTAAACCATTGAAAAGACCACCGTTCTTCCAGATTAAAGTTATTCAAGTCTCTGGTACCCAAATGAAAAAGGCAAGATGTTACTTCTTGTATGCTTGCATTTTCACACTGTGCAACTGACATGGCACAGAAGGCATATACTGACCTTGGCTTGGAGCAGTATGGCTTTGACACAAGTGACATTTTCTACATGTTTTTATGAGTGTTAGAGAGTTAAAATGTATTCTGCATCGCAGACTTCTGGTAAAGGTCAAAGCAAGCATTCTGTGAGCACAGCCTGCTGAGATCAGCAGGCGATTTCTGTACCTTTTCAACTTCAGATATATTATTTTGCATAGAAAAATATCATTACTAGTATACAGTATTGCATTAATGGCAGGGAAGGATATTACTTTATGATGATGATTATTGCTGAATGCAAATTAAATTCTAACAACTCTGTAGAACCATTTATTTTCTAGCCTTAGTAACATAGTAACTAGTGGTGATTGAGCACCAAAGTGCTTGGGTGCTCTGGTGCAACACCTCCCAAAGCTCAGGTGCTCTACAGAGCACCCGAGCACAATGGAAGTCAATGGGAGAACCTGACCATTAAACAAGGCACCCCCTGCTCTGAAGAGGGTAGGGTGTCGGGACTCTAGAAATCTAGTTTAGTCTGTATTTCAGAAAAGTTTTGGCCTGGATTTGTTGTGATCACTTTTTATTTTGCTTTTTCAAAAACAGGATAAAGAAATGCAGCAATTCTGCCATTGCTTTTTGGGCTTTGTTGTGGTGTACTGTACACCGTGCAGAAAAAATGACATTATATTTATTCTGTTGGTCAGTACAATTACAGAGATACCAAGTTTATATATATATATATATATATATATATATATATACCGTATATATATTTTTTACATTTTACCACTTTTATACAAAGCATTATTGTAAATGTAGTGTCCCACTCTGTGATGGTGGGCACTACAAAAGGGTCACAAGGGTCACGTTGTTCCCCCCACCTGTGGGGAGATTGGTATGTCCTTTTATTGCACACTGAGAAACCCTGTTACTGTGAATGTATTGCTATGTACAGGCCTGCTAGGGATGTCATTCCTGCTCGGTCAGTAGAGGGAGCTAGGGAGCCCTAGTTCCCAGTCAGGGAAAGGCAGTTGAGTCCAGGCCATGAGCCTGTGAAAGTCAGTCCAGACCTGGGAGTCTGAGGAGGACCTTGCTCTGGTAGCAAAGGGAGAACCAGCAGTGCCATCACCAGAAACCAGCTAGAAGCAAAGCTGAGAGGCAGAGGAAGGAAAAGTCATTGCAAGAGGTACTATAGAAACCAGAGATACTTCCCAAGGATAAAGCCAGCAATAGGGCATACGGGCCTTGGATGTTTTACCAGTCAGGAATTTGTGAAGTGTAGCCTGTACTGTGAGTTCTGATTAACCCTCTGTATACCTTGCCAAGAGATACCTGACTATGTACTGTAAAGCCTGCTGTGTACCAATTGTCTTCTGTGGAACTGCAAAGAGCGTGTATGCTGTTTCAGTTGTTCAGTAAAGAAGAGTTCTGTTTCACCTCAAGTGTCTGCACCCATGGGCATAGGAAGCCCCCAAAATCTGGGGGGGACAGCACTTATGGGGCCCCTGTGTCCCCGCCCACCCTCAAGCCACACCTTCATATCTATCCGCCCCCCCAAGTGCCGAAATCTCCCCCCCCCTCCTTATGGGCCAGTAGGTCCGGTTTAAAAAAACACACACACACACACACAAAACAAGACACTTATACTTACCTCCATCCGTTACATCGATGCGATGCAGGCCTCTTCCGGCCTGTGTCCCGCGCTGTACGGCTCACAGACGGCGGGATGACGTCATCACGCCGCCTGTACCAACATTAGTGCCGGCAGCCTATCAGAGGAGCAGGGAAGGGAGACGCCTCTCCCTCTCCTGCTCCGCAGCACAGCCATCTGTATTGCTGTCCTGAGGATGGCGATACAGATGACTATGGAGATGGAAGCGTTCATCTCCCTGTGCCCCGCCACCGCCGCACACATTGTCCCGCTGCCGCTGGGGGGGATTCTATCATAACTGTCTGACCCCCCCCCCATCCCCCCCACTTCCTACGCCCGTGTATGCACCTCCATTATTCCCACTGTCAATTGGTGTGCCACCATTACCAGCACTGGCGTCACGAACCTTAAGGGACCTAGCTTTAGACATGTTAAATCACAACACCAAGGGCACCTCACCCAACATCTAGCCTATGTCCCTACAACAAGAGTGTGCCCCAGAGGACCCACGTGTCTGCCTCTCCATGAGTGGCATCTCCTGCTGTCCCCTCAGTGGGGATGCTACATAAAGAAAAATCATTTTTTTGCATCACCAATTTCTGAAAGGCATAATGTATTTTATTGTCATATGTAGGGGCTCATTTTTTGTGGGAAGAGTTGATGTTTTCATTGGAACTATTTTGGGGTACATACAGCTTTTTCATTGATTGGTATTACACTTTTTGCAAGGCAAGATGCCACGCCAGGAGAGATGTGCTGCTGAACCACGCCCCCTGGTGATGAGGCAGCATCCTTAGCAACAGAATGCAATGCTCTGTTTCTCCCTGCAGCAGACGTAAGCTGGACGAGATTAGCAGTGGCTGAGAGCCCAGCTGCTCTATACCTGTGTGCTAGTGTTTCTCAATAATGGAGCACCTATCAGGTTCTGATCCAGGGACTCAGTGGTCTATTTAAACCCCTTCCAGGCCATACACCAGTGCCAGTGATAGTCTTGTTTGGACTCACTAGCTAGGATCCTGGTTCTTGTTCCTGTGCTGATTTGGATTGCTCATGTTTTTACCTCGGCTTGTCCTTTGACCACTCTCTGTCTCTCGTGATTTGTACTCTGCATCCCGTTTGGTTCTGACCTTGGCTTATTTTTTGACCACTCTCTGTCTTATGTTTTTGGACTGCGTTGTCCTCCTGGTTCTGACCCAGTAACATATGACTCTGCCTTTGTGTCATTTGTCACTGAGTGTTTGTCTGTCTCTGCATTTTAGTAGTGCTGTGTAGGGACTGTGAACTAGTTGCAATCTTGCTATGTACCTAGGGCTAGCACTGTAAGTAGGTAGGAAAAGGGGGCTGGGTTCTAGGTTACGACTCACTGTCCATGTCTGTTCCTACCTACAGGCGTTACAGTATTGTAATGCATTGAATATCAGTTTAATACACTGACATCATGCCTATGAGACCCAGCCTGGGAGCTAGATCTCATAGGCTTCCGTAGCTGGCAGGCTTTGATGCCTATGTAAGGCATTGGGCTGCCATAGCAGCCATTGGGTCCCCATCATCGCAGCACAGGGACCTGATGGTTGGATGGCGAGGGAGCCCCCTCCACAAACCTTGTACATGCCACAGTCAGCATTGACCGTGGTATACAAGGATATAATGTACTGGTATCGGTTTATTTACCAATTCCAGTGTATACAGCAGGGGCTCCACTGTCAGGTCCCGCTGTGCCTCACATGTATGGCGCTGGTTGAGAAGGGGTTAATTAGAAAAGGACTTGTGCACAAAACATTGCAGGCACCATGTGGTTGCTATACTAACATTACCACCATATTTTCAGCCTGTGTCTGTCTACACCATGCTTAAGATTAGATGTTAGAGCAAAAGCATAGAGTGAAAACAGAGAAAATGGTCTTCTCTTATGGGGTGCTGTACACTAAAACTGCAATTTATTGCACATGTCATTAAAAACAAGCAGAGGGCAATTTATAGCAATGCCCTCGAAGTGAAAAGTAAGTGCAAAGGTCATAGTATGAACTATACTGTGTTGAAAAAATATTAATAAATAAAGCATTATAAAATAGAAATAGATATAAAAGATACTTGTCATATTATGAAATAATTGTGATATCAAGAAAAATTAAATTAATATAATGAGGAACAATTATTACATAAATATGTGAATGTGAACAAATAATAAGGATAATAGTAATATTTAATGTACATTATTGAATGGTAAACTAACAAATTCTGGTATTTGTCAACATCAATGTGTAAAAAATAGAAAATCACACTGCTGTTCCTTTTATTAACATTCACATGGGAAGCAACATTCACTCCATTTGACTGTATGCACTTCTCAGAGTTGTGCCTGAAGTAGCCTGGTAAGCGCAAATAAATTGCTGGCCATTAGGGATAAGCGAATCAAAGTATCCGAAGTGTACTTCGATCCAAATTTCAGGGAAAATTTGATGTGTCGTGAGGACGAATTTCCCTGTGCTTCGTGGTAACCAATCAATTTTCCTTAAAATGTGTATGTGTGTGTGGGGTGGGGGGGGGGATTACAACAAACTTGACTCATCCGGTTCAGCGTGAAGAGGCAGCCGCAGGCATCTTGATTGAAGATCCCGTACGAAATCCCGTGTGCGGTGACATTTGAGGACATCACGCCAGCCAGCGTGATGATGTCATAATGCACTGTGCGAGATTTTGCGTGGGATCTTCAATCAAGATTGCAGCAACGGCCTTTTCACATTCAAATGGATAAGGTGAGTATTTTTTTAACCCCTGAAGGCCCTCATTTTTCAACTCAAATGCAGAGATCAGCGATGAACCCAGCATCTGAGGGTCACTGTTCCCCATCATTGCAACCG
Organism: Bufotes viridis; assembly: GCA_033119425.1. Lineage (NCBI taxonomy): Eukaryota > Metazoa > Chordata > Amphibia > Anura > Bufonidae > Bufotes > Bufotes viridis. The sequence continues at coordinate 101,715,599 of CM065591.1, forward strand.
CTAGTTACAAAGAACTGCGTTTCATGGAGAAGTAATTAATCATGAAGCAAATTTCTTTGAGAAATTTGTCGAAGAAGCCAAATTGAAGTTTTTATAACTAAGCTCAACACTACCAGCCATCATTCTTAATAACAGTGCTTCTCTAGGAAGCGCCCAGGCACTCTATTCATTCTGTTGCAGAATAAATGCCTCTGCAAACAAGTGTTAAAGTGAACCTGTCATCAACTTTATGCAGCCCATACTAACAGCAGCATAAAGTAGAGAAAGGTGAGTTGATTTCACCAGTCTGTCATTTATAACTTAAAAGTAAGTGGTTGCCGAGAACCAACATCACAATCATTGCAGACTGGGCCTGGAAAAGAGTCACAGCCACCTGAGAAGAGTCATGGTTATTCATAAATTCCTGCTCTCCCTGACCACCTGCTGATGATTGATAGAGATGTCCCGAACTATTCGCCGGCGAACATAGCTTGTTCGCATTCGCCTCGGTGGGAGAACATATGCGATGTTCGGTCCGCCCCCTATTCGTCATCATTGAGTAAACTTTGACCCTGTACCTCACAGTCAGCAGACACATTCCAGCCAATCAGCAGCATACCCTCCCTCCCCAGACCCTCCCAACTCCTGGACAGCATCCATTTTTGATTCATTCTGAAGCTGCAGTCTTAGTGAGAGGAGGGACAGTGTTGCAGCTGCAGATGTAATAGGGAAATCGATAGCTAGGCTAGTGTATTCAGTGTCCACTCCAGTCCTGAAAGACTCATCTGATCTCTGCTGTAATCTAATTTCAGTTGTCTGCCAGCGTGTGTGTCAGGCTCACAGCGTATACTGTGCCCACACTCATATCTGGTGTCACAGTAGCTTGCATTTAAAAAATAACAAAACTTTTTTGACTGTAATATAATAGCAGTCAGTTGCCTGCATGCGTGTGTGTGTTTTAGGCCCTGCAAGTGTATAGTGTCACCAGTGCAACTCATATCTGGTGTCACAGTAGATTACATTTAAAAAAACAACAACAATTTTGACTGTAATAGATTGAATAGCAGTTAGTTGTCTGCGAACGTGTGTCAGGCCTACAGCGTCTACTCTGCCAACTTCTTCTTCTGCACAGTGCCACTCATATCTGGTGTCACAGTAGCTTGCACGCATAGTACAATTGGACTAATCTAAAAAAATGACAGGCAGAGGCAGGCCACCCCACAGGGGCCATCGTGGTGCTGTGATTCCCTTTGGCCCTAGAATAATGCCCAGTGTTCAGAAGCCACGTACCCTGAACTCGAAAAGTTCTAAGGACATAGTTGACTGGCTAACACAGGACACCCAATCTTCTACAGCTTCCACTCGGATCCTTGACGCACCATCCTCCTCCAGCTCAGCTTCCAGCACCTCTCAAGTTACCACTCGCCCGCCTGCCGCCACCACCAACACTAGCACCACAGCTGCTTCACTTAATCTGTCAGAGGAGTTATTTACACATCAGTTGGAAGAAATGAGTGATGCGCAACCATTATTGCCAGAGGATGTAGATAACAGGGATATGTCTCAGTCCGGCAGCATTACACACTTGGACGTACGGTGTGATGATGATGATGTTGTACCCGCTGCTGCTTTCTTTGCTGAGTTGTCAGATACAAGTGAAGCGGTTGATGATGACGATGTGTCCGTGGATGTCACGTGGGTGCCCGCTTGAAGAGAAGAAGAAGTTCAGATGGGGAGACACAGAAGAGGAGAAGACGAGTTGGAAGCAGGGGGAGGTCGTCGCAAGGAGATAGTGGCACAGTCAGACAGCATGTATCGGCACCCGGGGTCAGCCAGGCAGCGCGCCAATCAACGCATGCTGTTGCCACCACTAGAATGTTGTCATTGCAAAGCTCAGCAGTGTGGCATTCTTTGTGTGTGTCTGCCTCTGATAACAGCGATGCCATTTGCAACCTGTGCCAAAAGAAACTGAGTTGTGGGAAGTCCAACACCACCTAGGTACCACTGCTTTGCGAAGGCACATGATCTAACATCACAAAAGCCTATGGGATCAACACATAAATACAAGCAGCACACAAACTCAAAGCGACCATGCTCCTACTGGTCCAGCATCTTCAGCCACGTCAACCACTGCTGTCCTCCCTGCCCCCTCTCAACCACCCGCCACTCCGCCTCTCACCTTTAGCAGTTCCTGCTCATCTGCCCACAGTCAGGTGTCTGTCAAGGACATGTTTGAGCGTAAGAAGCCAATGTCACAGAATCACCCCCATGCCCAGCGTCTAACAGCTGGTTTGTCGGAACTCTTAGCCTGCCAGCTTTTACCAAGCTGGTGGAGTCTGAGGCCTTCAAAAAATTTGTAGCTATTGAGACATCGGAGTGGAAGGTACCCGGCCAAATTTTTTTTTTCACAAAAGGCAATCCCCAACCTGTACTCTATTGTGCAAAAGGACGTCATGGCATCTCTGGCACACAGTGTTGGGGCAAGGGTCCATCTGATACCTGGTCTGCAAAGCACGGTCAGGGCAGGTATATCACGTATACTACGCATTGGGTAAACCTGCTGACGGCTGTCAAGCATGGAATGCGTGGCTCTGCAGTGGAGTTGGTGACACTGCCACGACTTGCAGGCAGGCCTGCTGCCACCTCCTCTACTCCTCCTACTCCATCCTCTTCACTAACCTCCTCGGCTGAGTCCTCTTTTGCTGCTGCGTCTTGCTCCACATCATCAACTGCACCCACCCAGCTCCCCAGCGACTATTTCACATCCCGAATATGACAGTGTCACACCGTCTTGGGGTTGACTTGCCTGAAAGCAGAGAGTCACACCGGACCATCACTCCTGTCCGCCCTGAACGCACAGATGGATCAGTGGCTCACTCCGCACCAACTGGAGATCGGCAAAGTGGTGTGTGATAACGGAAGCAATTTGTTGGCAGCATTGAATTTGGGCAAGTTGACACATGTGCTGTGCATGGCACATGTGTTGAATGTGATTGTACAACGCTTTGTGCATAAGTACCCAGGCTTACAGGACGTCCTCAAGCAGGCCAGGAAGGTGTGTTGCTATTTCAGGCGTTCCTACATGGCCATGGCGCACTTTTCAGATATCCAGCAGTGAAACAACATGCCAGTGAGGCGCTTGATTTGCAACAGCCCGACACGTTGGAATTCAACACTCCTAATGTTCGATCGCCTGCTCCACCTAGATAAAGCTGTCAACGAGTATTTGTATGACCGGGGTGCTAGGACAGCCTCTGCGGAGCTGGGAATTTATTTCCACGTTACTGGACGCTCATGAGCAATGCCTGTCAGGCTCATGCATCCTTTTGAGGAGGTGACAAACCTAGTCAGTCGCACATGAAGGCACCATCAGCGACATCATCCCATTTGTTTTCTTCCTGGAGCGTGCCCTGCGAAGAGTGCTGAGATCAGGCCATAGATGAGCGTGAAGAGGAATAGGAAGAGTTGTGGTCACCATCACCACCAGAAACAGCCGTATCAGCATCGCTTGCTGGACATGCAGCAATGCTGGAAGAGGAATCTGAGGAAGAGGAGTCAGAGGAGGAATGTGGCTTTGAGGAGGAGGAAGACCAACCACAGCAGGCATGCCAGGGTGCTCGTTGTTGTCACCTATCTGGGACCCGTGGTGTTGTAGGACACGGAACTGGACATGAGTAGTTCGGCATCCAACCTTCTGCAAATGGGATCTTTCATGCTGTCATGCCTGTTGAGGGACCCTCGTATAAAAAGGCTGAAGAAGAAACGACCTGTACTGGGTGGCCACGCTACTAGACCCCCGGTATAAGCAGAAAGTGCCTGAAATGTTACCGGAATCCCGGAAGTCGGAAAGGATATAGCAGTTCCAAAATAAATTAGAAAGTATGCTTTACACAGCTTATAAGGGTGATGTCAGAGCACAATAGGAATCTAACAGGGGAAGAGGTGAAAGTAGTCCTCCTCCTACCACAACCTAGGTCAAAAAAGTCTAGATAACCTGACCTTTATTAAGATGAATGAGGCTTGGATCCGAAGAGACTGACAGTGGGCGATACATTTGACTAAAAAAGGCCTGATGAGATAAGCTGCCTTGTGCTAAAAATGGTCCACACGCTGCTGTATTTAATCTCTGCATCCCGGATGACTTGCATGACTTATCCGCCACCAACTAGGGTTCAAGCCGCAATGTTTAGTGCACTTTCTGCCTGGAAAACATCAATTTTTATGGCCGCTGCTACAATACCTAATTTTTCTGGCATGTGTGCATGCCTTATTTTTCTGGCCTCTGGTGCTGCCCTGTGGCTGCAAAAACAAAACCCAAAAAAAAAGCACATACATGTGTCAATTCCCCTTCGTGATCATTAACTTGTTGTGGTGAAGGGGCTTGCGTATCACAATGAAGCAACCACCTCTATGAGTGTGTTGTCAATGGCAATGTTGGCCCACCCCAGAATAGAAGGTCGTTGATTCATTGTGAACAGACCAAAAGCGTTCGGCTGGAAAATTTTGCATAGAAAAAACATTAATTTTCTTTGTGATCATCTAAGGTGATCATTAAAGCCTACTAGGCCAACAATGGGATTCACTGCAGAATAATTGTTTTCTGGGTCACTTGACTGTCACTGAACTACCTTAGCACGACCATAGGCTTTGAAAATCCCCCATCACCTGCAATCTCCCAAACGTGCGCACGAGCACAGTCATCACTACACCAAGATTGACGCATAGAGGAATAAAATTTATGTCATGAGTGTGTCAACTATTGACAACTCTTTGCGGTTGTCTAAATTCTATTCCATACACGTCCCCTGATAGGGGACGTAACAGTGATTAAACTCATAGGAATAGTACTACTTAACATACAACTCATATTGGGATTGCACAGTACATTACATGGCGCACGCGCAGTGCCCCAAATTGGAAGTAAGAGGACCGTCCAAGCATCTTTTTCCATCTCCCGGTTCCTAAAATCTATTCCATACACCGGCCCCTGATAGGGGATGTAACAGGGATTAAACTGATAGGAATAGTACTATTTAAACACAACACTCATATCTGGTGGCACAGTACATTGCAAGCCTTATGTGCAGTGGCCCAAATTGGAAGTAAGAGGACCGACCAAGCATCTTTTTCCATCTCCTGGTTCCTAACATCTATTCCATACACAGGCGCCTGATAGGAGACAAAACAGAGATTAAACTGGTAAAAACAGATTTTTTTTAATTTAAAAAAAAGAGGACAGGCTCGGTGGAGCTGTGTATTTTTTGGCCACGTTACTGAACGCTCATGCACAATGGCTGTAGGCTCATGCGTCCTTTTGCGAAACTGACAAACCTGGTCAGTCAAACCCAAGGCAACATCATCGACCTCATACCATATGCTTTTTTTCTGGAGCGTGCCCTGCGAAGAGTGCTGGATCAGGCCGTAGATGAGCATGAAGAGGAAGAGTTGTGGTCACCATCACCACCAGAAGCAGCCTTGTCGTCGTCGATTGCTGGACCTGCGGCAACGCAGAGAGAGGAGTCTGAAGAAGAGGAGTCAAAGGAGGAAGGTGGCTTTGAGGAGGTGGAAAGCCAACCACAACAGGCATCCCAGGGGGCTTGTTGTCACCTTTCAGGGACCCTTGGTGTTGTACGTGTCTGGGTGGAGGAAGAGACCTTCGATGACATCAGTGAGGACAAGGAACGGGACATGGCTAGCTTGGTATCCAACCTTGTGCAAATGGAGAGTTTGCGGTTGTGCAAATGGACTGTTTGGGGTTGTTTGCGGTGCGTTAAATGGGGGGTTTGGCTCTTCCACAGTTAGGTCTGTCACTGTGAAGCGGGCGTAACCCTTGCACTTCATGATCGATACAACAACATACCTGATGGTATACACACACTGGATGTTTTCAAGCACGTTATTCCAAACAATTTAGGAATGTTAGGTGATTTATGCCCTTTATGGATTAAAACCCGACTCTGCATCAACTACGTAATTTTCCATGGGAGTTGTGCCATGGATCCCCCTCTGGCATGCCACAGTCCAGGTGTTAGTCCACTTGAAACAACTTTTCCATCACTATTTTGGCCAGAAAGAGTCCCTGTGGGTTTTAAAATTCGCCTGCCTATTGAAGTCTACGGCGGCTTGCCCGTTCGAGAACATTTGCGAAAATTCGCGTTCGCCGTTCACGAACTGAATATTTTATGTTCGCAACATCTCTAATGATTGACAGTCTTCTACTTAGTTTTCTCTCTTTCTCTCTAGGAGAGAACTGCCAGTCATCAGCAGATGGGTGGGAGAGCAGGAGATTATGAATAACCATGACTCTTCTCAGGTAGATTTGACACTTTTCAAGTCCTGTGCTGCATGAGTGAGTGATACACCGCTGAAAGCAGCATTTCTGACACTAATTTATGCTGCCCTCAGTGAGGTCAGCGTAAAGTTGATGACAGGTTCCCCTTAATTGTGCCGCTTTCATTGCAGTTTGTCGTAATCAAAGGGTTAAACCATGAAAAAAATATCCCAAAACCCAGTGAGCATAAGAACATACTGTAGCTGTTAAACACAGCACTGAAAACCATGGAACATGGTTAAACTTACTGTCAAATGCAACAAAACCACCAAATCTGGATGTCCCCTTAGGAGCTAAAGTGTTTTTATAGGTTTGTAATTTGATGACTGTCTGAACATAATGCTTCCAATTTTATTGTAATTATCTAATTTGTGCAGAATTAACCAGTACAGACCTGTCTTCTGCTTGCTTGAAATGAAAATTAAGCGGTATCATTATGATTCTTTCTGCATTTCAAGGGGACTCCAGACTGTACGAATCTCAGCAAGAATCAATAATCATATTTCTACCTTTTTTTCTCTCAAGCACATCAGACACAGCAAGTAGAAGCTAAAAATAAAGCGGTATCAGAGGACTGAAGGCTAGCGAGCTCATCCCCATGCCAAACATAGATCAAATCAGCTCAGAGGGCAATCCGGTAAAGTATTTCTCAAAGCAACAAAAATTAATACAGTGATTCATGCATTTTCCAATTCAGAGAGAAAAACATTTATGTTGCAGCAAAATTGTGAATATTCAGACGTATACGTTAAATGTTTGCAGTAGTGAGATGGAAATCAAGAGTATCCTTTTGACCTCCATCTGGATGGTATATGTCAGTAGTGTACTTAAAAAAAAAAAAAAAAAAGTGTGCAATGTACTGGAAACAAAAGGGTACAATTACTGGAGGCTATGATAACCTATGGTGATGGATGCCACTAGCCCCTGTTAAACTGATGCCTCAGAGAGCTTCTGAGCTTTAACCAAGAGGCAAACTGGCCATAGACGCTACAGGTAATTTTTTTGTAGTGGGCCAATGCCTACAGGGCTAACTGAGCACTCCTCAATGCTGCTAGCTGGATACATACTTCTGGGGGCACTATAGGGATCCAAGCAGCATGCTGAAGGTCTCACCTCCTAAGAACTTGCTCCATATCCATATTAGGGACAATCGGAGGAGAACAACAGAATGTGGCAGCTATTGATGACCACCACAGGGGGACAAGCTTCTGGGGAGTTATTCTGTGCCGCACTGTGGTTCAAGAGGGGTCTGGATGTGTTTCTGGAGTGTAATAATATTACATGTTATAGTTACTAGAGAGGGGTCTTTGATCCAGGGAGTTATTCTGAATGCCTGATTGGAGTTTACAGTTGAATCAAAAAAAAAGTCCATGCAGCATATTAAACAAGATAATATTTATTTTTGGGCAACTGGGGACTGACCTTGGTTTTCTTCCCACTCCTGAAATTGAAGCTTGTTCTTTGAATCCTAAAACTAAATGACAAAAAACAGTCACTTGTCTTCTAACAATGCAGCTGTTCCACATGTTCACATTATAAGATACAGACATTTAACATCCTGATTTAAAAGCTTAAAACTGTGTCATAGTCCAAGAAATACAGTATCTATCTATCTATCTATCTATCTATCTATCTACCTATCTACCTATCTATCTCATATCTATCGATCAATCATCTATCTATTATCTATTTCAGAGGTCAGCAACCTTCGGCACTCCAGCTGCTGTGAAACTACAACTCCCAGCATTCCCGCTTGTTCAGCTGTTCTTGTAACTCCCATAGAAATGAATGAAGCATTCTGGGATTTGTAGTTAGAGCACAGCTGCAGTGCCGAATGTTGCTGAGCCCCGATCTGTCTATTTTTCTATCTATTCATATGTCTATTGGTCTATTATTTATTTATTTATTGGCACCTTGTGCTCTACCCATGTTAGAGACTGTTATAGGAGTTTTCTGATACTTAGATATTGATGGCATATCCTAAGTATAGATCATCAATATCAAATCAGTGGGGGTCTGACATCTTACACCTCCACCAATCAGCATTTTCTACAGTCGCCGGCACCAGAAAGTATTTAAAGCAATTATACTGATTTATCTGTAAGTTCAAAATGGAGGAGAAAGTTCTGAAAAGTGGCACATACTAAGTACTAAAAGTACACATGTTACATATTTATTCCCCTTGTCAGAAGTCAGAAATAGCCTGAAATACTTTGATGGGGACTTTATGGGGAGTGGAGTCTGGCTAGAATCTCAAATGCTGGCTCCTGCTGTGCTACCTTTATCTTCTAAAGACAGCAAAAGTCTAGGGTAGTAGAGTACTTCAAAGAATCAATAGAGCAATAGCAAGCAAAATATAATAAGTCTGTCTTAGCTCATTGGCATTGGTTCTATTTCACACTTACATAGAGAGTTTGTGAAATGTGCTACAAGATGTAACAACACTTATGCCTTGCTTTTTGATCATCTCTAGAACCCTGTGGGAACTTGGCAGCATTGTGTTTCCTTTTCCGGCCCTAATAGTTATTTTTAAAAAAAATGACAGAAGTGTGTACCTACATGATAAGCATTTACATAATTTTTTCGAGTGTCTATATACCTTATTTTTTGCCTTATAAGACACACCTAGGTATTAGAGGAGAAAAATAAGAAAAAATATATTTTTCATTAGACCCCAGCTCAGAGCCCCAATGTTAATCAGACCTTAGCTCAGAGTCCCAAAAAAAACCAAAATTAATCAGAACACAGCTCAGAGCCTCAATCAGACCCCAATGTTAATCAGACCTCACATCAGTTCCCCAATCTTAAAATGACCCTCAATTAGACTTCAGCTCAGACCCCCCAATGTTAATCAGACCTCAGCTCAGAGCCACAATCAAATCAACCCCCAATGTTAATCAGATCTCAGCTCAGAGCCCCAATCAGACCTGACATCAGTTCCCCAATGCTAACAAGACCCTCAATTAGACTTCAGCTCAGACCCCCAATGTTAATCAGACCTCAGCTCAGAGCCACAATCAAATCAAACTCCCAATGTTAATTAGACCTCACATCAGACCCCATTCTGACCTCAGCTCAGACCCTCAGTGTTTATAAGACCCCAATCAGACCTCAGATCAGACCTCCTATGTTAATAAGACCCCATGTCGCACATCATGAGGTCACAAAGCATACAAACAGTCTTACACTGTGCACAGGTCATAGCACAGAGTGTAGTGCCTGCAGGAGAAGACCAGGAGGCGGTGAGTACAGAGCCAACAGAGGGAGTGCTGCATTTACAGCTCTCTAGTCCTTCTGTACTAACGAGTGCATCCATAATAGAAGTGCTCATTAGTATTCGCCCATAAGATGCACTTACATTTTCCCTCCACTTTGGGGGGAAAACGTGTGTCTTATAGGGTGAAAAATGTAGTATGTAATATGCAAAAAAGATGCACAAAGAGCACAATAGGCAATAGCATCACTTTAAAAGAGAATGTAATTTATTATCTCGTATATGCTCACTGCCAAAAAGATTATGGCAAATTTGTTTTCCAGTGTTTTATATTGCTCCGTGAAAAATTTTGCTTGTGAAAATTATTGGGGGGATTTCTAATGAGGTCTTGTATCACTTCAGCAAATGCAATTTATCATGTAGAGAAAGTTAAAGGGGTTGTTTGAGTTATTTTTTTGTTCTTTGTATGTTTCTAACTAATCACATGTAAGGGGTTTACAATTCACTTCCTTTATCTGCAATGGCTCCTTCTCAGATTTAACTGAAGGTCACATGATCTGTCATGTCAGCCTCTCTCCCTGCTCTGCTCTTGTACACAAACCTAGTCTGTGTCTGTGCACCAGTCGTTACTGTGCTGGCCACACACCCTGCACTACGATCTGCTGCTGTCTGCCCTGTGTCTCCCTCCCACTGGATTTTTCAGTAAAGATTAACCCCTTTTGCATCACTCAGAGCTGGAAGATTTGCTGAGCTGCTGCAGGAAGTGAAGACACAAATGCTCAGGATCTACCCTAGAAAACCTAAGATATTTTTGTAATTGCAGGTAATCAAAGGGACAGAAGAGAACCAGGAAAATTAGGAAATATAATTTTTTTTTTGCCTAAAACTTGCCTAGTTCATATATATATATATATATATATATATATAGATAAATGCCAAAATCAGGCAGCACTCCTCCAGTGTATCCCAATGATCCAATGGTGCACGCGTCCACCCCTGGTTACGGGGTCTCTTTACAACTCCAACAAATTGGCGCAGCACTCCTTAGGTAAAGTGAACAAAATAGTGTTTATTCACACATGTTAACACAGCTGTGTTAACATGTGTGAATAAACACTATTTTGTTCACTTTACCTAAGGAGTGCTGCGCCAATTTGTTGGAGTTATATATATATATATATATATATATTGCTGACCATCAAATTTACAGTGCTTTACATATTTTTTTTACATAACCTGGACAACCCCTTTAATACATAGCACTTACTATTGTATTGTGATTGTCCATATTGCCTCCTTTGCTGGCTTGATTAATTTTTCACATTATACACTACTCATATCCAGGGGTAATGACCACTCTGTAATCCAGAAGTGGTGGCTGTGCTTCCACACTACAGGAAAATTGTATCTGCCTCTCTGGTGGCCGGGCCCACAGGCGTGTGCGTAGGCCAGAACAGTGTCTAGATAACACAATGGAGAGGACTGTTGTGTGCATGCACAGCAGTCCAGACACTGTAGTTAAATGCAGATTTGAGCGTCGACAGCGGGGGTAATGGGGGCCGTACAAAAAAAACAAACAGTGATCTTGACTCCTTATCTGCAGTACTACTAATGTTTTACGGCAGATAAGATCATGGTAACAAATTCCCTTTAACAATTGCCAAGACTGGACTGCTGTATTGTAATTAAGATAATAATATGCTGCGTTCTTTCAAGATTGAGGCCACTGACAACCTACCTTTCCAAATGGCCATATGTGCTATTCATTTCTACAGTAAGAGACAAATAAGTTGCTGCTAAACACTTCTGACGATTCTAGTACAAAGCTTCTAGAATGTTGTAATCCGACATGTCCGAGCCTTCTTTATGTCAACACTTACCATCAGGGGATGGGATTAAAGCCCATCAACGAACTACTGGGAAATAAACTTTCAGGTGCACCGCTGCTGCATAAAGTAATAAATTGAAATGCTAAATATTGCATTTTGGATAATTTCTTTATTTCAAGGACAGTGAAAGAAACCCTGAAGGTAAATCTCCCTGTATGTTACAGAATTATATTACTTGTGGTCTGAAATTATCTACAATGTCCTGTATTTAAGGCTGCTTATTCCCCTTGTGAACTCTCTTATACTTACTAAGACACCTTCTCAATGAATTTTTCCCATGGCTACAGTACTTACTAAAAACAAATTCAAGACTGCAAGGTAAGTTGACAGTCATTTATTCTCTACCTTAATTACATTGTCAAACATATCTTGCTGAGTTTGACACCTTGGTTTGCTGTTATACTTTTTAAAATGAGTGTCTTATTATTGATTTAGTTACTATTCACTGTGTAATAAGTATACACAAGTAGAGTAGTACTATAGCAGTAAGGTATAAGAAAAAAAAAAAGGGATTTCAGCTCACCCACCGTCCTCCTTCGCTGTGCACGACTTTCAGGCCAGAAATCAGTCAAAACAGTAGAAAAAAATCTATCAGCAGGATCAGGAAAAAATCCAATTTCTTTATTTATTCATTATAAAATTCATAGGCTGAACAGACAGGCAAGGTGTACGCGTTTCGACAAAGCATAGCAGTAAGGTCTATGCACAAATTGATGGGCTACAGGTGAGCAGATGGTATAAAGCATTGGAGGTGAGGGCCTTAAGCCTAGTAAACCCCATAAAACTTTGCAGTAATGGCCTACAGGTGAGCAGACGGTATAAAGCATGGAAGGTGAGCGCCTGAAGTGTACCGAGCACCATAACACATTACAGTGATGGGCTACAGGTGAGCAGACAGTATAAAGCATTGGAGGTAAGGGCCTATAACTTGGTGAACCCCATAAAACATTGCAGTGATGGCCTACAGGTGAGCAGACGGTATAAAGCATTGGAGATGAGGGCCTATAGCTTAGTGAACCCCATAAAACATTGCAGTGATGGGCTACAGATGAGCAGATGGTATAAAGCATTGAAGGTGAGGGCCTGAAGATTAGAGAACCCCAGCTACAGGAGAGCAGACGGTATAAAGCATTCGAGGTGAGGGCCTGAATTCTAGAGAACCCCATAAAACATTGTAGAGATTGGCTACAGGTGAGCAGACCTTATAAAGCATTGGAGGCAAGGGCCTGAAGCCTAGCGAACCCCATAAAACATTGCAGTGATGGCCTACAGGTGAGCAGACCTAATAAAGCATTGGAGGTGAGGGCCTGAAGCCTAGTGAACCCCATAAAACATTGACGTGATGGGCTACAGGTGAGCAGACGGTATAAAGCATTGGAAGTGAGGGACTGAGGTCGAGCGAAACCCATAAAACATTGCAGTGATGACCTACAGGAGAGCAGACAGTATAAAGCATTGGAGGTGAGGGCCTATAGACTAGTGAACCCCATAAAACATTGCAGTAATGGGCTTCAGGTGAGCAGACGGTATAAAGCATTGGAGGTGAGGGCCTGAGGCCAAGCGAACCCAATAAAACATTGCAGTGATGGCCTACTGGTGAGCAGACGGTATAAAGCATTGAAGGTGAGGGCCTATAGCCTAGTGAACCCCTTAAAACATTGCAGTAACGGCCTACAGGTGAGCAGACCTTATAAAGCATTGGAGGTGAGGGCCTGAGGCCAAGCAAACCCAATAAAACATTGCAGTGATGGCCTACTGGTGAGCAGACTGTATAAAGCATTGGAAGTGAGGGCCTGAGGCCGAGCGAACCCTACAAAATATTGTAGTGAGGGCCTATATATTCTTTATGGAAGAGGAGGTGGAGGAGGAGGCAGATGAGAAAACAAGATTCAAACATATACCCTTTTTTTGCAGTGAAAAGGGCGCATCTGAATCTTGTGGATTGAGTACATTATAAAGCATACATTTAAATTGCGTTTTTGTTCCTCATTAGTTCAGCTTTCCTCTAGTGGAGTTGAGAAGTCAGGGGCAATCCAGGCCTTGTTCATATTGATCTGAGTCAACCTGTCAACCTTCCTAACTATTTTATCATTTCAGCTTGTACACCCTGTAGTTGTAAGGCACTGAGGGATCATTTAGGACGCTGACACGGTCTGCTATGTATTCTTTCACCATCTTCCAAAACTTTTCCCTCCTTGTAGCACTAGGCCGCGATTTAGGGTAAGGTTGCTGGTGGGGTGTCATGAAAGTGTCCCATGCCTTGGAAAGTGTTGCCCTACCTCTGTTGGAACTACTGTGTGTTCCCCTTGTCTCCCTTCCTCGGTTGCCTAAGGAAGTACGGACTCTGGCGGCCGCATTGTCAGATGAAAAATATTGGAGCTATCTGTCAACAAGTACCTTCTGATATTGCACGGTTTTACTCCTCCTCTCCACCACAGGAATGAGAGATGAGAAGTTCTCTTTGTAGCGAGGTTCGAGAAGGGTGAACACCCAGTAATCTGTGTTACATAAAATGCGTATAACGCGAGGGGCGAGGGAAAGGCAGCCTAACATGAAGTCAACCATGTGTGCCAGAGTACCAACGGTCAAGACGTCTATGTCAACTTCAGGATGACTCTCCATAACCTCATCCTCCTCTTCTGCCCATCCACGCTAAACAGATGGAATTAAAGTTCCATGTGTACTAGCCTCTGTAGCAGAAGCAAGTGTCTCCAGCTCCTCCTCCTCTTCATGGCCCAATTCGTGCTGAGAAGACCATCTGAGGGAGATCTGGCTATCACCCTTTCTCATCTTCTCCCCCATTACCTCGTCTGCCACATTCAAAGTATCCTCCTTAATGGTGAGCAGCGTTCGTTTGAGTAGACACAGCAGTGGGATGGTTACACTGATAATAGCGTTATTGCCACTAACCATCTGTGTGGATTCATCAAAGTTTTTTAAAACCTCACATAGGTCTGACATCAATCAAGTGCTGCTGCAGTGTTGACAGACCGGCTGAAGCTGTGGACGACTGTTGGAAATTAGCACAAAAGCGGCGCGCCTTCACTAGTATCTCCTGCAAATTTGGGTAGGTTTTGATAAACCTCTGAACCACTAAGTTTAAGACGTGGGCTAGGCATGGAATGTGTGTCAGGTTGCCAAGCTCCAAAGCCGCCACCAAGTTACGGCCATTGTCAGACACAACCATGCCTGTTTCTAGGTTGAGTGGCAAAAGTCACAGCTCCGTCTGGTCCCTAATAACCTGCCACCTCTGCAGCGGTGTGCTGTTTGTCCCCTAAGCAGATCAGCTTCAGCCCAGCCTTTTGACGCTTACCGACAGCAGTGCTACACTGCTTCCAGCTAGCGACTGATGGCTGACTGCTGTTGGAGGTAGAAGGCTGAGGAAGGCATCAGTGTCCACAAGCCTAAATTACAACATTTCGAGGGCCAGTAATTTCGAAAGTTGCGCATTTAGTGCTATGGCCTGTGGGTGGGTATTTGCGCTTGCGTTCAAATGCCTGTGTTGTCGACATTTGGATGCTGCGCTGGGACAGGGAAGTGGATGTTGTTGCTGATGGTTCATGCAAAGGTCCAGGTGCAGGGCGAGGGGCATCTGGGCCTGCGCCTTCGACAGGGGATTGGCCAGCAGTGCATAACACAGGGGAATGGAGGTGGGACCCGCAGACGCAGAGTGTGGACCCAGGCATTCGGCCCACTTATTAGGGTGCTTAGATGCCATGTGGCGGATAATGCTGGTGGTGGTGAGGTTGCTAGTGTTCACTCCCCGGCTCATTTTGGTACGGCACAGGTTGCAAACTACCACTCTTTTGTCCTCTGCGCTTTCCTCAAAAAAGTGCCATACTGTCGAACACCTAGCTCTTAGAAAGGTAGATTTACGCATGGGGGTGCTCGGTGAAATGGTTGCAGGCCTACCTCTTCCAGACTGTTGCGGTGCTATGGATCCCTCCCCCTCTGTACTGCTGTTCTCGCTTGGCTTTTCACCTAACCATGTTGGGTCAGTGACCTCATCGTCCACCACCTCTTCTTTCACTTCCTCATTCTGCTCATCCTCCTGAATTGACCTAACCACCACCTCAGTGATTGGCAACTGTATCTCATCATCATCCACCTCATGAACGAATGATTGCGGTTCACCACCGTCATCTTCTTGAGACTGTGAAGGCTCAAGAGGTTGGGCATCAGGTCACAATATGTCAGGTACCTCTTCAAGCGTGCTTGGCGAGAGTGCCAAACCGAGTACTGGCGATGAAAAGAGGTCATGTGAATATACGAGTGTGGGATCACTTGTTTGGCCAGATGTGACAAGGTGGAAAGAAGGAGGATCAGTGTGAGGATTCGGTTGACCAGACTCTTGGCTACAGAGATTGGACTTCGTGGAAGAGAGGGTGGTGCTTAACTGACTGGAAGCATTATCTTCTGCAATCCAACGGCCACCTGTTCGCACTGGTCCGACTTGGATAGTGTTTTCCTGCGCCGCCCAGCTAACTTCTACATAAAGCTGGGTAAGGTGGATTTTTTTGTTTTCTGGAGCACTGATAATTGATCCAGAATAATTACATTTTTACATTACACACTATATAGGCTTGCTGTAATGTACTGTAGACAGAGAAATACAAATTTTCGGCATTACACTAGAACACAGATAATAAAATTTTTACATAACACACTGTATAGGCTTGCTGTAATGTACTGTAGACAGAGAAATACAAATTTCCAGCACTACGCAAGCATTTTTACAGTACACACTGTATTGGCTTGCTGTAATGTACTGAATACAGAAAAATAAATATTTTCAGGAGTACACTAGACCAGATATAATGTAATTTCTGCAGTACACACAGTATTGGCTTGCTGTAGTGTACTGTAGACAGAGAAATACAAATATTTGGCACTACAGTGGGCCATAGATAATGAAATTTTTACAGTACACACTGTATTGGCTTGCTCTAATGTACTGTAGACAGAGAAATACACATTTTTGGCACTACACTAGCCCAGAGATAATGTAATTTTTACAGCACACACTGTATTGCTGTAATGTACTGAATACAGAAAAATAAAGATTTTCAGGAGTACACTAGCCCAGAGATGATGTAAATTTGACAATACATACTGTATTCTGATATCATTCTATATTGGACACAAATTTGTCCCAAATAAGATGTTTTCTCTGTGGGAATACTGTATATACGGTTGCGGCCTAAACGCACACACAGATGTGCCCAAAACTAGTTAATATAACGGTTAAGATAAGGTTGCGGATTGAACGCACACACAGATGTGCCCAAAACTAGTTAATATAACGGTTAAGATAAGGTTGCGGATTGAACGCACACACAGATGTGGCACAAGATAGTGCAGTGTATATCTCAGTACCAGGCACACTGTTGTGAATAAGCCCCTTTTTATAATGTCTGCCCAACACACTGCTTTATGATGGTGCAGTGTATATCTCAGTACCAAGGAACACTGTTGTGAATAAGCCCCTTTTGATAATGTCTGCCCAACACACTGCTTTATGATGGTGCAGTGTATATCTCAGTACCAAGGAACACTGTAGTGAATAAGCCCCTTTTGATAATATCTGCCCAACACACTGCTTAATGATGGCGTATTGTAGATGTCACTAATCGGAAATCTTTCTGTCTTTTAGAAGTTATAAAAGCGATTTTCAAGCCCTGCACTATCTGTCCCTTCCTGGTGACGCCTGTCCCTGATAGTGCTGAAGCAAACCACTGCTTAAAAAAATAAGGTGCTGCACTGCTGTCAAACACACACTGTAGTCCTTAAAAGGACTGTTAGGTCTTTCAATAAGGTTTTTGGAGTGAAATCGGTAAGTTTCAAGCAAAACACTATCTGTCCCTGCCTACTGTCTGCTCTCCTTGACGCTGAATGAGCCGAGCACCGGACCTCAGCTCCTATATGAAATGGTATCGCGTGTACTGTTCCGACCAGCCAATCAGTGTAAGGCTTACAGCTAACATTGCTATGGCCTTACACTGAGGGAAATTACTTACCTGTACCTTCATTGGCTGGTTAGAAGGCACCAAACGTGCGGGGAGGCGACTCAAGCAATGCAACGAATACACATGGTGCATGGCCGAGTAAAGCCGAGCGTTGAGCATAGCGATGCTCGAGCCGAACCAATACTCGGCCGAGCATGCTCGCTTATCACTAGTGTGCTATTATTTTATTCATTACTACATTTACATTGAAACAAATAGAGTTCCTAAGAATTTGCATCCTTATATTCTATGGAGCCTGTTAACGTCATGATGTGGTGTTATTCACCGCATCTTGACGTACAAAGTACGTCCTGAGATCAAAGTGTCACCGCAAGTACACTTGCGGTTACACCGGCATCTAAACAGGTGTCACGGAACAGAGAGCTGTCCGGGCACCCGGCAGGGGACAGATCAGATCGATCCCTGCCTTTAAATTGCTGCGATTGGTCGGTCAGATTTGACTGACCAATCGCAGCGTTCAGCAGCGCAGCTCCAATCTCCTCAGTGAGTGTTGAGGAGATCGGGGCTGCACTGTTAAGTTTATTCTGCCCCGATCACCCCCCCATTCAGGATGGCTGAGCGGGACCACCCTAATTATTAGGATGCCGACCCCCACCCCTCCCCCCCACAATAATTCAGGATAGCCGAGCAGTAGAAGAGTGTCAGCTGTAACGACCTACATCGGTGCTGGCACTGATGTCAACCGTTTAACCCCTTCCATGCCATTGTCCATAAGGGAAGTGCTCACTAGCATGCAGGAGGCAGGGAAGTGAAGTGTTGTGAGCGCTGTACTTAACCCTCCTCCCTGCTTGCTCTTTTTACGGCCCGCTCTGCCTACAGCATCAGGACGTACGGAGCGTACTGTAACCTGATGCTGCAGGCAGTCAGGGGACTGTGCAGCACGGGCCTTAAGAATAGAGCAGGGTGACCGCCGGAAGTGGAGAGTGATGCCTGGAGAGGTAAATTATTTATTTGTTTTGGGTTTAGAGGTCTAATGGGGGTCTAAAGGTGGTCTGGAGGTCTGTTTTGTAATATGGGGTCTGGAATTCTAATGGCGGTCTAGAGGTCTAATGGGGTCTGAGAGGTCTAATAGGGGTCTGGTCCGAGGTCTAATGGGGGTGAGAGATCTAATGGGGGTCTTATCTGAGGTCTGGTATTGGGAGGGGTCTGACATGGAGGTCTAATGGGGGTCTGATCTGAGGTCTGATACAAGAGGGTCTGAGAGGTCTAATGGGGTTCTGGTATAAGGTCTGAGATGGAGGTCTCTGACATGGAGGTCAAATGGGGGTCTGATATGGGGTCTGACATGGGATCTGACATAAATTGAGTCTGGTCTGAGATGGGGAGGTGTCTCAACTGAGGTTTAATATGGGGGTCTGATCTGAAAGGTAAGGGGGTATTTTTGTACTGGCACACAATATAAAGGGATATTTTTTTACTAGTGCACTATCTCTGTGGTACCAGTATTTTCAGGGGGACTGTTTCTGCAGAAACATAGGTCATCAATGGTAAAAGCCTGGACAACCACTTTAACAGTAGTACTGAAGGGAATGTATTAGGTTAAGAATTTGGCATGGGTTGTAGGAGGGGGCGTTTTTGCCTCAGGCAGCAGAAAGGCTAGGTGCATCCCTGCCCCTTGCCACAAAGTACAAAGGTTAGTGGGACCCAAGCTGAACTCTTGCACCAGGGCCCATGAGCCTTTAGCTGCGCCCCTGGTTGTAGCCAATTGCCAGTGATTGGCTGCAGCCGTCACTGCTCCAGCATGTAAACACAAACCAAAGACTCTGCAAGTAGAGGGGGACTAAGTTCTTTTATTATTTTAACACATTAACGGGCACTTAATCCAAGTAGGGGACATGACCATGCAATTGTTTGAAGGTTTACATAGTACAATATAATACTGCAAGCCCTTCATAGCAACCTACAGAGGGTTTCTGTGGTCTTTACAGAAAACTAGAAGAAGATGGATCACTGAAACAGGGGTAATGCCTCATGCACATGTCGGTGTCAGTTTTGGATCAGTGGTAACACGGACAGTGTTCAATCCGTGTTTTCTTCCGTGACAGATCCGTGTTGGGTCCGTGGGTTAGTTTTTTGCTGACGTGTGCCATCTCTTTTTCACTGACACTGAGCAGCTGTAAATAAATTTTCAAACAATCTGTTTTTAATGATCCATGAAACACAGATGCAACACGGATGGCATCCGTGTTGCATCTGTGGTTTTCACGGACTCATTGACTATAATGGGCGTGAGGGATCCAGAAACACGGACAAGATAGCACATGCATCCGCGCTGAAAACACGGAACCACGGACCGTGCTAAAACACTGATGTGTGAATACATACATTCAAATGAATGGGGACTTGTGCTGTCCACGGAGAACACTTACAGCACACATCCGGGAAACACTGATGTGTGAATGAGGCATAATACCCCATCATTTTTTCAAAATAAAGGACTCTTCATCAAAAGTGAAGGCCACTTTTGATCTTCCTATCTAAGAAAGTTGTGCTACTGTTGTCCTTTTTCTTATTTTCTCATCTGTGTCAGTGCCAGAGTTTACTTTTTTTGGAACAGTAGTGGATACCATACTGGTGAGCAGGATGCTTACTCTTTTCATCCCCCATTATTACTAAATGTCTGGATGTACTGTCTTAAAAGCACATCACCCATAAACTACTGTTACTATATTTGTAGGTACAGTAGGATATCTTGTTTGTGCTTTGTGGAATAAGAATTAGATTCTCTAAGCCAATCTTCTACTTTCTTGAAAAGATAGATTTATGAAAGATGGTCAAAGTGAGAATGAGTAAATGGGACTTCATGATGATCAGTGGAGATGAGCAAAAATTTGATTTGGTCACTTTGCCAAATTATTCCAAAAATTTGCTTCCATCAATTTAATTTGTCACAAAGTGGATTAAATCAGGTCTGTCCTGGCCTGCTGTTAAACTTAAAGGGATTCTGTCACCACATATAACCCATCTAACCTAAACATATGCTCATATCCAGGGTAATCTGAGGATTCCTAAGCTGGCCTTATTAAATCGAACTGTGGCTTTATTTTCCTAAAAAACAGGTTTTAATAACCTGTCAATCACTTACTTAAGGTGCCGAAGGGGAGGTCTGTTGATCCAGGGTGCCCGGCCGCACCCCTCGCCGTTCGGTGCCCAGCGCCGCCTTCCCTGTCTTCAGCGCTGCCTACTACACCTCAGCGCCGCCTCACAATCCTCCTTGTCTCTCTGCGGGATCCCGGCTCTGCCGGCCATAGGGCTCGCTGCACTTGCAAGTGGGCGCCATCTTTACACACTGCTCTAGCGCCATACATGTACGTCGCTGGTAGCGAACGGGTTCAAAACGAATATTCGTCTTTTTTTTCTCAACTTAACCCATTACATTTACTAATGGGTTCAGATGAGAAAAAAAAAGACGAATATTCGTTTTTAAGAAAATATATCACACTATATTCTACATATTCGCGAACTCTACCAAGCCAACCCAATAGGAAAGTTGCCTATAACCCGCCCTTACTCGATTAACGCGCATATTTTATTGCCGATTTTTCGCAATCAAGAGAATAATCTTGAATATGAATATTTGCAAATATATGACGAATATTCTACCACATATTCGCAAAATATCACAAATTCGAATATTTCCCCTGCCACTCATCACTACTGTCCGCATCCACATTTTCGCGCCCCTGAACTTCTGGTCCGCAGCTCCGCAAAAAAATAGGGCATGTCCTATTAAGTGCCGGTGATGTGTGGCATCAGTGTTTTGAGGTCCGCAATTTGCGGACTGCAAAACATTACGGACGTCTGAATGGACTTTAAATGTCAGGCAGGTCACATATATGGATGCAAGCATCATAATGCAGGCTACCAACATTCCTAGCTAACCCCTAGCTATTAAAAAAAAAAAATAATACATACAGCATTCTTCAGTAAAGCAAAAAAAAAATTAAATAAAGGCTGCACCCGGCGGGTGTCCCAATTACTGGAACTGAATAAGGACATGGAGGCAGCGCCAATAAAATAGTGGAGTAAAAAAAAACTTCTTTCAATCCATGTTATGGCAGTGAAAACACAAGCATTTGAATCCTTTCTGTTATATGTAAAATGACTGTGCATCACTATTAGGCCCTATTCACACATCCGCAATGTAGTCCGCATGTATTCCGCAATTTTGACTGTGAATGGGGCCGGGAACGATGCGGAGAGCACACACTGTGCTCTCCGCATCCGATTTTGCGGAGCGCGCCGCCGATCTTCCGGTCCGCGGCTCCGCAAAAAAAATAGAGCATGTCCTATTCTTGTCCGCAATTGCGGACAAGAAGAGGCATTTTCTATGGAGTTCAGGCAATGTGCAGTCCGCAAAAATGCGGAATGCACATTGCCGGTGTGTCCGTGTTTTGCGGATCCGCGGCTCCGTGGATCCGCAAAACACTTGCGGATGTGTGAATAGGGCCTTAGGCCTAGTTCACACTTCACTTATTTGGTCAGTAATTGTTGGCCCAAAGCAGGTATGGGTCAAACCCACAGAAGAGGTGCAGATCTATTCATGATAACTAATCCGAGAGTAGGCTTGGCTCCTTAATTTGCCTCACAATAAGTGATGGAAATAACTGACCAAATATCAGAAGAAGAACTCAGCTCTAATTTATCAGCATGGATTTAACCATGCAGTGGCCCAATATTCAAGAAGTGGCCCCATGACAGTGGGGTCGGTGTCAGCAGTATGGCTGTGTTCATATCCCTGTTTATTTTTCCATTCTTCTTGTCCGTTAGAAGAACAGGCCAAAAAAAGAGGATCCTGCAGTTTGAGCATCTGCCTTCACACTGTCAGCATTTGGTCAGCATTTGATTAGTATTGGTAAGGCAAAAATTGGAGTGGGTCTAGATAATATGTGATGGAAATATTTGCATGTCTTCTGTGTTTTGGACCCACTCCTGCTGCTGGCTTCCAAATCATGATCGAATCCTGAAGGATCACAAGAACTGAAAAATAAACTGTTATATCAACATGGCCAAACAGGGACACAAGTGGCCCTGTAACACACAGGTGAGGGTGGCAACAGCATGAAGAGTCATAATAGGGGCCACGTAAAAGAGTGATGGGGAGTGGCAACAACATGAAAAGTTACAATAGTGGCCCAGGAACAGACTGGTGAGGGTGGCAACAGCTTGAAGACTCACAATAGGGGCCATGGAACACAGTGGGGAGGAGGGGGGGGGCAGCAGTAACAGCACAAGATGGTGGCAGACCACAGTTGGCAGCAGATGGCAGTAGAGGCAGCAAGAGGTTACACCTTTGTGAGGATGGACGATGGGGTGCATAGGCAGCCACAGACCGACTACAAAGGATATCTTAATAATAATTGAGTTTTTAATTCATCTCAGAAAGTGAAAAAAAGGCAACCATTATAGACCGGTAGCGAGGGTTTAACATTGTGTAGAGCCAGTAGTCATCCCTCTGCCGAATGGGGATAAAACAGATGTCACTACGCAAGTAACTCAGCATGCATCTGGCCATTTGCACAAGGGACTCAGAGGGATTCCCTGCCTCTATCTCCATTGCATGCTGCCACAGTCTATCGGGGACATCTGTGTCGTCTTTGTAGTCGCTCTCTATCTCCTCATGTTCCTCCTGCTATTCTCCTGTCGGCTTGGGCATATAAACCACCTGGTTCTGTATAGAATTCCTGGGCGTTTATGTCCTCCTCCTCATTCTCCTCCTCCTGTGCAAGTTCAGCCTCCACAGGCCTCAGGTGGCCGTGAGATGTAGGCACCATGTCTTCTATGCGCTCACCAGTCAGATGTATCAGCATCCCCTCCAGGACATGAAGGATTAGAATGACATCATTTATCCCGTACTCCTGGCGATTGACAAATAAAGTGGCCTCCTTAAAGAGCCTTATCAAACGTAGGTGCCTCGCATCAGCTGCCACTGTCCAACATCAAAGTTACACCAAGGAGTAATCCTGTCTGTCTGCATCATCAAGAATTTATTTATGGGTTTCCTCTGTTCTACATTAGTGCCAAGGTTTTTCCAGGCCAGTTTATGGTGACGCTCCATGTGTTGACACAGGCCCATGGTGCCAACATTAGCACCCTGACGCTCTCTAGCGACTTGGTAGGCTCCTGAGTAGCAGATCGTCTACCCCAGGCACGTTGGACTAAAGATCTCCTACTGCTTCCACCCTGCTGGCTCATAGGCACGCTGCCACCCTGCTGCTGTCACACAGGCCTGCTGCCACCCTCACACCCTGATGATGATGTCCCCTCTTCACCAGGCTCCCACTTGTGATCGGCTACATGATCCACTAATATCTGTTTGTCACTTGTCACCCTTACCAGTCTCATGGCCATGTCCCTGCCTGCTCACAACACATGCTCCCACCTAACTGTCATCATCACTAGTTGCACGCCTAATGGAGGACACAGCTGACCTCTCCTCCAAGTCTGTGCTTTCCTGTAGCTGCTGACTGTTCTCACTAAGCTCATCGTCGGGAAAAGCGAAGCAGAACAGGCAGCATGCATACATTTCCGAACAGAAGGAGCAAGAAAAGAAAGAGGCAGTTGCAGGACAGGTGAGGGCACAGAGGTTGTTCCTGGACCATGCCAACTAAGTGTGGTGTCAGTGGAACCCAACTATTCCTGGCTGTGTGTATCTGTTTTCACCTAAAATGTCATTGAAGAGCGAGTCAGCAGTTTCAGTACAGCTGGATTGTTGGTCAAAACCACTGGATGACAGTGGCAGCTCTGGCCTTTGCTGCTGCTACTCGTGTACTATCTGTTGTCCATAGTGTACAGTAACTGAATCACTAATGTAACAGATGAAGTATGAATGGGGTAGCAGATAGACTAGAAAAAGTGCCTGTTTATATTACACCACCTGTTTGTTGACAATGCCTTTAATGCATCATACGTCTGTATCGTATAACTAAACAGATTAATTATTAATGGCGCAGCAGATTAACTAGGTAAAATCACCTATATATTAGACCGGCTGTTGAGACTAAGTCTATGTAAACCAGAACAGATCAAGTATAAATAGCCCAGCAGATGAACTATATAAAGGTGCCTATATGTTATACCACCTGTTGACAATGAGTCTGATACACCGTATGTCTATGTATAACTGAACAGATTGATTACTAGGTACACACTTGTTTATATATTAGACCGGCTGTTGAATCGGTGCACAGTTGGTGTATGTATAACAGAACAGACTAAGAATGAATGGCTCAGCAGTGGAACAAGACACATAGGGCAATTACACAGACCCTGCACTGTCCATATCCAACATTTTACAATTAAAAGATTGCTAAAAACACTGTCCCTAGCACTTGCCATGTCTCTTCCTATGCTCAGCTCCCAGTAAAATGGTGGAGACTCCGCGGGATGAGGCTTTTATAGGCTTTTCCTGTGACATCATACAGGATGGCTATCTGCTGATTAGCTGGCTGCAAGGCATTATGGGTCATATCTCCTTCCCAGGCTTCTAACTTTCACTTTGTAACACGTGTAGTCACCATTTTAGGAAAAAATCTATTTGTTACAACGGAGCAAGAGTAAATTCGTATTCATTGTGAATCAAATTTTTTTCCTAAAATTTGGATCAAATTCAATTTGTTTCACTTCTATTTGCTCAGCACTAATGATCAGTAGTACCCTGCTTTTCTTGGAGTACATGCAGGCTCATTATGAGCTTGTTTGTGTTTTTCTTGGAGCAAAGCTGCATTCTAATACAGAAAGCAGAAAAAGCTTTTATAAGGGCAATTTCATTGGATGCCTATGCTATATTGTCATCTTTAAAGAGTCACTGTATTTTTACACAATTTAATTTAATAGAGAATGGCGTAACTTAAAAATATGCCAGCAAAAAGCTGTGAATTAATGGCCACTAGAAGTCTCAGTTCCACCTAACTTGCATCCCACTGCCTTTTGTGAGGAAAGATAAATCCCTGGAAACAGAGACACTGAGAGGAAGTAGTGGTGTGTCAGAGATAGTTGTGATTGTGAGCCTGCTAAATCACCTGCTTGTAAACATTACAGTAGCCTTCTGCTTTGTGTAAGTGTGATTTTTCCCTCCTTATCAGCTTTTTTAGCTCCCTGGAAGAAAACAAATGTAGTGAGAAGTAAGGGAAGTGAGGTCACTGCATACAGTACTGGCAGAAGTGAGAGGCACCCCCTGAGTGAAATGCTTCTAGCTGTGGAGCTGAAACAAGGAATAATATGGCTGACTTTAGGGAAGCCGGAAAAACACCAATTCTTTCACAGTTATTATTGTACAAAGAAGCAAAGCCATTATTCAATCTTTTTTTGAAAACTCAGGTACGCTTTAAACGTCCTGCCTTTAGAAACTGGGACTTACTAGCCTATATTACAAGACAAAGATGAACTTAAATCAGTTGTCTGGTATTTTAAGAAACTGACCTAAGAGCAGGAATTTCTACAACATAAAAAAATACCTATTACTCATCTATTGAAGGGGTTTTCTGAGATTTTGATACTGATAGCCTATTCTCAGGAATGGTCATAAAAATTTGATCAGCTGGGATCCAAATCATGCTGACCAGCTGTTTGAAGAGACTGCAGTGCTCCAGTGAGCACTGTAGCCTCTTCTTTGGCCAATGATATCATGTTCATCAGTCATGTGGCCAAGGTGCAGCTCAGTCCCATTCAAAATACCAATGGATGGCACTGTGCTTTGTAAGCTGTGAGGGGGCTGCAGCGCTCATTTGAGGAGGAACTGATGGGAACCCCTGAAGCATCA